>CM016491.1:8407962-9607962 GCA_002890555.2 Lagenaria siceraria
GAAAAAGTGAGGCTTTCCAAGACGAGTAGACCTTAGTTACCCGCTTATTGGGACCTGCAAGAAGCTGAGTTTCTTTGCTTTCTTTCGTCACAGTAGTTGGAAAAAGAAAAGGTCAAAGCAGCGGACCAGTAGTCCCATTATCCACCTTTAGAGACATTTTTTAAGAAGGTTTCGTTTAACACATCTTGGCCAAGCAGGAAAAGCTGGAAATAAATTGTCGGTTGAAGGTGCTCTCTTCTCTACTCCTAGACATAGGAGAGAGGCTCACTCTTCATCCATAGTATCCTCTGCATCTTATGCATCTTCTGTCTCCTCTCTTGGTTTCAGGGAGCCTGTGAGCAGGAGTTCCCCCCGAAAGTGGCTTTGACGGAGGGAAGTGGGCTTCATTCAATGGAATGCTTTGTTGGTTCAGCTCAAGGGGTCCGGTTTTTTGGTTTAGTGTGGAGGGAGGCGCTCTTTGTTGACCTTTCAGGAGACATGTTGTAATGTGAAGTGGCAAGATAATAGATATTGAATCGATGATCAATCCGACGTTCAATCCTTTAGAGATGGTGATCAGACTTGTTAAGATCTCTTCTATGCTGAGAATCATCTGTGAATCCCCATTTTGATTGACCTACCGGTCATTGCTAGAAAATCAGGCCCCAGCCTCGTTGGCCCCCCAATTCTCAACCCCGACCTACACAAGTGGTTTTAGAACCCACATTTTGAAAAGTTCTGTTAGGTTCTTAGTAGCAGTCGGCGACTTTTTATTCTTTTACTTCACATAGCTTTTCGTCTCCTTGATAGCAGGAAGTTCTCCAAAAGTATGAAAAGCAGGAGGACTTTGTACCATCCGTTCCAGTGTGGTTGAATTATGTTCACCAGCCCAAGGACTTGGAGCACATCTTTTGTTATTTCCACTACTTGAAGTGATTGTTACGACTACGAAGAAACGACGAATCCCAACTACGGTATATATAAGAGCCAAAACTGCTAAGGGCATTCCATCCAGCGTAAGCATCTGGATAACAGGAATGCGACGTGGCATACCCGAAAGCCCTAAGAAATGCATGGGAAAGAGGGTCGGATTAACCCCGAAAAAAGTGATCCAAAAATGGATTTGACCTAAAGTTTCAGGGTATGTCCGACCAAAGATTTTACCCACCCAATAGTGAAATCCTGCAAATAAAGCAAAAACGGCTCCCATAGAAAGTACATAATGGAAATGTGCAACCACATAATAAGTATCATGTAGAGCAATGTCTAGCCCTGAATTGGCCGGGACTATTCCAGTGAGTCCCCCTATGGTGAACAAAAAGATGGACCCTACAGCAAATAACATGGGTGTTTTGTATTGTATCGAACCCCCCCACATGGTAGCGATCCAACTAAAGATTTTGATTCCAGTGGGGACTGCTATGATCATGGTAGCAGCGGTGAAGTAGGCACGGGTATCAACGTCTAAGCCCACAGTAAACATATGATGAGCCCAAACAAGAAATCCAAGAACACCTATACTGATCATGGCATAAACTATGCCTAGATACCAGAAAATCGGTTTTCCCGAAAAAGTCGAAACGATATGACTTATGATACCGGATCCAAGCAGAATGGGAATATACACCTCTGGATGACCGAAGAACCGAAAGAGATGCTGGTATAATATGGGGTCTCCCCCTCCAGCAGGATCAGAAAAGGTTGTATTAAACTTTCGATCGGTTAATAACATGGTAATAGCCCCTGCGAGTACCAGAAGTGATAATAAAAGTGGGAATGCTGTCACTAAAACAGACCACACAAAGAGGGGTGATCTATGCATAGTCATTCCAGGTCCACGCATGTTGGAAATAGTCGTTATAAAATTGATAGAACCTAAAATGGATGAAATACCAGATAGATGAAGACTAGAAATTGCTGAATCAACTGCTCCTCCAGAATGGCTGGTAATACCACTTAAGGGCGGATAGACCGTCCACCCAGTGCCGCTACCCACTTCTACTAAGGCTGAGCTTAATAGGAGCAAGAGACTTGGTGGCAACATCCAGAATGAAATATTATTTAATCGTGGAAATGCCATGTTAGGTGCACCTATCAGAATCGGAACAGACCAATTACCAGATCCACCTATCATCGCCGGCATAACCATAAAAAGATCATTAAAAAGCGTGAGTCGTTATTAAAACATTATTAAGTTGATGATTACCACCAAGAATTTGATCGCCGGGTCGTGCTAATTCCATACGAATCAGTACTGAGAAGCATGTGCCCATCACTCCAGCAATGGCACCGAAGATGAAATATAGAGTCCCTATATCCTTGTGGTTACTGGAGAACAGCCATCGGACCGGATTTGTCGTCAAATTGAGCTTATTTCGTTTCCTTCCTTATCAGAGAGGGGCCCTTTACTTACTTTAGGGAGCGGGGCTTCTTTATTGAAAAACAGGGAATGAGAGGGGAAGGCAGAATGGAAAGGGGGGTGGGGAAAGTCCGGAAAGCCCTCACTTTATTGATGGGACATTTTGAACCCCTTTTCCTCTCACCCCGGTTCTGGTTCAGGAAAGGGTCAACACAAGGATCTTACTTCGAAGCAACCTCTGGAGTTTTCCCTTATCCGAACGGGTCTTGCAAGAAAATAGGATTTCATATTGAGCTCCAAATATACGCTATTGGGATAGGATGGCTCCTACTAGCTCTCCCCCCGTAAGAACCGCAAATGCGAGTTCCCCCGCATACGGCTCAAGTGGCGAAGGCCCTTTCCTTTGCGCTTGGTAAGCGCTTCGCTTTAGCCAAGCTTACTGCTAGCCTATCGGCGTCAGCCAAGCTTCGACCGCGACTGCTCGTTGCTTCTGGCCGCCTTATTCCGTCACCCAAGATCCAAGTCAGCACCGGCAAAGATCTCTTTCTTCCTCGCGGCCGGGCCGGCTTGGAAGCAAGCTACCTGTCGCCTATCTCACCCCTTTTTTTCTTATTAGTAAGATAGGTTGCCCTTTTCTCTAATAAGAAGGTATCTTTATGCCAAAGATCCTTCCTTCTTTTAGGGTGAGTATTAATAATAAGGGCGAGCCTTCGCTTTTTGGATCGTCTTCTGCCCAATGCGGTACCCTCCCGTTTTTTGGTTCCCATTGGGTTTACCCTGTTTACAGGTCGACCCCATGGCAACAAGAAAGGCGATCTTGTGCTATACTCCGGTGATCTCTTTCCTACCGAGGCACGCAAACTCCCATCGTGTCCTAAATCACATTCCGTGAATCGAAAGGGGAAGCCTACTCATCCATCAGCTCCTCCCTCTCGTAGATCGGTGCGGTTTTACGAAGCGTCTAAGCACAGTTCACTCGCGTTGATCAATCAAGAGCTTTGTCGCCACTCCTTAAGGTTACCTGTTGTATCATACACTTATTGCATTGTTTTCCACGCTTCATACCCCGTATTTCTTCTTAAGGTAAGGTAAAGGGACAGGCATGGTGGGGTAGGAGCATTCTGTCGAAAATCTTTTTGGTTTGCCCAATCAGTCTTATGTCCTCCGAGTCGCACGACGTTTTAACCGAAAGAACTTCTTGCGCAATTCATGCCTTTCTGTTTTTATGACCAGAAATTGTTTCTTGATTTCCATTTCAAATTGTTCTCTGGACTTTTTATCAATATGAGGTGATCGTAACACAGTATAGTTGACTCGTGATTCAGGCAATCCAATCTTCCGTGTGTAAGGCGGAAGCCCCCAAAAATGGTTTTCAAATAATGGGTGATCAAAAGATCGAATCACTATGCGTATCTTGGTGGTCGTGACTTTTGGTGGTCTTTCTTTTTGGCTTACTCCTCTTCCTGTTCTATTGATCAGAAGCATCCAGCAGCGCCACGCCGGTTTAGAATTCGATTCTCAGGGCTAAGGCTCTCCTTATCCCCCTCCCTTTTCTTTCCTCCCTGGCCGTGTGTGGGCCACACTTCTTCAAGGCCCTACAGGGGTCCTTCACTTACTTGTGTGAGCCCCGCCCGCTCACGCTCCTTACCAACAACCCGGCGCTTCGCCGGAACACACCATAGGTTAGTCCAACAACCAGTGGGCTCCTCGCCGCTGCACATTAGCAGAAAAAAGTGAGTGAATAGCCAGTCCCATGCAAGTTTCTCAATCGGTTTCCTTTATCTTGTTGCAGAAATATGAAAAAAAGAAAGGCAGGCTAGCTCCTACTCCTACTCCTACTCCTTCTCCTCCTTCATCGTCGTTGGTCCTTCGTTCGTAGTGGTCATTGTATAGTGAAAAAGCTCACCCCTGTCTTTAGACGAGAAAGCCCCTATCTCAATTTATAGGAAATGCTACAACCCATTGTTCTTCTTTTGACGATGAACCACTCCGGTACAACAAGCTAAAGTGACCTCTACACTTTGTCCTCGGTGCGTAGGGCCGATCCCCCCCCCCCCCCCCCGTGTGCGTTAGGGAAGACCGGAAAGTTTGTGTTAAGCATCTAGTAGGTTTTTGTCTTGTTTAGACATTTGGTGTCCTTTCTACCGGCCTGCTTAGCGACAGAGCCACCCTCTTGGGGGTCAGTGAGGAGGGCAATCCCCCACTCCGGCGGTTTCCTTGTGTTAAGAATGGATACTTCTTGGTGTTTGCTGGAATTCCGACTTGGGGATACCTTTGACCGATTTCCTGCCCCTTCATTATGATTAGTAAGATGGGGAAAGCAGAAGAAGATGAACCTTGAAGAATGGTCCGCTTACTCAACACTCAGAGGGGATGAGATCAAAATCTCCGAAGCGATAGGACAGTCATGGTGATCAATGGGAAAGACGCATTGCCCCGAGCTCGGTTAATAATGAAGCACCTGAAGAACCACAAAAGGAGGAACATACTTTGGAATACTTTGAGTAGAGGGAAATGATGTCAAGCGGATCGGAAGAAGCCCGAAGAATCAAACAAAGAATTCATGAATGCAATGAAGCAAGCCAAGATCAATGGAGGGGCACCCAGTCAAGTACCCACATTCCGATTCCCAATCATGGATGAGCCTCCTCTACGGATGCAAAGAACTCCTGCACCTTATTTCATGAATGGGCAATCCGAGAGGCCTCAAAAGCGGTTTACGAATCTCCTATTGGAGAGTTATACTATGATTGCTCAGTGGTCCCAATGGAGAAGCCTCTAGGAAAGATGGAGATTGAGGCAATGATACAAGCTGCAATAGAGCAGACCAACGGGAGGAAACTCAAATTCAAGGATTTTTGCCGAATCTGGCGCTGGAAGTTATCCCACTGTTTCACATGAGCTTCCCAAGAAGGATTAGAATCACCACATATATAACGAGTATAGTTCTCGTAAGAGGTCAGGATACCTTGGATTTTCTCATCCCAAGTATCCTTCATTTTATTGCTTTTCATTACCGATGGTATTTTTTGAATTAAGCTTTTCTCAAGTATTTCTAATGGGATTCATTACAGATTGAGTATTCCACATAGCTTCCACCAACATCGTTGGATTAACCTCGTTGATAATTCCCTCAGTGGAGGACCCATTCCTCTATGAATTTGCTATAAAATTGAGGAAGCAAATCGTATATATGCGAGCAAAGTTGTTATAAGTTTCGGGTACAGTGTATATGGGTGTCCATGATCAAGCATTAAGCAATGACTTTCATTCTATATAGTGAGAAAGGAGCTAGCCAACCAAGAGAAAATATACGGCTCACATGCTCAAACCAACCAGCTTGAATGAAGAGGAAAATGAAGCTCACAAGCTCAGCTTAGCTCAAATGACCTCATGTTGAAAATCGATGGAGAACTTTCCAAGTCAACCCAATCTGAGGCAATCATTATGCCACAAGGACCAATAACAAGAGCTAGAGCTAAAAGACTTCAAGATGGATTAAATGCTTGCTTCCAAGCTAAGTTTACAACCCATGATGAAAAGTTGCAACCATTTAAGCTTCTAGATACACCTTTTCATCCGAGTCTATGAATCTAAAAATCCAGATTCATTCCCATATTTATTAATTTCCCATGTATGCATTGTAATTTTCATGTTTTTATATTATGAGGGTAGTTGAAAGGGTGTAGATGATTTAGACAATTTGAAAGGTTATGTCCTTTCATGGTGCCTTTTCAATTAGTATAAATAGGGCTGTAATTCCCATTTTAAAAAAAAAGACTTTGAATTTGAATGAATTTTTCATAGAGTAAAGTCTCTCAAGCTTTTATGCTTTCTTTGTATTTCTTGTGTTTAGAATGCATGTTTAGAACTTTCAATCTAGTTTGATCAATTAGATTGTGGAGTTCGCAATCTTGAAGTTAGGAAAAGTTCTCTCTTTCTTCTTGATCTTTGATCAATCTTCCAAGCCAAATCTGTTGGCTTTCTTGCTTGGGGTTGTCTATCAATTTGTTTATTGGGGGTTATTCTTTTATTGTTGTGGGGGGTTTACACCTTGTTTAAAGGGGAGTCTCAAACGTGATTGAGTAGTTCCTTTATCAATAGGCATCCCTCTGATGGATTAAGTTTATATGAAGGTAGAGATGCTGTCTTCTACGATCTCTCTTAGAAGAAGATACCTGAGAGTCACCCGACGCTCTTCTTATGGTGTGTATCATAACCCATATATTTATGGGTCCATTACAATATAATCCTGTACCGTAGTAAAATAAGAGATACCATAAAAAACAGGACTATCACTAGCAGATGCAATCCATCCTAATATATTGTTTATATCAACTGCATCACGTATTCCAAGCTTCATATTTTGTTTCCATAACTGAAAGCAGATTTTAGCAATAGTGAAGCTTTCCGCACCAGTGATGTAAAGAGCGAGATGTGATCTTAGATCCTGGGCTATGCTCATTAATGTTTTGCCATAGATCTTAGGCATAAAGATACCTTTGACGAGATCACAGATGAAGTGTGTACAAACAATATTTGAAAGATTCTCTCATTCTTCAGTACTTCTTTCATGTACTCCCTGAGCTCTTCAAGGATGAAAGAATAAACATCTTGGGCTTTGCCATCCGAAGAAAGAATGAGATTCGTTCTCTTAGCCAGAGTTTCATCCAACAAAAAGTCACTTATGATCTGATATGCCTCGTAGAGGCGTCTTGGGTAATTGGTATATTCAATATAAAGAATTCCATAAGAGAAGTTTAACACTCCGGATAAGAACTAAAAGGGTGTTTTGCTCCGAGATAACGCGATGAAATCTTCATGACTTTTGCCAAATACATTGGCATTTAACCAATGATCACCCTTGAGGGGTCTCGAAAGACTTGTAATGGAAGTTATAGCACAACAATTAGCATTTTGCGGAAATCCTCTCACTACGGATTGTTTTGGTTTTTATCATCCGCAAAGACTATCAAGCTTCTTGCTAGATCACGATCATGGAAATGCAAGACACCACTACGGTAGATTCTACCACGGAAATCCAGAAAGGCTGGCAAATAAAACTGATACCCATCGTAGGCTTTTGCCAGATTGAGCATCAATTTCTCAGTGTGAGCACACTGTATGAATTTCTAAGTATAGATTTCAACATCTTGAATATTAATTGAAGTTATAATATTTGGCATGAGTAAACCATTTGAAACAAAGGCATCCATATTATCCAAATATGCGTCAACAAATTACTGTTGATTAGAAAGGGCTGACCCTGCAGCTTGTTCAAAACTCTACACAAACTCATGTAACTTGATTTACATCCTCTTTCCATATAAAAATTATTAATGTTACCGGAACTTGACAGACGGAAACGATCATATATATCCAGTTAGGGTACTTAAGTAACCCCCAGCTAGATCAACAGACTTTTAGGGGTATAATTACGTGTTTTTTTGGCACACCCCAATCTATTGGTTTACATACCATAGGAAGGTTGAACTTGATCGGAGTAGTAATGATAAATCCAGCAGCAAATAGCATAGAGATTCTTCGGAATGAAATATGAACCATTCCTTTTGATCAGTACAGGATTTTGATCTAAATCATTTTTCAATTTGATCAATTTTCTGTCCAACATAAATGTAATTAATAAGGATCCAATAGAATACGATTTCTTGACATTGATTTGATCTGTAGACAAAGCATTCTGATCATGAACTATTGTTTCTAACTTCTCTTGTTTCACTTTTTTGGAGTTCGAATCCTACGTCTTTTCAATAATAATGCTTGGTTCCTCACACTACACTCAAGTTGTTCAATCAACGATGAAACACGAACACAAGAATTGTTATAACTCCCAGAATTAAACATCATACATAGAACATATATTATTAAGGCCTCAATCGTATATTGACCAAATTCATTAAGTAATGAAATATCATTCTCGTCTGATAAAGATGACTTAAGATAATCCTTTGCATTTATACCATCAGATTTAATTAATATCTTAATTATGTTTGGAACAATCCAGAACATAGATTGTTCATCGAATGTCATTGTCAGATCCTCTATCTGAATCTGCATTAATTCTAATTCATCATCATTTAATGGGAATCTTTCCTTAGCATTATTCAATATATCAAACACTTGAGTAGACTTGCTCAATTTGATCTCCTTATATATGGTTTCATAACAATAAAAAAAATGACCCCAAAATCGAACTAATTCATGGAATGTTCCTGCTGCATTTTGTTTTCTTTCTTAAGAAATGAGTAACCCACTCCTTTTACAGAATTTAAGGGAGATAGAGACTTTCATACTATGAAATAAGATAGTTCTAGGGAGAATACCGTCACCTAAATTGAAAATTTCCAAACTCGGGGATGTTTCTAGTACCCAGATATTCTTACCATGAGTACACTGAGCTAAGAGAATAGATCTTGTCTATAAGAGTCCTGTTTGTTGCCGAGGAGCTTAGCGGAGAGTATAGAAGATAAACGGTGTTGCGAATGTTCCTTTATTGACCGTAAACGTTTAGGCCCTAAAGTCAGATTTTAAGAATAGTTTCGAACGAACGCGGTATAGTACTAGGACTTCGATCCATCTTTCTGTATCGGAACGTTAGTCAGATATTCTTACCATGAGTACACTGAGCTAAGAGAATAGATCTTGTCTATAAGAGTCCTGTTTGTTGCCGAGGAGCTTAGCGGAGAGTATAGAAGATAAACGGTGTGCGAATGTTCCTTTATGACAGTAAACGTTTAGGCCCTAAAGTCAGATTTAAAGAATAGTTTCGAACGAACGCGGTATAGTACTAGGACTTCGATTCCATCTTTCTGTATCGGAACGTAGTTAAGAAATCGATCTCTAAAAAGACTAGGTTAGAAAAATCTCGAGATCAAACAAAGGAAGCTTGCTAATCGTCCACTTGTAATTCCTCAGACATGACAATCGATCCTCTGGAATGGAACTAAACTAGACCATCTCGAAGACCATCGAATGCCCTTTGAGCCCGGGATTCAAGTAGTAGCCCTTGGTTCTTTCGTCATTACAGACAAGAAGTTTCCTCGTTAGTTGTGTAGGCTTCTAAATAAAGTCGAGACGATAGAAAATAGGCGAAACTCAAGAGAGAAGACAATAGGCGGATGGAGTCGCGATACCAAATAGGCGCATGCAGTATCACCATAGCGGAGACGGAACATCATGGCTCCAGCAGAAAACCCTACATCAATCCCTCAATAAAAACTTCTCTTGTTTTTGGTGCATATCTTCTTTGTTCAAGAGCTGATAAAGAGTGCCTTGGGATCACCAGAGTGATCGAAAGATCCCTTGGTACGCCAGTTCTTTCGAGTGAACTCCCGAACTACCGTCCTCATCCTTAGAAAGGGTTTTGTTGGAACTCATCCTTTTGAAGATTTGACTTTGAGAAGATAGCTTTCCTTAGAAACTCCCACAATCACTACAATCTATTACCACCCTTTGACTCCCTCCCTGCCTACTCCTTACTAACTAAACAAAACCCCAAGCTCTGGTCACCTAGCTTAGAAACGAAACGCTGAGGAAAAATTACTGACTTGACTAGCTTAAACGAGTAACGAGCACACGAGCAAGAGATCTCGACAGTTAGGCAGAAAAGTTTTTCAGGGACGGTAGTGGGGATGCCATGAGCGACGGAAGCAAAGAAAGAATCAAGCTAGGGAACACTCTAGATTACTAAAGGCCTCCTTAATTAAGGGCTTCTAACGCTTTGGTTGTAGGCAGGCCAGGTTCCAACCCTTTCGACGTTGTTTCCTCATCTTTCAGAGAAAGGAGCTAACTCTTTCTTGCTTGAAAGAAAGAAGACAGCCTCGACTTGCCCCATTGATTGATTGAGGGACAGGGACAAAGGTAGTTGGCACCTAGCGTTAGCGTTCGATCCACTTACTAGCAAAGACGACAGTCTTAAAAAAATTCTCAAAATTTCTATCCTCGATAGTTGAACCAATTCTCACTTCAACTGAATAGTCAGGCCCAGTTCGAGATTGAATCATTCCTGTGATTCAAAAGAAAAGAAGGAAGCAGACCAAAGCCCTCGCATAGTGAAAGTTGCTCAAATCTTTTGGTCTAAAAGTACCCAGTCGATAGGATTCCATTCCAAGAAGGGTTGCGGGTGGGTAGGAACTGGATCCATTTGAATAGCCGCCGGACGTGCTGTTATGGATCCGAAGATCATCTGCTCAGGACCGCCTTCTTTGAATAGCTGGAAGTTTCTCTGAGCTAGCCAATATTTAGGAAAATCAAGCTTTTAGCCACGCTTTGCGAAAAAAATAAAAAGGCCAGGCCGATACCAAGTCATATGTAATGATTGCACCCATAGCTTGGGTGGTTTGATTTTCTTCAATTACATGCTTCCTGGAAGGAACTCCTCTCGTGCCTATCGGGGTCTCGTCCCTTCGCTACACTCATCTATTGACGTAAAAAAAAAAAGTGAAAGACCTACCCCACCCTTCCTTTACGTACGTGAATTAGGCCTTGCTCGGGGTCGGGCAAGATTCCCGGTTGAGGAAAAAAAACCTAAGCCTCGTATGTAATACCAATCGGAACTCTTATTGCCAGACCCAAAGACCTTGGCTATTCAAGATCTGAGGAATACCCTTAGGAAAAGAGTTCATTGCTATAACTGCTCCCACCCCCCCCCCCCCCCCGCGCTAGAAAAGACTTTGAGTCAGTCCTTTGGAACTCGATTTCTACCTTATCTTTCCAGTCTTATCTTAGAAAAAGCCTCTGCTATACCTTTTTCTTTCTTCTTCGCACCTTCAAATCATCAATTCCATCAGTTCTTGGTTCGTTGGTAACAATTCAATCTTCGTCACATCGGTTGCAGAATAAATTCCCTTTCTTTATGATCCGGAATCCATATACCTTTTTAAAAAAATTCATTCAAATAGGAATGCTTTAAAAAAAAATATTACTGCGACTATGTCGATTATGTTAGCAAGGCTAAAACAGCAACAGCAACTAGTTCATTTACGGATACACTACACTAGTAAAGAAGAGAAAGTATTTACTTAAAGCTACTAGAGCAACTGCTAGTATTTCATTTTTCAGATTCGGGAAGGCACGGGGAACGAGGTACCCCAGGCCCCAGGGTTGGGCAGTGGACTTGCTTCCTGTTATTCTATTAAAGCTTCTGCAGCTAACAGTTGAGTATAGCTAGTGGCGGTTACTGGGACAGCGGGTAAAGCTTAGAGTCATACCCCAGATCCCTTTCGAATTATAGACATGCTAACGAGGTCTTAGTCTGGCTCGACCGAATGCCTTGATGCCTATTTGATGAAGCTGAAGGTCTGTTCATCAGATAGGCGAATGGAAGCAAGAAAACGGCGGGATTGGCTAGCTAGCTCGTGCAATAAAAGTCCTTCGCCTTATAAAGTAATAGAATAGTCACAGTCCCTTCTCTTATATTTTATATGTGCAATATAGGTCTTCTTATATAGGAGAAAGACCTTTTACAAATATGGAAAGACAAATATGGAAAGAATAAGTAAGCAATAAAGGGTAAATATTTATAAAATAACATTTATACACATATAGAAATTCCAACACTCCCCCTCAAGCTGGTTTGAAGATGTCTTCCATAGCTAGCTTGTCAATCAGAAAATAACATTTATTCTTTCCCTTGCCTGAAGCTCTCAAGACCTGAAGATTGAAGCTCTCAAGCTTCAAAGAACTGAAGATCAAAGCTCTCAAGATCTGAAGACCAAAGCTCTTAAGCTCACAAGTTCTGAAGATTGAAACTCTCAAGTTCAAAAGAACTGAAGATCAAAGCTTTCAAGATCTGAAGATCGAAGCTCCTAAGCTCACAAGTTCTGAAGATTGAAGCTCTCAAGTTCCAAAGAAATGAAGATCAAAGCTCTCAAGATCTGAAAACCGAAGCTCTTTAGCTCACAAGTTCTGAAGATTGAAACTCTCAAGTTCAAAAGAACTGAAGATCAAAGCTTTCAAGATCTGAAGACTGAAGCTCCTAAGCTCACAAGTTATGAAGATTGAAGCTCTCAAGTTCCAAAGAACTGAAGATCAAAGCTCTCAAGATCTGAAGACCGAAGCTTTCAAGCTCACAAGTTCTGAAGATTGAAACTCTCAAGTTCAAAAGAACTGAAGATCAAAACTTTCAAGATCTGAAGACCGAAGCTCCTAAGCTTATAAGTTCTGCAGATTGAAGTCTCAAGTTCCAAAGAACTGAAGATCAAAATTCTCAACCTCTAAAGTTCTAAAGACCTGAAGACTGAAGACTTAGGAGGCTAAAACTCCTGAAAGCTCTTGAACTCAGAAACAAGCCAGAGGCCGATCCAAGCTGATCAACAAGCCTAAAAGTCGATCCTCCAAGAAGATCAACAAGCCTAAATGTAACGACCCGACTTTCTAGAAGTCGTTACTTCATGCATGCATACATTTCAAAACGACACCTTTCGTGTATTTGACTAAAATAAAAGAAATTTATAAAATAAATAACTTCACTAAATTTAAATAATTAAAATTATTAGATCGGGGTACCCCTAAAAAAATTATAAAACCAGAATTGTGAGCTTTGCATAAAACCTCTAAGAATGCAAAACCAAAATTTCTAATTTAAACATTCAGATTGGGATTTAAAAACATGAAAACATATAAACATGAGCGGAAGCATTGACTGGTCTCAATGGCACAGTCACGGATTCTTCCTGTCATTCGCCTGTCTGTCCTTGCCTTTACTTGAAAGTTATAACATAAGAAAGAGCGAGTATAAAAATACTCAGTAAGTAATCCCACTGCTGGGATTTTTAGACGTATAGGACAACTGCCCCGTCACCATGCCTAGCGGCCTGAGGGCGGCCTGAGGGCACGCCGTCAATGTTGTGAGCCTGATGACCCACACCAGTGAACATGGAGTAAAAACCGTCGGTCACCATGCCTAGCGGCCTGAGGGCACGCCGTCAATGCTGTGAGCCTGATGACCCACACCAGTGAACATGGAGGTGAACCCGTCAGTACACGCATGTCTAGTGGCCTGATGGCACACCGTCGAAACTAGAGGAACCTGATGATTCACATCATATAGCATGGGACAACGGGCGTTGGCATCAAGTTCACTTATACATACGCATACACAATTAGTAAATTCTCAACAGCCAGACAATTCATAAAGTAGCCAAACAAGCATTAGCCAGATAAATCGTACATGCCAGTAGTCTGATAATAGTAAATATCTCCGCACAATCCAGTTAACCACAGTGGCCACTAGTCTCCTTCTCTGAAACGCAAGTGAATGACTTTTCACCCCAAAACCACTTTTAAGGACAATTGTCAGGAATCCCAGATAAGGAAAAAAAATCTTACTCTGAACCGAACACGAACCCACTGCAGTCTCCCCAACAGAAACGGCGAGAAACGACGCAGCGACGACACTGAGCGGCAGCGCGGCGGCGCGGGGTATCGTGACGAAAATCGGGCGGTGGCGCGGCGTGAGGCTGCACTGCCGGACGATGCATAGTGAAGACGTGGGGAAGGGGACGCGCGAGGGAGAAGACTCTCTTCTTTTCCAATGAGACGCACGCAAACCTAGGTTAGATAATTATATATTAATTTAAATATATATATATAATTATACATATATAATTATGAATATATATATTATAATAAATATATAATTATAAATATATTTATAGTAATAAATAAATATATACTTATCTGAAATATACTTTATAATACTTCCAAATAACGATATTATTCCTTTTTCTTCTCCCAAAATTCACCATATTCTCCAATTAACATTCAATTCCAAATCAAATTCCCTAATTAACTCTTAAATCCAAAATGTCAAGCCAATTACAATTAACCTCAAATAATTAATGATCAAACAATTGAAGAAAAATTGTGGGATGTTACATTAAATGTCGATCCTCCAAGAAAATCATCAAGCCTAAAAGTCGATCCTCCAAGAAGATCATCAAGCCCAAAGACCGATCCTTCAAGAAGATCATCAAGCCCAAAGACCGATCCTTCAAGAAGATCATCAAGCTAAGCAAAGCTTATTTTTTGAGAGAAAGCATCAAAGGATTATGTATTAGAGATTGTACTCACTATACTACGTTGAAATTAATACAAATACAAAGTTCAAATTCCACGAATTAAATTTCTTCGGAAATCTCGTGCGAAGAAGGACGCCTATGAAAATTCACCCTTCTAATTAATTAATTTTCGTAAAAAAAAATAAATGAAAACTCGTCTAATTAGAAGCAGAGTGGAAAATTTCTATCGTCAAAATTTTGAGATTTCGAAGGTCTCGAAATATTGATTGGAGAAAATTTCATTTTTTCTCCAATTTCGACGAAATTTCGAGATTTTGAGAATATTCCGATTTCCCCATTTTGACGAAATTTCGACATTTCAAGAAAATTTAAATTCTTTTCTGATTAACTATTTTAGCTCAATTCAAAAATTTCAATTTTATGGTCCTCTCACACACAATTATATAGTTTCACAATGTCATTTTCAACAAAGGATTAAATATTTTTTATGTGCTACTTGTTTTAATTTCCAACTTTTTTCAAGTTTTAACTTTATTTTTTATCCAAAACTTTCATTTATAAAGAAATTGAATTTGAAAGAACAACAAAAAAATAATCTATATTTATTTTTAAGCTCAATTAAACTTTTTTCATTAAATTTTCACATCACTTCACCTTAAAATTGAATTGATGTGAGTTTTTTCTTTTACCATCCAAAACTTTCATAATTTTCACATCATTTTACCTCAAATATTCATAAACTTTTTATTATTGTGTAATTATTTTTTCATTCCTTTTTTAAATTTGTGCTCTCGTATCAACCGTTACTCAGATATTTACAATAGACATCTAAATATTGTCTTACTTTATAAAAATTGTGATTAAAAATGGTTAGTTATGATTTAATTAAGCCACAATCAAAGTTTCATTAATTAATTATAACAATTTTCATCAATTTCCATAAAATTTTCAAAAATTTACATCCATATCAATATTTCCATAAAATCGGGACCTCGATATTTTCATCGACATCGATATTTCGAATCTTGATTAGAAGTATCAACTACACTACTTATTGCCAGAACATTTCTCAACTAGCATAATCTTATACTATCAGCTTCGAAGTCGGAAGTTCAATTCCCTCCTCTCATATTGTAAATAAGAATAATAAAAGCCACTTATTTAGATTGTACCATGATGAAATTAATAAGTTGAATGTGGAAAATTGAGGCAAGCAAGAAAAGGCTTCATTCAAATTAACATAGGGCCAATATGTAAATGTGGAATAGCCAAAAGTTTACATGATCTCTTCAAGATGACAAATCCCCAAAGCTCCCTCCCTCTACAATAGTCTCAAAGGAGACAGAATCTAAATCTAACCAATTATAAACATAAATTGACAAAGCTTTCTGCTTGCATTCAAGAGCCACCCTAGAATCTGAGCAGATTCAAATTCAAATAATACCTATCTTCTCCAAACAATATAACAAGTAATTAAAAAAAATGATTCCTTTTAACTCTATGAACAAATCACCAATAGAAACTGCAGCTTCAGGTTGTTTCAGAACCTTCCTCAACAGTAGCAAGTGTTCCCTCTCTGATAAAGGAAGGATTTAAGAACTTGGCCACAAATCCCCACAGTTTATAAACGTCTTCGAAGTTCGTCAAGAATCCCAACGAAGCTGTTACGACTTCAAGCCGTGCAAATCCGTGCTTCCCACGCCTGCCATTTTTTGTTTGCCTGCACAGGGATGATTCTTCAAGATTTAAAACACCATGTTGCCGTTTCGAGCTGTCCAAAACCCAAATGTGACTGAGGAATCCAATGCCAAGAGATATGCCATCTCTTTCAGCCAGCTTCTGAACAAACTCTGGATTGATTAGTCCCCTGTTTCTGTTTCTCACATTGAAAGCTACTGCTGCTCCCCTTTCATATTTTATTTTTGGTCCATAAATTTGTACTAGGTTCACTTTGTTGCTTCCTTCTGAACCGGGAAACTTTAGTTGAAGCAATGACGTGACGAGCCAATTGATCAAAAATCGAAGTCGAAGTGTTGTCTTGTTCAGACCTAACATATTTATGTGATCGAGATGTCGACATATAATCTCAGGCTCCCTCCTGTTCCACTCTTCCTCATCATCATATTCTCCATTGCTGGTGTAATCTTCATCATCCAAGCTCGTCACTGATACTTCTCCAGGCTCGATGTTATGGCTTAAGTGCTCCTTACCATTCTCTTCCATCCTAAAAGAAACTCGTCTTCCTCGGCTTTGGATATTACTCTCTTCCAAACCAAAAAACCTTCCACCAACATGTTTGTTCCCTTCCCGTCTCCCCAACAACCTGAATTCACCTTCTGTTTCCCTTCTAATGGCACTCTCCTTCATCTCTGGACACATTTCTGATGTTGTACCATTTTCTAGTCCACGATAACGAAAATCGGTGGCAGAAATGTCAACATGAAATCCATTGTTTAACGTAGAATTCATTGAGGAACCGTTGGAAAGTGGTTTACTAGCTTCTGTCACTTCGTGGATCTCTGTAACAACTCTGTTATTGAAGTCGTTTTTGCTATTAGCCGACGTGTCACTTGTTTCTGCAAATAATTCTCTGGGAACCTCCTCGACGCAGTCCAGTTCCTGGCAGACTGACTGAACAGCAGCATCAAAAGATATTACAGGTTGCTCATCATAAGGCCCCAAGTTAAAATCTTTGTCATTGTCGTATGTTGGTTCACTATGGATTTTAGAAGTTGGCTTAGGTGAGAGTAGTTTGTTCTTCTTTCCTTTTAACCAATGCTGAGGCAGGGGAGAAGCAATTTCCACTTTGTGCGATTGACCTGCATTATCAGATCCTAGTGGACTCTGTCCTAAGTCAATCCAAATCGAACAATCCGACGATTCATCTTCACTGAATATCGGGCTCTTCATCACATCCCCAAGAGAAATAGTCTCACTTTCCTCAAGTATGGTGCTTGTTCCATCTCTGTCAGAGCTGTTATCTTGATCCATCTCTGTTTCATAAACATCCCTCACCTGAGCAGACGTGAAGGCACCAGAGAAAGCAGGCAGTTGCAAACCCTGACGAGTTTCAGATGTTTTATCCTCAACCCCAGCAACTTGGTCGTCTTCAAAACGACCCACTCTGTCAAGATCATCCACCGAGTCACTCAGGTACATGGGATACTCAGGGGTTATCTTCACCATTCCAGAGCCAGTACATCCAGACCGAGTTTGTAAACTTCCCATCACTGATCTCTTTATCAGAAGACAACCAAAACCGGTAGGATCATACCCGAAAACCCTATAAAACGACGTTATGATAAAATCTGGTCGAAAAAGCGATAAACCAAGTGAATCCATGTCCTTTGGACCTAACGACCCAGCATCAAGCAAAACATGCCAATTGTTCTGTTGTGCCAAAGCCATCCACTGGTATGAATACTTAGCACCAGTCACTCTAGACTGAACAGGAAACACAAACAGACCAACAGAATCCTTCTTCTTCCTCCTCTTGTTCGTTATCTGTTTCCGCAAATCGGTTGAGCAAAGTTTCAAAGTTGGCCATTTAAACCAAGCACTATATGCCTTAGCACCCTTCTCCCTAGCACACTGAGCCATCCAATTCACAGATTGGCTCTCATAATCAAACATAGTCAACAATTTCTTGTTGGAATTGAAAGGGTATGATTCAGCCAGCAGTTTAAAAGCAGACCCTCTACTAACAGTAAAAACAAGGCCATATTCATGCTCAGGTATGTTCAAATGATCCATAATCCTACTCTTTATATCATGTTCTACAGTCCCTCTCTCAGCACCACCATAAAGAGCTTGATTACTCAAATTTGCAGCAATCTCAGACAAACTAAATGTAGAAGACTCCCAATAATGAAGACTCTGAACATAAGAAAACAGCCCAAATCCACAGTAATCAAGACATACCTTAATCAAATGAGAATATTCATTCGAACGAAGCTGATCAATCTTCTCTGAGGACTGATACTTTGGGTACATTGTGAGAAACTTAGAGAAAGCTTCATGAAGATCAGGAATGGCATCATCAGATTCATATGTACGATCGGCTGCCATAGCTGTGGCCTTGAGGAACTCCCGCTGAGCTTGAAGTCTAGCAAGCGACCGAGATCGGCCCAAGCCATTGTTGTCATCGTTAGGCAATGGCTCAGAGCCCACATCTTGCGACTTGAAGAGAGACCCATCTTCAGAAGCTTCTTCAAGAGCTTCTCTAAGTTTGTGTTCTTCAAGTTTTCGAAGAATCAGTTTGTGTTTCTTGATATCCATCTCCATCGCTGAATCGGACCCATCTTTTTTTCTACTCTTTTTATCCATAATCAAAGCAGCACAGTGAGATAGAGGCTTCCATAGTGAATGATGCATCAAAGCCAATTTGTAAATGAAGAAAACCCCCCAAAAACGAAGAGAGGCTTAAAGCTTGAGTTGAAAAACAGCAATGGGGGTTTATTTTGCCATTAAAACAAGCTTCGTTCTGGTGTGAAATTGAAAACCCACATCAAATCTAAGATCCCCATAAAGGAAATTTGAAAAAAGATCGACACCCACAAGAAAATTTGTGAAACCAAAAGTAGCTTCACCTCAAGAAGAAGAAGAAGATTAATTATTTAGAGGGTCAAACCCTAAAAACACAGGACCCGGATCCCCAAAATTTTCAGTGATACTCGAATTAAGTGCAGAAGACAAGAAATAAAAGAAAACCCAACAGAAATAAATCAATTGACCTCAAAATCAAATGCCCATTTACACCATTTTCAATTCAGAGCCACTCTTCATTAAATAGATGCACAGAAAGCATTAACATTTCATAAAAAGCCTCATTGGTGCTGTATTTCTTCAAGTGTTCTCTCAGGCAAGCTTAGTTAAACACAGTGACTTAAGAAACAGAGGAAAGGGAAATTGGGTAGCAAAGACTTTAATTTCTTTATTTATTTATTTACTTATTTTCAAATAGAAAAAGATCAACTTTAGTTTGAACCATTTATCTTTACTACTACCCATTGAATGATTTTTGGCTGTGTGATTTAGGGACCCCACTGTGACTTTCTTTTTTAAAAAAAGGGGAAATTTATCTCTGAAATTGGCAGATTAAAAAAGTCAAATAATATCTCAGCTGGATTGCCAAAAAGCTGTTTCCTGTCCAACCAAGAATGCCACTCACCTCAAACCAATTGGTTCTTCTACTTGATTAATTTTAAGTTGGAAAATATACATTTTTTCCTTCTAACATAAAGTTTTGAATTTGATTTCAAATGAGTACTTAAATTTCAAATTATTACAATTTTAACCTTAAAATTTATATTTTATTTTAATTTAATTAAGTTTCAAGATCTAATATGTATTAATTATTTTAAATAATTATGTTGTGAATTTTAAATTTAATTTTAAGAAAAATTATTATAAACGAAAAAAATATCAAACTATTTACAAATATATAAAAATTTTACTGTTTATTAGCTAATTTTTTCTATATTTAAAAACAACTCTAATTTTAATAATAATGAAAAATAATAAAGTTTAATTAATTATAATTTTTATACATTAATTAACTGGCGTTAACACTAAAGACAAAAAGTGAGTATTTAGTGAAAAATCGAGGTTGGGAAGAGTAAATCTTGAAAACTAGGAAACCGATTGAAACAAAACTCAAATTTTAAAGGTAAAATTATAACATTTTAAAATCTAGGGACTAAATTGAAACCAAACTCAAAACTTAGGAACTAAATATGTGATTTTTTGAAATGTATGGACCAAATAGAAACTAAACCCAAAATCTACGGACCGAACATGTATTTTTTTTTTCGTTTTTAAGTTTTTTTTTTTTAAATTTCTTTTTTCCTCTCTCTAAGGACTTGCTTTTAAAAGTGTTTTCATTAATTTGATAATGAGGTTGTAGATTTAAGGTCGTATCTACTTTCCTTTCTTGATCTGTTAGATTGGATTTGAGTGAATGGTTTCTGTTGGGCATCTTTATTATGTCAATCAGCCAGTAGTTTGCAGATAAGAACAATGAGAAGATACTATGGACTAAAATTAGAAATGTTGGATCTCTACTAGCTAATGCAATGGATTGACAAAAACTTAAAATGGGGAGTTACCTAAGTAAAATTATAAGTTTAGTCTATAAAATTGCATGTTTTTGTCATATAAGTTTATGAATTTTAAAAGTATTAAATAGGTCTGTGACATTTTCAATATTTTCAAAACATAACGAATTATATTAGATATAAAATTAAATTTTCTATGTTATAAGATATTAAAATTTTATTCTCATGTCTAATAGAGTTGTAAATTTAAAAAAAAATGTAGAATAGGTCAATGACACATAAAAAATTATTAGTTCAATGACTTATTAAATAAAAATTCAAAAGTTTAAGGACTTAATTAGACATTTTTTTAAGTCCATGGGCCTATTAACTATACAACTAAAGTTCACAGTTATTAAAAAATCTTTAAAATTCATAGATCTATTTGACACAAATCTAAGAGTTCATAGACTATATTTCTAATTTAACCTATTATCTATGTTTGGTTTAGTTTGTAAGTTTGCTATTGTGAAAATAAAATGTATACATCTTGACATGTAAATTCCAATTTATGTAACTTGGGTTTATAACTTTATAAAGTTGGTGAATTTAGCAAATATATAGAGTAAATAAGTTTGAATTTTCTTATAAGAAAATTACCATTTTATATACAAATTTTATAAACAAAGGCAAGTGCATTTGTTATTATTCAGGTATTTAATTTGAATCATTATTTATTTATTTTTAACTTGTCATCAACTTATAATGGTTGATCAATTCATTTGATTGATAGTCATTCTTAATGAATATTGATAAACTATGATACATCAATATTATACTCGTAATGAATTTAGAATGAGGATTGATACAGTAATTATACATTAATGATAAACTTGAAATGAATTTTTAATGATTACTAACATACTATTGGTACACTAATATTATATTTAAAATAATTTTTGAATGAGTGCTGATAAACTATTAATACACTAATAAAATACTTAATACTAATACGCACAATTAAAAACACAATGTTACACTTTTAAGTATGTTATTATAAATGATATACTGCACATTTAGATGTATATATCAATAATATCATTGATATATTTTTCTCCCTCTTAATTTGGTATATCAGTCAACTATAAATGAATATGAAATATATTCTTTATATAATTTATATGCCAAACTAAATGTTGTTGATATACCATCACAATCCTATCAAAAATTTGAAAATAGAACAAATTAACTAGTTTACTTTATATTTGTTATATCAGTTGACGCAGTTAATGTAATTAAGATATATGTACCCTTCAAATCAAATAACAACTTCAAAAACATTGCACAACTAATGTGTAAAAACCTAAACCAAACCATCAAAATCGAACTAATCAAATGACAACTTCATATCAAAACGAAAAAAAAAAAAAACAATATTCACTATAATCGAACAAACAATATCAAAGACAACACGATTAATTAAGTCATGGTATATTAGTGGTTTGCTAAGGTTGGCTCTTTTAATGAAGAAATATGGATTCACTAAGTCTCATTTAGACTACTCACTCTTCACGTTCCATTAGGAACAAGTTCAACTTAATGTCCTAGTGTATGTTGATGATCTGATTAATTCTTGTAATGACTCTTTTGTAGTTGCTTCATTTAAGAAATATATGGTTAAATGATTTCACATGAAAGATTTAGACATTTTAAAATATTCTTTGAAATCTAGAAGGCCTTTTTCTTTGTTAAAGGAAATACACTCTTGGCATCATTATTTCAGACATAGAGCTCCTAAGGAGCTAAACCTACAAGGTTTCTCATTGAGTACCACGACAAGAACATCGAAATGTTGTAATTAAAACATTTTGTTATTGAAATGCGTTGTCTAGGTCAAGAATCATTCTTCACTCCAGTTGTGATATCTCTCTATCAGGTTGGTGTGATTCGATTGGGTGAGTTATCCCTAGACTTGCTACTGATTCTCTTACTAGTTGGCTTATTTTTCTTGGTGTGTTCTATTTTTTAGAAAATCAAGAAGCAACCAATGGTGTGATGTTCATAAGTAGAGGACGAGTATCTCTCTATGACTTCTATTACCTTTGACAGACATATATATTTATATCAAATACTCAAATCTCTACCTCATATTGTTAAACTAAAAATAATATTAGTTATTTTACCTCACAACGTAAACTTACAAAACATAATATTAAATTCTTTAAAATTAATGAAAAAAAAGTTTATATAATTTATTTAAAAAGTAAAAATAAGAAAAATTATTATAAATAAAAAAATATCAAACTATTTACCAATGTAGAAAATTTTCACTATTTATCTAATTTTTTTTTGCTTTAAATTTTAAAAAATTGTATCGTATAGTAAGATTTCAAATTCGGAAGGATAATGATAGTAATGCAATTTTATAGATTTATTTTATTTTGAAAAGGATAGTAAGTGTAATTTACAATAATTGGGATTTTTATCAATGGTGATGACTCATGTCAGGCATAATTTGGAGCACAAAACCCCAGAAATAGACTCAAATAAAGCAACCCCAACTCATTGCACTTCAGTTTTTTTTTTCAAAGGCAATTTGATAAAAGTTGAAGGGCTAACAGAAAATAGTTTAATTTGAATTTTCTTGAATAAAGAAAGTTAGTGGCTGTTTGATAATGACCCAATAATAATTTTGTTTTTCTTTATTTTTTAAATCATATTTTATAAAGTAATAATTTATTCAACTTTTATTTTAGAAAAATTTTCACAGATAAAAAAAGTGTCAAACTATTTATATAAAATAACAAAAAAAATATTTACATTAATAAATTTCTACCAGCATCTATCAATGATAGACTTTTATTATTTCTATCACTGATAGACTCTGATAGACTTCTATCAGCATCTATCACAACTATTTAAAAATTTTACTACTTTATGTAAATAGTTTCTCTTATTTTTCTATTTTTAAAAATTTCTTTTTTATTTTTTCATTTTCTTTTGAAAACTTATAGCTAAATTTATAAAGATTAAAAATGTTTTTTTTCCTAAAGAAAAATAGATATTATTAAACATGCTGTCATTTGAAAACAAAAAATCTTGCAGTAAAACATAAACTTATTTTACTCTTTCTATTTACTACATTTTCCTTATATATAGAATTTAATTATAATCTACATTGTACAAATGTTTTGAAAATTCTAGCCAAAGGGTAGTTTAAAACAATATTTTGTTTTTGAAATTAGAGGACTTGATCAGAAATTTTCTTGAAAAAATAGAAAACCATGCATACCAAATAACTTTTCATATTTAATATTTTACATATATATGGAAAAATCTTGAATTTTCAAAATTCGTTGATTCTTTATTCTCAAATTGGATAGAGGTTGATTCTTTATTCTCAAATTGGATAGAGGTGTCCACGGGGCGAGGACGGAGAAGGCTTCTCCATCCCATCTCCACCCCTATTTCAATCTCCATCCTCAAAAAATTCCCTGCGAGGATTCGTTAGTTTTTTTCTTAATTTATTTATTTTTTAACAATTTTAATTTAAAATTTATTTTCAAACGATATCAAATTTTTAAGATTTTCTATATTAAATATGTTATTTCTATACATTTCTATTTAAATAAAACACTATAAAATTTTCTTACAAAAATAACAATATATTATGGGCAAAGATATAATTAAAATATTTTATTTCTTTATTTTTAAAAGTTAAAATATTAATCGTTAGCTTCAACTTAAACATTACAATATACATGTGTTAAAAGTAAGAAATATTTAACATCGTTATTTTAAAAATGCATTAAAGTATGAAAAATAATTTTATTTTGGTATCACCCAAAAGACTTCATACCAATAAAAATAATTGTCTTCATTTATATATCTATGATCACTTTCTTTCTTAACCAATGTGAGATTTTGTTTGCAGTCTTAAAATCAACTGAAACTTAGAAAATCGGATAGGTCCATTGTGGCGAATTGTTGCGTGTATGGTTCATGGGTTATGTGGAGACTAAGGAATTTGTGAATATAATCCAATTCCAACTTGCACTTGTCCATCTAGTTCTAGAAACGATCCTTCAGATTGAACAAAAGTGTGTAAATTCCCTTTTAATTTGATGTGTGATTCCAATTCTAATTTTAATTCTTCCAAGAAAACTTGGATTTCACTCCCTTGCCTAACATAGATTACTTCCGTTATGATTGGGGTTAGGCCCAAGGCGTGTCTATTGAAGTTATGCCCAAGGGGTTATGCTCGAGAGTGGGAATCATAAACATTTGTACTCAATGAACTTTTACATGTATAATCCATTAAAGTTATTGTTGATATACTATTTTATTGATATACTTTATTTTTATATATGGTCGATAAATTTAATTAATTGATATACTTGATATTGAGTATATTTTGGATACGTAGTATTGATAAACTTTATTTTAATAATATACCTAAAATGAAGTATATCAATAGTATATTAGTTAAAAATTCAATTGACGGTATTTTAAATACATTTACAAGCTACCATACATCAATAAACAAACATAATAAAATTCCAAGTACATCAACAAACTATCAGACATCAATCAACAAGCATGTTAAAATTTTAAGTATATCAAGTATATTAGTCAAGTGTATATTAGTAGTGTATCAAGGTATCAAGTGTATCATGTGTATCAAGGATATCAAGTTTATATCAGTAGTAGTGTATCAGGTGTATCGAGTGTATCAAGTGTAAATAAGCAGTGAGAGCATAACATACATTTTACATGCTTAAACGTGGGTTGGACTTCCTTTGTTGCCATTTTTCCAAACTTGATACATCTGGTCTATTATTTTGCTGAATCAATTTAACAGTGAAAAACTTTTATTAAAGTGACAATTTAGTTCATAAACTTTAGTGGGGTGCAATTTAATATTTATTGTAAAAGAGTATTAAGATTTAATAAATTTTAAAAGTAAATGAACTTAAAGTATTACAGATCAAACTTGGTTACTAGAATGAAAGTTCAAGACCAAACATATTTTTTAATCGAAACAAACCTAAGAACGAAATCAAACATTAAAGGTAGTGGTTCTATTATTATATATTTTCAAACAAAGAAACATCAAATAATTCTTTTGAAAAGTTGAAATTATTGTTTTCTTTTTGTTTTTCTTAGGGTTGGAGGGTGAAGTCCCATCATTTGTCCATTGTGGACAAAACATGACTAAGAATATTAGCAAATGTGAAGTAGGTATTGTTTGGAGCTTTTCCCTTGGGGTTTTCTTATTGTTCTTCCTTTTTGGTTTTTTTAATTCTTTCATCTTACCTCTTTATTTTATTTTATTGTTTTGATCTATATAGAATTTCAACTTGGATTTCTTTTTATTTCTTTTATAATTAGCGCTTGCTCTTACATTTTTGTTGAAGGATAATTTTATTAGGTAATACTTCTAGGACTACTAATTGTATAATATAACAACATTGTTAAAGGATTACAATATACTAATTTGTTCAAATCTTCTTATTTGTTTTATTTTTATTCTTAATATATATATATATATATATATATAATTTTTTTAATGAGTTCAACGATATGTCCTGTTGGAAGATTATGTCCTTTGACTTCTTGGTTTGAATTTTTTTTCTCTCCAAATGATCTCTTCTGTTGTTTTTGTTCATCTTGTTTTTCATTCTTGATTAATGTTAGAATTTTATTCTTCTCAATTTTATCATTTTTTCCTTTCATTTTCATTTTATACTCAATTTTGTACAATATTCTCTTTCTTTAGTTTTGTTTTTAATCAAAAGGCTATGTCTTATGCCAGTTGAACTATGCTCATGTTGACTTCTATTACGGTACATTTTTCCATAGTTAGAAGTCTATCACCAACATACTTTTAATTCACAACTTAAATATACCAATGATAACTATTATGACTGGTAGATTCTAATCACAATGCACAACTAACATATATTAGTCTATCTCTTCTATCACCGATAGTTTTTAAAAAAATATTTTCTTTTTTTTTTCCTCCATTTTCTCACTTTAAGGGCCTGTTTGGGGGCCCGTAATAGGATGGAAATGGGATGGGTTGAGTTGGAATTATATTACAAGCCCAGCCCTGGAAGCCTATATTGAGTTTGGGATTACAAATTCATTCCCATCCTAGGAGTATCCAACCATTCCCCCATATATTATTGTCTTCCATTCTAGACACCCCATTTGTATCTTCTCTTTAGATACCTCACCACGTGTCCCTCTAGCGACCAACTCCGCCTATCGCCACCGACCAATTCCGCGCGACCACCTTCGTCCACCGTTGCTGGCCAACTTCGGCCACCACCTTCGACCACCGGCTGGAAAACTCTGATGGCCACCACCTCCAACCACTTTTCATATATAACAATCCAAACAAACTCATATATAAGAACATTTTTTTAGAAAAAGTCTCCAAACACATGGTTGTTTTATTTTAAACAGATTTTATCAAAAGTGTTTAAATTAAAATCTCTAATCCAAAAAATTGAAGACTAAGTTATCTTAATTTATTCTACTTTAAATCTAATTTATCGGTAGTAGATTTCAAACATTCATTCAAAAGCTAAATTAAGCTAAAATTTAATTCCATCCAACCCACAACTTATTCCAAAATAAGTAACAAGATGAAATCCAAAATTAAACTTGAATTATGAGAAAATAAATATTTCTAAAAAGTTGGGGTGTTACATAAAGTTCATGACATTAGGATTAATATAATGTCACGAACTTAGGTAATATGATGTAGAAAGTTATATATATGTCACCGAATTTCTAAAAATTTGGTTACTAGTTTCTTCTATATATATAGTTTCTTTGTATAATTGTCGACTAACCTCATTGTTATATATATATATATATGAAAATTTATATTTATGTTTGTGTACATATTTTACGTCAAAATTTGTGTAATAATAGGTATAAAATAAATAATTATCCATCATTATAAGCATTTTTTTGACACATTTCACAAATGTCATGAGATGTATTAATATGACATTAGCATACTATCATTAATTAAACTTTAATGGCTATAAATAAGTGTCAATATACGTAATTCAATGACGTTTAGAAAGTGTCATAATTAAGACATTACTGACACTGTTTGTCATTATTAATGTTTTTGTGACAGATTTTCAATATCAAGGTAAAAGTTTTATTGACAGAAAAATTCAGCTTTTTGTCTTTTACTGACAATGATAAATTGTCATAAAAATGTTACCATGATAAGAAATAAATGTTTATTGTTGACTGAGTTGAAAAGTCATGAAACAACCAATAATGATAGATTTTTCGTGAGTCCTCTATACACTTTCTTTGATGGTGGATTCAAAGATTAAAATAAAAAGAACCAAGAAACATACTAATGACAGTTTTTTAAAGTCATGAAAACTTGTTTTTATTGTCAAATTTGAAGAACAATAGTTGAAAATATTTTCATCACTTAAGGCACACAACAAGAAGTAAATTTAGAGGATCTTGTTTATAGTGGTTCGCGATCGAGTTTGTAAGCTTACATTCACTTGGAAGACTTCCCAAGGATTCTTATTGATCAGCCAGGAAAAAAAAAATTACAATGGTAAGTTTTTTGCTCTCTCACTTTCTTTTCAAGATGATTTTTCTCACATACGTCAGTTTAATTTATATTAGATCTAAGAGAAGGAGTTTGTTACAACAAGGAATTATTTTCCGAACAAAGAACTTATTAAACACATTTAAAATTCAGTAGTTTTGAAAGAAGGGTTATCTAACATACAACGTAACACGTTACATGCAATAATGTTACAACAATTCCAAAAACAATAAGTAAAGTACATATAAAAGTACTAAAGAAACAGAACACAAGATTTGGTAACCCAGTTCAGTGCAATATCACCTACGTCTGGAGGACAGTGTGCCTAGAAAAGATAATTTCACTAATAAAAAAAAGCCAATTACAACGTTTTACGTATCTGTAAATTAACGATAATTATAGTGATACACACATAGCCTAACTTAGTGAATGAACACTTAGGCTCTCCCTAAATGTGAGACCCCCTCTCAATAAGAACTTCTAGCTTTCCTAACTTCAAATGAAAACCACTTCACTTCTCCCTAAGTATAAGAATCCCTTCTCAAGATATAGTAAAATACTTCAATATGATTTGGAGACTACCTCAAGATCAATAGTAGTGGCAGCTTCACAATCACAAAGATTGACACATGGAAAAAAACAAATCTCCCAAACCTAAAAAATGGCTCACAAGATCTTCAAAAGAGATAACCCTAAACCTCAACAAAACATCCATATGTATGCACGTTATAAAAGGATAATCAATCCAAATTCGGCGTGCTCAACATAGAGAAGGAAAGAATTATGCAAAAATAAACACACAGAATTTTCTCGATAAAGACAAAGTTATTTAGATTGTAACAACATTCGTAGAGACATTCTGAAGGACAATTCAAAGAACAAGATGACAAACATCTCATAGAAAAATTGTCACACCAATTCTTAAAAAAATATAGCCAATACTAAATCTCTAATAAATTTATCAGACACAAAATAAAAATTCAGAGACAGATAAACATGCTTACGTTAAAATTGATCTTCCATGTCGTCTTCCATATCATAATTTATCCTGCATAAAAATAGGAAAAAAAACAAAGTATAATTTGAAAGCATAATCAATGATATTGTCTTATTTCTTTTATTATTTTTCTAATATTATTATTTTTAATATTTTTAATATTTTTAATCCAACTTTCCAAAATTTTAGTTGAGTTTAAAAGCGTCCTTTACTGATGATTTAAAAATAGAAAATGAATCCAAACTTATTCACCAACATTCATTTAGTTTTTCTTCTTTCTAAAGTTGTTTTGATATCTTTCTCATTTTAAAAAAATAAATGAATGAAAATTGTTTGTTGTAATTATAAAATTTGGTCAAGAATTTCAAATGCGTTAAAAATCACTATTTGTGTCTAAACTTTTAACGACAAATTAATCTCTCTATTTTATTTTATAACCTTAAAAGATTTTTAAAATTAGATTAAAAAAGAAAGAATAAATATATGTTAGTAAAATAATCGAGAATTTTCGTAGATAAAAAAAATGTGAAACTATTTACAGAAAATAGTAAAAAAAAAATAAAAAACAATGGTAAAGATTGATAGACTTCTATCAGCATCTATCAGTGATAAACTTCTATTATTTCTATCATTGATAGACCCTAATAGACTTCTATCAATGTCTATCACAACTATCTAAAAATTTTGTTATTTTATACAGATAGTTTTTCATATTTTTCTATTTTTAAAATTTTCTATAAAATAATTCGTTTAAAATTAAAACAAAAAAGAACCTTTTTTTAATGATATTTTGATGGAAATAATGGTTTGAAGAAGTATTAAAGATGAATACCTGATGTTGTCTGAACAAGTTCTTGATGCTTTTCAAAACATTGTTCTTCCACATGTCTTCAATAATGACATTTATTCCACGTGCTTGTGATACTAAGACCGTACCACGTGCTTGTGTACCTTCTTGAATCTCCACGTGTTTCAATTTGGGCGTGTTTATTATTCCATATGAAAATGTCTTCATTTCTGAGCATTGTTTTATGCTCAACTTCTCCGAGCATGGAAATTTAAGCATGTATTTTCCAGAGTAAAAGTCGGTCAATCTTGATATTTTATACAACTTCAAAATATGCAAGCTATTGAAAATAATGTCTTCTCTCTGTCGTCCTCCTTCTTCTGCTATAACTATTGAAATCATTCCTTCACAACCAGTTATGTCCATCACCTTGAGATTCACTAGATTTTTTACCATGGAGGAGCTGAATAAATTTATCATTCCCTTGCAATTTATTACCATAAAAGATGTCAAGTTGAGGAATGTGATTGATGATGGCACTAAACACTTCAAATCATCATATCCTTGTACGTAAATATTTTTCAACCTGCTCATCATTTGATCATTGTTGTCCTCCCACACATGCGTAAAGTTAGGAAGCTTATCCAAACCTATACTTGTAAATATTTGATGACTGTTCTTGACATTTTCTTTTCCATTTTGGAACATTAGTATTAATTCAAGGGCATTACGAATTTCGATTGCCTTAACTCTGTATACTAATTCACTCATTTCTGATGGCAAACTAACTGTGCCGTCATCTTTGGAACCAATCAAAGAAAATGTATGGAGTTTGGGAAATAACTCTGATATAACCCAAAAGCTTCCTTCTTTCACAAGTTTGCGGTGCATTGTCAATTTTCTCAAGCTTGGGAATAATACTATCTGAAAAGAAAACAAACAAAGTTTCATAATTATTATTTTAATTAACTTAAATACAACTACAGATGTCTACGGGGCGGGCCAGTGATGACTTCTCCATCCCCGTTCTCCCTTCCCATTTTATTTCCCATCCCAATGAAATTCCTTACCAAGATTAGGGTGGGGATTTCTCATAGGGAATTCGCGGGATCAGGTTTTTCGTAGAAAATTTTGTCGGTTTGATTTTTTTTTTTTTGTGTAAAAGAAGTCAATTAACTTAAAATCACTACTATGAACAAATTTTAATTGAATGGTTAAATTTCTTGCTAAATTTATGTGATTAGTTCCATTTAAAGAGAGATTACTCAAATTTTCTGGTAGAAAGAAACAATTACAATTCAAATTATTCATATATAATCTAAATTAAAGATTAAATTCAAACATATTCAATAACTTTAAGGAGAATTTTTAAAAATAGAAAAATAAAGGAAACTATTTACAGAAAATAGCAGAAGTTTTATATAGTTGTGATAGTCGCGGATAAAAGTCTATCACGGTCTAGCACTGATAGACATGATAGAAGTTTATCAATGTCTATCAATGCTTTTTTTTTGCTATTTTCTATAAATAATTTGACATTTTTTCTATCTGTGAAAATTTCTCATATCTTTAACTATTAAACAATAAAATTTGAAATTTAGATATAAATATTTAAATAATAATAACATAACATAACATTAAATTATTATAATAACTAAATAAAGAGAATAACAAGACGGGGAATGGGGTGGGGCCGGGGCCGGGGGCAAAGGGCAGGAAATGCGTTTTCCATTCCCGTCCCCATTTAACTCATGGGGAGTTTTTCCTCTCAACTCCCTCCCTCATTTCCCGTCCTATTTGGAGGCCCTGGGCCCATCTCCGTGGGAAAAATAAAAATCTCTAAATAAGATGTATAATCTTTAACATGACCAAGATAAGATGCATACCTTTGGGGACACCAACTGTGAAGCTTCATCCTCTGCAAATATTTGATTTTCCCCATCAACGTATAATTTTTCAATTTTCTTCATATGATTGATGAAGGAAGCTGGAAACAAAGTTTTAAGTTGAGGACACTCCTCAATGATGACTTCTTTTAGATTGGGAAAAATTAGAAGTTCACGGGCTGAATCGTTATTCCACATATGCTTTAAGTTTGGTAGAAAATTTAACCTTAAGATTGCCAATGGCATTACTTGGTTGACACCATTGGCATTACTTGGTTGACACCATTGCTCTGTTCTTCAACTTCAAATATCCTTTCAACTAATTTACAATAACGAACTTCCAACGTATTTAAGAATTTAAGTGATATCACCATATGTGAAGGAAACACAGATGTTAATTTATTGCATCCATTGATGCATATCCTTTGGAGTTTGCAAAAAGAATTCGCAGTTAACCCATTATTATGATGCCATAACTCCAAATTGTTTCCTCCTACAATTATTAAATCCACCAGCTGAGGAAATGATATCTGCAATTTTATAATCTAATTTCAGTGAAAAAAAAAATAAAGAAAAGAGAATTTTTTTAAAAAATAAAAAAATAAGGAAAACTATTTACACAAAATAGCAAGAAGTCTATCAGGGTCTATAAGTGATAGAAATGATAGAAGTCTATCACTAATAGATGCTGATAAAAGTCTATCAATGTCTATCAGTATTTTTTTTCTATTTTCTATAAATAGTTTGATATTTTTTCTATTTGTGTAAAATTTCTCTAAAAGAAAATATACATATTAAAAAAGAAATCTAATTTTTTTTTGGGAAATTGGTTACCTGAAGATCAAAATGTGGAGTGATATTTCGAATCCCATGTGGCATGTCTTCATCTTGTTCACGAATGATAATTTGTAGATGTTTCAAACGAGGATAACCATAATTTCCATTTGGATTGCAAAAAAGTTTTGTAAAATCCACTGAATCTTTTACAACCAAATTTTCACATTTTTGCAAGATTATTTGTAGTACTCCACCAATTGAACCAATGGGTGACTTTGTCTCAAGCTCCAAGCTTGTTTTGAATTTGTCACTTCTGAGTGAGTAAACATAATTACCAACCTGAATATGGAATTCTTCTAAACTCTGCGCTCTATCTAAACTCAACTCATTTGACAGAATGTCAACATTTTGAATGTTTAACTTTAAAAATAAGAGACGTGTAAGACAATCCAATTCAGAAAGTTTGACATTCTTAATCAATTTATTTTTGTATGTTACTTCATCTCCCCATCTTTTGTAGTCACACCCAACAATTAACTCTTCCAATCTTCTCATACTTGTAAGAATGTTTGGATGAATCAATTTCAAGCCAGGACAAAGTATATGAAGCACTTTAAGTTGTGTCAATTCACTCATAGACGCAGGTAGCACTTGGAAGAATGAGGAGGAAATAATCTTCAAAATTTCCAATTTCTTTAGCTCACCAATTGTACCAAAATCACTACCTTCACGCATTGTCAAGCATAGTGTTTGAAGGTTCTTTAATGATTGAGTTAATGATGTCCAACTTGATGGTGCAAAACACATAGTTCTCACATCCAAAACTCGAAGCTCTTTCATTCCTTCAAAAAAAGTATCTGGAATTCGAATAGCACTCCTAAAATCTGATACACCACTTAATATAAACAACTGGAGATTTGGAAACTCCAACTTTGGGGGAAAGTTGAGAAATTTCTTACAATTTATATAGATTGCATTATAAGATCCACATATATCTTCATCTCGCCATTCACTTTCTCCACTCCCATAGCTCAAAGAAGGCATCTTATGTATCTTTGATGCAATGTATTTGGCAACATCATGAACCACATCATGCATTTGAACACAATCATTCCCATTATCAGACTTTAGAAGCAAAGAGGAAGATTTAAGATCATCAACTAACTTAATTACTCTATTCCTTGCATCTCTCCAAGCACTTATGCCATTTAGCAATCTCATACTCAGGGCATACATTTGCAAATCTTTCAAGTTAATCCTGTGATCGTCTGGAAATACACAACATAGAAACAATATTAACTTAGCTTCATCTTCTATCGAATCGTAACTAAATTGGAGACAAGAATACAATTGGTCACTCACTCCTGGAATATTCACCAAAATAGGATCTTTCAATTTCTTGCAAGTATCCTTCCATATTTCTACTCTTTTCCCCTTCAATGCTTTTGCTAGAATTTTAAGTGCAATTGGTAACCCTCCACATTCTTTTACCACATCCTTTGCTATTTCTTGTATATATCCATCTTCAACAAACTCATCACCAATTATTGCTACAAAAAACTCTCAAGACTCTTCTTTAGTTAGACAATTCACTTCAAATAACTTTTCTGTATTCATTTCATTCTTTAATGTATGTTGAGATCGACTTGTCATAAGTATCTTGCACCCTCCTATCCTTGATTCTGAATGACACGAAATTCTAAAATCATTTTCTAGATCATATTCCTTCCATAAATCATCCAGCATAATGAGGATATTCTCCTTCCTCTCAGCAATGTGAGTTCGTAGACGAGATGCTCTTACCTCCTTACACTGCGTACTTAAATCTATATTTAACTTCCCTCCAATTCCTTCTTGAATTTGGATTACACTCTTGGATTGACCCACTTCCACCTGAATTACTCGATCAAACAAATTGTTTTCCAATACTAACTTCTTAACTTCATTCAAGAGTGCAGTTTTTCCAACACCTCCCATACCACATACTCCAACCTTGTTGACATTAGGATCTGCAAGTGCATCCTTGATTTTCTTAGGCATTGATGTTCTTGATTTTATAATTTGGTAATCTGCAGGGAGAGTAGGAGAATTAGTATCTGGAGAAGGTACAGGATAACCAACATTATCTTTGTTAAATTGTCTTTCTTCATTTATGAGTTCAATAATATTTTCAACTCTCTTCTTTGCTTTTCTGGATGACTGATGTCGTTTGACAAAATTAAAGCACGAGGGATTAGGGCCTTCGTTTTGTTGTGCCATGTCAAGCACATTCTCTACATTGTCCAACCACTTGGTAACTTCATCGAAGATTGCATTCCCTTTGCCTTTATCTTGACTAACCAAAATTTGCACGCTATCTTTAGTAGTCCTAAGTGTTTCAAGTTTCTTTTCAACTTCCTTAAGATTTATGTTGTAGAGAAAGAGGTAACCTAATTGATGTAAAATAGGTTTAATTGTATAATCTGCCAATACTCCAACTATAGCATCCATTGGTTGGTTACCCTTCTTTTTTTTCCTTCAAATTTTTGCTTGTCCCTGTGAATTGGACATTGTAAAATGGTCTAAATAGTTAAGGAAAATGATAAATTATTATCCATGATAACAATAATGGATTAAATTAGAGCAAACTATATGAAGAAAACTTTTATATATAACCGTTCCATTTTGAAAATTTTAAGTACAAAATAGAATGAATACTTTAAAATCTTAATTTTTATATGTAATTTTTCTAGTCTAAAAAGACTCTAAAAAGACCAAGAGGGAAGCAAATTCCCAATTCACTACCATCATATAAATCTATAATCATATTAGAAGTACTTTTTTGGAAAATTTGTATAGATAGAAAAAATGTCAAACTATTTATAGAAAATAACAAAAAGAATATTGATAGACATTGATAGACTTCTATCATTTCTATCACTGATAGACCCTGATAGACTTTTATCTGTGTTTATCACAACTATCTAAAAAATTTGTTATTTTGTGTAAATAGTTTTTCTTATTTTTTTTATTTTAAAAATTCTCCCATTTTTGAAGAATTTTTTAAAGTAGAAAAACAAGAAAAACTATTTACACAAAATAACAAAATTATATAGATACTGATAGAAGTCTATCAGGTCTATCAGTGATAGAAATGATAGAAGTCTATACTGATAGATGCTGGTAGAAGTCTATCAATGTGTATCGGTATTTTTTTGCTATTTTCTATAAATAGTTTGACATTTTTTCTATCTGTAAATATTTTTTATTCTTTTTTCCTTTTTATTCAAAAATGACAAAATACAAAATACAAAAAAAAAAAAAAAAAAAAAAAAAAAAAAAACCACCAAAAAAATTGATGAAATAACGCTAAAATTTATAGATAATAATCTTGTGTTTGTTAGGGACCAAAAAGAAATATAACATACATACCACATATTATACATTAAAAATAGATTAAATTTACTATAACTCTTTAGTTAATAATTAATAATTTATTACACTTACATACTATAGATCTTCTCGTTATCTAGTTAATGTAGAATTTGACCATACTCGCACAATAATGTTTTATCAAAATTTTCAAACCTTTTAAAACTATTTATTTGATCACAAAATGACAACTTTTACTTTCATGATAAACTTAACAGAGTAAAAATATATATATATATAAAAGGGTAGAAAAATGAGCTCAACTATTTACAAATATAGAAAAATTTTACAGTCTATCATTGATAGAATGCGATAGAATTTTATCGCTTTCTATCGCTCAAGCGATAGAATTTATTTGCTTGAGCGATAGAAAGCCGTCTATCACTGATAGATAGTGAAATTTTTCTATATTTGTAAATAGTTTGATATTTTTTCTGTCTAGAGTAATTTTCCTATTTAAAATGTAGGTTCAAGATGATTAGTAGAAAATCATGGATATATGATCAATCATAGGGAGTTACTCATATTACTAATAAGGCTAATAGGACAAAAAGAAAAAAATAAACTTCAACCTACTAAATCTTCATAATTAAACTTTGTTAATTACAAGAGTAATAAGCCAAGGCCAAATTGTTGTGACTACCAAATCCAATGATTTTCAAAATAGAAGGAAACTAACATGTTGTTTCATCAGTCTAAAATTAGTTTTAAATTAAATAGGAAGGAGTTTAAAGCAAACGTTGCCTATTATTCTTACTAAAAAGGTTCAATTAGAATTGGAAAGAGTTTGAACTCACAGATCTAAGGTCGAGGGGTTATGGCAAGTGAGAGTTGAGTTCATCGATCTCGAAATAAGTGAAGTGATTCATGATAATAATCACTGTGAAACGAAATGCCGCACCGTGGAAGAGGTTGAAGGCGGAGACAGTTGCGTTGATAATGTTCAGGCGACTCTACTTTTCTTTCTACTGAAGTTTTTACTTCTTTCTCCCATTCTTCTTTTCTTTCTTTTATTTATTTATTTATTTATTTTTGTTTTATTTTTTTAAGAACAGCTAGTTTGGGTTCTTTCTTTATTAAAGCTGCTTTTATTTACTGCTTTTTATGTAACCAATAGGAATATAGCGTGTGGATATGCTCTGTTGGGATTATTTTCATGTGGAAAGTCCACACAAACCCATGGCAAATTAGGTTTTTTTAAGGACACTTGCTGATAGGGAAATTGCTGGAAAAGGACCCTAAGTTGGATAAATGATTGTTTTTTTAAATTCTACGGAGTGTTTAACGCGCAAAATTGAGTTTATATGTCTAAAATTTGAGTTTGTATATTTGTGGAGTTTATATAGGTCTATTTTTAGTATTTAAGATGCTGAGTTCATATATAAAAGTATTTTGTGTAGTTTCTTTTAACCTAAATAATATTTTTATGATGATTATTTTTGTTTGGAAATTTTTTTATTCACTAATTTATATATATATATATATATATATATATATATATATATATAAAATAAATTATAGATTATTTTTTATTTTATTATTTTTTAAGCGCACATATATTGTAGAGAGTTTTGAGAAATGGGGTTTAGGGTTTACTTTTGGATCATGTATTTCAATTTTTTTTTTAAGTTAAGCAATCATTTTACAAATTTGTCAACGTGACATTTCTAGTTAAGTGATTTTTATTTTAACACAATTTTGATAAAAACTTTTTAAAATAAAAATGCTTATGTGTCTGACAATTTTTTATCAATAGTACTGTTTTTACATACAAGTTTGTTGATTTCTTACATGATAAAAGTAATTTTATTAATGTTAAATTACTACAAATAACGACTATAAAATACTATGAAATAATAAAAAAAAAATCAGGAATTCAAAGTTTTGACGATATTTACGTATTTTTGTGTCAACAAATGTGTTTTTATTGACAATTTTGTGCATCAACTTAAATATAAAAATTTATTGATGTCTTATATGTATTTTTAAATTAATAGTTATTTTTAAGCTTTAAATTAAAATTTTATTGATGATTTTATGTCACGAGCGTCAACAAAAAAAAAAACTCGTATGTCAACAAAACTCATATTTGTAGTAGTCATAATTTAAAATAATGGTCGTTAGAGTGGCCACCGTCAGAGGTCGCTGGAGTTGGCTGTCAACAGTGGTGGTTGGAAGTTGTTGGAGTTGGCTGCAGGTTGTGGTTTTGCCAGAGTTGGCCGTCGAAAGTGGTTTTGCTGGAGTTGGCCGTCGAAAGTGGTTTTGCTGGAGTTGGCCATCAAAGGTGGTCGCCAGAGGTAGTTGCTGAAGTTGGTCGTTGAAGGTAGTGTCGAAGTTGACCGTTGAAGGTGGTCGTCGAAGTTGGTTGTCAGAGATGGTCGTAGGAGTTGAACAACGAGGTATTGGTGGTGATGTGGGCTGAGTGCACTGGTGGTGGACATGATATAAAATATTGGTGACATATGAAGTTGACCTCTCAAACAATGAGTTGAGTTCATATCTCAACTCATCTCCTCACCGCATACACCTCTTATGATTTCTGATCATTACATGAGATCGGAGCTATCTCCCTACTTACTTTTTTCAATTTTATCCCATGAAATTTTGTTGGGATTTAATTTTTAATTGTTAGAGATAATTTAAAAATTAATAAAAAAATACAATGTTGGTTAAAAATACTCGATATTTGCTCACTCCTAAATTTTTTTATTGAGTTATTTTTAAATATAGAAAAATGAGTCAAACTATTTACAAATATAGAAAAATTTTACTGTCTATCTTTGTCTATCGCTCAAACGATAAAATTCTATCGTGAATTATCGTTGATAGATAGTCAAAATTTTCTATATTTGTAAATAGTTTGATTTTTTTTATAGTAATTTCTAATTTCAGTTCTAGTTTATACTATGGCACTATAAATCACATAGAGCATCCAAATAGTTTAACGTTAAAGAAAAGAACAAGATTGATGATAATTATCACAGTAGAGTTTGCTAAAAACCAAAAACAAAAAGGTAACACAGTGATGATTAAAGTAATAGAAGTGGGATTTCTTTCACACTTCCATTTCAAAAAGATAAAAGTAAAACTTTTCAATTTTATAAGAAGAAGCCACGCATATCCATATATTATTGTATATGATTCTAACCAATTTTTTTATTTGGTACAAATGGGGTTGGAGAATTTGAACGGCAAACCTCATAATCATTACTACACTTGTATGCTAATTGAGTTATGCCAATTTATTAACTTTATAGATGCACGTATTAAAAATTTGGGTCCGAAGCCTCGCAATTAATATATTATTTAATAATTATTATTTGTAATAATATATTATCTATAGGAAAATTTTCACATATAAAAAAAAATATTAAACTATTTACATAAAATAGTAAAAAAGACACTGATAGACATTGATAGACTTCTATCAGTATCTATTAGTGATAGAATTCTATCATTTCTATTACTGATAGACCCTGATAGACTTCTATCAACGTCTATCACAACTATCTAAAAATTTTGCTATTTTGTGTAAATAGTTTCCCTTATTTTTCTATTTTTAAAAACTCCCCTTATCTATAACATGAAAAAATCTAAGATAATTAGTGTAATCTTAAACATTATGTAGTTGACATACAAGAGGATTATGTTCAAGAAATAACCTAGCTAAAGGGTTGTAATATATGGATAAAGTTGAATGTCCTACCGTAGTAACACTATGAATACAACCCACTTTGTAATTGTGATAGATGTGATTTGATTCAAAATGTCGAGACATGTGAATGAAGATATCATGTACAATAAGTGTAAATAACATTCGACCATGAAATATTTAATCCCTCTTTACAAATATGTTAATTGAGAAAATTAATATGCCAAATGATGATCATAAACATCTTGATTTCTAAATAAGTTGTACCAAAATTCGAGGTACTTTTCTTCTTTGAAGATGACGACTTTATAGTCTCTATTACTATTGTTGTTTTTCTTTTAAAATCTCTCCATATTGAATTAGATTTAACTCTACAGAAGTATTCATAATAAATGTATTAAGATTGTTCCCATACTTTCAATAAATTTTAAATTTAGTCACTCAAATTTAATTTTTACCAAAATTGGTTAAATTATAATAATAATTTTCATGTAGAGAAACATAATGTGTGAATATGTTTTCAAAATTTATAGTAAAAATGTAATAGATAAAAAGAAGTTTTTAAGAAATCAACAATAAACTAGCATTGGGGACTAAAATTAAGATTTATTGAAACCATCCAAAGGGCTAAGGGGCTGTGGGTTCAATCTATGGTGGCCACCTACCTAGGATTTAATATCCTACCGAAAAATTGACACTCAAATGTTGCAGGGTCAGGCGGGTGTCCCGTGAGATTAGTCGTGGTGCGCGTAAGCTGGCCCGGACATTCACGGATATAAAAAAAAATTAAGATTTATTGAAAGTATATGGACTAAAAATTGGACAATTGAAAGTATATGGACTAAAATTGAACAAACTTCAAAGTATATGGACCAAAATGATATTTTAACTTTTAATATATTTGATATATTAAATAAGAGAAAACATATTTATTGTATTTGTTACATCGAATATAATATATATATATATATATATATATATATATATATATATTAAGATACATCCACTACTAGAAAAAAACACATTTCTTGACGTTTGTAGTTTTAACTACTTGACATTTTTATAGGTGATTTTAAAGAAGAATGTCAAGAAATTTTTTTTAAAAAAAGGCGGAGGTTGTGAGTTTTTTTCGAATTTTTTTCACGTTGCACACTACTTGACGTTTTTAAAATGTCAAATTTAATATATATTTTCTTGTCATTTTTTAAATGTCAAGAATGTTTAAGAAACTTTTAAATTAAAAAAACCTCTTTTCCAAGCTGCTTTCAAAAAGGCATTTAATGGTCAAAAGGAACTTGGTACAATTCCAGAACCTCTGTCTAGGAAGGGTATATATTTGAAAATAAAAGATCTTGAATTTCCTAGGGGAAAGAAGAAGAATAAAAAACAAACCATGAAAGGAAGTGAAAAAATTTGTTGGAACAGGTTGTCTTCTTTTTTTGAGTTGTCATACTGGAAAGATCTTCATGTCAGACATTGTTTAGATGTGATGCACATTGAAAAAAATGTTTGCATGAATATCTTAGGTACGCTTCTTGATATTCCCGAAAAAAGTAAGGATGGATTGAAGGCTAGACGTGATTTAGTCCATTTAAAAATTCGACCAGAGCTTGCACCTGTTAGCGGTGATTCCTCCGGCGTGTTATACTCTTACGAAGAAAGAAAAACGTTATGTTTTGAAGACATTGTCAGAAATAAAGGTTCTTGAAGGTTACTCTTCCAATGTTAAGAATCTTGTGTCAATGACAGATTTAAAACTTAATAGTTTAAAATCTCATGATTGTCATGTGCTTTTACAACAATTGTTTCCTATTGTGATAAGATCAGTGCTACCAAAACATGTTCGGTATGCCATAATTCGATTGTGCATATTTTTCAATTCTATATGCAACAAGGTCCTAGATGTGCAGCAATTAGAGAAGTTGGAAGAAGATATTGTGCTTACATTATGTTTATTGGAGAAGTATTTTCCTCGTTCATTTTTCACAATTATGGTGCATCTCACGGTACACATTATTAGGGAAGTCAAACTTTGTGGGCCTATATATCTACGATGGATGTATCCCTTTGAAAGATTCATGAAAGTCATTAAAAACTCTATGAGAAATAGATATCGTCTAGAAGGTTGTATTGCTGAAAGTTATATAGTAGAAGAAGCTGTTGAATTTTGTTCAGATTTCTTGTCTGGAGTAGATCCTATTGGGCTTGGCACTCACAAGTCACAAGACTGTTTAGAAAATTCAAATATTGGTTGACCATTGTCCATTGGAGTTTCTTTCAAACCTGAACAAGAACATTTATATCAAGCTCATCGATATGTTTTGGAGAATACAATTGATGTGCAACCATATGCAGAGTAAGTTTCAATGATTTTGTTTTGTAAGTTTCAATGATTTTGTTTTGTTTTTACATTGAGTTTTATATCATCTAACTATATTACAATGTTTTAATGTTTACTTCAAAGAAAACATATGATGGTACTGCAATTGCAACACCAAAATAGATTTAAAAATCAGAAATGGATTCAAGAGGAACATAATTGAACTTTCATAGCTTGGTTACGAGAACAGGAAAAATATTCAACCTACTATTTGACATTATAAGTTTTATGTTTGACTTTGTAATTATGTTAGGATAATTCTCATGGTAGGTAGCAACTGAGCTTGAAATGGGAAATATTGGAGTTTCAGACAACTTGAGGTGGATTGCTCATGGCCCTCATCCTTTTGTGATTAGATATGGCATTTATGTCATTAATGGATGTCCCTATCACACAAAGTCTTGTGATGAGGATCAAAGTGTACAAAATAGTGGAGTGAGTTTAGTTGCAAAAACGATGCAAGTGTCTAGTTCAAAAGATAAAAATCTCATCATTGGAGATATGTCTTTTTATGGAGTGATACTTATATGGGAACTAACTTATAATACTTTTAATGTTGCTGTGTTTAGATGTGATTGGGTTGAGAACAATAGTGGTATCAAAATTGATGAGGTTGGTTTTGTTTTAGTTGATTTAAATAGAATAGGTCACAAGTTTGACACTTTTATACTAGCAACCCAAGCAAGACTGGTGTTTTATGTTGAGGATCCAAGTGATGTTAGATGGTCAGTTGTGCTTACTCCACCACAAAGAGACTTTAAAGATAGATATTGATAAGAAAATAATTGGTAATGATTAGTTGAAACATTAGATGAGTTACTTCCATGCTAAAGTTCCAACTAGAGTTGAAGAGACGCAAGATTTCAAGTATCAAAAGACACCTTTTCATCAAAGAGACACAATGAATTTCAAAATCCACATTCATCCTCTTATTTAATATATTATGTACCAAATTAATTTGTTGTATTTATATTTATTAGTGTAGTTGAAAGGGTGTACATGGATTTAGACAATTTGGTGAAAGGTTGTGTCCTTTCATGGTGCCTTTCAATTAGTAAAATAGGGCTGTATTCCACATTTTGAAAGGAAGACTTTGAATTAGAATGAATTTTTCATAGAGTAAATCTCTCAAGCTTTTATGCTTTCTTTGTATTCTTGTGTTTAGAATGCATGTTTAGAACTTTCAATCTAGTTTGATCAATTAGATTGTGGAGAGTTCGAAATCTTGAAGTTAGGAACAAGTTCTCCTTTCTTCTTGATCTTTGATCAATCTTCCAAGCCAAATCTGTTTAGCTTTCTTGGGGTTGTCTATCAATTTGTTTATTGGGGGTTATTCTTATTATTGTTGTGGGGGTTCACCTCGTTTAAAGGGGAGTTCTCAAACGTGATTGAGGTAGTTCCCTTTATCAATAGGCATCCCTCTGATGGATGAAGTTTATGAAGGTCAATAGTGGGTGCAAAAAGGTAATTCCTTAAGTTCATCAAATGTCTCATGTGTGTGCTTTAATAGTTGATAATTATATATATTTTTCTGGTTATGGTTTTGTTGCATCAGGAGAAATCTTCAATGAAAATGACATATGTCAAAGAAGGTGTTAGTGAGTCAACATCTATATTGCCAGTATCTTTGAAATCCATTCTTAGGTATGCTGAAAAGGTGATGGCCAAAGAGTCTAGTATTTCTTTTCAACTACCTGTTGGGCTTTTCGAAATTAGCCGAAAGAGTTGTGTCCTCCGAGAAGACATAATTGACTTTTGTAGCATGGAACAAGTCAAGACATTGACATTGGTGGCTTATATGGCGTAAGTAATGTTATTGCTTTACTTGTTTCTTGAATATGGTCACATTAAGATATTCTGGGACTGAGGGATATGCCAATTTCTAGTTTACATTATGTTTCAGGTTGCTTGTTTACTTCTAATTCTATGTTGTTATTGCTCTAATGGTTGTTTGTTCCTTTCAATCTAGTAGAGTTTAATTGGTTAATTATAGGTACTGGCACTCATCTTCTATTGATTCGAAGGAAGGTTCACAGTACATTTATGTAGACTCGTCTCTCATTTCTTGTGGACAAAACTCTCAAGAAGTTAGAGCTCGAAACATGTGTAGTAGACTAATGGTCTCAGAAGCAAACCAAATAGTTCTAGCTCCTTTTAATCCTGGGTGAGTAAAATTTGTTTATTAATTCAAACCATAATGTAGTAGTCAAAACACTAATTTATATTTTATTAATTAGTGGTCATTGGGCACTACTTGCTATAAATGCATACGATGATACTGTGTACTACCTTGACTCAATGAGGACAACATCACGGGTAGATATAAGATACGTAATAGACACGTAAGTTAACATTTTTCCTTTATAGTTTTCATTTTAAAGTGTACTTCATTTTAGAATTTGTGGTTATTTCTTGGCATACAGAGCAATAGCGATTTTTCATTCTCAAAAGAATATTAAAAAAAGCCGCAAGCAAACATTGTGAGAAACAGTAAAGGTAAGTATAAACTTACTTTATATTATTGTAGACATCTAGTTCGTAGGATTGATACTTTATTATTATGTTGGTTCTCTACTGTAGTGTCCTTTACAAGTTGGGAGCACTGAATGTGGATACTACGTCATGAGGTATATGAGAGATATTGTGACCAAAGGAAGCATTGCCATCTCAGATTCGGTAGGTTATCAAACTATTTTGACATTTCAAATAGCACAGGGAAAAGTAGAATTTATTATATTGTTTGCTTTTATGTTTATAGATTGATACAAGGAACTCGTACTCACAAATCGAGTTAGATGAGTGCGAGTTGAGTTGGCTGACTTTCTGGGAACCTACATGTGATAGTAGGTGCTTGCACAATTTGGTCATTTTGAAGAATATGGCGGACATATAGTAGGTGCTCACAATTTTGAAGATATGGACATATATACTTTTGTCATTTTGAAGATATAGCACGACTGATATATAGGTCTATTTTTTTGGAATTGTTCATTTGGAAAGGGGGGGGTTTATTGCAAAAGGTTACATTTCTAAAACTGTGGAAATATGGATGATGATTGCAAAAGGTAGTTTTGATAGATGTTATTGGGGATTTGTTCATATGGGGTAGATTATTGTAGTTTTGATCATAGTTTTGGAAATGTAATTTTGTTGATATTGTTCATACGGGGTTGACTGTTGAAATTATGTTATTCTTTTTTGAAATGTTCATATGGGGTTGTCCATATTCTTATAACTTAGAAAATGTATACTTCATGGATTTGTAAGGTTACATATTTGACAATGTGAAGAAGTGAATATTTTGTTTATGATGGTATATTGGAGGAAATTTTGGTTGGCAAGTTCGCAAATGTGTGTGGCTGTTTATTTGAGTTTATGTTTGTCCTTTTTTATATTCAATGCTATTGTTGGACCAAAATACAGGAGCAATTCATAGGTAAATATTTAATAATACAATTTTTTTTTTAAAAAAAACCACAAACAGACTTGACAAGTTAAATTTGTCAAGAATATAGATACAATTTGACATTTTATCTTCGTCAAGAACACCCATATGCTTGACATTTTTTGCATATCAAGTTAAGTGTACTTGACATTTTTAACATATCAACTATAAACCATCTTGACATTTTTTTCTAGTCAAGAACCTCATATTCTTGACGTTTCAAAAATGTCAAATGTCCATGTTCTTGACGTTTATACCATGTCGAGAACCCTGACATTCTTGACACGGGCTTCCTTGATATTTTTAAAAACGTCAAGTCCAATCATACTTGACATTGGAAAAACATCAATAAACACTGTTTTTGTAGTAGTGATCATTCTATATATCTTATTTGAAGGAGATTCAAATAAGGAAATATAAATTTGGATAATTCAAAATTTGAATTTGATTCAAATAATTAAATATAAAAATATTATTAGGAGAATTTGATAATTGAATAAGATTTAATTACATAAAAAAAATTTATTTTAATATTTAATATTAGAATGATCCTATGCATTATTTAGAGAACGATTCTATCTGCAAAATTCAGAGAACGATTCTATCTGCAAAATTCTTCGTTCCCTTTTCTTTCTCTTTCAAGGAGCTTCCCCCAAGCCTTGATCAGAGTCATAGCAAGGAAGACTCTGTGGTGAAAATGGAGATTCAACCTTATAGAGTTAGAGTGCTAAGGAGATAAAGACCTGTCAACCTATTTTCCATAATCTTTTAAGGTATGTGTTTGCTTAGCCTTCTTATATTTATGTTTAATTTTAAATAAAAACAAAGAGATGTAATACTTCTAGATGAATCGTTCATTCCCTTCCTAAGAGGTGGGTCATGTACTTGGCTTTAAGTCCTGAGTTTAGACTTTCATTTTTTTGGAGGTCAAGTCGGGCCAGGGCTCAATGATAAGAATGACAAAGTTGTATTAATGCAAGAAATTGAATAAGTAGGTCGATAATATCAGCGAAATGACAAAATTGCCCTGGTAGCATTTGGATATCAATGAAGGGCATTTGCCTCTTCTCACATGTCCCATGAATTTGTCAGAACCAAAAGAGAGATTGTGTTTGTTCACTGCATGCCAGATCCCAACCATCGTCCTTCTAGGAATGCAATGTTATGTTTCTCAAGGTAAACTTACTTTTTTTTTCCTTCCAAAAACAAAAAAGTAAACTTTTTTTCTTTTTAAAAGTTTCCACAATCAACTTTGTTTAAAAGGGAATGATGATAAAATGGAGTTTTTTTTTTCAATACCAACTTTATTCAAAAGTCAAAGTCATAATAAAACGGGAAAAGCCAATTTAAACTCTAAGAAGGTATTTGGAGTAAGAAGTGGAATAGTGAGAAGTAATGAATTATGAAATCTAAGGAGTCAGGGCTCATAACTTAAGAAGTTAATAAGATATAAAATTAATGCTTTTGAGTAATAGGGCCCACCAACTATTTGGGCGAAACAAGGAGCAGAGAGTTTACAATTCCTGCTCTCAATTCCTTGGACTAAATACACTCTAAAGTTTTGTAATAGTATCAATTAACACTCGAAAGTAATAGTTATATTAATTTAAGCTTTAAGCTTTGGTAACAAAATTAAATTAGACCATCTTTGGTAGTGATTTATAGGATTCCATTTAAAATTACCTCAAAATCACCTAAGAAAATTATTCTTTCCATACGCTCCCACCAAAATAGTAAGTAATTTATCATGCATATTCTTTTTTCTAGATAGTAGAGAAAATAGAGAGAACGACCAGATTAAAAAGGAGAAGAAAAAATTAATCATATTAATGAAAAACTGTTTTTATTTGATTATAGCATTTCTCTTTAATATTAAGTTAAAGACATGACTTGTGAACGAAGAGGAACAAAAGCAATTATTTCAAATTACAAATATATATACTTACATATCATTGCGTTGAGAAATAAACTCAAATATATAATGCAAATAAAAAAAATATTAAGCAAAACACTAGTTATAGATTGTAATTCTCTCGAAGATACAATAATATACATAATAATTGACAGTAATGAAATTATCAACATGATAATGGATTTAAATTTCAAACGCAAACTTCAAATCAAATCAATTTGTTAGTTGAATCATTGGTAGAGTTTGTTCAGAAACTCCCTCATACATGCCTAACTGTTTGGGCAGAGAAATTAATGGAGGTAACATTCTCTATCTAGATGGTATTCTCATTGATATATGGAAACATTTCATCTGAAATTTTGAGGTAAATTGGTTTACATTCTTGTCACATTACAGACCGATATCGAATTGGATTCAGAGGATCGGTTACACCATTGGAGCTGTGATTTGAAAGCTTAAACCAAAAATACAGGAAGATCCAAAAAACTATTGAACGGACCATATCACACAGTACTCCTCCTTGTTCCCCTGACTAAAAACACCAAGTTTCTGAGTCCCCAAAAAGTTGCTACCCTCAAAAACTTTGGTGACAAAACTAAAACACATAATTTAGCACTATATTGCTTTATGCCTAGACCGCAAAACCCTACTGCAACTTAAAGATTTTAACTCGGAAGAAGTTGAAAGTTTCGCTCGGGCCTTCGTTTTTTTCTTTGACGAACTGTTTGAACCCTCTTCTGATGTTTTACCATTACTTTCTTGGATGATCCTACCTTCTAGGTGATGTTCTTCAGTTGTTCTCTCTGAGATTGTGTGGCTGCTAATATCACCCTTCATTTTGAGGCTTTGGTCTGTTGATGATGTCGTTGTTTGAACTCCCGACAATTCTTTCTAGTGGTCATTGCCTGTACTACACCCCAGATCCATGGTGTTTGATTCTACCGTAATTGTTGGTTCTTTTTCAGTCATTGGACATTCATCAGGACAGTAGTTATCACCATTCTTTCTGTTAAGGCAATGCATTTTCTTTTCTTGCTCGTTGATAACATCTTCACCAAGTGCATTGTTTGCAGATTGATGTTGTGTAGTCATGATTCATGGTTGAGATCATTAGAAGGTTTCGCAGCTTCTTTTGAGCCTGCTGCCAAGGCCTGAGAAGCTCAGTGACCGCTTAACAGAAATATGATTTTTAATCTCGTTATTGGAGCTACTCGGTACCATATTCTGCTTCTCATTTTCAGATTCATCCACTGCTTGATGCTCCATTGTTTCTAGGAGATTATCATTAACCTTAGGAGAGCCCACAGGATTAACTTCAAAATCTGTGAAGGACAACGACCTCTTCACAGAAGCAAGATCAGCAGGATTCTCCTCTGAACTCGGCTGTGAACGCTTGGTTTGGATAAGAAAGTGCGCAACAGACTTGAAGCCCATCCTTGCTATCTATAACAGTTCAAACTATTGACCTTAGCAGCAAATTCTCCTAAGTAAAACAAAAAATACAAGGAGATGATACACATTACAGATAAGAAATCTACCTTCTTATAAAGAGGCCCAGTAGGAAGCCATCCTTTTCCTTGGCGACATAAACTGCAGTTGCAAATTCCACGACAAACAGGACATATCCAATCTGGGTTTTGTTGCACTTCAAGAACATGCTCTCCATATCTGCAAGAGTGGAAAAATAATAGGAATACTATGATGGTAACATAACGGGTAATTGCGTTGGGTAGCACTTTTAAGAATAACAATTAAGTGTATAGCAACATTTTAAAAAATTGTAAATATAGCAAAATCTATCAGTGATAGACTCTATCGCTGATAAACACTTACCAGAGATATAGTCTATCACTAGTAGGCTCCTATCAACAATATGGTCTATTACTAATAGACCCCTACTAGTGATATGATCTATCACTGATAGACTTTGAAAGAATTTTAATTTTGCTATACCTACAAATTCTTTTGTATTATACTATATCTTGAAGTTTATTTTCTTTATAAGCCATGTTATAGCTCTACATGTGTGGAAAGAACTAGCACTCTAAAAGACTTCCATTAAAAGCATACACCATATTTTCCAAAAAACAAATAACTCAAAAGAGAGAATGAAATCCAATTGCAGAGACAACAGTAAAAAGTTATCAACAGTGTACCTCATATACAGACAGTCTCCACAAAATTGCCCTTGGACAAAGTTACATTTGCTACAATGAGTGCGATGCCCTAATGTTTTTTGCCTGTAAATATAAAATTTCCAATTTTCCATTAAATAAAAACACAACAAATGGTACCATACATTTTGAACTAGCTAACAAAGCTGCTAATTCCAATATATGAAACGTGAAAGTACGTATTCAACATAGCACTGACTAACAAAATCAGAAAACGATACACAAACAGTATAAGATCACACAAGAAACAGATTTCCATTGAAAATTTTAGAAAATTTTCTTGTGGACGAACCTGCACTGATGGCACGTCTTTCCCTTTACTGGATCATAAATTCGTTTCCCATCGTTACCATAACCATCCACAAATAGCGTCCAGCTCTTCTCTGTACTACCCAACATCTTCTCATGCTCTTCCGAGTATATCTCCGGCCTCGAACCATCTTCAAGAATCATATCCTCACCCTCAGAAAACTTGTTTTTCCTCTCCATTCGCAGTTCAGAGTAAGTTATAGGCGTCACATTCTGTAACCTAACAAATTATAATAGAAAAAACCTTAGAGGACAAAACAAAGAAAACTGGACAAATACAGAAGAAAGACAATTGAATAAAGCAAAAACAACCAATATCCCCAATTTGTGCAAATATCAGAGAATGAATGAACATTGTCAGTTCCGATAGGGCTAGAAGAAAGATTCAGGATTCGGTGAAAACCTGGATGATCGGCGGAGGGGTCCGGCCGGGGAGAGGTCGAAGGAAGGTGGAGAAGCTTTGGGATTAACTGATTTTCGGCGATTTTGCTTTGAAGGAGCGGAGGACTTGAGCTTGAGAGAGAGGTCAAGGATCCCAAGCTTCTGCATCCGCTCCAGGTTTTCTCTGATTCTCAACTCTCTGGACTGCTCGTACTGAGAAATTTCCGGCATTTGGGCGGCGGAAGGATGGTCGATTTCCATTTGGAGTGGTTCCGATGAGGGTTTTGGAATTGGGGATTTCTCGATGCCTGAGGGTTCTGTCATTTCTGTTTAGAGAGTTCCTCGGTTTCTTCTTGTTAGTGCGCTCCATTTAAAATTTTAACGGTCATATTTTTGGAACTTATATTTTGCTATTTTAGGGAAAAATATATATAATTTTTTCTTAGATTTTGGATTTAGTTTAGATTTGATTTCAAAATGTTACCATACTTGAGAGTGATTTTAAAAATTTCAAAAATCATATTTTCTCTTACCAAAACTCAATAACTACTAAAAGGACTATTTGGTGTTCATAATATAATAGGTTTGTAATGTAATTCAACACTCAATTTAGATTGAGTGTTTTAGATCTGATTTTTAATACCAAATTCAAATTCATTCCGTTTACACAGTTTTCAACTGAACCTTCTTTCCTATCGTTTTCACGCTTCACAACTGAACCTTCTTTCCTATTGTTTTTACGCTTCACAATTTCATTTTTGTTTTGCCTTGATTTTTCACGCATTTCAACACTCCTCTAATTTCCATAATTCTCATTCCATTCTAACCTCACAAACAAACTAATGTGAATAAGGACTAAATTAGACATTTCAAAATGTTTTGACCAAACTATAATATTTGAATTTTCTTTCCTTTTTTTCATTTTCTTAAAAATTGTTTGGTAATTTGATTCACATATCACGCCTATGTTCATTTTTTCTGCAATAATTTAATCCCCTATATATATATATATATATATATATAAACGTAAAGTTCTTTGCTTACATTTTAGATTATCCTTTTTAGTAAAGCACAATTTTCTACTCATTTCTATTCCACCCTTCATTCTTCACCTATTTCAACATGTTCTCTAAAATTAGTAAAAGAGATCCTAATCAAAGTTGTTCCTTAGGCTATACCAACCTACACTCTCAGTTGTTTTAAACTAGTTGTCGGGAACTCAAATTGTTTGATGACTAACTATTGGTAGGGAAACTCTGATAAGGAAAGTAAAGTCCACTAGGTCAATTGGCAGCTGATATGATCACCTAAGGACAAAGGTGAGATAATGTGCATGTGTGCATGTGTAATTTTACTTTGGTTTTAATTAACTTTCTAAACAAAATTTGGATGTTATTCCTAATTTCTTTGGGTTGTTGGTAGTTATTCCATTAAAATGAAAACTTCTAAGAGTTGTTTCAAAAGCTGAAATGTAATTAGGATTACTGGGAATCAGAAGAGTGTCAGAATGCGTGAAATATCGATGGTGGAATGGAAATGGAATCGTGAAACGTAAAAATGGTGGGAAAGAAGGTTTTGTTAAAAACTGTCGGAATGGAATGAATTTAATATTACAAATCGGGTTCAAAACGCTTAATTCAAACATGAATTTTGGATTACATTACAATCTAAACCTATTCCATTACGGGTCCCTGAACAGCCCCTAGTTTCGTACAAAATTTGAAGTATATAGGTTTAAGTTCCAATAAGTTAGAAAAAAATTAAAGAAACTATAAAAAATAAAAAATTTAAAAAAAAAATTGGTGTTTGAATCCGTCTCCCAATACTACCATCAAAATGGCATTTGGGTGATCAATTTTTCTCGACGAATATACGCATGGTTTCATTGGCAGAGGGATTTTTTTTTTTTTTTTTTTCAACGAAGCTCTATCTATGGTCAAGATAGAGTCCGAAAAGCTTTTCGGACACTTTTTCAGCAAGGTCAATTTCATTATAGGATTTTTCTTTGGTAGCTTAGCCTAAGTTTGTAATTTTTGGTGCAACTTTTTTTTTTTTTTTTTTTTTTTTTTTTTTTGTCTTGCGAAAAAGAAAGAAAAAGAAGGTGATGGTTGTGGTAGGTAATAATAGGTTAGCAAAGAAAAGGCCATCCAATAATTTACTGTACAGCGTTGGGAAGATTATATGTCAAATGTACAGCTGATCAACCAACTTCCTCTTACTTCGATCGAGTTCTAAACATATATAAATTATTGTCAACTTGTTTATTTGCGTAAATTAATACACCCCAGGCTTTAACTTTATGTCTTTAGTGACATATCCAAAGAGTTTTTAGTTCTCCCACACTATTCTTAAACCCCTCTTAAATTAAATATGGAGTCTAAGTTGATAAATCTTAAATTGGTAGTCCATGTACTCTTAATAAGTCTTAAATTTAATCTATTGAAGTTAATTTTTATAAAAAAAAATTATTAAATAATAATAATAATAATTTTCAAGTAAGAAGATACAATATGTGAATATGTTTCCAAAAATTTAAAGTAAAAAATGCTAATTGTTACTAAAAACTGTTTGAAAAAAAATCAACAACAAACTTGTGGGTAGAGACTAAATTTAATATTTATTGAAAGTATAAGGACTGAAATTGAACGTTTGAAAATACAATGATCAAATTGAACCAATCTAAAGTAATATGGACCAAAATAGTCTTGTAACTTCAAATATTTGTTCATCCAACGGACACACAGGGGCCATACAGAATCATTTGGAATTTGACCAATGATGTTATCTTCTCTGTTAAGTCTATAAAAGATCAAATTCGTGGCGCTACTAATGGATCTCTTATTAACTTAGGGAATTTGTGGTCTTTGCTTTGTCCTAAAAAATACAAAATTTTCATTTGGAGTATTCTACATGGTGGCCTTAATACCGTGGATAAATACCAAAAAATGAATCCATCGATGCTTTTCAATCCACAATGGTGTGTTATGTGTAGGAATAAATTTGTAATCTATTGATCATGTTCTCTACAGCTGTAGTTTTTCCACAAATATATGGAGTCGTTTATTTCAAGATAGTACTATGATGAATGCCTAGTCCTTAACCGTGCTTCTTGACCATCTCTTACAGCTTAAGATGACAAACAAAAATCGTGTTTTGAGGAGCAACATTATGACTGTTATATTGTGGTGCTTATGGTTCGAACGCAATAGAAGAATTTTCCTGGACTCCAACAAAAACCAAAACCAACTTTGGGAAGATATATATTTCTTTGGCTGGTCTTTGCAGCTCTAAATCTCATTTATTTTGTAATTATGATACTTCTTCTATTGCACTCAACTGGAAATCTTTTTTGTAACCCATTCTTGTTGTCCTCCCCCCCCCCCCCCCCCCTTTTATTTTGAGCTATCCTCTAGCTCTTTGTACTTATCTTTTGATTGATTGAATACAGCGCTATTGGCATTGGGGCATGATGAGGGTGCTACGAAAGTGTCAACCTAGTTGAGATGTCCTAGTGCACCCTCTGATCCCACTATCCTTTGGTATCTTGTTCAAAAAAAAAATCTCCTAAAGTTTGGTAGCTACACACATTACCAATTGTACAATAAAAAGAATAATTAGCAATTAGAAGTCTATCATGGTCTATCGCAGTTTATTGCTGATAGACATTAAAAAATTTCAATATTTATAAATAGTTTGACTCATTTTTCTATATTTGAAAACAACCCAATTAAATATGTATTATATAATAATGTATCACAAATTATATGATACTATAAAAGAATAATTATATAATTGTTTTTTTACATTAAATATGTTTATAAATTAATTGATAATGATTTAAATTAGAATCCAATTTTTAAATACGCTACTAAATACATATTTATAAATATGAATTACAATTCTATTTTTAATTTAATCCTTGGTTTTCAACTGTTTTTCAGATTGCATAACGAATATGCCAATCTTCCCCTCTACTCTTTTGAGTGTGAAAATTTTAAAAATAAAATAAAAATAGTTTCAAGTCCACCGGCATTAAATAACTAGTGGATCAAGTTTGGTTTCCTTTTGCCGGGAACTTCTTAACTATTTGGTTGGGGAATAATTCTGATAAACAACCCTATCAAAGTTAAAAACTTTACAACAAAAAATAAAAGTCAAACCAAAATGCGACTTTAAATTCAAACAAAAATAACTTGCATTAGCAAAACATTAGTGCTTATATATAAACATGAATCCTTTTGTTTCTGTGGTAGTGATAATGAGAGGTTGTAAAATGGGTTTGTTTATTGTTGGTTTGATTTTGATGAGCTGTTTGTTGGGTAATAATGGAGTTGATGGTGCTGACAAGAAGGTGGCTGTGGGAGCTTCATTTATCTTTGGTGATTCATTGGTTGATGCTGGAAATAATAACTATTTGCCTACTTTGTCTAAAGCTAATCTTCGTCCCAATGGTATTGATTATAAGCCTTCTGGAGGTAACCCCACCGGCCGCTTTACCAACGGTCGAACCATTGGTGACATCGTCGGTGAGTGCCTCCTTATGAACACATGTTTTAGGGCTAAATTCACTTTTGGTTTTCGAGTTTGAAATTTCTGTCTATTTAATTTGAGTAGTACATGAAATTTCAAGACATAAATACTTAGCTTTAAACTATTTTAATTATTAGTTGGCTTGCTAGTTAATTTATTGTCAATTTGGCAAAATATAATAATTTAATATTAATTTTTTTAATGAAATGACATTTCGTTTTATATATGTGGATAAGAATTCTCTTTTGTTCTAAATTCAAATTTGAAACAAAGGATAAGAACAAAGGAGTTATATTTTTTGTTTCAAAATTAAAATGACAGAGAGAACTTTCATAATCATTTCAAATTTAAAACGAAAAATTCTCTCTCCTTCATTTTAAACGATGGGAGAGACGATGATGACATGGCTATCAAAAGTTGCGATGGTGGTGGCAGCGACTATCAAAAATGGCTATGTCAAGGGAGAGAGAAGAAAAATGGGGTGTTGTGTTATTTACTTTAAATTTAATGAAGGTTGCAAATTTAACCTTTTGATAAGCTTTGCTCTTAAAACTCACCAATGACGAAAATATTCTCATGCATATGCATTTGATGAATATAAAATAAAATCTGGTGTGAAACGTCCACTTAGTGGAGATGATTGGGTGCACCCCTAACCTAATATATCTTTTTTTAAAAAAAAAATTGATCTTCAAAGAAAAATGAAGTTAGAGATATTTTTCAAAAAATTTATTAGGGGAGTGAGTTATTATAGCTCCATCTATATTTAGGGCACCAATTATAATAGTTGGTAGAATAACTTGCAATTAACTATAGTATTATTATTTTAAATCCATCTTTGCTACAATATTTACTATTTTCTACCTATCCTCTCTTTCTCTCTTTGTTAGTGTTTACTATTTTTTACGCAGACTAAAATAGTATGCACCTTAAATACAAACTATTTTAACCCAAGACTATAATAATCAACCCAACACTCCAAACACTCTCTAAATGTGTTGAAACATTTATTTCATCGTCTTTTGTGCATCCATTGAGCTTAATTTTATGTAAGTCTTGATTTTGGTTGAAATTGGTCAAAATATTAGAGGATGAGCTTCACAAAAATTGAACATAAGGTAAAATTATAACATGTATAAGCTTAGGGTTCAATTTAATAAAATTGAAAGTTTCTAGTAAAAGTCGATACAACTTGTCAAATTTAGTGGTAAATTTGAATTTTTGAACTTGATAAAAGTACTTTGTAAGCTCTAGAATTTCAATATTGCATTTAATTGGTCTCTTAACTTTAAAAAAAAATAACCTCTAATAACTCAATTCATCATGTGATTATTAATGAGTAATTGACTATGTGCTTGGTCATACGTACATGATTGAAACTCTTGATCAACTCTTACCTAACTATTAATTAGAATGTAAATTAATGATGGAAGCAAGGAAGACCAAACATGATGTACTTGGGTGCAGTCTTGCATCACCCAATAATTAAAAATGTGACATGTGGTACGGTACTTTTTTACTCTCTTAGTAATGTGGGATTCTCAACATGTTCTCTCAAGATGGTGTCTCTTACAATTTTTTTATTGGACCCAATACCCGTTCAGGTTTTATGGACTCTAATAGCATATTAGATAGTATGGAGTTTCATCTCAAAACCAATTGAGAGTGGGAGAAGTAATCCATCTATGTTATAAAAAGTGGAGAGATCTCTTGATTTTTCTAATGTAAGATTCTCAACAAACCGTAAGAATTATTTTAACTTTTATAACTAAAGAGTCCTGACTTTCTCCCGATTATAGGAATTAAATTTGTAATTTATGGTTAAGGTGTGTGGTTTTGTTTTGCATATAATTATTAGGGATTCGGTTATTTGTTTATAATATTGAGTTGGTTGGGTTGTAGGTGAGGAGTTAGGAATACCAAACCACGCAGTGCCATTTCTAGACCCAAACGCCACCGGCAAATCAATATTGTACGGCGTTAACTATGCATCAGGCGGAGGAGGAATTCTCAATGCAACCGGAAGAATCTTCGTATGAACACCTCTAATCCTTTTTAATATTTTACATTATTATCAATTTGGTTGTTGTACAATTTTCTTTTTCATTATTATTTTTTTTATAAGTCATTATTATTTATTTGAATTCAACACAATTGTTGAGAGTTCAAGATTCGAGTCTTTTTGACTTCTTAATCGAGAAAATCTTATGTCTGAGTTGGCATACCTATTAATTGTACAATTCTTAAAAAGATATATTTCTTTTCTTATTAAAACTCTACTTATCAAAATGATTTTAGCTTACACTCTTTTTTTATTATTATTAAAAATGTGAAGGTTTTAATTTTATGAAAATAATATTGAAAATATCAATAAAATGTCATCATCGATGGTTATTTTCTAAGAAAAGTATAAAAATAAAAAATTTGTAAGAGATATTTAAATTGACAAATAAGTATTTCATTGTTTTTAATAATTTTAAATGTCTTATTATTGAAAATATGTCTACATTGGTATGATCTTTGAGTTATATTTTGTAATTTTTTTATGATATAATAGAAATGTCAATTTACCTCTTATGTTGATGTTGAACTCATGGACACATATAAATATTAATGGAATTTAAGGACAATCACAACTTTGTCTGGTTATATAAAATGAATTCTACAAATGTCAAATTTACTATATAAAGAAGATAGAAACTTAAAATTAGAGCATAATTTTGTAAATTCTTAAAGTCATTTCATTTATCCATTGAGTTATGCTCGAATTAACGATAATTTATGTAATTATGTTTTTGAATGGACAGATAAACAGGTTGGGAATGGATGTTCAAGTTGATTTCTTTAACTTAACAAGAAAAGAGTTTGATAAATTGATGGGTGCACCAAAAGCAAAAGAATATATTAGGAAAAGGTCAATATTTTCCATCACAGTTGGAGCCAATGATTTTTTGAATAATTATCTTCTTCCAGTACTTTCCATTGGTGCTAGAATCTCTCAGCCTCCTGATTCATTCATTGACGATATGATCTCTCATCTTAAAAATCAGCTCACGGTCAGTACTATTTCTTATCTCCTAATAATTTATAAAATTCTATTTTGATGTTTGAACTCTTTCTCAAATATGTTGATTTTATATATTCTAATGATAATTTATTGGGTGAACGTAGAGACTTTACGAAATGGATGGTCGAAAATTCGTAGTGGGAAATGTTGGGCCAATAGGATGTATACCCTACCAAAAGACCATAAACCAATTGAATGAAGACCAATGCGTTGATTTGGCCAACAAATTAGCCCTTCAATACAATGCCAAATTGAAGGATTTGCTTGCCAATCTTAACAAAAATCTTCCTTCCTCCACTTTTGTCTATGCCAATGTCTATGATCTTGTCATGGAACTCATCGTCAACTATGACAATTATGGTAACTATACTATACTATTACTCTTTCTTGCTTATAACTTATAATCACGACTTTCAAATCTTGCATAAAAATTTATTTGTACGGTTATATATTTTAACGGAGCATCAACAAACTCAAAAACATAGAGTAAAGTCCACATGATATTGAAAATTCCTCCAATCCATAGATATGAAAAATGAAATATATGTTGGAAATAATTGAAGAATAATACTATATATTATATTTATAGGATTCAAGACAGCAAGTAGAGCATGTTGTGGGAATGGAGGGCAATTTGCAGGGATAATACCATGTGGGCCTCAATCAAGCTTATGCACAGAGCGATCAAGGCATGTATTTTGGGATCCTTACCATCCAAGTGAAGCTGCCAATCTTATTATTGCCAAGAAATTGCTTGATGGCGACCATAAATACATCTTCCCTCTTAATCTCAGACAGCTTCGTGACCTTTAAGAATAATAATTAATATCATTTATTAACATGTTTTAATTAACGAACAATAAAACAAGGACCTAATTTTAGTTTATATATGGATATATGTACTGTATCTATTCTATTCATCATATATATATATATATATATATGGTGTATACCAGAATTTGACAATGGTAATGGGTTGCTTTTCGTTTTGATTCTAAGGGTTTGTTTGGTTGGCAATCCGGATTTTTCAGATTCATTGATTTAAGAAAATATGTGTTTGACAGACAACCCGAATTCTGTATCTGATAACTTTTTTCGAATTCTGTCATCCAAACGGTGCAAATTCCAAAAAAAAAAGCAACATATTTATGTATTCATTGTATCCAGATTTTGAATTTTAAATTTTAAAATGTAGAATTATATTAAATAAAAATAAAAGCATCTAAAAATACAATATGTCATGTTATAAACTCAATTAATTATTTTAAAAAAATTAAATATGTATTATGTAGGGTAATTGTTGAAGGAAAAATTTTGGACCAATCACAAATTGTCACGTCATTTACGGCGAAACTATAAAATAATTAAATTTGGGACGAATTAAATGTTACATGTGTCCTAAATTGAAATTGAAGACGAAAAATTGGCAATCTCGATGGTGCCATGTGTTTCCGTCTTCATCGTTGGATCAAATTAATTATTTTTGGTTCAATTAATTATTAATGTTTGGGCTAAAATTTAATTAAGTCCAAAAGTAGACTTAATTTGGCCCAAATGACCCAAAGGCCCAAATCCAATTAGTTGGACCCAATGGGCCAGGCCCATGGACTAGTCAAGCCCAAGCCCATAAAGCCCACCTGAAAACTCTATAAATAGAGAAGTTCTCTTCATTCACCAAGGTCAGAAATTTTACACTCAGAGAGCCTAGAGAGAATTCTCCTTACAATCAGAAGACTCCCTAACTCCTGAAGCTGAACCACACACTTGAAGACTGAAGCTCCTTGGAATACATACACTCCAACTCCACGTGCATCCACGCACTCCGCTTCCATACATCAAGCGTACGCGTGCATATATCCATCCAAGACTTCAACTTCACGTGCATCCACGCGCTCCGCTTCCATACATTAAACGTACGCGTGCATATATCCATCCAAGACTTCAACTTCACGTGCATCCACGCGCTTCGCTTCCATACATCAAGCGTACGCGTACAGTTGAGAGAGAATCAGAGGATCAAGTACTAGAGATCGAACTACATCTGCATCAAACTTATATAAACACAAGTTCAACTCCACGAAACACGTTTCTCAGGAAACCTCGTGCGAACAAATTGGCACGCCCAGTGGGACCTTCTCTACCTCTCATCTCTCTCTCAACACTTAAATCAAGCAATGGCTTCTAAGAAAGTAGCATCCAACGCTCCTGCAGCATCCAACGCTCCTGCTGCATCTAACATTCCTGCTGCAAGCGATGCATACACAGGACCCATCACTCGTAGTCGCTCAAAGGGGATCATGCAGGAGAAGGAACAAGGTTCTGCTGTCGCAGAGGACATCTTGAGGCGATTGACAGAATCTCCTAAAGGGGGGATTGTCATCAAGGAAAATCCTTTGTATGACAACTTTGCTCCTGCCTCTGACCAATCCAAGAAGGAATCACACCCTGATGTGATGTCTGTCATGATGGCTGACATATCGACCGAGGCAGCTATGGCTGAATTAGAAAGGAAGATAAATTTCCTAACGAAAGCTCTCGAGGAGCAAGATAATGAGATCGCTGCCTTGAGAGAGCAAATGCAGACTCGAGAAACTGCTGAGTCGAGCCACACCCCCGCTGTCAAGGCAAATGACAAAGGAAAAACGCCGCTGCAGGAAAACCAGCTGCAGCATTCTACCTCTGTCGCCTCTCTATCAGTCCAGCAGCTGCAGGACATGATCACAAACACCATCAGAGCCCAGTATGGGGAATCGCCACAAAATTCTTTTATGTACACCAAGTCGTACACTAAAAGAATTGACAACCTCATAATGCCTGCCGGATATCAACCACCAAAATTCCAACAGTTCGACGGAAAGGGCAACCCTAAACGACGGGAAGATCAACTGGTTAAACAGTTCATCCGCACCTTGAAAGGAAATACTTTCGATTGGTACACTGATCTAGAGCCAGAAGTGATTGACAGCTGGGAGCAGTTGGAAAGAGAATTCCTGAACCGCTTTTACAGCACTAGGCGGACTATTAGCATGATGGAGCTAACGAATGCCAAGCAACGGAAGGGAGAGCCAGTCATCGACTACATCAACTGATGGAGAGCTCTAAGTCTTAATTGCAAAGATAGACTCACTGAACTATATTCAGTGGAGATGTGCACCCAAGGCATGCACTGGGAACTTCTCTACATCCTACAGGGAATCAAGCCTCACACATTTGAAGAGTTGGCAACTCGCGCCCACGATATGGAGTTAAGCATCGCCAACCGAGGAACAAAGGACTTCCTGGTCCCAGGAGAAAAGAAGGATAAGAAGAATACAAAGGGCACCGAGAAAACTGGGAAGAGTGTCACGAAAGAATCTATGGTCGTCAATACAACCCCATTGAAATTTTCCTCTAAAGGAAGAGATTCAAGAGTTGAAAAGAGAGATGACGGAGGCGAGCGACGTCGCCTAACTTTGAAGGAGAGGCAGGAAAAGGTTTATCCATTCCTAGACTCTGACGTTGCAGATATGCTAGAGCAACTGTTGGAGAAACAGCTGATCCAACTGCCCAAATGCAAGCGGCCTGAGCAATCAGGAAAAGTCAACGACCCCAACTACTGCAAATATCATCGAGTCGTTAGCCACCCAATCGAAAAGTGCTTTGTGCTGAAAGAACTGATTATGAGGTTGGCTCGCGAAAAGAAGATAGAGCTAGATCTGGATGAGGTAGCTCAGACGAATCACACTACGGTGGCAATGACTTCAAGTGTTCCGCCATCAACACTGTTTTATGATCAAAGTGAAAGTTTGATCCAATTTGGGACCTTTGAGCCTATAGTCGTTCGGTTCCAGCAAGAAATCATAATGACAGACCTTCAAGGCAAAGATGACTTTGTTGAAGATGATGACGAAGGGTGGATCCTTGTGACTCATCGAAAGAAAAGAAAGGCGAGCTCCACCAAAAAAGAGTTGTGCTTCCGTCGAGAGTACAGAAGAGGAAGCAAGACTCATAAAAAGAAAGCAAAGAAGAAGGTGTGGAAATCTAAACCTGTCAAGGAGGAGGACAGAGATTTTTCTCAACCTCGACGACCAGTGACTCTGGCAGAATTTCTTCCACAAAACTTTTTTGATGATCATCCAGAGGAAGTGCTAGAAGTTGTTGCATGTCATGTCGTCAGCACAGCAGAAGGCGAAGATATTCCTTCAAGCTCGTTGGAGACGATGGTAGAATCAAAAGACCAACCGTCGTTCAACATAGAAGACTTGTTGTCTCTCCCTCAGACGGCTAAGACTGCTCTTATTGATGCATTGCTAAACTCAGGTGTATCAAGTTCATCAAGTTCAAGCGTCCTAGCCTCCAGGGTGCGTACATGCGCTTCTTGCTGCACATTTATAGGCTTTTCAGATGAAGACCTATTGCTGGGATCAAAGTCTCATAACAGGCCCCTATTTGTCTTGGGATACATGCGAGAACAAAGGGTTGGTCGAATTCTCATTGACGATGGGTCAGCTGTCAACATTATGCCTAAATCAACTATGAAGCAATTAGGTATCTCAATGGAAGAATTGATGAATAGCAAGCTAGTGATTCAAGGCTTCAATCAAGGTGGTCAGCGAGCGATCGGCATGATTCGCCTGGAACTCATTATTGGCGACCTAAAGGCCAACACATTGTTCCACATCATGATTCGAGGACCACTTACAAGCTGTTGCTGGGGCGTCCTTGGATCCATGGAAATGGAGTGATAACTTCTACACTCCATTAATGCTTCAAGTTTTATCAAGACGGCATTAAGAATGTTGAAGCATATTCTAACCCATTCTCAAAAGCTGAGTCCCACTTCGCAGACGCAAAGTTCTACTTAAAGACCGATAATGTCAGTGAAGTTATGCCTGCGGAGATTCCTCTAATAAAAGGGGAGGATAAGTCTCAGTCCAAGCCACGAATAGATGCAACAAAAGAACCAAGCGAAGGGGCCAGTACTTCTGACTCTCAAAAGAGTAAAGCATCTACTAGCCCCACGAAGACTGAAACCTTGGAAGATGAGAAAGCTCCAAGTCCTCCAATCTTGCGTTATGTTCCTTTGTCGAGACGCAAGAAAGGCAAGTCACTATTCGCAGAATGCTCGAGGGGCTTGAAGGTCGGTGATGTGGAGATCTTAAAAGAAAGTTTTGTTACACCTCTTACAAAAATAACAAAACAAGAAATTCACAAACTGAAAATGGACCTGACGAAGGCAAATTTGCCTGAAAGACGAACAAAAGATGGGTTCGACCAGGCTATGACTTTACAACTCACACTGAGTTCAAAAGTCTGAAGATTTATGAGCAGCCTGAACTTTCTCCATACTAGAAGAAGCTTTTGAAGGAAGGATATGTCATACCTGCCTCAAGGAAAGGACTTGAATATAAGTCTCCTGAGCCGGTTCGCATAACTAGAAAGGGAAAGGCAAAAGTGGCTGACAGCAATCACATAACGATAAAGGAGGTTGATAACTCTAAAGAAGGGGAAAATAATGGCCAAAGAACCTCTGTCTTCGACCGCATTCGACCGCCTGTCGCACGTTCCTTAGTCTTTGAAAGGCTAAGTATGAAGGAAACAGAAGAAGAAAGTCAGCGCCCAACGGCTAACCTCGACCGACGCTCTGCCTTTCGAAGGCTTGTCATGCCTTCTGGGGAGGAAGAAGATATTCATCATTCTCCAGTGATGACTCGACCCTCGGCATTTGAAAGATTAAGTGTGCTTATGAAGAAAAATGAGGAAGCACCTCGCGGGTCAATTTTCGATCGCTTTAAGCATGAAGGTGTCGAGAATCACTCTAACAAAAGGTCTTTCGAGCAAAAGAAAAAAGAAAAGATTCGCGGTGATGCTCCTAGTATACCTACAAAGAAGAGTGGAGGAAAATCTCGCACATCAATTTGGCGTCGCATTAAGCATGATGATGCTGAGAATCATTCAAATCAAATGCCCTCTTGCGAGACAGAGGAGGGAGGAGAAATTCGTAGTAATGTTCCGTCGCGAATGAAAAGAAAAATCTTTGTCACCCTCAATACAAGTGAAGGCTCTTTAAAGGTGAAAAGGCGTGACGTTATCCTTATTAAGCCCGACAGTGAAAACTTAGAATAGGAAGAAGGCGAAACTTCATGTCATCATATCACCGTCATCGAAGAGTCGGAGAGCGAATATCCGAAGAAGATGTGGAGGACGCCCCACTCACGCTTGAGGATGGTGGTCAATCCACAGTAGATAAACTCAAAGAAGTGAATCTCGGCACAGTAGAGGAACCGCGTCCAACTTTTATTAGCGCGTCTCTCTCAAGTGAAGAGGAGGGCGAATATATGAGCCTACTCACCGAATACAGGGACATCTTTGCTTGGTCATACAAAGAGATGCCAGGACTTGATCCAAAAGTAGCAGTCCATCATCTCGCAATCAAACAAGGGTATCGACCCGTCAAACAGGCTCAACGACGCTTTCTGTCAGAGCTTATTCCCCAAATTGAAGCAGAAGTCAATAAGTTGATTGAAGCAGGATTCATTCGTGAAGTCAAATATCCAACGTGTATAGCCAACATTGTTCCCGTTAGAAAGAAGAACGGACAGCTTCGCGTCTGTGTAGACTTTCACGACTTGAATAATGCATGCCCAAAGGATGACTTTCCATTTCCTATCACGGAGATCATGGTTGACGCAACTACTGGGCATGAAACCTTATCCTTTATGGATGGGTCGTCTGGGTATAATCAAATACGGATGGCTCTCGCCGATGAGGAAATGACTGCCTTCCGCACTCCGAAGGGAATATATTGCTACAAGGTGATGCCCTTCGGATTAAAGAATGTTGGCGCTACTTATCAACGTGCCATGCAAAAAGTATTTGATGATATGTTGCACAAACATGTTGAATGCTATGTTGACGATCTCGTGGTTAAGTCCAAGAAACGACAAGACCATCTGAGAGATTTAAAAGTTGTGTTTGACCGCCTGCGGAAATATCAGTTGAGGATGAATCCTCTCAAATATGCATTTGGCGTAACCTTAGGGAAGTTTCTTGGTTTCATCGTAAGGCATCGGGGAATTGAGATAGATCAGTCCAAGATCGATGCTATTCAGAAGATGCCAAGGCCAAGAAATCTACACGAGTTGAGAAGCCTCCAGGGTCGTTTGGCTTACATACAGAGATTTATTTCCAACCTTGCTGGCCGATGTCAACCTTTTCAAAAGTTGATGAGAAAAGGAGAAAGTTTTGAGTGGGATGAAGCTTGTCAAAATGCTTTTGACAGCATAAAGAAATACTTGCTTAATCCCCCTGTCCTAGGCGCTCCCTTAGCAGGCAAGCCATTGATATTATACATTGCCGCACAGGAAAGGTCGCTGGGGGCATTACTGGCGCAAGAAGGGGAGAAAGGGAAGGAGTGTGCTCTCTACTATCTAAGTAGGACCCTAACTGGAGCTGAAATCAATTACTCTCCTATCGAGAAAATGTGTCTTGCGCTTTTCTTTGCAATTGACAAGTTGAGGCACTACATGCAGGCTTTCACAGTTCACCTAGTTGCAAAAGTTGACGCCATTAAGTATGTGTTATCCAAGCCGATCATCTCCGGGCGCCTGGCCAAATAGGCAATTCTGCTCCAACAATACGACATTGTGTACGTGCCATAAAAGGCGATTAAAGGACAAGCATTAGCTGACTTCTTAGCAAATCACTCAATTCCATCAGATTGGAAGTTATGCGAAGACTTGCCCGACGAGGAAGTTTTCTTGGTTGAAATTACGGAGCCTTGGACTATGTACTTCGATGGTGCAGCACGAAGGAGCGGAGCGGGGGCAGGCATCGTCCTCATCTCACCTGAAAGACATATGTTGCCTTATAGCTTTACACTTGGTGAATTATGCTCAAATAATGTCGCTGAATATCAGGCTTTAATAATTGGCCTCCGGATGGCGTTAGAAATGGGAATATCGTACATAGAGGTTTACGATGATTCGAAGTTGATAATCAGTCAACTCTTGCTGCAGTATGACGTGAAACACGAAGATTTAAAGTCTTACTTCACTTATGCCAGACAATTGTTGGAAAAGTTCGACAGCGTAATGTTGGAGCATGTACCAAGGTCAGAAAACAAGAAGGCAGACGCTTTGGCAAACCTAGCTACTGCATTGACGATTCAAGACGATGAAACTCTAAACATATCACTTTACCAAAGGTGGATTATACCGTCAATTGAGGTTGAATGCGAAGAAATGAACTTGACATCAGTCTATTTAATTGACGAGGAAGATTGGTGCCAACCCATCATAGATTATCTTGAACATAGTAAACTTCCAACAGATCTCCGTCATAAAACTGAGGTGCGAAGGAGAGCAGCTCACTTCATTTACTATAAGGGGACTTTATATCGTCGTTCCCTGGAAGGGCTCTTTCTTCGATGCCTCGGAAAAGAAGAGTCAATAAGAGCGCTAGAGGAGGCGCATTCAGGCGTCTGTGGCGCACACCAATCTGGACCGAAGCTTAAATTCCAGTTAAAGAGGATGGGATACTATTGGCCCAAGATGATCCAAGATTCGATGGAGTATGCGAAGAAGTGCGAAGCTTGTCAATACCATGCAAACTTCATACATCAACCACCAGAGCCCCTGCATCCAACTGTGGCTTCATTGCTTTTTGAAGCTTGGGGACTTGATCTTATTGGTCCTATAACACCCAAGTCGTCAGCAGGACATTCTTACATTCTTGCAGCGACAGATTACTTTTCAAGATGGGCTGAGGCCATTGCGTTGAGAGAAGCCAAGAAAGAAAATGTGGCAGACTTTATCCGAACTCACATCATCTACCGGTACGGAATTCCTCACCGAATTGTGACGGATAATGGAAGACAATTTTCTAATAGCCTAATGGATAGATTGTGCGAAAAGTTTAAATTCAAGCAATACAAGTCGTCCATGTACAACGCAGCTGCGAATGGGCTGGCAGAAGCTTTCAACAAGACTTTATGTAACTTACTAAAGAAAATCGTCTCTAAGTCAAAGAGAGATTGGCAAGAGAAGATTGGTGAAGCACTATGGGCTTACCGAACTACTCATCGCACTCCTACAAGAGTTACACCATATTCTCTTGTTTATGGAGTGGAGGTTGTTCTCCCATTGGAAAGGGAAATTCCATCACTAAGGATGGCGGTTCAAGAGGGGCTAACTACAGAAGACAATACCAAATTACGTCTTCAAGAGTTAGAGGCACTTAACGAAAAACGGCTAGAAGCTCAGCAGGCATTGGAATGTTACCAAGCGCGAATGTCCAAGGCCTTTGATAAGCACGTGAAGCCCCGATCATTTCAAATTGGTGATCTGGTGCTTGCTATAAGGAGACCTATCATCACAACAAGACATACAGGGAATAAGTTCACTCCTAAGTGGGATGGACCCTACATCATCAAAGAAGTCTACACAAATGGAGCATACAAGATCGTCGATCAGGATGGATTAAGAATTGGCCCAATCAATGGCAAATTCCTTAAGAAATTTTATGCATGATAAGCATGTAAAATGCTTCTTATCGCAAGAGCTTAAACTGCACGCTGCTCCTGGCCCGCATGAGCTTAAAATGTGAACGGCCCAAAAAAAAAATTTATTGAACTACGTCATGACTTGATCCCTTGTCACTATAAGGGTATGTAGGTAGCTTAAAATAAACTTTAAGTTCAGTCACATTATAAATATATATATATATATATAATAATAATAATAATAAATAAATAAAATTCTTGAACTATGTTATAAATAGAGTTCTGCTCAAATGAGAAAATAAATGGTGACAGGCTACATCCAGTCTGAGAAACAAGCATAGAAAGCAAAGTATAAAATAGTGAAAATTTGATTACAAATTTCTTTGTCCAACAGTTGGATTAAAAAAAAGGGGGGGGGGGGGGGGGGGCTAGATAAAAAGGGTCTTCAATCAAGGAGTCCATTTGAAATTCTTCAACTCCTCACGTGTGTCTTCCAAAGATTCGTGTAGCGTTAATAGCATTTGGACGTCTACACTGCTAGCAATAAGGGCACACTCGAGCTTGTCGATTTCCTCACAAACCTTCAAGATCTCAAGTTGCTTTTGGTTTAGGTCCTTGTCATTCTTGGAAATTAAGTTGGAAAGCTTATTGGTCTCGGCGTACACAGCTTTTAGTTCTGCTTCCAATTCAGTTGCCCTGGTGGACAATTGCATGAGTCGGTGCTTAAAAGCACTTGTCTCCTCGTTTAGGCGGATTTCGTCGAGTCGCAATGTCTCCATGGACCTTTTCATTTCTGCCGACTGAACATCTTTAGTGGATTAAATTGAAACTGAAGATTGCAATTGGTTGTGATTCTCGACACGCCGAAAGTAACCATCCACAAGTTCTTTCAAATAGGTTAGATTGTCTATACCACTAGCCTCAATTACATCGAAGATTTTTCGCATCTCTGGTTCAAGGCTACCTACGTGCTCAAATGGAGTCCGAACAATCTTCTGACGTAAGTTCTCCCACAAAGTTATAGCAGTCTGTCTTCGAAGACGAGAAATCAAATTGTCGGCACAGAAGTGCGAGACCTTTGAAGCTGGCATGCTTACTTTCTTTTGAACGGGCCTAAAACACTCATTGGTAGTTGTTGGGCACGACTTCATAATTTTCTCATTCTGGATCACAGACATGTCCTTGGCATATTCCTTGGGAGGGCCAGGAGAGGACAAGACCTCCTCTACTGAAGGCGTCTAAAACAACTAACTGCTTTGGTTGTAGGATACAAAACTTCGATGCTCTCGACATCTACTTTCTTCTTGCCAGGGCGATCATTTCCAGAAACGATAAGAGATTGAGAGATCTGTTTAACTGAGTCAACCGGCAATGCATTAGAAGTACCGACCTTTTGTGTGGTTGAATCGACAATATAAGGCCCCATTAAAGATCCCTCACTAAGTTGCTTCGCAAATTCCTGAAGAGAATGGTTCATGGGCGACTATAAAAATAAAAGATTTAGTAAAAAAAAAATTAGATTTATATGTTAAAAAAAATGAGAAGAGCATGAAGAACTATGCATACCAGTGAACTAGGAGTGTTGCGATTCTTTGAAACATTGGGAATTTCTTCAGAAAAATTATCACCGGACGCCTTTACCTTCTTTGATGGTCTCTTCCAATGATGATCACTAGTACTGCTATGACTCTCCTCACCGTGAGCCAAAACATCTTTTTGAGATGTAAGTAGGGTCTCTTCAATTAAACGAATCTGCTTGCCGCCTTGGTTGCTTCCTTTGTTCTTGGGTAACTTAAGTTGCGACGGAGGAGGAATAGCACTGCTCACTAAATGATGTCGATTTTCTTCAAAATAACTTCCATGTTTTGTTAACCACCAATCCTTAAACTGTGGAGTGACTTGACTATGAGGATTTAGAGAGTGAGCTGGCAAGAATACTTGAGAAAATGTGCCACCCCTCGTACAAGTTCGCCAATGATGTAGTACACTTTTGGGAGTGGCGATAGGGGGAATTCCCCCTATATCATTAGGAATGTCCTTGTAAAATCCAAACTGTCTACCAAATCGATAAGGACTATACGATTCAATAATCGAGTTGGCTCCACATTGGGACGATAGGTAGCCCGATCGCATGCTAGAAAAATGTGAAGACTCATTAAATGATAGATTTTCATTATTGATCATGCGATCATATTTGTTCCTACTTTGGATATTCACATGCCATCGAATACTAGCACCTCTGTGAATCAGCTCTCGAGCGTCATGTTCTCCAAAATAAATTGATCCACCTTTGCCAGAAAAGTTGACCATCTTTAGCCCTCGAATATCCACAGGAACGGGGTAATGCATGTTGAAATAATGAGCTAACCAACCGTGGACATAGTGCATGGGAAAACAAAAGTCCATACGTCCGACTGGATTTGAAACTTCAGTTATCATTCCTAGGCCATGATATATGTTTGCTAGGACTGGGATGGCAAGACTAAAAGTGCGCCCATCAACCATCAAACTAGCTATTCTAAAGACTCTGGGACGAATGTAAGCTCCCTTATGAGGAAATACAAAAAGGCACAGCCAACAGGACAAAAAAGCTGCCAAGTATGTCTTATCTCGCAAATTGTCCTCTATCCCTAGTTCCGTGAAGAGCATGCTCTCTCTACTCGACCATTAGCGAAATTGGATTCCCCCACCAGTTGTATTATGGGTAGATCGAGAGCGAGAAGCTTTTTTCAGTTTTCTTGCTGGAGGTTTATCGTATTTTCGAGTACCAAGAAACCAGAATGAAATCCAAGAATTGATGGTTACCTGTGAGTCGCCTTTAGAGGATGTTCCACGATCATTCTTCAAGGATGCCACACGATCATCTTTCTACGAGCAAACTAGCAAGTAGTACGCATGGAAAAGATGTTCACAAGCCTTGGGAAGATGTTTGACCTTATTTCGTGAGCCGATCAATTCCTTCAAACAGGGAATAACTTCCTCATAAAAATGTCCTTTAATTTGAAGACCCCCGAAAGACCACAAGTCCCACAAAGAAATCGATAGTTCGCCTGTCATGGTGTGGAGAGTGTTAGTTGAAGGACACCAAGCTTCGCAAAAGGCTCGAACAATATCACTGTTACGATCATATGTATACAGGGAAGCCATCACCGCACCAAACAAACGGGTGTCATAAAGGATTCGTTCATTTCGGCTAACTACAAACTCTAGCCACTCCCAATAACAATCAGTAAAAGTGAATTCTCCAGGGACCTTCGTGATGACATTCCAACGGGTTTGATTCTCAATCAAGCGGCGCCCAAGAGTTAACACTTGGTCGAAATTAGGAGCCTCGTCGTGAATAGATGACCTTAGAACCCACACATTTTTATCCCGAGTCAAAGACACCTCTGTTGATAATTCAGGAAGGATAGTGTCATTTTCTAAATCTGACCAAAAATCTGCTAAAGGACCATCTAATGACTGCTCCACAAAAAAACTAAGCCCGTCCTTTGTTGGTTGGTCTTTATTTGCAAGAATCACAAGATATCTCTTACCAGATAAGATACGCTCGGTGAAGTGAACCATAGTTCTACAAAAAAAACAAAAAAAGTGAGTTTTGAAAGAAAAAAAACAAACAAAAAAGGGGCATGAAAGATGTAAAAATGGCGGATTTTATCATATTTCAAGTTCAAATAAGTGGAGGACGCCGAAAGACATGACTGTCAGAGTATGTGTCAGCTATATATGCTTGCACTAAAGTGATCCGAGGCAAAGAGGCGATAGAACACTGAGCCATTCAAACCTTCCAGTGCCATCTCTCTATAGGTCCGCACGCTGAAGTGATCCAAGACAAAGAGACGATAGAACACTGAGGTTATTCAAACCTTCCAGTGCCATCTCTCTATAGGTCCGCACACTGAAGTGATCCAAGACAAAGAGGCGATAGAACACTGAGTTTATTCAAACCTTCCAGTGCCATCTCTCTATAGGTCCGCACGCTGAAGTGATCTGAGGCAAAGAGGCGATAGAACACTGAGGTTATTCAAACCTTCCAGTGCCATCTCTCTATAGGTCCGCACGCTGAAGTGATCCAAGGCAAAGAGGCGATAGAACACTGAGGTTATTCAAACCTTCCAGTGCTATCTCTCTATAGGTCCGCACGCTAAAGTGATCTGAGGCAAAAAAGTCGATAGAACACTGAGGTTATTCAAACCTTCTAGTGCCATCTCTCTATAGGTCCGCACGCTGAAGTGATCCAAGGTAAAGAAGCGATAGAGCACGAAGATCCAGGCCAATTAGAACACTGAGATCGAAGCCGATAAAACACTAAGGTCGAAGTCAATAGAACGTTGAGCTTGAAATCGATAACCACCCCTGCCGACTATAACAATCACCCATAGGGGGGTGTCTAGTAGGAGTCAAGTCATTATTATTGGCCTCATTGAACAAGTGACATCCCAACAATGACACATTAAAAGCAACAGTGGCAAGATATGTACATAATCAAGAAAGATGGAATAATAATAACAAAGACAAATTTTTGAATCATTCAGATATGCGTATTCAACGGGGGCATCGCTAAATTGGATAATTACAACGAAAAAAAAAGGGTTTTGAATGCATACCCTCTTGGATGGCGAGCAAAGAACGATAGTCCAATGGATATTCCTGTAAAAAAAAAAAAAAAAAAAAAAAACTTGTTTTACATGTTCTGTACAATAGCGATTATGGACAAATTAGAGCTCCAAACAAGGATCTAACCGTTCAAGATGAGGCCCTTTGTGTCTCAAACAGGAAGATAAAATTTCGATACAATCCGACGGTTGAAATTTCGGCAAACGATGATTTTCTAAGAGCTGTCCCTGAAGAAAAAAAAAAGAGTTCCCTGTTTCAAGATGATCCGACGGTTGGAACTTCGGCTAAAGACAATTTTCTAGGAGTTGTCGCTGAGAATCTGAAATTCTATTTGTCTTCTTTGTTCCCGAATAAGATTTGGAATTAGGTATATATATATATATATATATATATTTAAGTTTCTCGAATAAGATTTGGCCATATTCCAAATTTTATATTAAATTAAAATGATTTTATCAAATTTAAATTGCGGATAATATCTCAAATTTATCCCAAAAATAAGATTTGGCCATATTCCAAATTTTATATTAAATTAAAATGATTTTATCACATTTAAACTACGGATAATATCTCAAATTTATCCAAAATAAAATTTGGCCATATTCCAAATTTTATATTAAATTCAAATGATTTTATCAAATTTAAATTGCGGATAATATCTCAAATTTATCCCAAAATAAAATTTGGCCATATCCCAAATTTTATCTTAAATTCAAATCAAACTTCGAAATTACCCCAAATTAAATTTGGCCATATTCCAAATTTTATATCAAGTTTTAATCAAACTTAAATACTAAATTCATAGTTTGATTGACACACCAAATAGGGTCATATTCAAGAACATATACAACTTGCATTTTGACTAAACTTCATCTTTTTCGAGATTCATCCACCATATACGTGCATAAATCTCGAATAGGGGCATTTGTTGAAGGAGAAATTTTGGACCAATCACAAATTGCCACGTCATTTACGGCGAAATTATAAAATAATTAAATTTGGGACGAATTAAATGTTACATGTATCCTAAATTGAAATTGAAGACGAAAAATTGGCAATCTCGATGGTGCCATGTGTTTCCGTCCTCATCGTTGGATCAAATTAATTATTTTTTGTTCAATTAATTATTAATGTTTGGGCTAAAATTTAATTAAGTCCAAAAGTAGACTTAATTTGGCCCAAATGACCCAAAGGCCCAAATCCAATTAGTTGGACCCAATGGGCCAGGCCCATGGACTAGTCAAGCCCAAGCCCATAAAGCCCACCTGAGAACCCTATAAATAGAGAAGTTCTCTTCATTCACCGGGGTCAGAAATTTTACACTCAGAGAGCCGAATTCTCCTTACAATCAGAAGACTCCCTAACTCCTGAAGCTGAACCACACACTTGAAAGACTGAAGCTCCTTGGAATACATACATACATCCAAGTCTCCAACTCCACGTGCATCCACGCGCTCCGCTTCCATACATCAAGCGTACGCGTGCATACATCCATCCAAGACTTCAACTTCACGTGCATCCACGCGCTCCGCTTCCATACATCAAGCTTATGCGTGCATATATCCATCCAAGACTTCAACTTCACGTGCATCCACGCGCTTCGCTTCCATACATCAAGCGTACGCGTACAGTTGAGAGAGAATCAGAGGATCAAGTACTAAAGATCGAACTACATCCGCATCAAACTTATATAAACACAAGTTCAACTCCACGAAACACGTTTCTCAAGAAACCTCGTGCGAACAGTAATTATTTTAAATGAAAACTGCTGAAAATATTTTCAAATTAAATATGGAAAAATGTCACTGTCTATCAGTGATAGACATTGTCTATCACTAACAGACAGTGAAATTTTGTTATATTTGTAAATAAGTTAGCTCATTTTGTTATATTTGAAAACAACTCTATTATGTAATGTATTATAAATTATAATGTTACACAAAAATATTTGTTTATTATCAACTAGTTTTATGATTTATAAATATAATATCAAATAAAATTAGAATCCAATTTCAACACATATCTGAAAAAATACACTTTTGGTCCCTGAAGTTTCAAATAAATATCTATTTGGTCCCTCAAGTTTTATAATAGACACTTTAAGTCCCTGAAGTTTGAATAATAGTTTTAAATGGTCCCTAGACTCATTTGACTGTTAGTTGACTTAACGGATTGATGAATGGACTGTTAAATGGTGAGATGGACCGTTAAAAGAGTGAGATATACTTGCTTACTTGTCAATTTTTAGTCTAAAATTAGATGATTGGAAAATTTTATTAAGTTAAAATTTGAGATATTTAGAAAGATAAATCACTAAAAGAAATTTACCCTTTTCCGACGGCTAAAATTGTTGAGAAAAGTTCAAAAATCGTCGGAATAGCCTTTCTCGACGCACTTTTTACCGTCGGCAGCATCGTCGGGAAAGCCTTTTCCCGACACAAAAAAGTCACTTCGTCGAGATTAAAAAAATTCCCAACGGAAGGAGTGGAGCGGCTATCTCCCAACGCCCATCGTCTAGCGTCGGGAAATGTTATCTCTCCCGACGCAAAAAGTCAATTGTTAGCGTCAGGAAAAGAGACTTATTCTGACGCCAACCATACTGTCGTTGGGTAAAAACCCTTTTCCCGACGCATAAAATGTGCTTTTGGCGTCGGGAGAAGTAACTTCTCCCGACGCTACAAGATGGATGCGTCGGGAGAAATCGATAATGTGTGGTAAATTTTATCCCGATGCTAAAATTCTTAAATATTCGTCAGGAGAAACTATATTTTTCGACGAAATATGAATATGGCGTCGGAAAAAGTCTCAACAATTTGTATGATAATTTTCTTTTTCTCGAGACATTTAAATTTTTCATCAGGGTAAGTTTTTTTTTTCAAATTAAATTTTCATAATTTACTAAATATAAAACCCGTTTAAATCTTAAAAAGTGTAATCAAATAAACTAACATCTTCAACCTTTAATTAATTTTCTTTCATAACATTAACACGATAATAACATTACATATTATCTTCAACATTACATAGATTAAGACATTAACACCAAAATAACATTACAAATCATATTCAACATTACATATTATCTTTAATATTACAAATCTACGAAATACAAATTTATGACCTAACTTTGCTCGTCTAGAGATCATCTTGAAGCTAGTCCTTCAAGTTACCTACAAAATACAAATTTAAATAGTTTTAATGCTACCAAAAAATTAAATTTATATAAGTATATGAACTATAATATAAAATTTAACTCAGACTTAAACAATTATGCATTTCCCACCCCCCACCACCATACACCCACACATATGCACACTTTAATCTAAAACTCAATATAACATATATAAATCTCAAACTCAATGTATATTCATGTACCAATCTCAAACTCAATGCAAAACGTAAATTCAACTCAAACTCAAACATAACTATGCATCCAACTTTAAACTCAATATAAAATTAAATGTTCAACCTAAAAATATTCATATGCACTTCTCTCTTCCTCCCTCCACACCCCCTCCCCCCTCCCCCCTCCAACCACACACACATGCATACTTTAATCTAAAACTCAATATAACATATATCAATCTCAAAATTGAATGCTCAACCTAAAATTTAACTCAAACTTAAACATAACCAATACATTTATGTTGTTACCATAACTGCAGGATAACAACATATACATTTTTCTAATTAATTTACCACAAAAGTTGAAGAGTTCATACCTATTGTGATTTATCTCCTTGTGGTTTCATGAGTTGTAAGACCATGGCTTTTATCCATTCTTAATTATATATCTTTTAAACCAACACGAACTTAATATGTTAGAAGTTAAAACCTGTATATGATTTAGACAATAAATTATATTAGTTCACATAATTTCAATTTCTAATAATTAAAGTTTTGTTATTGGAAGAGTTACTTGTTAGAAGAGTTGTTTATCTTTACAACTCTTTTACGAAGAGAGCGTATATTAAAATATTTTTTAGAATTATCTAAAACTTAGAAACAATTACTTGATTTAATATACATATAATTCAACCATAAATTAATTCAAAATAATCTAACAAAAATAATAAACCACAAATTAACACCAAACATACAAAACAAACCAATTAACTCAACAATCCCCTCAACTTGTATAACAATATTCAACCACAAATTAATATAAACACACAAAATCTAACTAATTAATCCAACTATTCACTCACTCATATAACAATATTTAATCACAAATTAATACCAACATACAAAACAAAACAATTATCTTAATTTAAAAAGTATTTCCTTTTACTAATCTCAATTATATAAATAAAATAACAAAATTTAAACATGAAATTAAGAACATTAAAAATTAAATAACAAAACTTAAACTTGAAATTAAGAACCTTAAAAATGAAAATTAAATAACAAAACTTAAAATTAAAATTAAGAACATTAAAAATAAAATTAAATAAAAAAAGTTATGAAATTAAGAACATTAAAAAGGAAAATTAAATAACAAAAGTTAAACATGAAATTAGGAACATTAAAAATGAAAATTAAATAAAAAAACTTAAACTTAAAATTGAGAATATTAAAAATGAAAATTAAATAACAAAACAAACATTCAAAATGAAAATTAAATAACACTTAAACTTGAAATTAAGAAAATTAAAAAAAAAATTAAATCATACCTTGTGGATGTTTGGTAGGGCTGCAGGGACTGGGAGAGCTGAGAGGGTGGGAGGGGGAGATGGGGGAATCAGGAGGGGTTATGGGGGATGGGGAGCTGGGGGGGCAGAATCGGGAGGGGGTTTGGGGGGGAATCGGGAGGGGCAGGAGGGGGTTTGGGAGGGGGAATCGAGAGGGGTGGGAGGGGGAGCTGGGGGGGAATCGGGAGAGGTGGGAGGGGGAGCTGAGGGGAATCGGGAGGGGAGCTGAGTGGGTGGTGGGGGTGGGGAGCTGGGGGGAGCTGCTGGTGGTGAGCTGGGGGGGTGAGAATCGGGGAGGGCTGGGGTGGGAGTTGGCCAGAAATGGGGAGAAGAGAAGAGAAGAGGGAGGGAAAAATTGGGGAAAAAAATTGGGGGAGAGGGAATTAAAATTGGAGGGTGTTTTAAAAGCTCTCCGGATGGTTTTTTTAAAAATACCGTCGGGATAAATTGACATATCCCGACGGCCTATGTCAAGCATCGGGGTAAACATTTTTATTTTTTGCTTCCCCAAAGTTTTTCCGACGCCAAAGACAATGACGTCGGTAAAACTAATTTTTCCCGACGGTTTTTAAAATAACTGTCTGGAATACTTTTTTCTCCCGACGGTTAAAAAATTGTCGGAAAAAAGTACTTTACTCAAGCGTTGGGAAAAACTTTAGTTAGAAAAAGTGAATTTTCTTGTAGTGAATAAATAAATAAAAATAAAACAAATCTTTTATTTTTGTGTATGTTGGTCTCTTCGTCTTTCATGAAGGTGACGATTTTGGAGAATCTCCCAGGAAAAATTTGCAACGCCTTCAACAACAGCCAGCCTGCAACGACAACTCCCAACTTGAGATCAGTGAGACCACAATAATATAAAGAATATCCATCTTCAAGAAGGACAGGTTCAAGTTCAAATTAACAAAGCCCCTCTTATGCAGCTAACATTATTCTCCCAATGGCATTTATAACCTGTTGTTCTTAAAATCATCATTGACATTTGATTCTCCAGATTGATCTCTCTCATGGCCACATTGCCCAAACAGAGTTCATCGCTTTTTTCTGTAGCAAAACAACCTCCCACATTCTTATGCCTTGCCCTACGCCCTCCAAGAGTTTGATGCGACCCACACACTTTTTACAACTTGAGCACTCGAATCGACAATCGGAAACGCTCTAAAAATCAAATTAGGGCCATTGGCAAAAGCATTAACGATGTCTTGATCTTCTTCGATAATTGAAGATTCGTCCATCGCCCAATCTTGATTTTAAAATTTTAAGATTCACCGAAAGTTGCCTGGCCATTGTCGAAAACCATCACAAATTTTTTTGTAGTTGAGATTCTCCAAGCTTATGGTCTTCAGGAAAGAGACGAAGAGACGCGAGATACTAAAAAGTAAAAGATTTGTTTTATTTTTATTTATTTATTATTGTTTTTATCTTTTTAAATATCTCAAATCTTAATCCAATAAATTTTTCATTCATCTAATTTTAGAGTAAAAATTGACAACTAAACAATACATTCTAACATTTAACTGTCCAGTCACCAATCCGTTAAGTCAACTAACGGTCAAATGGATCTAGGAACCATTTAGAACTATTATTCAAACTTTAGGACTAAAAGTGACCATTATAAAACTTCAGGGACCAAATAGACACTTACTTGAAACCTTAGGGACCAAAAGTGTATTTTGCCCAACAAAATACAACTTTGTTTTCATTGAATTCTTTATTTTCAAATTTTTGTTTTTAGATTCCCTATCAAATAGGCCCTAAACATTTTGCTTGGATTGCTATGTTCTTTTATTTATTTTTCATCTTTTGGCCGATACCCACATATCTCTATAATAGCATAATATTGCGTCTATTTTGGACATACTTTCTTATTTTTAGAACACCCTAAAGGTCTTAGGGAGAGATGTTATCGACCTTCACTTATATTAGTTATATATCCATGATCTTTCCATTTTCTAAGACAAAGTGGAACTTTGGTCACACTCCCAACATAGAGAAACAAGGAAAACAAGGAAAACCAAAGATAAATACATCAAATTAATTTATGGGGTTCACACGAATGTTACAACAAATATATATGGGTTCGTTTGTCAAGTTGCATGTCTTGTCCTACTGGAGGCCTAAACATAGGTTAACTAGGCAAAGGTATTAATAACTTCTCTTAAGAGTCAAATGTTTGAATTCTCAATCCAATTATACAGTAAAACATGTTAAAGCATTTTGGACTGTACAAGAAGAATAAAGAGGCAATAAACTTAGCGAGAACATATATATATATATATTCTCAAATTTTAGAAATCACACAAAAAAAAATGTTTTATTTTTTATTTTTTTATCTTTAACTCCATAGTTCGCCCTATGAAATAGCTAAACTCTCAACTACTCTCACTTTCTCTCATTTTCTTAATAAAAATAACAATTTTGGAATCTCACGTTAGAAAAATGAGATCTCACAATCTATATATGTAACTTATAAGATTTGTGTGTTAGTCCTCTCATAGCCAATTGATTTTATGATGAAACCTCATATTTATCTAATATAATATTAGAGACCATCAAATCCAAACAAATATTCTTAGATAAGAAAAAAAAATTTGATGATAAAAAATGATAAACCTAAAGAGACATCATCTTAAGTGGATATATTGTGAGGAAATTTCACATTAAAAAAATGATCAAAAGATCTCACAATCTATATAACTTATAAGATTCATGAATTACTTCTTTTATTACCAATTAAATTCCGGATGAAGCCTCACATTTATCTAATAATAACACTTTAAAAGAGGAAGCTAACCTATTTGATAACTAGGGAAGACTCTACCAACCCAGCACTAACCACATAGAAAAGTTCAAAATATACTAATTTTTTTTACCTTTTCTTTAGAGGAAGACATCCATAACTATGACTACCTTTGTGCGACTATTTTTGCATGGTCTTATTTGTTTCTCTCGGAAGCACATGGGTTCAATGGCGTATTCCATCTCATCCACACCAGCCACCTTCCTTCGGCTGCCGGCAGCCACCCACGGCGGCAGCTGTCCAGTGTGCAAGAGATGGAATATACCACAAACCCATGTAATAAATTTAATTATAATGAAGTAGATGGAGAAGCTCTTCAGTTGGATAGGTTTTATATAGAAGAGAAGTGAGCATTTTTAGAAATGAATTCTTTAGAGGAATAAGAGTTGACTCAATGTTTACTTTTTTTTCCCCTCTTTTTTCTTCTGTGAAATCACGTGTTTGAATGGGTACAAATTTGATGAGGCTTTTAATAACTACTTTCATGTTTCTCGATTTTGGATTTAAAAACCAAAAAGTTTCAGGTAGTGGAATTATGAGCTGTGTATTATTAACCACAACATTATAATGAGGGTTTATCGTGTATTTAGTTTGGTCGGTGACTTATTTATATATGTATGGAAAATTACTATAAACAAAAATAATATCAAACTATTTATAAATATAGAAAAATTTCATCATATATCGTGGTATAATTCTATCGCTCGCTGTCTATAGCTCAAGCAATAGAATTCTATCACTGTCTATTGCTGATAAACAGTAAAATTTTTCTATGTTTGTAAATAGTTTGACTCATTTTCTATATTAGAAAATAACCCTATATATATATATATATATATATATATATAAGAATTTTTAAAAATAGAAAAATAAGGGAAACTATTTACACAAAATAGCAAAATTTTTAGATAGTTGTGATGGACACGGATAGAAGTTTATCAATGTTTATCAGTATTTTTTTTACTATTTTTGGTAAATAGTTTGACATTTTTTCTATCTGTAAAAATTTCTCATATATACATATATATATATATAGCTCCTATTGATAATTATATCACTTTTAGTTTATTATTCTTGAAATACATACTTGTTTAACTCACTATTTATATGATATGAGATTCACCTTCCTTAAAAAGGGTTTGAATTCTTAGTTAAATTCCAAAAACAAAAACATGTTTTTATAAACTAAAAAAAAAAAAAAAAAAGTAGTTTCTTCATTTTTTAAATTTGGCTAAAAATTTAAATGTTACCATAAAAATGAGAACCATTGTAAAAATAAAAACTAAGTAGTTATCAAATAGGGTTAAAGCTCTAATTCGTAGAGTCTTTTTTACTACTTTTCTACAACAACAAATGGGAGTAAGAGGAATTTGAATCTTTCATCTAAAAAAAAGTATGCTCACCTTGATTTTTATTCGTAGAGTTGAACGTAAATGTTGTAGAAAATATCAATTTTCACCTCTAAACTTTGGAGGTTGTATCAATTTAAATCATGAATAAATAATTGTATCAATTTACCTCAACATTCATAAATGTATCAATTTACACTCTCTATTTCGTTCTATTTGCATATAAATATCGTGTGAGACTTATAATTTTATCAATTGAACTCCTAAACTTTCATAAGTGAATCAAAATAGATTTTTAATTAAGATTTTCTTTGAAAATGATCCATGCACCACTACAATAAAAATGACTTTCCATAACACAAGGCTTTGGGGGTTGTATAAAATTAAATCATAAACTGATAATTGTATCAATTTACCTTAACTTTCATAAGTAAATGTTAAATTTAATTATACCCTCCATTTCGTTCTGTTTGGATATAGACATCGTATGAGACTTATAATTTTATTAATTGAACCACTAAACTTTTTAATCGAATAAAATTAGACTCTCAATTAAGATTTTCTTTAAAAATTATCAATGCATTACTACAATAAAAATAACTTTCCATGACACAAGATTAGGGCTGAATTAAAGGGGAGAAAGAAATATCTATAGATATATTATCTAAAAAGAATTATGGAGGGAAACTTTTGGTTTCCCTTTTTCTTCCTTTTAGTCGATAGTCAAAGAATATCTTAGATAATTTGACATTCAAATCATTATTAAATAAAAAAATTTCCAATTTGTTTCAAGTTGAATGAGTAGAAATAAAATATATATATATATCTAAATTTTTTCCATAGTTGTTTCACGTTAAATGAGTGGATATTAAAAAAAAAATCTATCTAAATTCTTTCCCTATTTGTTCACCCTTAAATGAGTAGATACTCAAATAAAAAAAAAAAAATCTATCTAAATTTTTTTCCTATTTGTTTCACGTTAAATGAGTAGATATTAAAGAAAAAATTTATCTAGTTTTTTTTTTTCTTTATTTTCAAATATAAAAAAAAAATGAGCCAAACTATTTACAAATATAAAAAAAAAATTATTGTCTTTTAGCGATAGACCGCAATAAAAGTCTCGCTTTCTATCGTTCAAGCGATAGAATTCTATCGCAATCTATCTATTGACAATGAAATTTTTTTATATTTATAAATAGTTTAATATTTTTTATGTTTATAATAATTGTTCGATATTTTATATATCTCAAGTATTTTATATAATTTTAATTTATTTATTATTAATATTTTAATTTATTTACCCTTCATTATTTTTTAGTAATTAAATGAAATTATTTTAATGGATTATTTAAATATAGAAAAATAAGTCAAACTATTTTGTATAAAAAAAATTTACTCTATCACTGATATATAGTAAATTTTTCTATATTTGTAAATAGTTTGATATTTTTTTTTATTTACACTCATTATTCTATTATAATTTGAGTTTTTTTTTTTTTTTTTGGGAACGACGATGGAACTGTTAGAATATACACTAAATCAACAACTATTGTAACTTACACAATTTCGAACATATGGATCTAAATGGTTATTTAATAATTCTTTTTTCTTTTGAGAAAGGTTATTTAATAATTATATATGCAAAGATTAAAAAAGAAAAAAAAGTGTAGAGGCCGACAAACAGAATATTATCAGGACGATATGGAATGTCACATTCCAACTTTACAGATATAAAATAGCATCATACAAGCATTCTGACTACCTATCTAGGTTTCAACAAAAGAAAATTAGAGCTAAATATCGAAAAATTTCAGTGTCTATCAACCACATGTCGCGATATAATTCTATTGCGGTTTATTATTAATAGACAGTAAAATTTTTCTATATTTATATATATTTTGGCTCATTTTTTTATATTAACAACCCTTTATTAATTAATTAATTTATCAATTAAAATAAAATTTAATTAGAAGAATATTGGCCCAAATGATCATAAACATACTAGTTGTACTATCAACTTCGATGTCAAAAGTTTGATTTCCCACTCTACATATTGTCGAAAAATATTTTTAAAAAATATTGAAAATAAAATAATGGGGATTCTTTAAAAATATAACAATAAGGTAAATTATTTACATAAAATAACAAAATTCTTAGATAGTTGTGATAGATGCTGATAGAAGTCTATTGAGTCTATCAGTGATAGAAGATAGAAATTATAGAAGTCTATCACTAATAGACACTAATAGATGCTGATAGAAGTCTATCAATTTCTATTAGTGTTTTTTTTTTGTTATTTTCTGTAAATAGTTTGACATTTTTTTCTATCTATGAAAATTTTCCTAAATTAGTTAATAATAGTTTATATTCAACCTAATATTTAGTGTGTACTCTGATTAGTTTTATGGTTTATAAATATATTATCAAACACATTTTGAACAATTGTTTAAATAAAAAATTTATTTATGAATTTGCAACCAACCACATATTTGAGACCATGAAACAAAACTCTATTTCTGTTTTAGATTGCCTACAAAAAAATGTTCTTAATTTTCTATAAGGTGTGATTTGTTTTTATTTTTAAGGGCAGTTGGCGCTTGGATCTCGCACGCTTGGGCTTCGTTGTAGATTCCAAGTGGCCTTGACCTCTGACCTGTTTTTCATTGGCTTGGTCTCAATATTCTTTAACCTGACATACGTAAGAGATGCATGGATTAAAACACTAGTGCAGCAGAAACTTATCAAAACCCTAACTCAAAATTAATTTTAGGATTTCGAAAAGGCACTACATTGGTAAGTTAAATTTAAAAACCTAGGTTAAGCATACTGTATAAAAAAATTTAGAGAAAAAAAAACTTACATGTTGATGAAAAGAAACAATTGGATCATCACCACTTGGACCACCACTTGGACTCATTTCTATTCTCTGAACCTCGAGCAAAAATTTGTGGAAAACTTTGGTAAGGGAAGAAAAATAGAGAGAGCTCTGTTTTTCTTTTATTTATGAGAAAAGTTATTCTAAAGAGAATGCAATTTTTTTTTTCCTTTTTTGTTGCAAACTATATAAGGAAAAGAGAGAAAGTGGGATAAGTGGGTGTTATCCCACGTATTAAGTAACTCCCCTACTGCGAGTTACAACAAATTAATTAAATTATTAATTATTAATTATTAATTAATTAAATCAAATTTAATTAACCAATTCATTTTTTTTAAAGAAATTAACCAATTCATTTAAATCATATCTAAATGAACATCGCTCACATAACCTATAGTTTTAATTCAATTAATTTAATTAAATTAGATTAAATTAAATAACTAATTAATTCTCCAATTAATTAATTACCAAATTAAATATCAAATATTTATTATTAACCTACATTTGAATCAAATTCAAATATATTTCTCTCATAACCTATAGTTTTAATGTGCATCTAATGCGCATTAATTCTAACCTATAGTTTTAAGATAAATCTTATTCATATTAAAATAATATTTGAACAATTTCAAATATTTAATTCTCTCACATATCCAAAATCATATTTATCCTATAAATTTTAATTTGTAAAATAAAATTTATATTATAATGTACATTATACATTATACTTTTCCCTTAGTAAATTTGAACTTTTCAAATTTCATCCAAGAATTAATTACATTAATATTCTTTACGAGCTAGGAAGGGGACCTAATGGACCTACAGATCAGAAGCTCCAACGATATAAGATCAACGGGCTAAACTCATTAACCACATTAATCAATATTCGTTAACTATGGGTACACTCCACTAAAGACCCACAACTGCACTCTTCCCACTGTAGATATATTTCTGTGTCCATGGACATAGACCAATAACAGCAAGTTAGTCATTCACAAGTGTTCGTAACACCAGCTGGGTCAAATTATCGTTATACCCCTAGGTTACTTCTAAATCCTTAAGTACCCGCACTCCTCTAATGAACAACCTATTTATGGTCGAACCATTAAACAGAAACCCCTCTCGAGCCAGTGAAAAGGTAGGACCCTTTGTTCAAGTCCTGGAGACACCACTTAAGGGAACACTTATCTACTTACCCTAAAGTCAAGAATGAGTGAAATCCATCTTGTATAATTATGTTCTCAGCTCCCCACTCAGTCTTGTCCCAAAATGGTAGGCATATCGAGTTGGCAAATCGGCCACTCTCACCATACAAATTAAAGGACAATCCCTCGTGAACAGGAGTTCATAATATACTTAGGATTAAGATTAAGTTGTCTAGGTCAACCTATTGAAATAGAAACCTAACCAATCAACGGAGTTACATCTAGTGGTTACTATTTCGTGGTCCAGTCTTATGCAAACTCATTACATAGGATACCTCCACTCGCATGTCTCCTACGTGAACGCGTTGGATCATTGCGTTTGTATCAAATACAAAGTAGGTTGTATCCATAGTGTTACCAGGATAAGGTACCCAACCCTATCCTTATACTATAGACCTTTAAGCTGTAACTTGAACATTGATCCCCATATGTCTCTATATATTGTTCAAGACTCATAAAACGCCCCAGGATGTTAGTTTATTGGATTTTAGGGTTATTAAAACAAGATAAAATTAATCAATAACATTTATTGAATAATAATTAATAACAATTTATTAATGACGGTCAAAATATAACATTTACTATCTACGAGTTTTAAGGCATAAAACTCAACAAGAGATTCTTGCACCAGTGTGATACTAAGCCTACTGTAGTCCGATGCATAAGTAAGGTTGGTCTTACATTTGGAGATTACTTATCCTCCTCTTTTGGGTGGATTGAATGGAGAAATTTGTGCTTCCTTTGACACTCACCTCTAGTTTTGTGTAAAGCTGGCGATGTCAGGGATGTTAGAAGACTTAAGGTTGTCCCTCCTCTAACACATGCATGTGGTTATGTATAACGCTAGCCCTGTTAGAAAGATTGTGGGTCTCGAGGTTGTAGGGCGCCAAATGAGCTCGTTTGGTCTGCCAGGAGCATTAGCTCGACTTGATTATCTATTGAGCTCATCGGTCGACTCGGTTGATCTCATCATCCTAACCTTTTATTTTTGGGATGCACTTTTTTCTATGCCTCCTCCAAATACTCGTTGAACTTGAGTCTGTCTATACCTCCTCCGGATACTCGTTGAACTTGGGTTTGTCTATGGCTTCGGGCCTTACCTTGGACAACTCTCAACAAGTGTGCTACCTAAAAATTCTCAATAGAGAGGTTGAAGTGATAGAAATCTTTGGCACAAATTCGAACGGAACACATATTTTCAATGGGGCCAGATTCATCCTCATGAGCGCTCTGCGCTTCCATCTTCTTACTACTGCGACGCCCATTTCCGCTTCCAAGTCTTCATTGTTGTTCCTCAATTCTCCGCATCTAAAATCAACTTCATCTAAGAAGATCTTGGATCTCTTGATTTTCACTAGCCTCGAGACTTAACTCAGAAACGCAATCCCTTCCATGGCCGAGTCAGATTTCAGGTTCGATCATCATTTTTCTTTGCCCACCTTTCCTCCTATTGCCTATTTTTCTGGTTTCACCACAAATTTCGCAATTATTTTTCCTTTTTCTATTGTGAATTCTGAATTTTATAGATTGTCTTGAATTTGATTGCATGGTGACGTTGATATGCAGCTATATGAACCCAGCAGTTGCTGAAATTATTGTAATAAGGCACGGTGAAACAGCTTGGAATGCCGATGGAAGAATCCAGGTTCTACATCATATGCAAACCTATGAAATTTCGTTTAAATGAGTTTAATTAATTAATAACAAATAATCAAATGGGTATGATGATGATGTATTAAAGCTTCTGTTATGAGGAATAATTTCTCGGGTACAATGGCCTCATTTTTTTTTTAAACCTGGAATGGCTGAGTGCAGTAAGCTTGTAGGGTCGCATCACATATTACTTGTAAAAAAGGGGACAGAAGATTGGGGGGGGGGGGGGGGGGAAGATAATAATTCAAAGTCATCTCAAATGAATTCAGTATAAGAGATTATGGAGTTTCTTTGAACTCTCACTGTTGTAATCTTTTTCATGATTGGTGAAATTTAGTGGTGAGTGGTTACACCTGTCAGGATTTTATGGGAGCAATTAGTTAATAGGTAATGTAAGCATAAAAGAAGATGAGGACAACAATAGAATCATGACGAGAAGGTTGGGGAGTTCAGTTTGCAGTCACAGAGGAACTTTCGCTAGTCAGTGATGAGTTGTCAAGTTCCATGGCAAGGATAGAATGTTTAAACAAGGAATAACAGTAGCAACAATATTTCAGGGTGACATGCAGAAGGGAAGGTGCAGATTGAAGGATCAGAAGAAACAACATAACCTGAAATTCTAAATGGATGATCCAGAAGCACATGAGCTAAGAACTGAGGAAAAATCATTAAGATGCTCATGTCTAAAGGAATTGACCCAAATGTGTGGACTTTTAGGAGTATTTCTCGATCAATTGATTTTCTAAAGAAGAAAAACTGGGGGTAGCCACTCTTTGCATGGAAGAGAAAAATCTGGCTTGGCATCAATGATCAATGTGAGGAAGGAAGGACAATGGCCCTTTCGGAGTTGGATTTACTTGAAATGGTAGCTAATTAAGTTAGAGCGACATAGGAAGGAAGCATTTGCAAGAAGTTCCTTTCTTTACCAAGTGTACATGTAGATAAATCTGCTGGAAATTTAAAACACTACCACACCATGCACCATTTGGAAGCATGTGTTAGAAGTGAAGTTTGTAAATGGGCTTAAAGGTGAGATTAAGGCACAAATGTGGGTCCTATAACCTGTGGATTTTGCCCAAAGATGGACCTACCCTAGATGGAATACAAGAATATCAAAATAGGCCTCCAATCAGGTTCATGTATATGAGGAGGAAAAAAGGTGAAGCAACGGGAAGGGGCTTAGCATGATTAAGAAAATTAGAGATGGGGCATCAAGGAAAATTGATGGAAAAAATGAATAAACGTGGCTTATGTAACACGTTGTTGTTTAGACCTTAGCTAGTCTGGTATGTTAGTTAGGGAGCCAATTAATTAAGCCTTGTACAGGTGGCAATCTAGTATTGGCTGTACCATATCAAAAAGGGAAAGGTTAGGGACGGAAAGATAGGCAAGGTTTTTGAGGAGATTGTACTTTCATTTTGGAAGAAGTGTAATATTAGAAGACAAAATCTTCTTCTATTTGGATTGATTGCTGTGGAAGAATGGTCAATTTTTAGGTATGGCAATTCTCTTACGGCAGGCATAATGCCATCAATCAATTTCAGAGGCATTCTTCCATTCTGTTGGTTGTTGGGGCTGCATTGTTGCGTTGTGTGTGAGAATGCTTGATCAAGTTTTGTCGAAGTGCTAACTTAACTTGCATGCTCAATTTGGAACAACTTTGATGATGGAGGTTTTCTTCTACCTGACGTTTTGAAATGGGGGAAAGGAAAGGCCTATTGGTATGTTGTAGCCTTCTCTACTACTTTATTGGATTATTGTGTGAATTAGTCCAGGTTCAAATCATTGAGTGAGCCTAATAAAGAAAACCAGTAATGTCTTGAGGGTTTGGGTTTTGAAGCAGGGGTAAACTTTGTAAGAAGAAAAAAGTTTTCAAATTTTGAAACTTAAAGAACCATACAGAATATTTAACTCAAACTCATCAACACTTAACACTTCACTTGTGGGTTTGAAATTTTTTTGAAGGCCTAACAAGTGGAATTCACTATTAATTAGGGAGGAAATGACTATAAAAATTTGAACTCAAGACCTTGCTTTGATCTCATGTTCAATCACCAATCAACCCAAAAGCTTAAGCTTATAGAGTAAATTTAATATTATATCAGTTATCAACACTCTAAGGCATGTATCCTTGATCAAAAAGTTAGAGGTTTGAATCTTCACCTTCACACCTTAACTAAAATCCTTACAAATGTTCTAGTGAATTGAATTTACCTATTATAACTTTTGTCACACTTGTTAATCTTGATTGTAAAATGTGCTTCTGATCATTTTCCTACTTCAACTTCGGGAAACGCTGCTATTACCATCTGAATTTTATGTTTTGAACAGGGACACCTGGACGTTGAATTAAATGAAGCTGGGCGACAGCAAGCAGTTGCAGTGAGTTAAAACTTATGTTTCATGTCTTAGTCTCAACATGTAACATAAAGGCTGTAAAACTATTTATATATTAAGGTATTTTGAACTTTTCAATCTTATTTTGCAGGTTGCTAATCGGCTGGCCAAGGAGCCTCCAATCTCTGCTGTATACTCTTCTGACTTGAAAAGAGCTCTTGAAACTGCACAGATAATTGCAACTACATGTGGTAATCTGGAGGTATGACTTCTGTCAGGCCATTTACAGTCACGGCTCTGTACTCAATTTTTCTGCTCTTTGTTCTTTTTTCTTCTCTTCCCTTTTCACCTAATTATATATAGTGGCTGTCACTCACTCGCTAACAGAAATGGTTGGTGGTCACTAACACTTATGTCCTGAAATCACTGAAATAACTTTGGACATTCTTGGGTTTTCAGTCTTCTTTTTAAGTTTTAACCCGGTATAATTGTTAATAAGTGAAATTTGATTGTTATTCTTTTTATTGTTGGAAATTTTATTGGAGATCACTTTTAGGTTATTAAAGATCCTGACTTGAGGGAAAGAAATTTAGGAGATCTTCAAGGTCTTGTGTATCGCGAGGCAGTCATAACAAACCTTGAAGCTACTGAGGCTCTGAGATCTCACAGGTCAGACCAAACAATTCCGGTAAGTAATAATATTTTATGCATATATCGATAGTAGGTATCTTGAAATCAGTGGAGCATTAAACCGGTTATTCATTAAATAAATCAGTTTTGAAGATCAAAGAACATTTTGGAAAGTCTACTGGGAGTAGCATGCAAAAAGCTTTTTTACTAACTGGTTCTGTCATTTTGTCTCCAAATTTATCCAGTATGCACACTTATTTTGCCAAAGTATTTAGTTATGAGCTGCATTTTTTTTTTTAAATTTTTAAGTGCCAGACTTTGGCCGCTTATGTTATGATGGGAGCTAAATTTTTTTTACAGGGATGGCCAAAGACCCCATTCCACGGTTCATCCCAAACCAAAATTAATTTAGAGCTGCATTTTTGTTGTTGTGGAGCCTAGGCAGTTGACCTCGGGTTTGGCACAAGATTTTTCCTGTTGTGAATTGACATATAAAGGAGGGGTTAACTTTTTCTTTAAAAAAAAATAATTTAGTCTAATTTTTTTTTGAAAAAATTAATTTAGTTTTAGAAAACTGAGAAACAAAAAGAAGAGATGAAGCGAAATAGATTATTACAAAACACGTTAGAAATTGAATCCCCCACAAAGGTGTTAAATGTAATGACCTCTCAAGACCTCTCTAAAAATATTGATTCTCTCTAACCAAACAACTGCTTGCGCCTGGCAAAAAAAAAAAAAAAAAAAGAAGAAGAAAAATCTACCTCTATCCTTGAAGGAAGGATGCAAGAGGACCTCCTTTAACATGACCCTCAAATTCCTATTACGTGGCAATCAAAATCTTGACGGTCTAAAAAGAAAAAATGATTTATAATTCCCATGTAAGATGGATGTGTTAAGTTACCACCTAACAAGAACACTCAAGAACAACAAAGAACACTAAAAGATAGAAATATATATTGTAATATCAAAAGATGCTACAATACCATAGCCTTTCGAAAGAGCTACACTCTCTCAAAATTTCCATCTTGAAAATTTTACTAAAATCATCACACCCTTTAAGGTCCTTAGCACACTATTTATAACCAAGACACCCCGGGCTAATGACCCTTATATCTTTACTATTATTATCCTACTAATAATCCTAATATATCTCTAACTAGGGCTCTCAGAGGATGTTTTAAGTTGACAACTATTGTCCACTACTGAACCTTTTATGTGCAGCAGAGTATGCATGTTATCGCTTGTAAATTTTGACCAATAGTGGAGAGATTAGGTCGTCTAGTAAATGTCTTAAGATATTTTGCATCTACAATATTCTGTCACATAGGATATTTACTCGAATTATTTACTTTACTATTGGCCCAAATGCAGGGTGGTGGAGAAAGTCTTGACCAACTTTATCAGCGTTGCACATCTTCATTGCAAAAGATTGGAAATAAGCATAGAGGTAATTACTCCCGTGGCTGAACATATTCACCTTGTCAAGGAAAATAAACAAGCATAAGAATAAGGAGAAAAACATCTCTTTGCAGTTGGGAAGTGCTCAATTTGAGGCTGAGTTTCTTTACTAATATTTGCTCGTTTAAAGCACAGGGCAACAAGTAGTTGTGGTCACTCATGGTGGTACCATCCGAGCGCTGTGTAAACGAGCTCATCCTCATAGCCACGGAGGGAAGATACTGAATACATCTGTCAATGTATTTCACTTGTCTGATGGAGACAAATGGAAGATAAAAACATGGGGTGATGTTAGCCATCTTGACCAGACAGATTATCTGCAGTCTGGATTTGGAGGAGATAAAAATTCTGGTTAGGTAGACGTTCCACATTGCATTATTGTGTCGTGTCGGTGCCATTTGATTCGAGCACAGGCAATTCACAATTCATTTTACTCGTCTGAGCGTTGACATGCTTGATCCTAGAGAGTTCATGCAAGGCCTGCCATTATCATACTATACTGGCCAAAATTAATAATGTTACATTTTTTTTTATTGTAATAACATTTAAAATGTGAACATTCGGATTCATGACCTATTAAGAAAGCGAAAATGAGCACTGTCATCAAGTGTATACTATCGGTTCAATCCTCCCACTCCACAATATTTGTCAAAAAAAAAAAAAAGAAAAGAAAAAAAAAAGTCCTGTTAAGAAAACTATATACTTTTGCTTGCTAGCATATTTAAACCCAGATTTACCATTTGATGCATTTATTTTCCTTCCATGCGTATATCTTATGTCTTATACTTAAAGGAGAAACTTTTTGTTTATCTTTTTGCCCATTTTTTTAAGTGCCAGTTTTTAGAGTTGAACAATGGGGCCTCACTTTCTTGTTATTCGAAAGGGACTTGGTTTATGGTAAAACAAATTGTTTATTAGAGGATTGGTGATAGTTAAGGTGCAAGAGGTAATTATAGGAATAAAATGAACTTTTGACCCAACTGTAATTGCAAACAATTTGTTAAAGATGGACTTGTTTGTAATGATTAGTTTTATGGATACAACTTGTTCTACCGTGCATATGAGCTCAACTCTAAGTCTATAGTGGAGATGAGGTCCATAAAATATAATTCAAGTTTGAAACATTCGAATTGATTTTAATATATTTGATATACTAACTATGGAAATATATATTACATTAAATATTAAATAAAATCATTAATGTATTAAGATACATAAAGTTTGAAGAAGATTCAAATATATTAGATTGCAATTTGAGATATTTGAATAAGATTCAAATCTATATATATATAATTTTAGTATTCGATATTAAAATATATTTTTTAATTATGACAAAATTTGCCCTAAGTCATTATAATTAAGACCCATGTTGTAGAAAAAAAAGTTTTCTACAAACTTTTTCTTATTCCTTATCTCTTTCAAAAGGTTCACACGAACTTCTTTATCTTTTGTTCGAGCAAGGAAAGTTTAGGATTTTGTATTGCTTTCTTGCTTAATATTCTTTTCTTTTTCAATTTTCAAATAAACTCAATGGATTTCAACGCTTCCACTAGGGTTTTAATGAGATTAATCCCTTCAATCTCTTCATATAGAATTATGTCTTTTGAGAAAGACATGTATTTTCATTAAATTTGTGTCCTCTGCCAAACAAAACACACCATGAAGAGTTGTGTCTAAATTTAAAAAACAAACTAATTTTTATTCATATTTTTCCACAATTTTAACATGGAATTTGGAATTTTGAAATTGTTTTAATTTTTTTTAAAGATATTCTCTTTCTAAAAGAGTTTTCAAGATATTCTTGTTAAAATGATAAACGAGAATTGAAGTGTAAAAAAAGAGAATACTTTGACATTATTTACCACTAAATTTCATATTAAATGTGGAAGTTGTTATTATGAAATGAAAAAGGAATAAAATATGAAATCGATATTATAAAGTAAGAAGAAATAAAAGTGAAAAATATTGGAGATCGGAGGAATTGAACGTAAGCATGCATTGTGATCAGCAATTATTTTTACCACTTGAGTTTGATTCTTACAACTTATAATAATTTTTACGTTTATTTCTTTTTCACTTTATTATAACAATTTCATATGTGATTTCCTTTTCATTTTATAACAGTGATTTCCACTTTTTATATGAAATTGAATAACAAAATAATTTTCGGTTTTCATTTTAAAGAATATCTTTAAAATGCTCTAAAAAGAAGAATATTTTAAAAAATTTAAACAATTCAAATTTTAAAGTTAAAAATATGGGAAAATATGAATAAGATCAATGGTTCTTTTTTTAAGAAAATAAAATTAGAAAACCACACCTCGTTTTTTTTTTCTTTTTTCAAATGATACAACTTTAATGAAAGGACACGTCTTTCTTAAAAAATTGAAAGGTAAATATGGTCTAGTATAGATAAGTGGATGATTACAAATACGCCGAAAATAGTGGAGAGGGTCACAAATACACTCTCCATATAATCTAAAGATATATCATTAAAAAAAAACTCGAATAAATAAGCATTCATATCTAATGAATATAAGAATAGGTCAAAAGTGAGAGAAGAAGATTAATACGAAAAATGTGAGAGGGCATGCGGATACAATGTGTGTAATTTATCTCAATTTTGAAACTATTTATTTTATATTTTACGTTACCAAAAAAAAAATGGAACAATCATATTTAACTTCTTATAAGATTGTTTATTTCTTAATTATTTCAACCCAAAAAAAAAAAATCATTCGGTTGCCTAGATTTTAAGATTAAATTGTATTTGAATTCATTGTCTTTTCTTTTTAAAAAATTTATAAGTGGGTATTTTCGTTTATTACTTTATTAAAAAATATTCGTTTTTTATGTTCGTTTCTTTTTATAATAGAAAAGTAATTTGATTATTTTTTAAAATCAATATTTAAATTTAGCTTTTAATACATATATTGTAAAATAGATCAGCTGTTTGGAAAGCCCAATAGGATATGGAATGGCCCATTGAGTAATGAGTCACATAACAAACAAATTGAATATTAAAGGTAAAAGCAAATTACGTAACAAAAGTGGATCTGTGGCGCAATGGTAGCGCGTCTGACTCCAGATCAGAAGGTTGCGTGTTCGATTCACGTCGGGTTCAAAATTTTACTTTTATCACAATTCAGGTTCAGGGACTATAAGTATTTCTTTAATCTAAAATTATTTAACCTTTATTAAAAAATTGTTAATATTGAATGACTAAATTTAAAATTTATTAAAAGTATGTTGATGCTAAATTTAAGGTTTATAGAAAGTACATAAGTAACAATGGTGTTTGAATTAAAGTCCCATTCGGTAATTATTTAACTTTTTGGTTTTTGTTTTGAAAATTAAGCTTATTTTCTCTCCATTTCTTAGAATGACTTTCATCTTTCTTAAGTAGATAAATGAAATTTTTAGTCAAATTTCAAATTCCAAAAACAAGTTTTTTAGTTTAAAAATTTTGGTTTAATTTTTAAAAACATTGGTTATAGAAAGTATATAACAAAAACAAGAAATTAAGAGGCCGAAGTGGAGCTTAATTTTCAAAAACTAAAAACCGAAAATCGAATGGTTACTAAACGAGACTTGAACAAAAATAGTAAATAAATATAAATAAAAAAAATTACTCTAAACAAAAAAAAAATTGTCAAACTATTTACAAATATAGAAAAATTTCAGTGTCATAGAACACGATAGAACTCAATAGTTTGAGCGATGGACTTTTATCGCTATCTAACGCTTAAGCAATAGAATTCTATCGCAGTTTATCTGATAGACAGTAAATTTTTTCTATATTTATAAATAATTTGGTTTGTTTTTGTATATTTGAAAACAACGGTATAAATAAATATATTTAATTTTAAATTTGAGTGGGGAGCTGAATTATGAAGCTGGTGGCTGAGTGGAAATCGGTATGGTGAGCTCTGCCAAAAGCTTAGTTTGGTTTGTTCTAACTTTTTTTTTCTCTCTAAAGGAACGTTTGGTTCTATTATTACTGTTACTATCATTATTATTCTCACCACTAACCAAACTTGCTGTTACATAAACTGGTGTATACATTCAACGTAAGCATGACGTATATATTATTAATGATCAAGTTTTTAAATAAAGGTCTATCAATTTTTACATATAATATAATATGAGTTTGAATTACATGTGGCTAAACAGCCTAAACTTTCAAGTTTAATTTTTAAACTTTAAAAGGTTTATTTTTTAGTCTTTAAATTAAAAAGAATAATGTTAAATTGTATAATTGGTCTCTATGGTTTGGAAAAAGTTAAAAATTTAGTCTCTATAATTTATAATTATAATTTAGCCTCTATGGTTTGTTAAGACCCTTAGGAAATAATGATAGTTTGAAATTTAGAAATATAACCAAAAAAAAAAACATTAAATCTACATTTTTGTTTTTGTTATAAAACAAGAGAATAAAGAACAAAGTATGGAGAAGAGAAAGTAGAGAAAGTAGTAAGCGAATGTATTCTCTATTCAATTGTATCTATCAAAGGTCCCAATGACCACTATTTATAGAGTTTACAAGATATGGAAAAGCTAAATATAAGGAGAAGATTAAGGGAAAAATATTGGAAATAATATCTAAGGATATAAAATCTATGGACATATCTAATTCAAATATTTATAACACTCCCCCTTAGATATTCATAGTGTATAGAATATATGTCTCATTTAGGAAAAACCCAATGAGATAAAAACCTAGTGAAGGAAAAAGAGTACATTATTCGTATATTTTAGTAACTGCCTCATTAAAAACCTTGCTAGGAAAACCCAATGGAACAAAACCAAAGTTAAGGGAAAAAGAGTGCAACACATTTGCTCCCCCTCATGAAAACATCACTTGATACTCTTGGTCGTCACATACAGAAGTTGTGTTAACTCCTTAAATGTTGTTGTAGAAAACACCTTCATCAATAAGTCTCCCAAGTCGTCTTTTGAAGAAATTCGTTGAGTAGTGATGTCGGTACTTTATGTTTTATCATTTTCATATAAGGATACTATTGGCTTGCTTCATACATCATTAACATTATAACATGATTTAAAGTAGTTTATGATCTGCTTCATAAGCTGTCATAATATAAGAATTCTACTAAGTAACATGTTTAAGATCTAGTTCTTATGGGTTAGATAAATAACATGCATCTTCACAATCAAATAGATCACAATTAGATTTATGAGAATAATATATGTCGCCACGTGCCCGAGACGACGCGGAGCGGCCGACGTCCTTAAAAAAGGGTTAATTTTAAAAGAAAATGAAAAGAAGTCGCCACCAATCTTTTTTACAGTGTGATTGGACACCGAAATAAAGTAAACAATTTTAATAAAAATCAATAAAAAATGGTCTGCGAAAACTAGAGTTGAGTTCGGGAGTCATTTGTGTATGGGGAAGGTGTTAGCACCCCACAACACCCGTTAAATAAAACGGTGGCCAATTCATTTTTATCTTGAATTAAAAGTATTCTTTAAAGAAAATCATTTGGAAAGAAATTTTTTAAAAACAAATGTCTTATTTTACCCCTCATTACTCTAATATTTGAAGTAATGATCCCATAAAATAAGTAGAAAATTTTCCATCAATTTGACTATATTAAAATTTGAGAAAAAATTCCTCACCTCAAGAATTTGATAAATTATTTAAATTTCTCAAAATCCGTCATAGGAATAGTCTTTTAATAAAAAATTTAAAACATTGATTAAATTCATTTTTTCTTGGGATCAAATCTCGGACTCCCAAAGATGTGATCCCTCACCTCAAGAATTCTAGGAAATCGGACTCCCAAATTTCCTAGATTCCATCTTAGGAATTTTTTAAATAAAACGGTGGCAAATTCTTAAAAAAAACTTGTTAGGAAACCTTTTGAAATAATATTGATTTTTTAAGGTTTAAAAACACGAAAGAGTATAATTTAAAGAAAATCTATTTAAAATATCTTTAAAAGAATTTTGATAATAAAAGATTTAAAAACTTAGGGAAAACGTTAGTTAGAAATTTAAATTAATTTAAAGATAAATATTAGATAAGTAAATATAATTTAAGATGTATAATGTAAATTAAATAGACATAAAATGACATATTAAAAGTTTAATAAAACATATTGGAGATCGACCTCGGACTCCCAAAGAATCGACTCCTCACCTCAAGAATTCTAGAAAATCGGACTCCCAAATTATCTAGATTCCGTCGTCGGTTAATTTATAGAAAAAAATAAATTTTTAAAAGACGAACGAACAATAAAATTTATAAAATAGCAAACATAAACTAAAATGAGAGTATATAAATATATCAAATAAAATAACAAAACAAAATACCTACAAAATAAATTAAAGTATACTAGAAAAGAGATATAATGTAACAATGAGATAAAATTAAATAAGACAAGATATAAACAAAAATAGTAAGACATAATAAATAAGCTAAAATTAAAACTAAAACAAATTAAATAAATAAATTATATAAATAAAATAATAATAATTAAAAAAAGAAAAAAGAAAAAATGCGTCTGTGGCAGTACTGCCACTGCACAACACATAAATTTTTTTTAAAAAAAGAAAAAATTCAAATTTTTTTTAAAATGATGGGACCCATCCCACCTGTTTTTTTAAAATAATAATAATAATAATACTTTTAAACTTTTTTTATTTTTAAAAACTCTAATTAATTCTTTTTTTAAAAAAAAAAAACTTCTTTTTTTTTTTCACACTTAATCTCCTTTCTCTTTCTTTTTCACCATTTCTTTCTTCTTCAACTTCAACCTCCTTCTTTTTAAATTCTTTTCATCAACTTCTTCTTCTCTTTTCTTCAAGAAAAAACTATATTTTTTTTTAAACGGCAACCACGACATTTGGAAGGTATGTTATTCTACTTCTTTACTCTTTTTTTTTAAGTCTATTTTTTTAAAAAAAAAAACACAGTTCACTTAAAAAAAAGAACTCAAAAAAGATGTAGGATGAAGGTGAAGATGAACATAAAAAAAAATGTGAAAAAGAATAAAATAGATGAAATAGACAAAGTATAGATCTAAAACAAATGCATGTAGAAATATATAAATATCACATGATAATAAATATAAGAATAAAACGAGAAGAGGTAATAAATTTTTTTTTTCTCGTAACCTTTTCTTTCTCTCTATTTTTTTTAGATCTACAAAAGAGAAGAAGAAGATTGAAGGTTAGATCCGGAACAAGAAGTCGCTCGTTGTTTGAGATGCGGATCCTTGGACAAAAAGCCCTACCAACAACCTCCAACATTTCGAAAATGTTGGGAGGATGTTAGAAACTCTCTAATTTTTTTTTTCTCTCTAGCGGTTTTCTCCATTTTTTTTGTGTAAATAAAGACTCTCCCAGGGTTTCTTTGTGTGTGTTTTTCTGTCTCTCCCTCTTTGTCTCTCTAGGATTTTTTTTTTCTCTGTATCCTCTACTGTGCTTTCCCTCCATTTCCTCTCTCTCTAGGGTTTTTTCTGCTGAACAAGATGACTTTATAGCCAAAAAACATTCCCCATTTGCCAAAGAAAAATACTGGCTAGTTTTTTCAAATTGAAACAATGCCAAACTTGGCTCACACCCTAAGAGAGAAAACAAGAATTTGGAAGTAAAACCTCATAAAAAAAACTTACTTTTTTTTGCAAATTTTCTAACTAAATTAGTTACTTTAACTAACCAATCTAGTTACTCTAACCAAACAGTAAAACAAGCATTTTTTCTTTCAAAATAAAGGTGGATAAATACAAAATTAAAATTAACAAAATTAAGACAAAATTAACTTAATAATTAAATAATTTAAGTAAGCCCAGACAAAAATAGGTGGCTACAATATAAATCCATGTAAACTAATTATCAAACATAACATACGTTTAACTCTATTTTAATATATTTCTTTGAAAAAAATATTATAATTATGCTACGACAGGTAGCGTATAAATATGTAAAGATATAAGTGCACTTATTTATCAAAATTATGGTTCTTCGGGACCTAAAGTTCTTCAATATCTTTCTGATATCAGATGTTATAACTAACTTTTTTACACTATGTGAATGAACCTTGGTAGGAATGTTCAATGGTGAAACTAGTTCATATAAGATCTTATATGTATAAATTGATGCAATTCCATCTGCTATTGCAAGCTAAGATAAAACTTATCATCTCAATTTATTTCTTAAGAAACTCTATTTGCCTTTGAAATCTCTTCAGAAGTTCATGATCAAATAAATAATATATAGTAAATCTCAGGTTGTGATTTCTTTCATCCTTCATGGATATAATTATTAAGAGATTCATATAAATGTATAATGACTACATCCATGAGATGTATGTTAAGTTTTTCATACACAACCAAATAAATTAGATATCTCATAGTATTGTATTCAACATATAAGATTATGTCTCATTATAATCAATATCATTTCTTTGCGAGAATTATTGTGGAACTTGTCTCGCATTATATAATGTGACCACATTCTATTTGTCTTTCTTATAAATATTCACTTGTATCCCACATGTTTGACATTCTCTAATGTTTGAACTACTAGTTCTCACGATTTGAAAAATAAGTTTATTTCTATTGGATTGTTTCTTTCCACATAAGTCAATCCTTTCTATGTCACGACATTTTTCAATATATATCTGAGTATACTCATTTTCATAAATAATATCATGAGCAACATTGTATGTAAAAATGTTGTCAACTTATTTAAGTATGATTCCATCTTTTTCTTGTCATGACATATTTTATCGAGCTTTGTCATCCTCTTTTACTTCAAGATTCTTATGAGTACTCATATTTATGATTTCTTATGGAATATCCATATTCTTAACTAAGTCATTTTTCATTATTGACTACTTTTCAAGAATCTTTATCTTTGGAACCCATTTGTCTATCACGCTTCAGACATGATGTAGACTCATTAATAGTGACAACTTCTTGCATTGGGATATCACTTTTAGATGTTGTATTTACAACCAATATATATAATTTAGTAACTTTCTTACAACTATAAAGACTCTGTAAATACATCTAGCATTTGATCTTTTGAACTTCTAGTTCAAAGTGATCTGTATGATGGTAAAAAATGAGACAATGCATATGCATTTCATTCAACTTTCTTAATTCCTCCCCTTAATGTTGGAAAATTTGTCTCATCAATGACAAATAGCAAATTGTGTAGTAAATATATCACCCATCAGGGATTCATAGTATTTATTAATTGATGTGACATCAATTTCAATATAGATTTATAACCTCTTTTGAGGATTTATTTTAATTACTTAATTATCTGAATTGTTGTTGTGTAACAATTTAATCCTTTACTGCACATTTGCACACATGAAATATATTTGGCTTCTAGCCATAAGCTCATAAGCTATTGGCTTAGAGCATACACAACAATGTGATCTCATACAGATTTAGAAGTTTTGCTATTTGAACATAAGCTACAAGATGTTCAACACTTATCCCAATCAATTATCAAATGTTGGAATGCAAACTCACTAGCATTATCAAAACAAAATTTTTAATTCCAAAATCATGAAATTGTACTCTAAACTATTTGAGCAACTAACCTTGTAGATGTAAGGTTTTGAAGATAATAAACATATATGTGACCATCAACTGGATGCGTCAACAAAGCCATAAAATATTTAAATGGTTCACTTGAGAGGTTCAATTTCAATTTTAACCAGTAAGAGTTTGATAATTAATCTCCTGAGAACAAAGCCACATATGACGATTTATTAGATGGAAGAATCTTCTAGTTCTTCAGTGGATGTGAATGTATATTTTCAATAATTATTTTCACTATTGACCCAAAATGACTCATCATGTCAAATAAAAATATATTTGATCGATGAATTTCGGGTTCATTGTTGCATATATTTCAATTACACGAATATGTGTAATACAATTTAGAAGAAAAAACATTCAACTTTTTTATATGCATTTTCCGTAGAAGACAATAGATTATCAATTTATCTAGATGATACTTTCCAAATTTACTAAACTTCTCTTTGATTTACAAGAGAATGTGGTATGTCAATTGTAAATTTTGCTGAGCAAAATAATATTTTCTTTTCCAAAATATTTAATCAAGTCTACAGGACTTAATATATATCATATTTGAATTTTTGCTTCAAGCATTTGAATTTTGAAAAATGTATTGTCTACTTCTAAGTATCATATGCATAGATGTACTATATGCAAAACATAAATATTATTAATTATTCTTTTCTCTTCAGGAGATTCAAAAGAAAACCGAATATCTTATATACAAGTAGGTCAAAAAGAATATCTCTTCAGGAGATTTTAAAAACTTGTAACATCCAAATAATATCATATTTAGAGAAATGATAAGTTATGATCTCTTCAAGAGATTCAAATAAATTCTCAAAATTTGCTATACCACACATCGTCTTCCTTTTCATTATTAAGGATTTTAATTTTTCAAAAAAAAACTCTTAATGTACGACAGGTACAAGATCATTGTCTCTTTTGCATCACATTTGAAATATGAAATTCTCATATAAATATGTGTGGTTTTAATAGAATAATTATTTCTTCCTTTACTAATATTATTCTGACCTTAATTATTAAATATTGCAACATTCACTTCAGGGAATGATATTAAATTATTTGGTCATAGAGCATATGCTCAAATGTTTTAACCTCAAAATATATTAGATAAATATTCATCACAATATTTCAAACTTTCTTTTTCAAATTGCTAATGCAAGAGCATAACATGTTTGATATATGAAAGTAATATATGCTTATTAATTTAAAATATGTGCAACTGCAGGTGTAACGTAAAAACAATGAGCACTAATTGATTTAAACTTCAGGTGTATTAAATCAAAATTAGGAAGAGTAATTAACTATTATAACTTTCAAACTTTGTCATGAGAGAATTCATTCAAATATATATAATCACTATATATAAAATTTTAAAGTTTACAAAATCCACATGAAAATAATTTAAATATTCAACAATCAAATAAATTTCAATATTAGCATGAAAAATAAAATTTGACTAATTCAACTTCCAGGTTAGTTCCCTTACGGTCAGCTTAAATACCTCAGCCTAGCCAGAACGTGTTCCCTTATAGTCAATTTTGAACAATCCTTAGACAGAGTTCCCTTATAGTCAATTTTTATTTCTAATTCATTAATCTTTTAATTAAAAGTTAATTAATAGATTAATGAATCTAAGTGAATTATTTATATTATTAAAATAAATATACCTTAAGAAACAATCTTTAATATCTTAAACTTTTCAAAATAAAATTAAAGATAATCTTGAATATTTATTTTCATATTTGAAAGATAAAATATAATATTTATAATATTAATAAGAGAAAATCGTATCTTTATTTAAAACAAAATCAAATCTTAACAACAAATATGCAATCCAATTAAGAAAACAAATATCCTAATTTACACATATATAATAATTATATTCAAAGATATGAAACTATAAACTAATTAGGAAAATATCTTAATCAAATCTTTCAAAGATAAGATTAAAACTTAAAAACAAGATTGCATGATTGCTAACAATTTTAAACATGCATAATATAGTCATAAAAGATGAGGACAATTTAAATTATCATAATTAGAATTCTAAATCTTCAAATTGACTAAACCTCAAGATTTGATTCAACAATGTTTAGTGGATCATCACACCCAATAGACATCCACATAACCGGGTAACAACAACCACATGAATATCAATGCTTAGAATTATTTGAACAATGTAAAACATATATCAAATGCATAAATAAAGTTAAATAGCAAAATTGATTAAACATATTTGGTAGCTTTAAGAAATTGAAGACAATTTGAAATACTGTAGTTTAAATTCAAGATATTATATCTTTCATCTATTTTAGACATTCGAAAAAAACAGGTTTCTAAAAACCCTAGATTTTAACTAGTGTTTTGAAAAGTTGGCCAGCCAAAACTCTTTTACTTACTCAACACCAATATATGCATATACTTCAAATAAACTTCAAGTTGACAATATATACTTATCCAACATAAATATGCATGTTAGGTTTTGATATGCATGAACCGAAAATTTTAACAATGAATGTCATTCATAATAACACAATTTGATATCAAAAGATTTCTTCTTAATTAACTTCAAACTAAATTCGGTTGCAAATTTGCAATTCAATGAATTTTATGTGTTAATCAAACCGCAAACCCCATACAATTTAATCAAATTAAATCTATAACAATGCATAGCCATCAATTTGCAAATACATAAATCACACACACATATATATGATATTAAAATAGAGTACTCACCTTCTTTGAACTTTAGTTTTAAATACCTCAAGAATATGTAGAGCCTTAAGTGTTAATACCAGAATCCAATCCAATCTCGACAAAACCTTCAAAGTGGTAGGGCCTTAAGTGTTAATGGTATTCCAATGAAACCTTCAAAGTGGTAGACTAAACCTTGGTAGAGTTTCGTGCTGATAACGTGTTATAAAACAAGAGAATAAAGAACAAAGTATGGAGAAGATAAAGTAGAGAGAGTAGTAAGCGAATGTATTCTCTATTCAATTGTATCTATCAAAAGTCCCAATGACCACTATTTATAGAGTTTACAAGATATGGAAAAGTTAAATATAAGGAGAAGATCAAGGGAAGATATTGAAAATAATATCTAAGGATATAAAATCTATAGACATCTATATCTAATTCAAATATTTATAACATTTTTTGATTTTTCTAATTTTACTACGGTAGTATATTTGATATACTTTAAAATCCTTCATTAGAATCACTTAGGAAAGAATTCATGTACACTACAAGAAATTTGGTTTCTCATGATGATTTTTCTCCCGTTGCACAAAAAACCATCAGGAGAAAAGATATCTCTTAATACTACTTTTGGCATCGGGAGAGACAACTCCACCTCCGACTCGATGCAATATTAATATTGCACTGGGAGAGATACCTTTCCTGACGCTGAAATCTTGACCATTGGGAAAAGTTGTGAAAGTGTAGATTCAAAAGATGAAAACTAGATCTCTCCCGACGATACATCAAAAAGCTTCGGGAGAAGTGACCTCTCCCAATGCCAGCTTAAATGCATCGAGAGAGGTCACTTCTCCTCATGCCATGTTTTAGCATTGAGAGAGTTACTGATAACTAGGTGAGTTATTTAATTTTAAAAAGCTTAAGTTATTAAGTAAAATGCTTAAGTTATTAATGTCATATTTAATAGCTTTGTGAGTGATTTTATGCAAAAACAAATCATGCATGTGACTTGGTCATCATTAGTGAAATAATATAAAATATGTACAAAAGGAGACAATTTTCGAGTTATTCTTGTGTTTTATGTCATTAACAAAAAAAAAAAAATTGTAAAAAACGCGCCCGAGATGCAATGTCAAGCCTTTAGATGATATAATGTAGAGTAGCTAGGAAGAGTCAGAATTGGGCCCAGATTGCATTAAGATGGGACTGCAACCTGCAAAGATAGCTAAGTTCTAGACTTTTTTATTTATTTAGAATTTGCATACTCTTCATAAATTCGATCCAAATCAGGTCAAATCTCCATTATATTCATCTAGACCAATTAGCAAAGCTCTTTCCAATTAGTGGTTAGTTTTAGAGATTTGAAGTGATTTGGATGAGGTTAAATGGTTTTATTATATATTTGAAGTGATTTGATGATTAATTTAGGGTTTAATTCCATGGATTTGGTTGTTAATTTTGGAGATTTTGAGCTATTTGGATGAAGCTCAATGTTATTATTATGTATTTTAATTGATTTGGTGGTTAGTTTTAGGGTTTTAAAGTGATTTGGTGGTTAATTTTAGAGATTTAAATGGATTTGGTTTTTAAATTTTAATGGGTCTTTTTTCCATATGTATTTGGTTAAAATGATGTGTAGTGGCTTAGATGAATTTTAGTATATAGTTTAGTGTAAAAGAATGTGGGATTTTAGCAACTATTTATTTATTTTATACATAAATATTTTATAAAACTACAAAAGACTCTAAATTGTTGAGTTATTGGCTGTATATTTGTTTAAGGTTAATAGTTTTTGGTTTCGTGGATGATTTGGTGTTGTTTCAGAAGTTGTTATAGAAGAAGTCTTACAAGATGTCATTTCTGCAGTTTATTTTTTTTTTCTTATCTAAAAAATTCTGCAAAGTTATTTTTCTGGATTCTTTCCTTTTTTTAAATGGTCTACAAAATTTGTTTGGATATGTTTTCCTTTTCCATTGTGCCTATTTATTTTCAAGTCTTGGCATTGCTAGGGTGCAAGTCTTGGTATTACTAGAGTTGCTACTTCTGTTTATTGATTCGTAGTTTTTGTGTTTTTGTGGTGGTTGTTTAATACAATAAATACACTATTGTGTTGTCTTGGATCTACATTTTGTCATGCGAAATCTTTGTTGAAGGTTTCTGAACAAGAAATTTTCATGGTCTTAGGGCCTAAGACTCAACACTTGAGAAGAGATTCTCTGTCTTAGGGGGAGCCTAAGACTTCATTACGCTAGAAGGAGTTCTCTAACTTACAGGGATCCTAAGTTATATTAGTGAAGCGTCTTCACAAGCAAGAGAGAAAGATAACATCAAAAGAGAGGGAGTCTCATACATTGAGGGGAGCCGAAGGAGTCTCAAACATAAAGTCTAATTTCAATTGAATTCTATATGTTCTTCAATGCCAAATTATTCCTTGGATGTTAGGTGAATATAAAACTAATTGGATACAAAGATTTTCTATTTATAGAGTTATATATGACATGTTTTTAGTCCCAAACACTCTCTTCATCTATCTTTCATATTGTTGTATATGTATGATTTATTGTTAGATTTATATTTAGACTTTTTTTTTTTAGTTAATTTATATTTGGAAATAATGGATTTAAATGGATAAAGAGTCCACTCCCATTTACCATAAATCCTAAAAGCATGCACTTTTTTCTCTAAAGTACGTGTTGTTTGTCGAGAGAAGATTTGACGAATAACATACTACATTAAACTTCTTTTCCTTGTTTAATTCTACTAACTACATTGTTATATGTCAAGACAATTTACCTATATTTCTTTTATGAAAACTATTTTTATTTAACTCTTTCGATGTTGAACTCAAACATAGTATGAAAATCTAGTTGATTAAAAAAAATTCAATAATACATAAACTCAATAAAAGAAGGTGCAACTAACTTTTGGAGTAACTTGGGACTTAAGTTGAGACAAACTACTTAATTAGGCTTCATTGAAAACCGAGTAACCCACAAAGAAAAATTATCTCATAAATAAAGAAAAGAAAAATAGATGAATAAGAATATAAATGTGCTTCATTGAACTAAATAACACTAGTATAAAGCATCTCAACATAAAAAGTAAATAAGCTGGAAAACTAAGATAAACCTAGGGATTGAATCATTGTTTAGATATATTTCAACATTTTGCAAGGAGAAGTTAAGCCCTCACACGTAGATCTTTCAATCTCAAGTGCCTAACTAAATATTTACAATTCTAGACCCTCTGTTTACAGAAGTAAAGGTACTGAAAAAATAAAGTGTATAAAGTAAACTTATAGAAAATGTAAAGTGCTGAAAAATAAATCTAAATCCACTACATCAAAATGGACCTTCCATGACATGTGCTAATGACAATTTTTAGAGTAATTAAAACCTATTTTTGTTGTAGTGATCTAAAATGGTGAGAAAGAATTCTAAGATGAAGATATTGATGATTGATGATTTTGTTAAAGCTTTAGGCTCTATTTATAAGTGTGGCAATGAGATTGTCTTATGTTAAAGAAATTGACACAAAAAGAAGAGAGACAATCTCTTGGAAAGAAAGAAACTTGGGAAAATTACCTTTAGTCCTCAAGTTTTGAACAATATGTGTGTTTGGTCTCTGAGTTTTAAAAATGTACCTTTTTAGTCCCTGAGTTTATAAGAATAGGTCCATTTGGTCCCTGAGTTTTCAAAATATACTTTTTCAGTCCCTGAGTTTTTTAAAATAGGTCTAAAAGGTCTTCAAAGTATTTTTTTTCTTTGATTTTTAAATAGTTTTAGAGACGAAATGGTTTTTAAAAATTATTCTTATAATTTAAAATGTCATATAATTATTTAAATTAATAATAAAAAATTATTTGAGGGATCTCTTAAACATATTTTTAAAAATTCAGTGACTAAGAAGGTATATTTTGAAAACATAGGGACCAAATTGACCTATTCTTATAAACTCGGGGACTAAAAATGTACATTTTGAGAACTCAGGGACCAAATGCACATATGGTTCAAAACTTGGGGACTAAAAAGGTAATTTTCCCAAGAAACTTTTATTATGAATGTACAAGAATGGACACCTAGAGAGAATACTCTTTTACACTCTCTAATAATACTCACTCACTTTTCTTCCCTAACTCTCTAGTTGTTTGCTTTTTCTTTTTGCTTGCTTTACAAATGGGTCACACCTCCTATTTATAAGTGTGAGATCCTTGGAACTTAAACTAGAGGATTTTTCTAGACTCATCATTCTAGATATTTCTTGAGTTATTCTTATCGGAAGGAATTCTTTGGATCTTAAATAAAGACTAAAATATTTATAGATCTTTCTTCTTACATATTTACATACATTTTCAACATAATTCTAGAGAAGTCTAATTTACACATAATGTTATATTGTAGATACTTTAAGAACCTTCTAGAATAGTTAGTGTTGTCTTTTACTTCAACATATTCCATCAAATTTAGCAGCAAATAAGCAATAGAATAGATTAAGATATCAGAATCAGTCAAATCCCGTAATTATAGCAATCTGTCAATAGTGCCTAATTGTGGTCATAATGCTGGCGCAATTGTGGGTGTAATCTCCAGATATATTGCCGGCACAATTGAGATGCAATCTTCATTCTTCTAATCTTCTTCTTTTGCTCTTAACTTAGTGTCATAGGGCTGGCACTTGGGGTCGTAACACTTCTAGGTCACTTTGTAGCTGCATCACAATCGCAAATTTGGTCTAAAGTATAAATTTCTACAAAATAACCTCAAAACACATCAAATCTACAAAAAATAAAAAAAAAAAAAAATTGAATAAAGTATGAACATATCATGTATATTTCACAAACTATGACAGAAGCATGCTCAATACTTGTTTTTACCTAAATTTGCTCTTTTGTCATGACTTACATCACAAAACACTTGATTTCTTCACAATAATCTTAGGTAAAGAGCGTAAATAACCTCATAAATGACGAAAATTATCATTTAGTAAAGAATTAACCATATTTTGTCTGGTGGATTTTTGCTCCAATACTACTGCATTCCTTTATAGGCTAAAATCCAATGCGACCACATTGCTCTAATGTTGCTTCAAAGGTAAAAATAGAATGTGGCCGCATTATACTCTAGATTGGGTCAAACAGGATTTTCACAACTTGAAGAAACTTATTGATTTTGGGATCTGAGTTATTAGTCCACTCTGAATCCTCCTAAGTCAGTTTGGAACATCAATTTTGGCAACTATCCACTCGTTGAATCCTATATATATAAGCCTTAATCCAAACTTGGCTTGATTTTTTAAACTACTGGTAAAAAGTAGATATCAAAACAAGAATCTAAAGATGAAATATGTGTTTATAGGCCTAATTTTAAAAAACCAAAATAGTTACCAAATGAGACCTAAATGGTCTGAAATTGAGCCACAATTTACCTAACTACAAATACACATGTTTTTTTATTTAGTATTTTTCAAATTTTAAGAACATGCCTTTGAAATTTGGTCAAATTCTAAACTCAAAAAAAAAAAAATATATATATATATATATATATATATATATATATATACACTTAATTTTTGGTTTTACAAATTTTGCTACAATGAATTTGAATTGTGAATTATCCTACATTGTAAACAAGCATAATATTACAAACACAACAATGTTGTCAAGCTAGCTCTAATACATATACACTTTAGAGAAATTATATTTGTCAAAAAATTAAAAATCACAATCTTTATATTATTCCCTTTTAAAGGTAGATGTTAATTATAAAAGAAGAAAAATACAACTCTTATTTTTCTACTTTCCATTTCCAACAAGTAAATGCAGCTTAGGAAATCAAACAAAAAAAAAAAAAAAATATGCCTCCAATTATAGTGATGAAAACTACTTATCCAGAAAAGAAAAATCAATGTGATAAAAACTTAAACTACACTATCAATGTTGTTTTACTTGTTTGAACCCATCCATAAGACCATAGATTCTTAATTTATTAGTTTTTTTTTCAATTTTTTTTGGGGTTCAAAATTAGAAATACCATACCATTATTTATTCAATAATATAATATACATATTAAGCATATACTAGAATATGTACTCATGGTCAAACATTTTTTTTTTGGAAAGGGTAGTTATCATCATCTAAAATAATGAACTTCATGTGGATTATCAGGTGTGGGTCCCATGAAAGAATAAGAGGGACAAAAAAACTATTTCATTTTCTAATTAAAAACATGACCTCAACTCTTCCTCTTACAAAATATATATATATATATATATATATATATATATATATATATATATATATATATATATATAAACAATTAAGGTTTAATTATAAATTTAGTTCCTATGATTTTAAAAGTTAGAATTTAGTTCTTAAATTTGATAAAATCTCATAAATAGTCTCTATTTAGGAGTATTTTATCAAATTGTAAGGACTAAATTCCTATAAAGATTAAATTCTAATTTTTTTTTCAAAATACAGAGACCAAATCTGTAATTTAACTAACAAATAACAATTGTACAAATATTATAGATTACAAAACACCTCAACTTTCGTAAAAGTAATAACTTAGTCTCTTGGTTTTAGTTGATAATGGTTTAGTTCATATACTTTCAAATTTGTAATAATTTAATCCTTGAAGTTTAACAAGTAACAATTTAATCTATATACTTTATACTTTATAATGATTATAAAGTGAAAAATATTAATATGATTAAATAAAATTTATTACACATGTGGATTTATAAGCTCATCATAAATAATATTTATTTAAATACATAATTATTAGATGAATTTTGTAACAAAAAAATCCAAATTGAATATTTAAAAAATAGCGAATGGAATACATAAAATCCTCTCTGGTCCTTTTCAAAAATGTCATTAGGAATTTTAAAAAAATATGTTCTTTTTAAAAAGGAAAATTCAAAATTGAATGCCACGTGGATGAAATGTGGCGACCGTGCTTGACCTATCCCTGGCCCCCACGTAATGAAATGAATTCTACGTCAGATATTGAGGTAATAAGTTTTTTTTTAAAAATTATTTTGTGGTACAAAATCAGTAATAAAATAAAATAAATAATATTAAATTGGACACCGAAAAGTGAACTCGACGTCGCTTCCTTTTTATCATTTTGTGTGGATCAGTCTGTTTGTCTGAGTGTTGAGAACACTTCCAATCATCAGAGACAAATCAAGATTCCGGTTGGTGGGTTTTTTTTTTTTTTTTTTTTAAATTTCCCCTTTGAAATTTCTCGAGGAAGTTGTTATAGCTTCCAAAAATCCTGTTCAAATATCCATTCTTTGTTATGTGGAGCAAATGCTTTGATTCAGTTCTGGGATATTTGAATTTCAATTTTCTTGTTTCCTTTGATTCTTCTTCTTCTTTCTGTTTGTTTTCTGGGGGAGGTGTCTAATGGGTCTCTGCAACTCTAAACCCTCCCCGAATTCTGATCTGTTTTTTGAGAAATCTGGTTCAAGAACGCCCAATGGAGGGCCTAATTCGGCACAACGAAACTCTGTTACCGCCATGGGAGGAGCTTCTCCGTTACCGCCGAGTTCTGAAGATGGCAGAGATGGGAGGAAGACGGGGAATAAGAGAAACGAGAGTCATGAGTTGGATAATGTGAAGAAATCGCCGTTTTTCCCATTTTATAGTCCTAGCCCTGCTCATTACCTGTTTTCGAAGAAGTCTCCGGCGAGATCTCCGGCGAATGCCAGTGCTAATTCAACTCCGAAGCGGTTCTTTAGGAAGCCATTTCCGCCTCCGTCTCCGGCTAAGCACATTCGTGCAGTTCTGGCAAGGCGGCACGGCTCGGTGAAGCCGAACGAGGCGTCGATTCCGGAGGGGAGTGAAGTGGAAGGGGCTACTGGTTTGGATAAGAATTTTGGGTTTTCGAAGCATCTTGCGAGTAAATATGAGCTTGGTGAAGAAGTTGGGAGGGGGCATTTTGGCTACACTTGTGCGGCGAGGTTTAAGAAGGGTGAACTTAAAGGCCAACAAGTAGCTGTCAAAATCATTCCCAAGTCCAAGGTGTTTGATTTTCTTCACTATAGCTTTGTGCTCTGTAATGTTCTTAGATTTTGTGATAAAACTGGTTTTACTTTTGGATCAATTGCTTGTTTATCTCTTTGTTCTTGAAATGGAGGTGAGGGATTATGCTAACTTTTCTTTTTCAGATTCCAGCTTGGAGCATTCTTCAGCCTGAGCTTAAATCTAGCTGCCTTAAGAACTTGTTAACATGGTCTATAAGAACTGGCTTTTGATATTAACCATGTCCATATTTGTACTGCTTCGATAAATTATGTTAACATACTGAGTAGTTCCATTTTTCTCAGGGTCGTTATTTTAGTTGATTTCTTGGCATCTGGCCTTTCTTTTATGATACTTATGAACTCAAGTCCAGACTCATCCGTTCTTTTCCTGTAGTGAGTGTGTAAAGGAGAGAGGAAAATAAAATAAAATAATGGTTTTTTTACTTGAAGTGCTTTGGTATGAGAATCTAGCTTCTCAAATGCTCACCTAAGTCTTGAACCTTCGTCTGGATTTAAACAAATTGTCTTTTACGTTTGTTTTTTTATGGTTGCAACATGTGCTATACTGAAGTTGGTCTTCATTCCTAATTGTTTGACTTGTATTTCTACTGGTAGATGACTACTGCCATTGCCATTGAGGATGTGAGACGGGAAGTGAAGATATTAAAGTCATTGAGTGGTCACAACAATCTTGTAAATTTCTATGATGCATATGAGGATCATGACAACGTCTATATAGTAATGGAGTTAGTTTCTTCACTATCATATACCTTTGATTGTTGTAGAAATTTCTTTCATGATTTTAAGGTTTGAATGAATCTAAATCATGCCTTACTTGGGTTTCAATGGATTATTATGCATTTTCAGGTTGTGTGAAGGAGGAGAGCTTTTAGACAGAATTCTATCAAGGTACTCTTATCTAATGCTGTCTCCGAGACGTGCTATTCTGCATTGTGGTTTGGGGTCTTCTTCGACCATAAAGATTTAGTAATCTTATGATTAATCTACTGACGATCTCTTGAATTTTCTTTGACACTTTAGGGGTGGCAAGTACACAGAGGAGGATGCCAGGGCTGTAATGACACAAATATTATATGTTGTAGCTTTTTGCCACCTTCAGGGTGTGGTTCACCGGGATCTCAAACCTGAGGTGCTTTATACAGAAAACTACTTGTGTTGTAAAAGCAGAATTTAAAGTATTTGGTTAGATGTCCAGTTGGTGCAATATTTCATTTTTATTCTGCAAATGAAGAAAAATAAAAGAGAATCTTGTTTTGTTTCTCCCGGATAAGGTAGGTAAAAGAATCCTCATATATTTTTTCAGAGATAGGGGCAGTCATATATATTTATATTTAACTTTCACTATGTATAGTGAATAAGCTTAATAATGGATGCATGGTGTACTGGAATTAAGAGTTTGGGTTATTTTATCAGTTTGTCTTAAGTTGCAATTTTATTTTATTTTGAGAAACAGTTGTTGTAATTCTAATTCAACACATAGTTTCAAATGTGATTTCCTTTCTTGTTCATTTCCAATTTATGAATTCTTGGCTAAGCACACTTTATTGGTGGATCAGAATTTCCTTTTCACTTCAAAGGACGAAGATTCGCTGTTGAAGGCTATAGATTTTGGATTGTCAGATTTTGCGAAACCAGGTTTTCCTTTGTTTAGTTACACTATAATTAATTTAGTAACTCCAAGGCTGGAAAAATAGTTTATGTCCTTTAATTCCTTTGGCAGATGAAAGGCTCAATGACATTGTTGGTAGTGCTTACTATGTAGCTCCTGAAGTGCTCCATAGATCATATAGTACTGAGGCAGATGTCTGGAGTATAGGTGTAATTGCATATATTCTTCTATGTGGCAGTCGTCCATTTTGGGCTCGAACGGAGTCTGGCATCTTTAAAGCTGTCCTAAAAGCTGATCCCGTTTTCGATGAGCCACCATGGCCTTCTCTATCTTCTGAGGCGAGAGATTTTGTTAAGCGCCTATTAGTTAAAGATCCACGAAAAAGGATGTCTGCTGCTCAAGCCCTGAGTACGTGCTTCATACCAGTAGAAAAAAAAAACAAAAAAATTTCATTTTTCTTCTTTGTTTTCATAATTTCCAACTCTTATTTATCTTTTCAACACAGGTCATCCATGGATTAAAAATTCTATGGATGTAAAACCTCCTCTTGATATACTAATATTTAAACACATGAAGATTTACATGCGGTCATCATATCTTCGAAAAGCTGCTTTAAGGGTTTGTTTTTTTTACGCTTATATGATTCATGCATACCCATCTCTGCTGTTTTCCCATTATTTAGTTAACTTAATATTTCTTTTTTCTTTGGGCAATGTGGTAGGCTGTGTCGAGAACGTTATCTATAGACGATCTATTCTATTTGAAGATGCAATTTTCACTCTTGGAACCGAGCAAAAATGGCACCATAAACATAGAAAACATCAAAGAGGTTTATCACCTGTTTTTCTGTCTTTCTTCAACATGGTTTCCTGTTGGTTATGTTGATTTCTCTTTTACTTCTGGTCAGGCTTTGATGAAAAACATAACGAATGCTATGAAGGAATCGAGGATACCTGATCTATTGACTTCGGTATTGTGGTGAACTATATTCCTTCAGTCTATTTCTGTTAAGCTCGTGTTGCTTATGTTTTGCTTTGCTTTTGTGCAACAGCTTAATGCATTGCAATATAGGAGAATGGATTTTGATGAGTTTTGTGCTGCTGGGCTGAGTATCCATCAACTTGAGGCTCTTGATAGGTGGGAGCAACATGCACGTTATGCTTATGATCTGTTCGAGAAGGACGGAAACAGACCTATTGTTATAGAGGAACTGGCATCGGTATGTTTGATTTGCTTGTGTGATGAAATGTCTTTGCATCCACACACTTCAGAAAACAGCTACAATCTTTTTGCATCAACGAAAAGATATAGTTAAATCTTTATCATCGAAATGCTGCTCCATGGCTCAACTTTACAGTCGCTTTATTTTGCAAATCATACTCTGGTATTTTATAAATGGTTTCAAACACATTGTTCTAAATATCTTGAAATTATTTCATTCTATTGAGATTTACCTAGAATTGGAAGACAACTTGTTCTTAGATGTACCGATTGGATTAGAATTTAGAACTTAGAACTGAGTTCATGCTTCGTTTTAGAATAGGCATTGGTGTCTTTACTTTGAAATCTTACCTACATTTGGCTAGAGTTACAGAACCCAGTTGTGAACTCTAATCTCTGTTATTGTGGACATTTCAGGAGCTTGGCCTCAGCCCTTCTGTGCCTGTTCATGCCGTTCTTCATGACTGGATTAGACATACCGACGGAAAATTGAGCTTCCTCGGGTTTGTCAAATTGTTACACGGACCTTCTAGTCGAACTGTGGTGAAACCATTATAAGGTTTATAAGTCAAATGTTGAAAATTCATCAAAAGTTATTTGGTTGCTCTATCTGGATTCCATCAGCTACATAGTGGTGAGATCCCAGTTGTAATTTGATTTAGGGTATTTTCACCCCCCTCTTGAGTGTGATAATTGAATCAAATGGCTGAGTCAAGAAATACTTCGACTTCCATTTGGCCTGAGCTTGTGGATACTCACGACAGAGTCGACGATCCGACCTCATTGGTAAGTGAAGTGAAAATTTAGGAGTTGGAGTTTTCTCACTGTATTTGTATAGGTTTGTGTCAAAAGTGTGTGTTCAATCTCAAGTGAAGATAATCCTCCAAGGTTTTTAGAGGATGGCACTTGCATTTCCAGACATTTAACTTCTGGATTGTAATTGTGACTGTGAGGTACTCAATAGTGTATGAATATAGTGTCTTGATCTATTACAATATACCTTTTTTCTCCCTCTTTTCCTATTTAAGTTCTAGTAACATTCATTTTAACGTTAAAAATTAACTCTGTTATACTTGAATCATATGAATACAAGTAGATAATTGAACTACTTTTACCCGAAAATACGAGGACTAACGATATATTTTGTCGTTTACTCTTGCATCCCTCTTGAATGTATTGCCTGTCGTCTTCTTTTGCGAATTTCTCGAACGAGTTTCACCATTTTCCTTGTTCTTTCTTTCTCCATTGTCGGAAAGTGTTTGCTTTTGGCCTTTGCACTTATAGGATCAAAAGTGCTTTGTTTTGAGGATAGGGTGCAGATTGACTGGAAACAAGAAGTAGAAGCCATTCAAGTCAAATCAGAGATGACAAAGTAATGTGATTCTTGTTAAGTCTGTATGAGTGCTGTGTCATCTCATCTCATCTCATATATGTTGAGTGCAAATCCTGGGCTCTATGTCCTAGGTGGGTCATTTCACTAATAGGTCAGGTTGTGTAGATCGATATTAAAATATAATTAACCATATTCTTCGTCAAATCAGCTTCAATTTGATAGCGACACTATTGACCTCTTCTCAAAGTGGTCGGTTGAAGGTTCCAATCAAAAAATTGACGGTGGATTTTGTGTTATGTTTGAAATTAAATATTTATTTTCTCGATTGGTTTTGTTTTCATGACTTTAGTTAGTTTCATTGAATATTTTTTAATTGGTATTAATTAAAGTAGTAAAGTCAAAGTTAAATAGTAACTTTTTTTTTGCTAAGGCCACAGTTTTTTTTTTTTCAAGAGGGTAGCATTTGCCATTTTTCGTCGATCTTTCAGGGGTATCATTGATCATTTTTAAAACGTTCAATTCTCATTTTAATTTTTGGATAAATTAGCCAGAGATTGTTATAAGTGGCAGCTGACGACAACGTTAGGGATTTTGGAGACGTCAGTGGGGGCCTCGAGAATAGTTATCTTTTCTGTTTAACAACCTGCCCATCCTGGAAACGGCTCAGCCGGAGATAGGGTCCAGTGGCTGGAAGAGCACTACACGTCGCATGGTGTCTGATGCTCCCCCGGCGGCCCTTGAAAATCTGGAGGACCGAGTGCCTCCCACGTCCAGTCGTACTCATAACCACATCAGGTCTCCAAGGGGAACAACCTCTGGTCAATGGAACAATGTAGGTAAGGGAAGTTAGCAAAATGGATCTTTAACCTTGGGAAAAGGATTGGCTCTGAGGGCTGGGCACGGGGTTCCAGTCCCAAACTTATCGGTTGTCGGTGGATTGCTTGAGTTGCTCCCGCAGCGAGAGCGGGTCGCCGCGTGTCAACCGGGGGACGGACTAAGAACGGCTCCGTCGAAGGCCTTCCCCAGGCATCAAACAATCAACTCAGAACTGGTATGGACAAGGGGAATCTGACTCGTTAATTAAAACAAAGCATTGTGATGGTCCCTGAGAATGCAAACCCAATGTGATTTCTGCCCAGTGCTTTGAATGTCAAAGTGATGAAATTCAACCAAGCGCGGGTAAACGACGGGAGTAACTATGACTCTCTTAAGGTAGCCAAATGCCTATCATTCGCTCTATTCCTATGATTTTAAAAGAGTATCATTGACTATTTTTAAAAAACTCCATTCTTGTCTTAATTTTTGAGTAGGTTGGTCAAAGATTTTTCTAGAGATAAAACTCCAAATGTTTAAAGTCATAATCCTTAAATAAAAGAACTATAGCACCTACCCCAAAATTGCTAATCGAAAGAACTTGGTGAAAAAAAAAAAAAAAAAAAAAAAACTTAGCCAAGTTATTATTTTATTTTATTTTATTGTGAAAGATGTTGAAGTTTGATGAAAATGAACTCATGTTTCCATTGAAAAACAAACTTCAAAATTTTATAGTCATGATCATGGTTTGGTTATTTTTGAAAGGGGGTAACATTGATCCTTTTTCAACGATTTTAAAGAGATACTATTGACGAGCATTGACCCTTTTTTTACGATTTTAAAGGGTTACCATTGGTCATTATCAAAAAGCTTTGTTCTCGTTTTAATTTTTAGGTTAATTGATCATAGTATTTGAAACCCAAATGTTTAAACCCCAAAAAAAAAAAAAAAAAAAAAAAGCAAACAGGAGACACCAAAATGGCTAAATGAAAGCACGTGAAAAAACTAAGTCATTGTCATTTTATTTCAAAAGATTTTGGCTATGGTCATGGTTATGTTATTTTTGAAAGGGTAGCATTGACCCTATTTCTACATTTTTAAAGGGATATCATTAGCCATTTAAAAAAGCTCCATCCTCGTTTTAATTTTCGAGTAAATAGCAATATATCAACACAAATTACTATTTTTTACTTTTTTTTTTAAAAAAAATATTAATTACTTTTTTGCAACCTTTTCCATTCTTATAACAAATTATACAAATTAAAATGATAAATATTTATTATATTATAATTATATCAATCTAATTATTACCAACTCTTATAATTACCTTTAAAAAAGAGTGAAGAACCTCTAAACAATTCTTAGATTTGCAATTTTTTTTTTTTTTTAAAAAAAAAAAAAGCAATGTAATGTTTCTAGTCAATCTTAGTCCTTCTACATTAAACTAAGTTCATTTAAAACCTTATTTAATCACAATAAAATGAAAGCAAAGGCAGATTCGGTTATAATAGGCTAATGACATTTACAAACAAGCCTAAATGCCTGATTGACTTTCAAATGGTGGTTATTTGTTACACTTTTTACTAGTGTACTAATGCTGATTTGCATACAGCTTAAACTCAAATACTAATGTCTCTCATGGATACTATATTTGAATTCTATCATCCTCATCTGTAACATAATATTCTAAAAGAATTGATCAATGATGAATGTCAACCATCCCCTTCTTTCCCCCATATTGTCATCCCATTCGCTCGTCTCTCTTCTCGATTTTACCATTTAGCCCCGGTCACGTGCGAAACTTGGAGGTAACCAGAACCGTCCTATCTTGTCATCATGTGACCTTAGAATAAACTTCAATTTCAAAACATGCTAGGGACCTATGTTGAATGTCTACGTACAGCATTGTTATTGTCCCTTGATTGCATCCTTTCGCGACTCTCTTTACTGTTCAGAGCTTGTCTTGCAAGATGAACATGTCCTTGATTCTTTGCAAATCCTGTTAATTGCAATGGAAAAATATGGTAACATTCAATCTTTTATTCAATAGCAGTAAGCTCCTTTTCTGTTTTTATGGCAAGTAGGGGTGAGAATTAGTACCTCCGGTTTGTGGAAATTTTCTTTTCTTTTTCTGCATTGCTCGTAAACCCCGAGCAGCTGCACCTCTTTTGTGCTTCTCAGCAAGAACTTGAACTCTTTCAGCTTCATCATTCCAAAGCTAAAGAGGAACCAACAGAACAGACAAATAATGAATAAAATACAACAATATAGGTCATTAGGTTTCATTTATCGTTGATCAGAAAGAAGACCAGACAATACAAACTTTTACAATCATATTTGGTAGAACTTTAGCTTTATGGTATAAATTTGGAAAGGAGGCAGGTCTTGAAGTTAACTCGTTCTGTGATTGAGAATGTGGGACACACTGAACATTGTTCTGTTACTAAATTCATATTTACATGCACACTTCACTAACAATGGCTCAACTAGAAAAATCAATCTGATTCAAAATTTTCATCCACAGGACAACCACTACCAAAGCGGATGCTTTTGTATGAAAATAAAATATATTTATGTACATGAGTACTTACCCGTCTGAAAGTTCTTAGTTTATAGAGATTTCGTCCCTTAACAAGCAGAGGATAGAGTGGGGCTAATTTCCTAACTCCCCTGCTCCATAAAACTTCGACCTAGCACATTATAGTCGCAAGTGTTGGAAATATGAGTCGCAAATGAAAAATATATATAAGAGAAAGAACAAAGAAAGGAAAAAAAACTTACTGACTGCTACATAATCATTGCAGTGAATATTAGATGCAAACAAATCGACCATATTACGATATATGATGGTAAAAATGCACAACCGATATGAATTACTTTATAGGAAAAAGTTATTACTTGAGAAGAAAGAAGCCTTACAGTAAAAGTATGTTGCTGTTTGCTTGCACCATAGCTCTCCTTTACTACCCTCCCTGCCACAGTTCTCTTCCCTATAAGCCCTCCATGCCTAGTTACTTTATCAAACCTAATAAAAAGTAAACTACAAGAATTAGAAGTATAATCCAAAATATCAAGCACAAGAATAGTGGTGGAAGAGTAAGTTGTTTGAGTACTTTGCATAAACTTTCTGAGTGAACAGAACAGTATCTCCCCTACAAACATCACCTGCATTGATGTTTTAATTGAATAATTACAGTCATCAAAAAAGATCAGAGATCAAAGAAAATGCTATGACAAATGAACAAGCGATTACCAGTACAATTGACAACAAAGGAGGACCTTGGATAGAGAGCTTCACCATTTCCACCTTTCATCCTGAGATGGAAGGGGGGGGGGGGGGGGGGGGAAAAAGCGAATGCATTTTGTTAGTTGTAGTTGTACCTGAAACCTATTGTATATTTAACTCTTTGTGAAGGATTGAATAACTGGCATATTATTCTTTCAGACTCCCCTCTCTTTTTGCTTAATAAGTTTGATGTAATGGTGCAACTTTGCAGAAACCCAAAAAGAATACAACAGAAGAGAATTCATAGGATACTGATCAGATTATCAAGAATTTTGTCAGCAACAGATGGAAACGCAGTATTGGGTCATAAAAAATGTAAAAGGAATATTTTAAAAAATGATGTTGCTGCCTTCTGGTTTTATATGCTTCAACAGAACTCTTGGAAGATAAAAACTCCAAGAACCAGTGAGAAACCAGGAAAAAGAAAAAAAGAATCCTTAAACGGATGTGAAAATTTCCCAACATACCATTTGTCTAAAATCTTCTACTTTCCATCTATTTAAATCCAAATGAACATAATGGATACTACTCACTAGTCACTTTTCTACATATCAAAAGACTTGCATAGAGGTTAATGCTGAATTTTTATTTAATTAAATTTAATGTAACTAATAAGCTTAAGTTTTTGGGTTCAATGGTGATTTAACGTACTAACAGAGTCATGCCCTTTTCTTAGTTATGTTGGTAGAATCCTAGGGTATCGAACAAAGAAGTAGTGAGCTTCGAAAGATACAGTCATGGTGTGATCTGTGGTTGAGCTCCATCTGACATTTGGTGTGAGTTGGTTTAGATAAGAGCTAGATGGTTAGATAACCATTTGAAGGGAGACTCAATGGCCCTTTTTTCGACAGAAGATTGTTGGGAATGGACCAAAGTCTCACATAGGATAAACAAGAGGAAGATCATAAGATATAAGTGAGGGATAAAATCTCCATTAGTTTTAGGTCTTTTGGGTTAAACCAACAGCAAAGCCATTAAGGCTTATGCCCAAAATGGACAATATCATGCCAATGTAGAGATATGTAGAGGTATGTTATCCCTAACAAGTGATATCATAATAACTCACCACTTAACCCAAAGCTTAAGCTTATGAGTTATAGCAAATATAGTTATATCAACAATTCAACAATCACCTACCTTGTAGGCTTGAAGGTCCAACAATTGGAATTAATATTAATTAATTATTTCTAATAATCCAATAATGGGTAAATATAATAGAAGAGAAATTTCAATTAAGGTAAGTAACTATAAAAGGAAAGAAATGCAATGATAAAAGGACTAACAAATATACAAAGCGTACATAGATGTGTACATAGCAGTTTCCCAACATGAACAAGTACTAACAATTGCAAGAATCTTGATTGAACGCAATATTAAGATCTGTATCTTGAGTTTCAAGATCAAGAATCCACGTACCTCCAATGCTCCTTGACTCTTTGAATACAGACGGCTTTAGTCCCTGCTATTCTTAGCCTATTCTCCCGTAAATAAGCTTTGCAATCATTAAGGGTTAACGAATCCAAATTTTTGTTCTCTGCAACGGAAAATGTTACAAATTTGATAAATTCATTGCTCTTCTTCTAAGAGATCAAATACCATATGAATTTCTCGACAAACCTGTCCACTTCTTAAGCTTTAATGAAAATCAACGTTTTCATTCTTTCAATCGACACTTCGACCTTGGGCTCAAATTTCAACACAACGGCGAGAAAGGAAAAAGAAGAAGCTATCTGAAATAAAAATTACCTTTAAGGAAGCGGATGACTCGCTCGGATAGAACTTCGTCACAAACATTGTTGCTGTCTTCATTATCAAACTCCTCCTCCGATTCCCCTTCGACATCGTGTTCATCATCAAACTCCTCTTCCGAATCCCATTCGTCATCGTCTTCATCATCATACTCCTCTGATTCCTCTTCGTCGTCGCCACAGGAAATGTCGTCGTCCGACGACGACGAGATACAAATGACTCTTCGTTTGCCACCCGCTTTAGGCATTTCCTTGCAAAAGAAACATAATTTGGTAATTAAATTATAATGGGATTTTTGTACCGATGAACTGTTTATTAGAAAAATGAAATTTGACCCATTTATCAAAAGCTTTATAACCTTTTTGCTGATGTCGTCAAGAAATTTTTTCTAATATTCCCCCTTATTTTATTTTAGCTCAAGCTCACTTTTTTTTCTCTCTCTCGTACTAGTTTTAGATCACTAACTCGTGCTCTGGGTCACTTTCCAGCTCACTTTTTTTAATTTTGTTCGGTCTTTGCTCACTTTCTCACTCTTGTCCTCTACACTTAGTTCATTTGACATTTTAAAAAATTCTATTTATTGTCATCGACGGTTGCTCATTGTCAAAAGAAGAGAAAACAACTTTGTTTATTGTCATCGGTGCCATCATTGAAGGCAAAATATAAGGAAGGGAGCACTATCGTTACCATAGGTGAAATATAGAGAAAGAATCTAGAGAAATAAGACGAAAAAAAAGAGAAAAAGAGAGATATAAAGCGAAAATAAGAACTAGAGTTGTGAGATAAGAGGAAAAAAATATTAAACAAGTTTGAAATGAAAAGGGTTATAAAACATTAGTTTGAAGAACAATCAAATAATATTTTGGTCCAATTTGTTAGGTCAATCTATCAAATAATTAGGTTATAATATTGTGAATTGAAGGGACATTCTTATTCCATAGCCGTTCTTTTTTCTTTATTTTTTTAACTTTAATTCCATTTTGTTATTTTATTTCATCTTTTTATGAGTTGACTAAAGTTTATTGAATAATTTTTTATTTTTATGCTTATTAGATAATCAAATATCAAATGTAAATTTGAGCATATATTTTAATTAGTTAAAATATAGAAAAATTGCTATAAACAAAAAAAAATATATATATCAAACTATTTATAAATATAAAAATTTTTTACTGTCTATCAGCGATAGATCGCGATAGAATTCTATCGCGATATATCGCTGATAGACAATAAAATTAATACAAGACAATCTCATGACATAAAAGCTGATTGAATAGCGTCTTTAGCTTCAACAAAATTATCTCATTATCAATTCATTCATTTAATCTCTTCATCTTAGATTTTGGCTCTAGGTTTACTTTTCAACCCTTTATCTTATTTGTAATTTTTTACTTTATTCACTTTACATTTCCAACATCTCTATTTCTATATACATAGGGTATGAGGTTGTAAATCTTTTGTTGGGCACTTGTAATTGAAAGATGTAAGTACAAAGGTTTCTCTCTCTTTAAAAATTGTTGGGCACTTGTAATTGAAAGATGTAAGTACAAAGGTTTCTCTCTCTTTAAAAAAGGTTGATATATTACTAAACAAAGATTCAATCCCTAAGCCTGTCTTAGTTTTTCAGCTTTACTTTATTGTTTATGCTACGGCATTTTGTATCAATTTTTTTTAATTCAAGAAGTTCAGTTTATTCTTATCTTTGATTCTCTTTTCTTTAATTATGAGCTAATTTCCTTTTGTTAATTAATTGGTTTGTCTCATCTTAAGTTCCCTGGTTTGCCCTATTGTTAGCAACACCTTCTTTTATTGAGTTTATGTTTTAGTGAAAAGTTTTTTCTGATCAACTAGATTTTCATATTATATTTGAGTCCAATATTGAGAGAGTTGAATAAAAACACACTACAACAATTTTGGCTTTAGATGTCAGTTTTGCACTGCCATCGTATGCATATGATGACGGATTACAAACCGTCCTTGTATCCAGTGTCATCTTAGGATATGATGGCGGTTTACCTTTGATGGCAGTTCTGAACTGCCATCAACTATTATGCCATCTTATATATACGATGGCGGTTGTTTAGGATGACGGTTGTGAACTGTCATCCTATCATAGATATTTGATGACAGTTTTGTATGATGGCGGTTAAAAAGTGACATCATATCCATGCTATCATACATAATAGATATTTGATGACGTTTAATAGCTGTTATTGTTTTATACTATGATGTTAGTTTAACACTGACATCATATCTAATATAACTTGCAACAAATTATTAGCAAAATATGGAACCCAAACCCTGCATAAACGATTCTTATAATACTAATAATTCTCATCCTCCGTTTTGATTAATTTCTTCACACAAATATTGAGCAAAACAAAGATGAACTTCTAGAGAACACAATCTGCCATATCATTTCAATATAGATGATCAATTCACAAATCAATTTCAATATAGGGCTACATAACAAGTTTCAAACCTACACAAAATCTCCAAGATCTACCAAAATTTCAAAAAATATCTCCAATAGTTTGACGAGAAAACAATGCTACACAATATGTTTCTAGACTACACAATGCCTATGATCTACCAAAATTTTAGAGAACACTCTCTAACAGGTTTACAATAATAATTGGAACCCAAATTCTGCATAAACATCATTTCTAATTAGGTAATTAACGACCCACCAAACTTGAAGCCTCATTGGACGTTTTATATCCTTAGCTCCCTGAAATCTGCAAACGTAAAGGACTTGGGGCCTTGGTCAAAAGTGTTTGAAGATTTCTGAAACTAGCTTGAACCTTTTAAATCGAAGAGTTCCAAGTGTTAGAATATTGAATTTCAAACATTTATTCAAAAGACATTGCTATTTCTACACACTAGGGTAACAATATAAGAAAAAATCAAAAGTACAATAGAATTAGAAAATGGATTTAAATTTATTCAATATAGTTAGGGATATTATTGGAGAATATAGTTCATAAGCTACAAAAAAAAATGCAAAAGTAAAAAACAAATTAAGAAGCAAGAAATACAGAAACGCAAGATAATACTACAGAGCAATAGAGAAAATGACTTGTCTATAAAGAACATTAAAGCTAACTTCATTTAAACAAACACAACATTATATTGAGAAAGAAGACTATTTTGATGTAAAGTTATAATATGTTCGTTCACCAAACACAATATTCAAAGTCCATCAAAATGTATAATTATCCTATATGAAAAAAAAAACTATATAAAAAGAAATCCTACGATGAATGTGGTTGGTCTTTGATACTCATTCTGTATATTAACTCTTCAACCAAATAGTGCTAAAACAATATTCACTTAACTCTATAAAAAGAATGAAAATGCAACTTTAATTTCAAAGAGTGAGATTTTCTATAATTAAAATCAGTACAATCCAACTAGTTCAAAAAATTCCTGTCAAATATTTCATCAGCAACCAGTCAACAACGTGGCTCAAAGTCAAAGAATGCCCTACCTAACCTCAATTAAAAAATTATGTGAGAATAACTCCTACAATAAATGTATAAGAATATTCTAAAAAATTAAATTTACTGCATAACATAAAACAGTATAAAAGTGAAAATAACAAGCATGTCTACCAAACTCACAACACAATGCATCAGAATCTATGCTATTATAAAACTAAAATTCCTTCATTCCGATTAATGATACTTGAAAGAGAAATGGTGAGCAAACATTAAAAATAGAGAATTTATTTTTGTTAAAAACAAAATTTGGATGATTGTTGAAATATTAGATTCTAGTTGAGAAAAAAGAAAGCACAAGTATGCACACAATTGACTTGGAAAAGCTAGCAAAGACAATTTTAAAACAGACATCAAGAGTTTTTGGATATGATTTAATGGTAGAATGAGTTTCTCCGATCGTAATAATTTTTATGAGAGTGTCTTAAATTGTTTAATTTCTATTTGTGTAGATTTTTTTCAATTAGAAGAGTGGAAAAATGAAAAAGAAAGGTGAAAGAAGTTATGGTAATGTTTCTATGTTTCTAGCTAATATCTCTCCATCTCTTAAAACCTTATGTGTGAAATTCTACATGGTTTTATAACAAGTAGGCAGAAAGGTGAAAGAAGTTACAGTAATGCAGACATAGCCGAACAAGTAGGCAAATACAATTTGCAGAAAAAATATGACATGATAGCTAATGAATAAGCCTTTGTAACAACCTTCAAAGATAAAATTTAGCAGTATTTATATCAATATATAATCTACCCTAACTAATGAAGCAATACATTAGCTAAACTAGTGAAAAACAGGAAGCATAATCTCCATCAATCGGAAGCAAAAACACAAAAATCCCATGAAAAAGAACTTCGTTACAAGGCAAAAAACATCAATAGCAGAATTGAACAATAAAAAAAGTTCTGAAAGGAAGAGATATAATGTTTCATTCTCTTATCTATTCACAGTCATCATTAAGAATTTCGATGTAAAGAATAAACAAAGGAAAGAATAGATAGAACCTTGAAAAAATAACAAAAAAAAAACCAACCAAAATTTCAATGTGAGGTCTTTGTGGGTCAGAGTTGTTAGGATTCATATGTCGTTTGTCTCCACTATGAAGCTTTGTCTCGGTTTAACCCTGGGACAACAAGTTTTGAAACGCTCGCCATTTGCAAGCCGCCAACAATGCGTAGGGCTGTTGTAGCGAAACCTCAAGTCGCCCTTGTCGCCGTCGTCAATGGTCATCAGTCGCCTTCGCCATACATTGCAATCGACTTTCAAAGGAAATAGTACCTTAGACAAAATGGCGTTTCATTTAAGGAAGGATAAGATGGCACTTCCACATTCCAAAAACGCCGCCGTTTTAAAGCCCTAATAAAAAAAATCTATCGCCTTTCGATGAGGATTTAAAAGCGCCATCATTCGAGCCCACTTTCGCGCGCATTTGTGGCACTCTTTTTTTCCCTTTAATGGCGGTTTTGAACCGCCATCATAACGTAGTTTTCAATGTCACTTCTAAACTGACATTGCATATGAAATTTTCATTAAAATCCAAAAATTTCCGTAAAAAAAGGCGCGTTTTTCAAAAACCGCCATAAAAAAATCCATCTGTCATCATTTATAAAATAACAACTGACATTTAAAGTCAAAATTATTGTAGTGACAATTTTCATAAAAGAAGTATAGGTAAAGTATCTAGACATAGAACTTGGTTTGTCCTAGACATAAGGTAAAAGCTTATAAAAAACTATTCAAGTGTGTTTTCCATTATCTAATTGTCAAAGCAAACATAGACACATGTGTTGGTTTGCTTAGTCTCCTTAATTACAATCTTTGAAAGGGGTAAAAAATGAGTTAACTTGGATTTTGTGTTGCTGAACATCATGAGAGTAGGTTGCAAGCACAATCTTGAGCGTATGAGACCTGTCATGCTGCACTTTGAAAGAATTGCCAGTTGTGGGTGCATAGAGAGTCGCATGCCCAGATTGCTACTTCACCTAGTTGAGTAGGTTTGTGGGCGCAAAGGTGAGCACAATTCCTTATGGGCAGAAGCTACATTTTGAATCCCCTTCTTATTATCATTTGAATTCTTTTGCTATTATTTTCCTTTACTATTTTCACAAACAAAACCCCAATCCAACATATTTTAATCGGATACCTTTTGGTTGCTTGCCTAATTGAACTTGCATTCAAACCAATTTGAAAATTTTTGTAAATTATTCTTTTGAGTTTGATACTCAGAATACTTCTGTTTTATATTACTTAATGACAACGTATACTTGCACTTAAAGGAAGCATCAACTGCGCAAATCCTATAAAGTTTAAATAAATCAAAGATTTGGGAGGAAGAGAATCTAAATACACTTTCGTTGAAAAAATAGGTTCTAAAATATGTGCAAGGAGAAGAAAAAAAATTGTAGAGAATACCCCCTTAAAAAATGTAAAATTATAGAAAATACTCATAAACTTTGTCATTTGTTTAAAAAATATCTCTATATATACTTTCAAAAGTTCCAATATTACCCTCAAACTTTCATAAACATTTTAAAATTACCTTTGTTAGGAATTCTTTAAATATTTTTACAAAAATTGGCACCCGAATGGTATCACGGTGACCCAGAACAAAAAATTAAACCATCACACTATTTTATGTACTCATTTCCCATCGTTCTAAATCTCCATTCATGTCTAAAATTGTAAAAGATTTCTACTTCAAAAGTAGTTTTGAAACATTTACGAATGTTTTAAGGTAATATTATAATCTTTTAAGTATAGGATATTTTTTAAACAAAGAATAAAATTTAGAGATTTTTTCTATAATTTAGCTAGAAAAACGAGTTGGCCATAGCATAGTTAGTGAAAGTTACTGTTTGACTATATTTCAAAATTATCAAGTATTTCTAGCCATGTGCTTCAATCTTCCTTCTTTTTTTTCTCTCGCAGTAATAAATTATGCGTATTATAGTAAACCGTTTGTCATAATTCTTATAATATAATAAATATGCATGTGCCCCTAGAAGAATTATTTGCAAGATTATTTTTCTGTATTACACCTAACAAAACTATTATTTGAACATATAAATACGTCAAAGGGCTATTTCCTTTCATAAAATTCCCACCCCATTAAATATCTAAGAAAGATGTTTTCAACTAGAAAAATTATTAAATTATATCCTTAGTGTTTGAATTTTGAAGTTTGTGTCAATTTCATTCCTGGACTTTAAAGAAACGTTTAGATTTTGAGGCGCTGAGTTGGTTATTATAGTCTGGGGGTTATTAATACTATGTAGGTTATAATAGTTTGTATTTAGGTTACAGACTATTTTAGTCTGAGTTATAATAGTTTGTATTTGGGGTGCAGACTATTTTAGTTTTGGTAGGAAATAGTAAACATTGTAGCAAGTGGGAAATAGAGGGATGAGTAGAAAATAGTAAACACTGTAGCAAAGAAGGATTTGAAATAGTAATATTGTAGTTAATTGTAAATTATAACAGTTTGAAACACCAACTACTATAATTGGAGCTCCAAATATGGAGTGAGTTATAATCTCACTCCACCAACTTCAAGTTGGTACCCCCAAACACCCAAAGTATCTAAAAGACCTTTCAAATTTCAACTTCACGTCTAAAAAAGTTTCTATATTTTAAAAACACATTTATTAGGTCCTAACTTTCAATTTTGTATCTATTAGGTCCCTAATCATATTCAAGACTTCTAAAAATTAATTGATCTATTCAATATGAATGTAAATTTTATGTCTAATGAAACTTATAAGGGATAAACTAAAAGTTCAAAGATATGTTAAACATTTTTGAAACTTTATGAACTAAATAGATACGAATCTCCAAGTTCAAAAATTAACTTGTAATTTTAACTTTAAAAACACTTGGTTAAATTATAAAGAATGCTCTTAAACTTTGTACTTTGTGACAAAAATACGTTTGAACTTTCCAAAGTTTTAAAACAAAAAAAAAAGTTCAAAAATATCTTTATCGTTAGTTTTAAATAGAAACTATTAGTATTTTGTTTAAAAAATATATCCCTAAACTTTCAAAAGTTTCAAATATAAATTCTTAGACTTTAAAAAAAAATTCAATAATACCTTTACTACTAGTATAAGAATAAAAATTGTTAATACCGCGTTGCCTAAATACTTCTGAACTTTCAGAAGTTGCATTATACATTCAACCTTTCAATATAAGATTAAAAAATGTCTTTACCATTTATCTACACCCTATCACCTCCCTCCTCTATTTCCTCTTTCTCTTTTATGATCTAACACTTCTCTATTTCTTCTATTCTTTTTTTTCCCCCTATTTTCAATCTATCATCCACTTTATTTTTTCAATTTTATTTAGTAAGCATTTGAATTCTTAACCATTCAAAAAAAAAAAAAAAAATAGTTTTTTTTTTAAACTTTTTAAAACTTGATTTTGAATATTGAAAACAACCTTTAAACTACTACTAGAGTTAATTTGAACAGAATAGTCATATTTAGAATGTTGAAGGCCTAAGTTAAAAGTTGGTAACAAAATAAATTCACTCCTTTCCTTAACAATGTTCACCGCATCCATCCATTAATTTCCAGCTCTATTAAGACCATATTTATTGAACAATTACCGATATGAAATTTGAAAATGCCGACACTGCTGCACAGTCGTAAAACTAGTTTACATGATATTAATTTCATAAAATAGTCTTCATAAATACTTTCGACAACTTATTTATGAGAGCTTTACAAGGACAAAATTCTAACCATAAACAAATTAAATTGGATCGAATTTGTAATTTAACCTGGAATTAAGAAAAAAAAGAAAAGCACCGACCACCGACACTCCCGCGTAATTCGAGAAACAATTCGTAATCAAATATGATTAAAATATAATTACGTAAATTAATAAATAATAATAATAATAATAAACAAACTTGAATTTATATAATCCGGTTCAGATATCAAGGTACACATCATCATATCATAATTAAATAGCAGCAATAAATAATAATACACCAACCAACAAAACGACGCCGTTTTCCGGACCCTAGATTGCGGAACAATAAAAAAAAAGTATTATAAAAATAAAAAAAAAAGAAAAAAAGCCCCAAACTACATGTCGTCTCTGTTGTCCAACTCCAAGCCCTAAAAACAACAAAATACAGATGAGTGAGATCAACAATGATCCACAAATTCGGAATTAGGGAAAGGAAATACAACGGCGTTTTAAGTGTAGAGATCAGCGGCGGCAGCGAGTGATGGCGGAGCAGCCGCGGGAGTAAGGATTGACAGGGCCACGAGCTTTGTAGCAGTTGTGAGTGTAGTAAGGGCGGCCGGAGCGGGGCGGGCAAGGGATCCGGTTGGCGGCGAGGGCGCCGTAAGAAATGTAGTAGTGGACTCGGCTCCAGAAGAGAGATCTGCGGGGGTCTTGTTGTAGGTCGACTTCATCATCGTCGATGTCGGCGGCGGCTTCGATGAGGGAGGTGGTGGTGGGCCATTCGAGGGCGTCGGCCATGAGCTTGAGGGAGGTGTCGACGGAGAGGTGGGCTGAAGAGGAAGAAATGAAGAGGAGGATAGTGAAGAGGAGGAAGAGGAATTTGGAAGCCATTGGAGAATGGGAATGGAGAGAAGGAAAGGGAATGGGGGTTTAGAGAGAGAGAGAGAGATGAGTCACATGAAGATGGAGCAGAGAGTGTCCTTAATGTATGATTGGAGTACAGCTGTTATTAATCAATGCCCACCTCTTCACTCCTTCGCTACGCGTCTCTCTCTCTACAATTTTTTTTTTTTTTTTTGTCTATTTTTCTTGGAGATGGTAAAAAATCATATATTATTTGAAATATGAAATATGATGTTAAGTGGGGAAAAAAATTAATTCCAACATTTAAAATTTTCGACCATTTAATTACACAAAAAGATTTTTGTTTTTTTTTAATATGAAATGCCACTTTTTAATAACCTAAAGCAGCATATGTTTCTATTATGAAATATGAAAGAGTTTCTAAAAAAAATGTCAAACTATTTATAGAAAATAATAAAAAAATATTGATAGAAATTTTTCTATCAGTATTTATGAGTGATAGACTTCTATCATTTTTATCACTGATAGACTTCTATCAGCGTCTATCATAACTATTTAAAAATTTTACTATTTTGTATAAAAAGTTTTCTTTATTTTTCTAATTTTAAAAATTTCCTAATATAAAATGTCACTTTTTTTTTTAACAATACATGTATCGTGGAGGTAAAATAGTAAATGTTAATTTGAATATTTTTCAAATCATTTAAATACTTTTTACTAGATAAGATAACTATTAAATTCGGTGAGCTAATAATTTCAATCTGTATTTTAAAAATATTTTTTATGGATGAATTTTTGGTTATTTTTTTGAAGTATATGATCGAATGAGTTAGTCGTTAGAGCTAGTCATTGGACATGATCAACGAAGTTGGTAGTGGTAAGAATTGGTCGTCAATAATAATCGTCGAAGTTTACTGTCAAAGGTAGTCATTAAAGTTTTGCGGGGGTGGTCACCAAATTGATTGTTGGATGTGGTGGGAGTTAGTTGATAATCAAAAGCGTTATAACATAACATATCAATGGTTGTTGCCAGAGTGAGGCGGCGGTAGTCATTGACGGTGGTTGTTACCAAAGTTAGTCGTTTCCGATGATTCATCGATATCGAAGTTGACCAGTAGAGATAGTCGTCGGAGTTTGACGTTGGTCGCAATCATCGAAATTGATTGGCGGATATAGTTTTGGTTGGAAGTAGTTGTTGTCGAAGTTAATCACCAGAACATGTCAAGAGATATGAAAACCATTATAAAGAAATTTAAATTAAACAACCCATATATTCCAAAAACATAAAACTAAGAATGAAAATTTTCTCAACCAAAGCTTTAAACTCTCAATTAACTTTTTCCCTCTAAAAATTATGTTTAAAAAAATGTCAATGCATATTTTTCTTCAATGGTTAATGTTTTAGTGTTGGAGTTTTATAAAAATTTTAAACATTTTGAGTTAAAGTGTAATAACTTTAGTATTTGAGGATTTGATTGAAAAAAAAAACATTTTACTCTGCACTTTCCAAAAATTAATGGATTAATTCTAAAAGTTAGGAATCATGTCATATTAAAAAAAAAAAAAAAAAAAGTGTAATTGTAATAACTTTTATCCATTAAACAAATTTGAATATAGTTTATAAAATAACATATGTCTTCGGTTAAGATGGTCAGAAATTCAAATATCGTGGTTTAATTTTATATTATTGTTTTTAAGATTGGGTGGGTGAATAAACCTACGGGAATTTTATTTCTTTTAAATTTATTTTGAGGCGACTAATATAATGCATTTCTTGTAGGTTGGCATTTTTGGTTCAGAATTTAAAGGGCGAATGTATGATTTTGCCTACCGCCTGGACCGGGACCACTACCAGGTACATAATTCTTTCTTTATTTTCTTTTTCTTAAAAAAAAAAACAATTAATACTAGATCTTGTAAGTCAACTAAAAAATTAAACCATAATTTTTGGAATAATGTGGGGAGTGAAGATTTACATCTCTATTATTGAGATTATTATTGAATATTCTTGTTCTTTTCTTATGCAATTAACCATTTTAATTAGTTTAATTCATAGTTTGATGAATTAAACATCTGTTTAGATTGACTTTCTAACATTTTAAATAAGTGTTTATAATTAAAAAAAAAGTTTATAAATACTTAGAAAGTCAATCCAAATTGGCCTTAAATAATTTGCTAAATTGATTTTTTTTAATTAGTTTCATGGACTAAGGACCCATTTGGATTGACTTTCTAACTGTTTAAATAAGTGTTTATAATTGCAAAAAAAAATGTTTATAAACACTTAAAAAGTCAATTCAAATGAGCCCTAAGTAATTTGCTAAATTGGTTTAATTTTTTTTTAAAGAAATTCCTCATATTATTAAAATGCCACAAGGGCTAAGATAGGACAATTGTCCAATTCAACAAGCTTGGTTAATCACTCAGGGAACAAGGATAACCAAATATAATCACGCACATCATATCGTGGTACTTGCTACACAGGCTCCAATGTTTAAGTCAGTAAGTGTATATGTGTAGCCAATAGAGAATTTGAGTGTTAGAATAAACTTATTTCTTATGAAGTTATAATAATGTTTTATTGAGTCATGTATTTATGCTCTCTGGTCCAAATCTTCTCATAACATATTTGTTTTATTGTTTTTGCAATTCATATATTAAGTTGCATGTCAAGAACATTCAAGTGGTTTTAATCATCCTATTTTATGGAGTGTTCGAATTTTGAGCCAAATGGGTCATTATGAGTTTGAGTGTTAGAATGAACTTATTTCTTCTAAAGTTATAATAATGTATTTATAGTGACATTTTGACCTAAGACGTCCACATTAGAGTTTCTAAGTCACATTACGTTGATTCTTGAGCCAAATGGATTAGGCATGCATCTGTTCATCAATTGGGGAGGCTTGACCTTAGCTTAGAAGGTTAGTTTGGACTTTTGACCCAAACTATATATCCTCTTCTTGAGGCCTAAATAGGTCAGAGCATATCCCATTCATCAAATTGGGGAGGGTCAATCTCAACCTCAACCTTGGCTGAGGCTGAGCAGCTCCCCTCTTCCTCTTCTTAATTGGGCCCTAGCTAGGGTGTGGTTTTCTAGCTTCCCACTGATTTTCGCCATTTTCTTGATCAGATAGTTTGCGGACTCCATAAAGTCGATTATGCTCTCTGGTCCAAATCTTTCCATAACATATTTGTTTTATTGTTTTTGAAATTTTATCTAAGAATTTAAATGTTAAATTTGAAAAGATGAAAACAATAACAACAAAATTATGAGAAAATATTTTTTAAACATAAAAAATCAAATCTTTATCAAACAGTGTCTTGGTTCTTAAGAATACTACTTCCACGCCTGTAAGTTTGTTTTGTTATTGATATGAACCATCCATAACATCAAATTATTATTTATATTTTATGTAAGATTTTTTTAAAAAAAAGATATTTTATTTTATTTAATAATTTTATGTAAGGTTTTTTTTCTTCGTATTTTTCAATTTTATCATTTTTATGGCATATTAAGTAAGGGTATTTTTATCTTTTTACCATGATTTAAGATGTGACATTAGAGTTTTAATTGGAAGGCTATTTAGATTCTTGCTACTAGGTTGTTTGATCAGATAATAATGAATTAAAATTTTGGCCTTTATGCTTTCTCTTTCAAGTTTAGACATGAGAGCTTCTTGAATTTTGCAATTCATATATTGAGTTGCATGCCAAGAACATTCAAGTGGGTTTGATCATTCTATCTTACGGAGTGTTCGAATTTTGAGCCAAAGAACTTGTTTTTTGTCTCAAGAGTTTTGATCATAAGATAATTCGTGTCTAATTCAATTTTTAGGGTTAAAATCAAATCGGTTTTGGGATTCTAGTGTTTGAGAATTATGGTTCACATACCCAAGATGCTCCTAATTCCAATCCGCGGAGGTTTTCGTATCGGTTATCTACTTATTGAATGTTGTTTTTAAAATTCAATCCAAGATTTGAAAGTTACAATAGACACCATTTGAGAACCATTTGGTTTTTTAAAATTAAGCTTATAACATTACTTCCACCTATGAGTCTCTATATTTTATTATCAATTTTTTGTCAATATTTTCAAAAACCAAACAAAGTTTTGAAAACTAAGGCTCCATTCGATAATTATTTGATTTTTTATTTTTTATTTGTGAAAATCTGTTTTTTATTTTCAGTTTTCTAACAAACAAAAATCTATGGCTGTTTGGTTACTAAGAAAATTCTCCATCGCTGATCTTATCTCAAACTAAGTTGAGAATCTTCCTGCATAAGAAAAATTTAATACCTATCCTTGAGAAAATAATAGGATATTTATTTGAACATTTAAATTTATGGGAGAAAAAGAAGGATATAGTTCAAGAGTTAAAAAATGATGCTTTTTTTTTTTTTTTTTTTTTTGAAATATTAAAAAAATGATGCTCTTAGAATTCCCTAAAAAAGGGGAAAAAAAAAAAAGGCGATGATGCTCTTAGAAAATAAAGAAAGTACACTTTCATGAAACTTTAACTTAGGTAATTAATCTCCTTCACGAAAAAATTACTTTTATGGAAAAAGGAGAGATATTTCAAGATTTACAAGATAGACGCTCATAAAAAATAAAGAAAAACAAATTTTTGAAAAAAACTCCTCAAATTTGTACTTTGTTTCAACTAATGTCTATAAATTTTCAAAAAATTCATTAATTTTCATGAATATAATATCTTATAAATACTTCTAGACTTCAAAAGTTACATTAATATTCTTATCATTTAAAAAATAAACTAAAAAAAACTCATATGGTTAGTATACAAACGAAGATCGTTTATCTACTTCTCTCAAACTACCTTCGCCTTTCATTTCTTCAGTCTCCTCTGCTTTAATCTATGACATAACACTTTCTCTTTTTTCATCTTATTTCTCTCAATTCTTCAATTCCCTCTTAATCCTCTTCTTTCATTCTTCGACCTCTAAAAACTTCCTCACTTTCACTTTTTTTTTTTTTTTTTTTTTTTTTTTTTTGTCTCTTCTTATATATCAGAATTTTAAATAAATAGGAGAAACTCTCTCATTTATAGGCATGTCCAAACATAAATGTAAGAAATTTCAAAACTCAATAACCAATATCTTTGAAGTTATCTTGAATTGGGAAAGAACTAATTTTAAAATGACTCATATTGATATCCTTATTTTTTTAATCTCGATACTTGCATTTTTTAGCAACCAAGCGAAACCCAGAACTTCAAGTTAAATATTAAATCCCACAAAGCCCAAAAACTAAAATCTCTAAACGATGAATCACCAAATGCAAAAAGGATCGATAAAGGAATATTATCTTCGATCTTTGAGAACCTTTTAACTGATCACAATAAATAGACTAATTTGAATTGCAAATTGAATCAACAAAGTCTTCATTGCTACCAATTTAGTAATACTCATGTTTTCTTTCTTTCCTCCCATTGGTTGTCCTCAAAATTGAAACTCAAATTCTAAATGTGTCTTTTATTTTTGTGTATTAAACTCAAATGATGTATAACTCATACTCAACTATTAACGTACAACCTTGTTAAGACATTTAAATCCTAAATTCCCTTAATGTGGATCCAGTAGTTTTTTTTATTCTTGATTGAAGCGGGCAATTTTAGAAATTGAGGAATGAAAAAAGAGAATAAATAGGGTATTCAAGAAGAAAAAAGAATAGAAAAAATAACAAGAGAGGAAATGGAAGGAGGTGATGGGAGTATAGGTAAACAGTTTTTGTCCATATACTAACCGTAATAACATTTTAATTTTTTTTTGAAATGTTAAAATTATTAATGCAACTTTTAAAAGTTAGAAATATTTTTGAAACGAGGCATGACAGTTAGTACTAACGTAATGAAACTTTTGAAAGTTTAAGTTGATGTTTACTTCAAGGGTTGGGCTTTTGGGTTTGGGATGAGTTATGCATCTTAAGCCCAACCCTTATTTGAATAAGGGCTTGACTTCATAAACCCTTTTTCATGGACTTGGATAGTAAACACTTCTCACTATGTGGCTTTTATTTTATTTTTATTTATTTTTAGTTTAACTACAATAATAATTTTTTAAATACTCTTTCTATCTCTTTTAATTTTGTTCTTCCTTTGGATTTTTTTTTTTAAAATTATTGTTATTATAATTATTAGATTAGCCTTTTTAATACTCCCTCTTTCTTTTCGTATTTATTTAAGATAAAAGAGTAATTATAATACATAATTGTCTCTAGGGCTTAAAAACTATAATATGTTACTAGTGTACTAGGTACTCTACATGACCATTGACAATAATGTTTTTGGTTCATTTAATTTAACAAACATTTCCATTTTTTTTAAACTTGGAAAAATCAATAATTTTTTATTTTGACTAGCCATATTAAAAAAAAAAGTGTTTATTTCCCTATTATACATGAACAAAAATAATAAAATGAACAGCCATTTTTTTATTTGAACAAAATATGAGGTGAATAATCAACATGAGTTAATTGACATTAAGTCGAACCTCTAAATAAATACCTTTATTTTTAACTTACTTATCTAAAAATAAAACAAATAATAAGTTGCCTAGGTTGTTTGTTTTCTTAGTTAGTAAAATTACAAGATCAAATTGTAGAAAACAAATAAACAAAAGGGATGTTTTTAAATATAGAAAAATGAGTCCAACTATTTACAAATATAGAAAAATTTCACTGCTTATCTGCAATAGACCGCGATAGCCTTCTGTTATTTGAACGATAGACCGTGATAGACTTCTATCATGATATATGTGATAGATAGTAAGATTTTTCTATATTTGTAAATAACTCGATATTTTTTCTATTTATAATAATTTTCCTAAACAAAAATCTAATTTTAGTCAAATCTCGATTTCAAAATTGACCAAAATAAACATTCCTTTTATTTATTTATTTTTTGAAAAAGCAACTAAAATTGAGTTGATTTTGAATTACAAACTACTGAGCTAAAATTAGTAATATAAATAATATTTAATTTTAGATTAGTCATTTTAAAATATCTACCCAATGAATTATGTTTAAATTAGTTTTTTTTTTCATATCTATGTTAGTCCATTTAAAATTATAAAAAAAAAAAATAAGAGACAATTTAAAATTTAAATTTAGTTATATTAGAAAAATATGGAAAATATTTTATTTTAAAATAAAATAATTATAAATAGCAAAAATGAAATATTTTTATATTTATAAATATTTTGACTCATTTTTCTATATTTAAAAATAAACCTAGAATATAACAAACCTAAAAATATTCTAGCAATTAATCTCATTAACATAAATATGTACTTGTAGCAATTATATATAAACTACTCTGACCAATTAAATTGTGCTGGAATTGACTTTTTATTATTTGCTAAATGGGTGAGTTGCATAAATTTTCTAATGTATCAAACTAATTATGAATGAATGATTAATTTTAGCCTTTAAAAATTAAGTTTAAATACTATTTTAGTTTCAGTACTTTTGATTTTGGTCTATTTTGGTCCCTGTTCTTTCAATATGTTCATTTTGGTCCATGCCCTTTTAATTTTGATTCGTTGTGTGTTTTTTTTTTTTTTTTTTTTTTTTGTGAAATAAACATCACAAACCAACCACAACTCATCACTCCCCTTCAAGAATAAAGGGAAGAACATACGCTGGAAAGACGTCTTTCCAAACCAAAGAAGACCTAGAAAAAGATGCCAAAGAAGCAATATTGTGAGCAACTTTGTTCTCTTCTTCTCTAAACATCTTACAAAAATTACATATATTGACTCAACAAGTCTAAAAGTCTCCCTCACAAAAAAATTAACTTTGGACAGATAAAAGTCTTCTTAGTTCATCAATTTAACCACTCTCAAAGAAACAAATTCAACCACCACCCTCGAATTTTTGTATTCTTTATACTTTCAAAATATTCATTTTGATCATTGTACTTTTAAAAGGTGACCATTTCGGTTCCTTTATTTTTATTTCATTTTTAAGAGACCATAATTTTTTTTTGTAAAGTTTAAAGACAAAAATGAACGAAAGTTGTAAGTAAAACGACAAAAATGAATATCTTAAAAATATAGAGACTAAATGAAATACTTTAAAAGCATAAGGACAACTTTGAAAGTTGATAGGCATGAAGAAACTATGGAACATTCTTCATTTACTATAGAGTAGCCTCAGAACTTTGGAAGTTGATAGGTAGAACAGTGGAGACTCGACTTGAATACAGATCCATTAATGAAGTCATCACTAGCATTTGTAACCACGAACAAAGAACCAAAAAAAAGGTCATCATCTTCAACATGAAAGTTGCGGTGCTATGGACCATTTGGTTGGAACACAACAATCGAATCTTCAAAGAATCTAGTAGAAGCCTCATAAATATGTGGAATGATGCTTGCGCTTTAACCGGATGTTGGTCACACAGGAGTAATCTTTTCAAAGGCTACAGCTCATCTTCTATTGCTTTAAATCTAAATGCTTTTTGTAACATCTAACATCTCTAAAGGCTTATATCTAGCTTTGTGATGTTTTTGTACTCTCCCTTGGTTTTAATGAATACATTTGATCGGAAGATGATGTCGGTGCTAAGAAGGTGTCCACCTGATGGAGATGTTCGAGTGCACTCCTGATCCTAGTATTCTTTTCTTAAAAAAAAGGATCGCTTTGAAGGTAAATATTGATTTCAATTTTCAACTTAATTACAAATTGATTCTAATCAAGAAACAATTGATGCAATTGCGTCGCTGCCACATTCATCAACTTTGTCAACATATGCTTCTAATCAATACGCCGAGAACCGTTTCTCTCTTTAACCAATATTTTAAAAAACTAAACAAATTAGAAAACTAAAATCCTATTTGATTTTGAAAACACTACAATAAATAATGAAGTCAATCCATTGAAGTAATATTTTACCCACTTAATTTTCGAAAATCAAAAATAAAAAATTAAATAGTTTTCAACATAAATAATAATAATAATATTATTATTTGTCATAATTGAATAAATATCAATTGTCTAATATATCAAAATATAAAGTATACCAGATATATTTGTCGATACACAAATGAAAGTAAAATTGTAAAAATAAAAAAACTGGGAATTAGATTTAAATTTTTTGCTCTGTCTACAATTTTAGAAAACTATTGCTATATTTGTAAATACATTGTTTGGTATATCACTTGACAAAATTAATGCATTTAACATATACCATCAATATCAAAATTGAATTAATTGAATGAAAATAACTCTATATCAACACAAATGACAATAATATTATTATTTATTATCATTGAACAAATATAATGTATATCAGTTTTTTAATATACCAAAATATAAAGTATATCAGATATACTTGTCGATACACAAATGAAGGTAAAATCGTAAAAATAAAAAAATCGGGAATTAGATTTAATTTTTTGCCATCTTCTATTTTAGAAAACCATTGTTATATTTGTAAATACTTTTATATTTTTTTCTACTCATTCCAATTTTCTAAAAATAAATCTACAACAAAATTGAAATTTGAATTAGATTAACAAAAATGAAAATAATTAATGTTTCTTTTTAAAATCCTACATTTTTTTTTTTGGTTTATATATGCAATTTTTTAAAATATAAAATTTTAACTAGTAAATAAAATAAAAAATAAATAAATACAAAACATGAGATTACTATAAACACAAAAAAATAACAAACTATTTACAAATATGGAAAAATATTATAGTTATTAGTCAAATTTTATTCCTATTGCAAATAAAATTACATACCATCATTAAGATTCAGCTAATTTCCATTACATGTCAGTAAACACTACCAAGATTATTATAGCCTAATCCAAATTACGATTGGACTCCAAAATTCAAACGAAAATGTAAACACACCCTTAATTCCTTGTCCAAGGTTTAATAACAAGTTTAGTTTGTGAGCTTTCAAAAAGTTCTATCTAATAAGTTCTTAAATTTAAAAAGATTCTAATTCATTTTTAAACTTTCAATTTTGTGTCTAATATATTTTTGGAGAAAGACTTTTAACTTTATGTCTAATAAGTCTTTGTTTTATTAGATAATTTAAAAAATTTTATGGTCCTATTAAACATACAACCACACAAAAGTTTAGAGATTAAACTTGGAATATAACCAATTATGAACTATTTATTTAATTTTGGATAAACCACAAAAATGAAACTTTAAGGAGCAAGCAAAACCAACCAAGATATGGTTCATGAATTCACACAGAACAACTCTACCTTTTATTGCTTAAATTAATTATTTTGATGAAGAAAAACACAAGGGGTAATCCAAATTATCCACACTATAATATATATCCTCAAAATTAATACAAAAAACATCCCAAAGCAAATGTGACAGACAACACACAAGTCTTAGCTTTAGCTACTTAGTCTTAAATTTCTTTCTTGATGAAGCAATTTTGCAAACTTGGTGAGAGCTTCTTCATTGCTACCTTCTCCATCAACTTTCTCAAATTTTCCTGTTTCTAAATTAACTCTTGACACTGGTTTCTTTAGTAGATCCTCTCCAATCTTCACAAGCTTTAGTAAATTTTCTGGAGTTGCTATATCCACTAATGCAGCATCCCCAGTTAATGAGTCATCCTGTTCATAAACAATATTGCCCTTTTCTCTTAGAAATAAAAATCTTTCATCAATCTGCATGCCTTTGAAAATCATTTTAGGGTTCATTGTTTTATTAGTCGATTACTGTTAAATTTAATTATATCAATACTTTTAACAAATTTTCCTCACTTGTGGATTTGAATATTTGTAGAAGATTCAACCAAGTGAAAATATATACTAAATTAGAGAGAAAATAACATTAATTACAAGGATCGGAAGTTCAAACATAAGAATTCTTATTCTGATACTATTGTTAAATAATTGTAAAACCTAAAAGTTAAGCTTATATGTTAAAAAATAAATTTAATTATTATATCAATGTTTTTAAGAGTACAATAGAGAGTGGGAGGATTAGAACCATAAACTCCTTAGTCACTAACACATCTTGGTCATTAACAAATACTATATACTTTTGCAATTATGTCAATGTTTTAACCTAACAATTTAAATTTGGCTTATTTTTACTCTTGGTTATTTTTATTTTTTACTTTTTTTACTTTTTCCATTACTCAAAACTTATAAAATTTAGCCACATTTTCATTAAAACTCTCTTAGTTGCAACATGAAATAAAAATATAATTTAGCTCAAGCGAGTATAAATCGACTAACATATAAAATGTATTAGTGACTATGAGATATGCGATTTGAACTCCTCACCAGTAAAATACTAACAAAAAAGCAAACAAACAAATTACACCTTTAAACTATAAGAGTAGTGACAATTAAAACTCTAAATCTTTTTTTTTTTTTTAACAAATTACCAGAGGAGGTGGAATCAGGAGATGCACTGAGATATCTCAACTAGATTGACACATCCTTAGCACCATCATCACACCCCGAATCCAAAAGCGATGCATTCACGTGGGAAAATGTACAATAAGAGAAAGTGAAAGGCTCAATTAAAACTCTAAATCTTAAACCACCCTAAACCAGTATCTTGTTGGAATTATGCTTTTCAAATCTATAAAATTGACATACTTTATCTAAAATAAGCATATCTCAACTGACATAAAAAACTGCTTGTACTATTGACATCGAGATTAGAGGTTCAATTCTCCCACCCCACAAGCTACTAACAAACTTCTATAATAAGGTTAATTGCATTAATTTTAGAGGTATCCTCAAATTAATTAATGTTGATGATTCCACATCGGAAAAATCAAAGAACCACACAGTCTTAATAATATAAATGGACGGTCACTTTTTCATAGTCAATTGGTTTAGCGATGGAACCTCATATTACGTAATAATTAGGAAAATTTTTAAAAATAGGAAAATAAGGGAAACTATTTAAACAAAATAGCAAAATTTTTAGATAGTTGTGATAAACACCGATACAAGTCTACCAATGTTTATCAATTTTTTTTTTTTTTGCTATTTTCTGTAAATAGTTTGACATTTTTTTTATGAAGGAAAATTTTCCTAATAATGAATTAAGAAGTTCAAAATTTAACAACCATTAAAAAAAAATTGAGGATGGTTTATTTTAGCATATATAAATTAGAAGGCATTGAAATAGAGATTACCTGAATGCGAAGATAGTTTTGCTGAACATTTGAAGACTGAAAAAGAGTGGAAAGATGGTAATCAACCATATCAGAACTAGCATCAGAAAAGAAGTCAATAATTGGGATGGAACCACTATTATAAATCCAACTAACAACTCCCCATTTTGAGGCATTTGTTGCATTATACTTCTCTTCATGTTTAGCCAACCCAGTCCCTAGAGATAGAACAAGCATCCTTCTTATATCATTTGCTTTCATCCTTGAGTTTTCTTTGTGATGCATTGCTATCTCCCTATTTATGTGTGTTATGGCTGCCAATGTCTGTCAATTTTAGAAAATTCATCCATTGTTATGATCAAATAGATACTCACTACCAATTTATAACACTAATTTGTACAAAGAAATCAAAGGGTGAATACAGTGTTTACAAGCTTAATAATTAAAGGTATTTCAAAAAAAAAAAAAAAAAAAAAAAGCTTAATAATTAAAAACTAAATAGTTATTGAACATGGTCCAATCTCTCAAATTTAAGAGATGCTCTATTTTCATCTCAAATATTAATATACTATTAGTTTTTCTTTTTCTGCTCAATAACATGTGGAAGTGGAGGGATTTATACCACTCTTAATTGAACTTTAGTTAGAATCCTAATTTAAATTTGAAGACTAATAGGACTCTTCAGGGTATGAAATGACTAGTTTGCCCTTCAAAATAAAAACATATTTATTATTATTTTCTAAGAGCAATAATTGCGTGCAGCTTAATCACATACTCCTTTTTTCTACATAGTAAAAATAAAACTAAAAAAATCAATTTTTTTACACTTGACACACTTTTTTTTTTTTTTTTTTTTTTATCCATGAGTGTCCAGGTCAGCTTACGCACACTTCGACTAATCTTACGGGATAACCTGCCTGACCCTACAACATGTGGGTGTCAATTTATCCGTAGAATATTAAATTGACATACTTTAATTGGTGCTGCCACAGCTACCTAACTAGACTCAAGTTTTGTTCATTTTCTAGAACTCTAATTTCTTCATTCCACTCTCATCTCTTTCAAACTTCTCTCTCATTAGTTTCTTTCAATCACTCTCAAGATCAAGTATCACTCTCTATTCTCCAAAATTTCTTAGTAAGGATTTAAAGATTACGAGTTTTCTTATACTTTTGTCAACATTTTTTTTTGACAATCACATTTTTCATATCTCCAAAGTCCTATAAGCCTTAAAAAGTAAACGTTGTCTTACATGTCTTTATCCTTTTTTCTCGGTACTATTTTGACAATTTCTCAATCTAAAACAAAAATCAAGATTTAGAATTATGTGACGATGACCTAAAATGATGTGGTAATTAAAATTTTCGTTTTAAGTTACTGCCACACCATTTCATATCTTATTTTCCATATAAAATTCTAAAAATTTCTATTCAAAGATACTTTGAAACGTTAATGAAAACTCAAAAGTAATATTATAACTTTTAAAAGTATAGGAATATTTTTTTAAATGAATGACAATTGAAAATACTTTTAACAATTTAACCCTTTTTCTTTTTTTTTTTTTTTGAAAAAGAACTTTATGAATTGAAAACACTAAAAACACACAAGGTTCTCATTAAGAACGGAGAATACCTAACTAGGATAAACATCTTCTCAATAGGTACCACGACCTTCATACTCAAAGAAAAGAGCCTCGAAATCAAAAGAATTTACAACAGCACATGCCCTCTATTATGAGGTGAGAAGAAATTAAAACAAAACAATGGCAAAGCATCGTCAAGCCAAGGAGAAGAAATAAGGGGAAGCAGAAGGCAACAAAAATTCAACTTTTTTCTGAATTTGGCGATTTGTAGGAATAGAAAAGTAAAAAATAAAAAACAAAACATTTGTTTTTAGCGAATATATATTATTATCTTAAATGACCAACGTGGTTGGTTGGAAATTGAAGCTTCCCATCCCATCCTTCTTTTATTTATTTATTACTATTATTATTATATTGGGACCATTCCAATTTCTATGGGATCCCATCGTCTTTACTTAAAACCTACCCTTTTTAACCTGAATTTGGAAGCATGTATACTCATACAAAATTGTGCATAAAAATTTGTATTAAATGAAAATGTTAAATTAAAAATATAGTAATTTTAGGGTAAAGTGAGGTTGGACTCCGTTTTTAAAGGTCAGAGGTTCAATTCTTCTCTGTAGTTGTTATACTAAAAAAATAGTAATTTTATAACTTTCAAAATATTAATTTAGTCTTTTCAGTTGAGAGTTGAGTTAGAGTAAATTTAATTATATCAGTAATTTAACAAAATTAAAAATTTGTAATAAAAATCATACAACTTCACAAATTTAGGAATAGAAACTAATTGTTTGGTTAAATTATAAAAAGGTTTAAATATATACTATTTTGGTCATTCTACTTTTAATTTTAGTTCATTTTAATACTTTACTTTCAAAATGTTCAATTTGATCGTCCCTATACTTTATCTATAGTTCATTTTGATTTGTGTACTTCCAGATGTTCATTTTGGTTCTTCTTCTCCCAAAAAGTGATCTTTTTAATCCCTTAAAAATAAAGGAAAAATGAAAATGAAGGAACAAAAATGGCCACTTTTTAAAAGTATAGGGATCGAAATGGAAATTTGAAAATACAGTAACCAAAATGAACCAAAGTGGAAAGATCACAAACACCAAAATGAACCAAAGCCAAAAGCACAAAAACCAAAGTAGTCATTAAATCTTATAAAAAAATACCTTTAAAATTTGTCTTATGTTTGAAAACCGCTCCTTTATACTTTAAAAAGTTTCTTTAAACGTTTGAAAACTACCTTTGTATAGAAATTATTTAAAATTTCAAAGATAAATTAGGACTTGAAATTATGGGACCGTAATCTTGAATGGAAATTTGGATCACTATATTGTTTAAATGAAAAAGTTTAGGGTGTTTCTTTATACTTTTCTTTTTTAAAATTTCAATATAAAAATGAATGGGTAGCAAAGAAATTAACTCACAGGATTATTAACTGCAATGGCACCATCAACGACGTCGTATGTGCGAGTGGTGTTTGCTACATCGTCCTTAGTTTCAAAGAAGTGGGCCGGCAAGAATGTCGGCGCCGCCGAGGTGGCCAAGCACACATCGGCCAGCCTTGGATTCTTCAATGCATTTATTTTTGCCTTCAAACTCACACCCACATATAATTTTACATATATCACACAACAATAAAGAAAAAAAAATATAAGTGAAATTTTAAATTTATATTTTAAGAGTAAATTGCAAAAACTACCCCTTAACTATTATAGTAGTTGCAATTATATTCTCAAACTTTCAATCGTAAAAGTTAAGCTCTCAAACTTACCCAAGTGTTAAAATTTAACCATCAAACATATAATGTTTACAGACTTCGCGGTTATAAGCACACTAGAATGATAATTGAGCTATGCTCACTTTGACAGTTAATGTTATTACTCAATGATAAAGATATGACACCAACCTAACAATTGATTTGGTACAAAGACAAAAATATTGGTTGACTTCTTCTTTTGAAACCTTTTTAGCTTACTAGACTTGCCTCTTACTATTAAGGAAAATTTTCACAAATAGAAAAAATGTCAAACTATTTATAGAAAATAGCATAAAAACCATTGATAGACGTCTATTAGCATCTATCAATGAAGACTTCCATAAGCATCTATCACAACTATCTAAAAATTTTGTTATTTTGTGTAAATAGTTTCACCCTTATTTTTCTATTTTTAAATTTTTTTCTATAATTAATGATTTTTTTCTTTAATTTAGAGACTCATCCAAATTAAAAACTAAAATTTTAATATAACTTAAAATTGAACGATTAAATTACAAATTATGTCCTTATAGTGTGGACATAATTTCAATCTCAAATTTTCAATTTTATCTTTATAGATTGGACATATTTTCGTATGCTAAAACTTCAATTTAATTAATCTCGTTTTAGAAGATTTATATTTAATACTTTTCTATGGTTTTAGCTTTAGATTTCTTTATTTGAACCTCAAAAATAGCAATAAATGGTAAATCCACTAAAAAGGCATACTTATTTTTATCATATTTTATACTCACGTGGGAAGTTTTGACATAGTATGCATATGGTTAGCTAAAACATAAGTTATCAAACCTAACCTTTTGTCTAATTATAGAAGTCAAATTTATAATTTGACAAAAAAGTTAAAACCACATGAAAGGAGAGGGTAAAATTGAATTTTGATTATATTGTTGGTGGTGAAGATGACTAAAATCCAAATTTTAGTCTCTACGTGGGCCAAAAACAAAAATAAAAAAAATCAATAAGTGGAAGGTAGTGTTCAAAAACTTAATTTTTAAAACTCAAAAAAATAAAATCTAACGACCGTTTGGTAACCATTTCGTTTTTTGTTTTTTATTTTTGAAAATTAAGACTATTTCCTCATATTTTCTTACAATGGTTTACATCTTTCTTTGAGTACAAGAGTTGAATTCTTAGCCAAAATTCAAAAACAAAAACAAGTTTTTAAAAACTATTTTTTCAAAATTTGGCTTGGTTTTTTAAACACATGGGTAAAAAGTAAATAAAAAAGTAAGACATTTATGAGTGAAGAGTATTTGTAGGCTTAATTTTCAAAAACTAAAAATAAAAAACCAAATAGTTACCAAAGGGGGCCTAATATACCGTTTGGTAAGCATTTCGACTTTTGAAAATTAAGCCTATTTCTTCTCAATTTTGTAGATTGGTAAATTTTTTTCTTTTAAAACTTGACTTGATTTTTGAAAATATTAATAAAAAATATACAACAAAACAAAATAAGAAATTTAGAAAGGAAAGAAGTATTTATAAACTTAAATTTTAAAAACTAAAAATGAGAAATAGAATGATTACCGAACGAGTAAAACTAGGCATAAAAGATGAGGGTAAAATTGAAATTTTGATTACATCATTAGTGGTGAAGATGACTGGTTGGAGAATCTTGATGTCGAAAGCCGGAATCACAACATTGGTCAACGTTTGTTTCAAAGTCAAATCTCCGACCAAATCATTCACCACCGTTCTCAGCTGCTTCCCATCGTACTTAGGCCCTGTGGCTTGCCCAAACAAGTTGAAAACTCCAGCAAGAAAATGTCTTTATAATTATCTCCAAAAAAAACAAAACACATATTAACTCAATTTCCTTAACAAAACCAAACCAAAATGTCTCTAAAACAAATACCCCACCTTCGTTGAGGAAAAATCTTTGGAGTCTCTTTCATGTAAAACTCCGAAATCTTGTTCGCCGCGAACAACGGTCGATTGTTGTTCTTCTCGTCTGGAGCTGTAAGCATAGCCGTGACTAATCCTCCGGTACTCGTTCCGGCAATTACGTCGAAGTAATCTGCTAATCTCGCCTCTGGCCCATCCAATTCCTACCAAATCAACGCAAAAAGTTCAAAACAAGAAAGAAGAAAGAGCAAAATTATATATACTTATGAAAACATTTTTCGTATAGAAAGTTAGAACATAAAATTTTGTCGTTCACCTGAAGTTTGGATTCAAGAAAGGCGAGGATGGTTCCGGGGATGATGCCTTTGACACCGCCGCCGTCAATGCTTAGTATTGTTATGAGCTCTCCCTTCTCAAAATTTGGATTCATCTTTTGGTTTTTCTTGATGGAATATATTGGAAGGGTTCTGTTATGGGTTATAAGCTTATGGAAGGGCTTGGGAGCTCAGAAGTTAGTGATATTTAAGATGCCAAAAATGAAGGATATACTAAATTATTTCTATAATTTCAAAGGAGGAATGATTCCTTTCGTCAAGATTGGTGACTAGTGGGTAGTTAGTACTATAATAAATAATGGATGGATGAGTCCTCTTTTCTAGGCCAGCAATCTCTCTCAAGATACCTCCTTTATTTTTTAAATAATTAAAAATTTTAATCTATTCAAGTTTTGAACTTTGGTATTTATTTGTTTTAAAAAATTAATATGTTACATGCTAATAACTAGCTATTATCTCAATTTGATTCTTATCTTTGAAGATAAGAAAATTATCTTCGAATTTAGTTTCGATTAAAAGATCAAAAGTTTGAATACTTATATGCATAGACATGTTATTTGAACTAAAAAAAATCAAAATAAAATAATAAACTTGAAGGAATCAAGTCAACATAAGAGTAATAGGCAAACTCAAACTTGAATTTGATTATGAATCTATTGAAAACAGCTCATTAAATAATAGTCAGTTAATATCATGTTTACATTGTTCTTGAAGTTTAGGGTGTTGGTTATATGATATATGTTGATTCATGTGGATTGAAAACTCATTGGAGTGATTTTGAAAAATAGCTAAATTAAATTACTTTGGTTTCTTAAAAATGGCTAAACGGAAGGGTAATTATTTTACATAACAAAACTACTGTAAATATTTTCAAATATAGCAAAATGTTACCGTCTATCAGTGATAGACATTGATAGACACCGACAGACGTTTATCAATGACAGTGATAGATAATAGTAGTCTATTGGTGTCTATCACTGTGACAGTGACATTTTACTATATCTGTAAATATTTTTTTTTCTCATTTTGCTATATTTTAAAAAACCCTAAACGAAAATTGAGATCAAGATTTTTTTTTTTTTTTTTTTTTTTTTTTTTTTTTTTTTTTTTTAATAACAAAATCATAAAAAGAACTTAAAACAAATATAACTTGCTCCTAAGATGTAACAAAATCATATTTAAATACAAATATAACTTACTCCTAAGATGTAACCAAATGTATACCTTCAAAGGATTGAGATTTTGGAGGCTTTCTTGACATTCTTCCAGAGGAGTTTTCATAATCAAAGGCAAAAATTAATGGACTCTATTTATGACATATGATGTTGACATAACTTCTTCAACTCCATAACATCTTACGAAACTTTGCTTTAGTTAGCATACATTTGATCACCCTCTAGTGTAAGATCTTATTGAATCTTTCGATTAGTCGTTGATTATGTTGTCATAACTTCTCGAGTAAGGCCTTAATCCTTTTCTATGTTCTATTTTCAACCAAAATCTTACAACAACATGTAAATGTTTCAAAGACATCTATCTTGTTTTACAAAGTAAAAACTCACAACTTCTTTAAGAAATCATCAACAATAATCATAAAGTTTTTGTTTCTCCGAGAGTTAATTAAAACCCTCGGGTAGGGTTTCATAAGTTTGAATGGACATAGTCTAAAATCTCTTTGGATAACTTTGTGCTGTTAGAAATTTTCACTCGACTTGATTTTTGAAGAATATAATGTTGACATAAAAGTAATTTTGAAGGATTAAGTTTACCAAAAAGATATTGTTTGTGTAATTTATTTAATCAGAAACACAATAAACTAAAGTTGAGATTCCATTCACAATATACGAGCAATTTCTAATAATACCTTTCATCTTCATAAGTGAACCTTTAACACCTCCAATCTCTCTAACTTGTAACTAAAACCTCTTTCATCAATTTGTCTAAAAGAAATTAAATATATCTTTAAATATAGATCAAACCAAATTGAGGATAGAACCTTCTTCAATTCCATCATAAAATTTCAACTTGATTGATCCTATACATTTTACAAGAAAATTAAAGGTTGATCATTGATATGTTTTTGACGTATTAATAATAATACTCATGCGATGAAGAGGAGGACCATGTAAACGATAATATGTTTTTCTTTCATGGGATAGTTATTGAAAACAACAACGACAACGTTGTTGGTCAACATTTCTCTTTTCTTCTTTCATTTTACATTTTACAATGAAAATTAAAACGGCAAGAAAATGAGAAGAAAAAGGAGAAAAAAAGAAGATGAAGAGGAGGAATAGAGAAAGACAAACTTGGAAATGGAAAAAAACTTAAAAGGTTGTTGGTCAACATTTGCCATATATGCAATTATTTTTAATGGTGCTATATTGGTAGATATTTTCTCTTATTGTGCTTCCTATTTTAATTTTTCTTTTTTTTAAATAAACTTTTTTTTTATTAAAATTTCTTTTACCTTTTGTGTATATATATATATATATATATATATATATATTTTATAATAAAAGTTTACTTGTTGAAAATATTGTCTAATTTTGACATGTCATCAACTATGCCTATGGATATTCCAGTACTACAAATGTTGGTTTGTCCTCTATGTTTGCACCACAATTTGAAGATTAGGACAACAAATCTCAACATCATTTCTATCTTATACAATAACATGATATGAGATTTAAACAAAATTTGAAAAAGAAAAATCAGAGAAATAGCCAAGAGTTGAACATAAAGGCTTAAAAGGTTGTCTGAAATTGAAAGGATAGTGTCTGGGATGGCAGAGCTGAGGGGTCAAATTTAATGAGCTGTGGCCTCATCAAAGACCAGTGGAAAAGACATTATATGTTAGCCTTAATTTTCTTTCTGTCATTATATAATTAATTTCTGGGTCCTCTACCTACCAAGGAGCGTCAAGTCAATGAAATACTTTGTCAAAAAATCAAGAAGCTTCTTATAATAAAATATGAGGGTTAAAATTATATTTTTCAAATTTTTTATTTCTCAAGTCTTATGATCTTTGAGTTGAATTACAAATGTTAAATCTTAATTAATTACTCGGTGGACATCTAACCGACTGCGATGAAATTTTATTTCTCATTCTCTAATAATTGTGTCCAATTCTTACTCTTTAATAATTGTGTCCAAATGATATTGACCTTTTCATTTTATATTTGTTTAGAGTTACCCAAGTAAGATTCAAGGCCTATGGATAGGCTCAAGTTAAAAAAAAAACAAGAGATGAGGATCCTACATCTCAAAATAGAAAAGTCAGACCTTCGAATTTCGGGTCGACCAACCAAACTTAAGGCGAGCTAAATACTTCATGTACTAACTTAGGGCATTAGAGTATACTCAGCCCGACACCACAATGGTTTGAGTACTCTTTCACGCAAGTCAGCTCCAACGACGTATCCGAACTGGAGAAATGCTCAAGGTCCGTTTGCGAGTTTCCTGCGACAACAATAATAATAAAGATGTCATTAATACTTTAACCCTATCCATGTCCGTTGGCCAGTTTTGATTCGAAAGATTTGGACTAAGATTTGAAATCTAGATTCGACATCTAATAGCCCCGACATTTAATTTCCTGCATCTTTCTCTCTAACTTCAACCTCTATATCTCCTTCTGCTTTCAACGACAACTCAAACTAAGGGATAAGGAGATGCCTTACCACACAAACAATTAAGGCAAAACCAAAAATGGAAGTTGATTGTAACCAAGTGTTCTTCTCAGTTCTCACTCTATAATGATAGTATATAGAACGAAGATTGATGGCAATAACCGAGGTGTTAGTAAAATTGAAGGTGTGGTGCAAAATGCAGTCTTCTATTGGGAATTTGAGATGGAAACAATGGAAAAGTGAATTTTGGAGAGGATCAAAATATCATGTAATCCACAAATTATGGTTTAAAATTAGTAGTAATTTTTATGAAAATTAGTAATAAGATCTAATGAAATTTCTTGCATAGATAAATCAATCAACCAATTATGAAGCCAATATGTTTATAAGCTACAAAGTTTAAACCGTCAAATAATAAAAACATCGGTCATATAATTTTGATAATTTTTTTTTATAGTATAGATTAAACTATTACAAATTTATAAGTATAGGAATTGCATTGTTACATACTGAAATTTAAATACTAAAATGTTACAAAATTGAAAATATAAATGCCAAGGTCCAATTTGGTAACCATTTCGTTTTTAGTTTTTGAAAATTAAACTTATTTTCTATCATCTTCTTACCATGGTTTGTATCAAACTTAAGTAGAAGAGTTGAATTTTTAACCAAATTTAGAAAACAATAACAAGTTTTTAAAAACTATTTTTTTTAGTTTTTAAAATTTGACTTAGTTTTTGAAAACAAGGATAAAAAGTAGATGCCAAAGTAAGAAATTTAGAGGTAGAAAAGATGTTTATATGTTTAATTTTCAAAAATTAAAAACAAAAAGTTAAATAGTTACCAAATAAGGCTTAAACGGTTACGAACCAGAATTCAAAAATACATGCTTATCTTCGGAACAACAATACTTTTCAACCTAATTTTTACCCAAAAAAAATAAAAAAAAATCATGTTTTGGAAAAAAAAAAAAAAAAAAAGTGTAAAGTGCTTTGGAAAACACAAATCAGATGGACTTTAAAATGCTTTGCGAGAAAATTAGTTGTAAAGTGCTTTTAACAAGTATAGAACCAAATTTCAAATAAATTTGTTATATGTATTAAATTGCTTAGTATTTTTTTTAAAAAATCACATATTATTTTAAAAGAAGACATTTTACTTAGATAGGTTGGATCCAAAAAGGGTAAAAGTCTAATGCCTCAGTGGTAAAGAATGGACCAACTTGATATGCAGATTGTTGGAATGCTTTGAATCCTAATCAAAATTGGTTTAGGAGATGTTGGAATGCCTTGAATCTTAGATTTAGTTTAGGAAATGTTTAATTATTTATTTAATTCTTTTCTTTCTCCACTTGGGATTTAGAAAAGTGTACCATATAAACTCACTAACCCTATAGGCATTATTCATTATGTGGCATTATGTAAAATCTGTAACATTCTCTCTAATAAAATTGTTCTCTCTTTGCCTCGTGGACGTAGCTAACACATTGTTAGTGAACCAAGTAAATTTGTACGTTCCTTTTATATTCTTTAATTATCAATTTCATAACACGTATAGTTGTCGAGGCCTTCCACAATTAAATAAATTTGTATCTCGAGTCTTACCAAAATCGTAGTATTAATTAGTAGGATGGGCGTATCCATAGGGAGCCTTTTCGTTTTTTTTAGTTATGCATTGAATTTCTAAGGTAAACTGAGAGTTTGTTTTTGATTGCAATGGTGGAATCACTACAAAAAAATTAGGTTCCATCGACAAAACTTTTGTCGATGCCATAAATAGCATCAATAAAAGTGTTCTCTGTCGACCTCAACTTACGTGTTAGCAAAACTGGGCTATCTTCAAAATATGATATTTAAGGTAGTATTACTGTATAATTAAAAAAAGTAGAAAAAAATAAAAAATAACAATACACCCCAAACATAGACTATTATAACCCAAACTAAAATAGTCTACACCTAAATACAAACTATTTATAACTTATACTAAAATAGTTTGCATCCAAACACATATTATTATAATCTACATATTATAATAACCAACTCAGCACCCTAACCAGTCTTAAAGAGACATTTTAATTAAGGAACTCAACTCCTCAAACAGTCCAAAACAATATTTTTTAGAATTACCTAACTCATAAGAAAAACCACATATACTATTTGTGGCCAATCAAATCGTCACATCCCTTGATATAAAGTTATGTTTCTTTTTTTTTTTTATAAAAGACATATCCTTCTAGGGTGTGTACTTTACCCAAAAAAAAACATCTTCTTGTGGTTTTCTAAATTAAGAAACAAATTAATTTTATTCATATTTTCCAACGAACTCTCATTCATTTGTGGATGGCGAGCAAATCGTATTGAGGATGGGAAGGTGCGTGTGAGAGAGAGCAATATCATATGGCTGTTGTACAATACGAAAGGAGAAAGGTTAGGTGGAAAGTCATCATGAAATGCTTTATGATCTTGATAATTGTAAGATAGATGGGGGGATGAAATTTACAGATCTAAGCTCACTTGCACACCCATGCCAACACAAACGATATATTTTCTTTTAAATTCGAGAGGAAGAAGGAGAGGAAAGAGAAGAAGCGGCAGGTTATTAAGTTATCGATTAACCCCCAAAAACTTAAGTTGATGGATGAAGGTAAAGTTAATAATATATCAACATTGTTACACAAAATATTTTCTCACGATGATTGATTCGAAAATTTAAACTGAATTGTAAAGATAAATTTAATGATATACCAACACTCTAATAATGGATGACCGCGACATGACGACAACCGACATTATGGAAAGAAGAATGTGAGAGGGATAAAGAAGAGAGAGAAAAGGGGAAAAATAATTTTTTATATTTTATTTTTGAAATAATAGGACAACTAAACTGTGTTAGTGGTAGGGATGAAAAAAAGAAGATTATCCCAAATTTTGGATACTAAAATGTTAATTTGAAAATTCTGGTACTCAAATGCAATATTTATGTATGTCAAACTTCAAGGATCAAAGTACAATTTTATCTTGAATTAAAAAGTTTTAAATTTAATGAGTTGTGTAGGACAATCAATTACTCTTACCTTCTTTAATTCACTCTTCATTTTTAATAAATTTATATGTGAATAATGATAATAAAATAATTATCTAACACATACATTAATACTTGTTGCATACATTATTTGTTCAATTAAAATGTCAATCAAATTAGCTACTCTTCTTAAAATATATTTGTTTTCTAAAATATTTAAATAAATAAATAGGGTGAGAAAATATTTTGTGTAATAGTTTTCTTTTTAGCTCAACAAAAAGATGTACTTTGTTAATTTTTATTATATATTTATACTTTAAAATAAGACAATACAACTTCCTTTTCAAAAAATAAGATAAAATAAAGAAAACTAGTAACTTAATTTTTAAAATATATTTTTATTACATATTTTTATATTTTTATTTAAAAAAATAAAACTAGTAAGATTTCACGTTTTATGCATATATTTCTCGCAACAAAAAAAACGTGAGAAAAATTCAAGACCAAACTCAGGCAATCAATAATTTTTAGGTGGTCGATGGTGATCATCATTTTTCATTTCCCATTCATTTCAGGTGGGTAATTATTTAATTTTTCCAGCCCTAATTTAATTTTTTTTATTAAATTATAAATTTAGTATTATTTGACCCACAAACTTTTAAAACTGTGACTTTTAATTTTTTGTTTATTGAATATTGAGCTTTAAAAAGTAGTTCGTAAATCTTAAATTTGTAAATTTTGTAGAGATCGTTGACCTTTTTAACATAATTTATAAATTTAAGATCTACAAGCCACTTTTTAAAGCTGTTTACAAATATAGAAAAATTTCACTATCTATCAGCGATAGACTGCGATAGATAGTAAAATTTTTCTATATTTATAAATAATTTGACTCATTTTTGTATATTTGAAAACAACCCATTTTATATTTCATAAAAAAGTTATTTATTATTTTTTAAAAAATAAATTAAATATAGGAAAATTACTAGGGAAATTGTTGTGTATAGAAAAAAAACAAAACTAATTACACATATAGAAAAAAGTGCACTCCATGCTTTTGTATTTCTCACTTTTTTTTATATGTGTAATTAGTTTTGTTTTCTTTCTATTTGTGAAAAGACCCCAAATTACTATAAATAGAAAAATATTGAACTATTTACAAATATAGAAAAATTTTACTGTCTATCAGCGATAGACCGCGATAGAATTTTATCCTTTGAGCGATAGACTTCTGTCGTTGTCTGTTGCTCAATCGATAAAATTCTATCGTGGTCTATTACTGATAGACAATAATTTTTTTTATATTTATAAATAGGTTCACACATTTTTCTATATTTAAAAACAAACCCTTAAATATATCAAGAACCTATAACCTATCTATTAGATACAAAATTAACTTATTGACACTTGTAAAAATTTATAGTATAAATAGATACAAATATCAAAATTCAGGAACTAAACTTTAATTTTACTTAAAAAATTTCATCCCTCCCTCCACATATTTGTTTTCCCCTCACTTGCCCAACGTATTTAGCCTATGTCTACTCCCTCCCTTACTCTCCACACATATTTATTCTATATTTTCCCTCCACTTCACATATTTAGGGTGTTTTGGATTGATTTTTCAAGTTTTTCATTTTTTAAAAAAGAAATTTTAACAAAATTTGTAACCTATGAAAATTACTCCAAATGACTTTTTTTTTTTTTTTTTTTTTTTTTTTTTTTTTTAAATAAGTTTGAAAAAAAATCATTTTGAGTGAAACACTTGAAGGCCCTATTTAAATTGTCTAATAAAAGAAATGTTTCGTCCAAAAGTCATTTTCATTTAAATACTTTTTATAAAAATGGTTTAAAATAAAAAATTCAGGTGCTTGGTTACATTTTATTAAAAGTATTTTTAATATGCAAGTTTGTTTGGTTTGCTATACACTTAAAATGTTTCTATTAATGTTCAATTGCTAATTAAACGTTATGAACTAATAATTTCAAATATGTATAAAAAATTTAATTGCCCAAGTTTTGTTGTTTATATTTTTTTTTCAAGCAAATGATTGGTTTAATTAGTCATTAGACTAATTGTTATTGGTTGTTGAAGATGATCGACAAAATTAGTGGTTAGGTGGAGTTGGCCGCCAAAGTTGGCTATTGAAGGTTGTCATTGTCAGAGTTGGTGGTTTGAGTTGGTGGTTTGAGTTGGTCGTCGATGTTGGCTACTGAGGTTGATCGTTGAAGGTGGTGGTCAGAAGTAGTCGTCAGAGCTGGACACTAGAGGTGGTTTGTTGTCATATAGCTCGAAGTTGTGCGTGTTGATTGGTGCATTCACGATTCTCGACTCGATTGTCTGGATTGAAGGCTAAAACTAATCCCTGATTAGCCTTTCTGCCTTGGGTTGACTTGCCATGTTAGTTGGCTCTATCCTATTTTTGTAACATTTTCCATGTCGTGTTGTTTCTACTTTGAGATTGGTTTCTTATATGTTGATTTGTGTATATAGTTCATATTTGTTGGCGTGTCTTCCTGTCCTCTACGACATGTCTTACAACATGTTGTGACATTAGCAAGGATATTGTTACGTGACATATAGAAAAATCTGCATATAATATTTTCTTTCCTTATTTTGTCGCGGGATTATGCAGATCTCGTGGCATGCTACCTTTTTACCTATAGAGATGATTTTTTCTTTCCTTGGAGATCTTATCAAAGCTACCCCTATATATATATATATATATATATATATATTGTAGTTTGTTCAATTTTAGGGTTGGTCGTTTTAAAGAATATTGAAGTCGTTTGTCTTGTGTGTTTATTGAAAACCATAAGTGTGTCAATCCTTGGGATTATGAAAGCATTTTGTTAAATCGTTCTACTACAACTTGATAAGGGATTCTCAAACTTAGGGGTAGTCTAAGTTCATCAAGTAGAGTGGTTTTCATTTAAAGGTAGAAAGATAAAAGTCTTAGTGAGAGAGGGTCTCATACTTAGGGGGAACCTAAGTAATCGTTCACTAATATTTTTATATTTAGGGAGAGCCTAAGTACGTTGAAGGTGAGGGGATCTCATACTTAGGGGGAGCTTAAGTTTCATTGAGAGAGAGTCTCACACTTAAAGGAGCCTAAGTGATCGTTCTCTAAGTTAGACTATTTGAGTGTCATTGTAATCGTCGCTTATTTACAGATAAGTATATCATTGTAATTGCTTGACTTTATAGAAGTGAAAATATCTTTCTACCCCTAGACGAAGGTGTGATATTGCACCGAACTGGGTTACCAAACTCTGTGTTCTGTTTTAGCTTTAGTTTTATGTGTTGATCTTTGATGTTCTTGGAATTGTCGTGACATTGTATGTTACAAGTTTTTTCATGTGTTAGATAACCTTTATTTCACATTTAACCTTGTGTAGATCATCTACCAAGCACTTGACTTGCGTCCTTAAGCTTGTGATTGTCCTCCAACAGCTTCTTTAGCTCTTACACCTAGTGAGATGACATCTTCTGTGCCCTAAACTTCTAATTCATATGAAATTGGATCCGTCATTCTTACACAACCAGTTCAATTAAATGGAAGAAGCAACTGATAGCATTGCAATGCAATAAGCAAAGTCACATCACTACCATGTTCTGAAACAGATTTTGGTTTTCGAAGCGTTGCAATGATCTATAACAACGTTGTGACACTTGCTCTCAGGTTTGTAGTGTTGTTTAGCATCGTCTAGAAGCGCAGTGATACTCCCACTTGGTCCTAGAGCGTTGAGACGCTCTCCAGTTCAATTTTTTGACCTTCTACGTTTGGCTCATTTTTCACCTTATTTCACTTCATGTTCTCAAATCTTGTTCCATAACTAAGTTTGTTAGAAAACACTAGTAAACAGAATGAAAGCATCAAATAAAGCATACATTAGCCTAAACTAGAACCCTATAACACTTTTAGAGTTCTATTAGTTGTGTTGGAGGTGGTCGTCAGATTTGTCGCCAGGGTTAATAATGGTTGTTGCGATAGTGGTTGCTGTCGAAGTTCGTTGCCGCCAGTGGTAGGGCAGTCGTACCTAGCGGCAACCATGGTGGAAGTGAGATAGAAGATTAGTGAGGGTATTTTGATAAATTTATATATTAGAAAAATTAGAGAGAGAATAATCATTAAATGCTCAAAAACTTTTTTTTTTCTCTAAAAGGTGATTTAAAGTGTTTCTCTTCGACTAACTTACTTCATAAACTTATTTTTTACAAAAGTTATATTTTGAGTGGTTGCCAAACATTCTAACTTCTTCAAAATGATTCTTTTTTCTAAAGAATAGACACTTGAAAAGTTAAACCAAGCACGAAATCAACTTTTAGAAAAAAAAAAAATTGAGTTTAATTGGAAATCCTATAAATTTTTATAGTAAGTGAAAAAAAACCAAAAATTACTCACTACCCTCTCCCAAATCTTTCCATCTTCACTTCCACCATCGGTGCCGCTAACGAGCACCACTCAGCACCAACCACTACCTATCGCTAATGACCCCATTGTTAATGGTCGTCGTTGAGAACTGCCCCCAATGCTCTCACCACCCACCTTTAGCGACCAGTAACCAAAACTTATGGTTGATGACTAGCAATTGGAATTGGGAACAAATGGTCGGGCAACCACCATCCGCTGCCATAATGCCTTTCGACCACCACCGACACCCATTGTTGGTGATTGATGATTAGCAATTGCGATATAGGACCGGAGACTAATGATCAAGAATATTGGGTCGATGGTGATCATCCAATTGACCACTTCAATGATGGATCTCCCCTATCCTGATCGCTTACTACTACTTATGAATCCCAATTCTTGATTACTTGTTGTCGACCATTGAGACCTAGCAATCAGTGATCGAGAACTAGTGACCAACGATCATGACCAGGGATTGATGACCAAAGACAACTTCATCGACTAGGGATCATTGACCAGGACTGGGATCAAGATACGCGATTAGAGACCACCCTCGATGATTATGGACCCCGACTAACGACTTGGACTAGGATCAATGACCAGCAACACTTGATGACTAGCGATTCGGAGCTAGGGATTGAGACACTTGCAACTGGTACCCGTATTTTGAAATGATTCAATTTTAGTTCTAATACTTTCAAGTTAATTTTTATCGAAGTTGATTACATTATTATAATAATTTTCAAACAAGAAAATAATCTATGTGAATATGTTTTCAAAATTTATAGTGAAAAGGCTAAAAAATAGTAATATTTTTTTTCACAAAAATCAACAATAAACTAGTCGTAAATATTAAATTTAAGATCTATTAAAAATATAGAGACTAAAATTAAACATATTTCGAAATACATCGATGGAAATGATATTCTATCAAATTCAAATAATGTGGAAGATAAGAATCACGAGACTTTTTTATTTTTTATTTTTTTCTTTTTTCCTTATGTTCTAAATATTCGAAATTATTAAATTGGAGCAAAATTAAAATTTGCAAGTGGGAAAGACATTATTTTGGCGATAAGATAAAACCTAAACACGTGAAACATAAAAAAAACGAAAGGGTTTGAAACTCGTCAAAGTGTTAGGCTAAGGCTCGTATACATTATTGAGAAATTGCCTTACTTTCTTCATTTCCAAACTTGAGTTTCTTTTGCTTATAAAAGACCCCTTTGGAGATTCATAATCCCAAACAACTCCAATTGCAAAAGCAACATTATTATTCTCTTTTTCTCTCCCTCTCACAAACTCCTCCTTGAGATTAACAACTAATCATGGCAGCTGATTTTGGGAAGGGAAAGAGGATAACAATTTTGAGTATTGATGGAGGTGGCATTAGAGGTATTATTCCCGGAACTATTCTAGCTTTTCTCGAGTCTAAGCTTCAGGTAATTATGACGATACATACATTTCAATTTTCTTTTACATAAATAGTTGACTAGTTCTGATTTCAACTTAATTAATTTAATATGCTAGAGTGAAAGTATTACTCATTTATTCTACAACTCGATAAAAGTTTGTATGAAAATTTTGATTTTTGTTGTTTGGATGATATAATTTGAGAAGGAATTAGATGGACCAGATGCGAGAATAGCAGATTACTTTGACGTAATTGCTGGTACAAGTACAGGTGGTTTGGTTACTTCCATGCTTACAGCTCCTAACAAGAATAATCGACCTTTGTATGCTGCAAAAGATCTAACCCGTTTCTACATAGAACATGCACCAAAAATCTTCCCTCAAAGAAAGTTTGTGATTTTCTTTATCCTCTTGTATACAATTTCTAAATTTGAAAAAGCCTTTCCTTTGCTAATTTTTTTTTTTTTATTTTTTTATTTTTAATGTGAAAGCAGTTATTTCTTAAGTTCAGTGGTGAATTTGTTTGGAAAAGTTATGGGTCCAAAGTACGACGGCAAATACTTGAGGTCGTTGATAAAAGGATTGCTTGGAGATATAACAATTAAGCAAACACTAACACAAATCATTATTCCTGCTTTCGACATCAAGCTTCTGCAGCCTGTGATTTTTAGTACAATCGATGTAAGGATTTTTCTTAATTGTTTGATAATAATTTTGTTTACCCTTTTTTTGGAAATAAAGTAATTAACAATTTTGCATTATTTAGGCCAAATGGGATGAGTTAAAGAATCCAAAACTGGTTGATGTTTGTATCAGTACCTCTGCAGCACCAACTTTCTTACCTGGTCATGAATTTCAAACTAAAGACTCCAACGGAAATACCCGTAACTTTGATATGGTTGATGGTGGAGTTACCGCAAATAATCCAGTAAGCTCCCCATATAGTAATAAACATTATTAATTATTGCCCTAACTAAAATTTCTAAAATCCTTTTTAGTGGATATATATAACTAATGTGTTATGGTTTAAAATTGATTGTTTAGACATTAGCTGCAATGACTCATGTAACAAAAGAGATGAGCATCTTGAGACAAAGAAGTGAACTTTTGAAAATAAAACCCATGGAAACAAAAAAGATGTTGATTCTTTCTTTAGGCACTGGTGTGGCTAAAAATGATGAAAAGTACAGTGCAGCTAAGTCTTCCAAATGGGGTATGCTTAGTTGGATTTATCACAGTGGAGCAACACCTATAGTTGATATTTTCACAGATGCAAGTGCTGATATGGTCGACTATCATATTTCTAGTATCTTCCAATCTAATTATCATCAAAAAAATTATCTTCGTATTCAGGTATGTACTTTTAATTAACAACATTTCTCTAGGCCATTGGTTGATTATAAGTTTATTTATTACAAATCTAAAAAGTAGGGGCTAGACATTATTAAATAAAAATCAGTTGACAATTTTTTAAGAGAAAATTATGTGTTTGATTAAGATTGTAACGTTTGTTTATTTTTTTTCAATGTGGATCCTCAACATGTTTAATATTGTTCTTTAATTGAGTATCTGTTTGGGTTTCATGTAGAATTCTCAACAAATGGTAACGTAGATTTTTTTAGGAAAATTTCTATAAACAGAAAAAATATCAAATTATTTATAAATATAAAAAAATTGTATTGTCTATTAGATAGATCGTGATAGACAATAAAATTTTTCTATATTTGTAAATAGTTTGACTCATTTTTCTATATTTGAAAACATCTATTTTTTTTAAGAAAAAAAAACCTTTTTCGGTTCTTAAGTTCTGGATTTAGTTTCCATTTGCTCTTTATATTTTAAAATGTTATACTTTTAAAACCTAAAACCTCAATTATAAGTAAAGAAAATTTAATAGCTATTATAATACGAAATAAATTACATCTAAAACTAAAATTTGTTAATGAGCTTTTTTCAAATATAGAAAAATGAGTCAAACTATTTATAAATATAAAATTTTTTACAATCTATCAATGATAGACCGCGATAGAATTCTTTCGCTTTCTATCGTTCAAGCGATAGAATTCATTTGCTTGAGTGATAGAGCGATAAAATTCTATTGCAGTCTATTATTGATAGAAAATGAATTTTTTCTATATTTATAAATAGTTTGATATTTTTTATGTTTATAGTAATCTTCCATTTGCTAATATATATGATTGTGTATTTGCAAACAAGGATGACACATTGAGCGGTGATGTATCGTCGGTGGATATTGCAACCGACCAAAATTTATTAAAGCTGATTGAGGTGGGAGAGAGTTTGCTGAAGAAACCATTGTCAAGGGTAAATCTGGAATCTGGAAAGTTTGAACCACTTGATGGCCAAGGAACCAACGAAAATGCCCTTACCGAATTTGCTCAAAAGTTGTCAGACGAGAGGAAATTACGATTGAGCCCTTGAGGCCAATTCCATTTCATGAATTTATGCTTCTTTATTTTCATTCCAATTTTTATTTTTCATAGATACTTCACCGGTTTAAGCATTCCATACTTTAGTCCAATAAATTCTAGAAGTATTTAAAAAATATTTTTAGACTATTTTATCATTTTTATTTTTATACTATATTAAAAGTATTTTAACAATATTTTTATACTTCACCTATATCAACAAGGTGTGATTCCTTCCGGGGCCAATCGTCTTGGTTTGGTCAATTCTATGTTGAGTGAGCTCTTAGAAATTTTCCTAGAAAGTATATGATTGAAGAGTGAAAAGGCAACTCATATTGGCTAAAATGACTCGTAGTTATTTGTAGGATACTGAATAACCCCTTCTTTCTTCTTTGTTCTCATTAACGACTCAAGATATGTGGATTACATGGCCAGGTATTAGGAAAATGACGAATCTTGTTCAAAAACTTTGGCATGAAGTGTTATAATCTTGGTCTCAACCAACTCTTTTAATGAGGTGCAACCTATGATAGATAATAATAGAGAAAGATTGGTCACGAAGAACTAGAAAACGTTAGAACTAAATGTTGACCAGAACGATAGTTGTGGTGTGGAATGACCATTGTTTTGAAAGCAATTGCAACCTGACCTTAGTGTTAATTGTCTTACATTGATTGCTCCTCAAGGTTAAAACAACAACTCTTGACAAACAAGCACTTGTAGAAAAGAAGTTTTGATCAAAGAAGTTTGAAACACAATATAAAAAAAGGGAAGAAAGACTTGAGTTCAACCCTTTTCTAAAAAGACCAAAGGGAAACATTATTTTTCTCCACAAATTTATTTACTTAATGTAATTAAAACGTTAAAAACGGTAATAATAAACTTAATTAGATGAACAACAGATAAAAATTCTTTCTTTTTTATAGAAAGTTGATTAAAGGTGACAAAAAAAACTAGAAGTTATTAGAATTAAATGTCGACCAGAATGACAGTTGTGTTGTGGAAAGACCATTGACTTAAAAACAATTGTGGTACATACAATTTCAGTGTTAATTGTCTCACGTCGGTTGCTCCCTAAAATTAACATAACAACTCTTGACAGATGAGCACTAGTTAGAAAGGAGTTAAAATAAATTAAAAGAAAAAGACTTTGCTCAAAGAAATTTGAAACAGAATACAACAGTAGAAAGAGGGAAGAAAAACTTGTATTACCGAAGAACTCGTTCAACCATTTTCTAAAAAAGATCAAAGAGAAACATTTTTTTCCTTAAAAAATTGAGATCCATAATGTAATTAAAACATTAAAAATGGTAATTTGAAGAACAACAAATAAAAAAATTATCTTTTTTCTCAGGGTTACCAAACCCTGCCCATCCGACTTATAAAAACTTTTAATGTGAGACAAAAATAAAAGATACTTTTTGACATTTTCTACCATGACAAGTGTAATTTAGAAAAATAATAGATACCTTACAAATAATTAGTATAGTTTTTTTAGAAAAAAAAAAAATTCTCCTATATATTTATATTTATATTAGTCATAGAACTCAAAGTTTTTTAAAAAAAATGAAAAATAAAAATTTTTCATTCTCCGTACAGATTAATGGAACATGTCATAATAAATCTTTTGAGAATTCTTAAACTTATTTTTTTACCAATGAAAAAGTATTGTTTGATTCCAACCACAAATCTATTAGTCGCTAATACATACTATATCTATTTGAGCTATACTATCTTTGTCAATTTAAAACCACTTTTATTTCAATTACGTTACTTTTGTTCTAATCTTAATTTTAATTCATCCAACCTCTATGTGTTTTTATTCTTTTCTTCTCCTTTATTATTTTAAATTTCATATCAAATATTTACTATTTAAGGTCAATGGAAAGTATATATATTCATTCAAAATTTTAATTTCACCTCATAAACTCATGTTTCAAAGATTTTAAATATATATTTCGTATTTATTGAATTTTCAGATGCATTGCTTGAGTTTCTTCCATTTTAAGCAAAAATTGTGACGACCTAAATATTTTTCAAAAGTTAAAAAGTAGGTGTTTAATCATTCAGTTTAGATAGATTGCAATTTCTACATCACAATCCCTTTTAGTTGACAAAAAACACTCAATTAATAAATTGCAAATTTTAATTATTTCTAATTAAAAATTAACGAGTCTCTAAAGAAAAAATAAAATAAAATAACAATCCATCGACGGTTATTTTCATGGTAATTCCATTACTGGTTCATTAAACAATAAAATTATACATTATGAAATCACTTTCCCTCAATGGTAATTTTATAACTAGTCCATATAAAAAATATGTAATAAATCACTTCCCTTAGTTCAATTAATGTGAGTGTGACTTTATATTATTAAATTTTTGATTGGCTAAGATCAATAAAATTGTGTAATAGATCTCTCACTAATCGAGAATTTAATAAAGTAACACATAGTTTAGCTGGCAAAGCTTCAAAATTACATTACACTACGTTTGAAGAAAGAAAGAGAAGAAAAGAAAAAAGTTAAAATTGTTGACTCGTTTCTTGTTTTTATTTTTGGTTTCTAGTTTTAAGTTTTCAAATAATAATAATAATAATAATAATAAACATGTTACTGTCTTTAAAATTATTTTTTTCGAACTGAATATTAAAGAAATTTTATGTTATATTTAATATATAGGTTTAAGCATTTTATAAGTTAAAAATAAAATATGGAGAATTGTAAAAATGTCAAATTGATTTGTTAAAATTAGACCCATATACAATGTTTTATGATTTTGCAAAAAAATCAAAATCTTTAAGCCCAACCCAATTGAAATGCCCGGATGACCAAAATGCCCTTCACAGTTAAAAATGTGTAATTGTTTCTGATTGTCCACTAATTACTATCTGATTGCTATCTGATTACCATATAATTGCCAATGATACCAATTTCTATTTTATTGTTGTCTGATTATTGTTTGATTGTTATTAATTGTTAATGATACTTATTGTTGTTTGATTGTTATTTGATATTGATTGTAATATGATTATCAATGATATCATTGTTATCTGATTGTTCTCTAATTACTATATGATATTGATTGTCAATGATATCGATTGTTATTTGATTGTTATCTGATTATTATCTGATACTAATTGTCAATGATACCGATTGTTGTCTGATTGTTGTTTGAATAATATCTAAAATGAGTTGTCAATAATATTGATTTTTATCTGATTACTATCTAATTATGATTGTCAATGATATGTGATTTTTATCTGATTTTCATTTGATATTGATTGTTATATGATTGTTGTCTGATTACTGATATACTAATTGTCAATGATTACCTTATTGTTGTCAACAATAAACTGCTATAAGGCACTATATATTTTACTTACATAAAAACAAATGATTAACAAATATATCTTTGATGTCCATAATATGATTATTCAAATAGATACAAATTATTTACATGTTTTTCTATTATGACCAACACGCTTACAACGACTACAATTCGCGTGCTTTGCCAATTCACCAATTGAAGGAATCCTTTGCTTTTTAGGTCTTCTTGCTTGACGAGGGTTGTTAACCTCTAAAATACAAGTAGTAAAAAATCAAACATCAATCACATGACAATTAAATACAAATAACAAAGTACTTAATATCTAATGAAAATCATATGGGAATTAGATAGCAGTGAGATATCAATCACGTGACAATCAAATAGAAATCACAAAGTACTTAATATCTATGAAAATCACATGGTAATCAATGACAATCAGATATCAATCAGATAATAATCACATGTTAATCAAATAAAAATCACAAAGTATTTAATATCTAATGAAGATCACATGACAATCGGATATCAATGATATCACAATCAAATAGATATCAAATATCAATTATATAGTCATATTTGATTCTCTATGCTTAAACAATTCACCCGCACTTCTAATTTTCAATTTAATTTCCACATCTTGTATAACATATCTAACTAGCATTTTGCAAGCTACAACAATTTTTTGTGGGTTATCCTTAATGATCAATGGTCTTAAGCTTGACACCATAGCATGGTGAATGAAATTAATTGCTAACCATCCTCTCAAAAGAATGTTCAAGTAAAATATTGGAGGAAGAAAAATACAAGAAGAAGAATGTAAATGGAAAGAAACACAATTATACAGCAAGCCATATATTCTTATGGGAACCCAAAGGAGTCCTTTTCACATTAGACCTAACAATTCTAACTCTCCAAAGTACTAACAATAACACATGAATTTCCCTCTTACCCATGTTGCAACTCCACTCCTTTAAATTCCTCAATATACATAACCTCAAATAAAAAGTATGTAAAATCAAACTACAATAAACATATAATAACCAAATAACACAAATTATCTCAAATACAAACCAACAATCTACACCCAATTTATCGCAATCTGACAAATTTTCAATCAATACACATGATTATACACAAATAATTAACATCATCATTCCAAAAACCTAACATTCATTCCTAAAAAAACTCTAGTAATGGAAAAATCGAAGAAGATCTTGATGAAATCGAAACCAATAAAATTGTGAGCGCAATCGTGAATGAGAGAAGATGAGGATGAAATTCAAGCAAAAAAATCGAATACAAATCGTGGCTTCAAGAAGAGAAATCCTCAAGGAAGGAGATTTTGAAACCGTGTGTTCAACTAATGAAAGCAAAACAAGATTTCGAGAAAAAAAATCTGTGCAATCGTGTGCATCAAAAGAAATTTTGTATTTCTTGGAGAAATCGTGAATATTGGAGAAGATCAAATAATCTTGGGTTGTTGCAGAAACATGGAGAATATTGAGGAAGAAAACATGAATGAGAATATCAAATTTACTAAATTTCTATTTCTTAAGAGATGGGGGTCGTTTTGGAATATTATTTTCACGTAAAAAAAATCAAATAATGTGATTTTTTAACCACCTATATTATTTTTAATATATTTTGCCATATTTGTAATATTTTAAAAGTTGATGACAGAGATGCTAATATATAGTTGTAATTTGATACCCAATGCAATTCTCCAATAAAATATGGGTTTTATTTAGAGTGTGTTTGGCTCACCAATATAAGTTGAGTTTAGTTGATAAAATATACCAACTCAATATTTGGTCACCAACTTTAAATATATTTTTTTAAACAACCAACTTTAAATTGTTGGTGGAGCTGAGTTGATATATTTTACCAACTCACCTCAACTCTCCCTTCTTCCATTGTCTTCAATGGCTCCACTCATTGGCCATTATCAGCGACCACCACTACCACACTCTGAAAATCAACTTCAAGCTCCGGCAACCACCTTCGATGACAACTCTGGTGACTAACTCCGATGACCACCTTTGTGCAACCAACTTCAACGATCAATTTCGAGTTCTGGCAACCACCTTAACTACAAAATTCGGCGAAAATCACTTTCGATGATCAACCTTGACAACCACCTTCACGCGACCAACTCCGGACTCTGACAGCCACCTTCAACTACAAACTCCGACGAAAATCATATTCGATAATTAACTTCAACAACTACCTCCGACTATTATAAGATCGATGACTGTTAAATAATGTTGGAGGGTTGTTGATTATATAAATAATAGTATTTTGTCTACGTTAAAGGCAATATTTATATGTAGAATATTGTAAAATATATTTTTATTTAATTGAATTCACATATCAAATGAGTGTTATGAATATTTGGAAAAGTATGTTGTAGTTGAAAAGTATCTAACGGATTACAAAAAAAAACTATAAAATGGAGATTTTTTTTGGGGAATTTTTAAAAATAAAAAAAATAAGAGAAACTATTTACACAAAATAGCAAAATTTTTAGATAGTTGTGATAGACGTTGATAGAAGCCTATCAGGGCCTATCACTGATAGAAGTGATCAAAGTCTATCACCGATAGGTGTTGATAGAAGTCTATCAATGTCTATTTTTGCTATTTTCTGTAAATAGTTTGACATTTTTTCTATGTATGAAAATTTTCCTTTTTTTTTTATTTTTCTGGCAAGAATTAGTGAAATATAGAGATTTGTTCTTTGATGATCCTCTAAATTTGGAGGAATTTGAAAATGGAATTGTTAAAGAATTGTGGTAGCATTCCATTTGCTGCTAAGATGACATGGAATATTCAATTAGAAAAAAAATCATGATAGAAGAAAAATACAGAGCAACAACATAAAGAAGAAGAAAAAGAAGAAGGAGATGATGATGATGATATTCATGGATAAAAATTAGGTAGCAAAAGTTTCGATTTCTCTATAGTTTTTCATTTTATTTAATCATATTTATGCAGAAATGTAGTTAGTTAATTGTTGTTCATTATAGAGACAGAAAGGAAAACTTTAAAAAATAAAAGATTGCAATCCATATTTTATTTAAACAAAAATGTGTATAATTATTGAATAAAAAAGTTTTAAAACAAAAATAGTAATCATAAAAGTAGATTATTTAGAGTTCAAAAAATTGCACTAGATATCTTAGATATATATATGAACTCAACTTAGCACCCCAAACACAAATATATAAACTTCAGACATCATATTTCAACTCAACAATTCAAACAACCCTTATATCCTTAAAAATTGGAAACAACGTAAAGAATAAACTTGTTTCTAAAAATTATATTCATATTTAGGAAAATTTTAAAAAGATGGAAAAAAAAATTGAGAAACAACAGCCATCACGTGTTATGTATCACAAAATCAAGAAAAAGAAGAAATAAAAAATATTATCCAGTCTTTTCCGTTTTTCCCCCTTGACAGTGAGAATACCAATAATAACTGGCGCTAATTAAACATAAAAAAAAAAAAGAAGTTAAAAAATCATTTTTATACTGTTCAATTTTAGTCTATAGGTTAACAAATTATAAATTTAACCTTTTGAAGTTGAAGCTAATTTATAATTTCTATTAAGAAAAATACTGTTATGAATGATGTTTTTCACAATCTATAGTGAAAAGATTAAAGGTTAATGATTTTTTCAGATAAATAAAAAAATAAATCAAAATTTATTGAAATTATAAAAGCCAACATTTCAACATACAAAACTAAAATTGAACCAGCTTCAAAATAGAGCTATTAGAATAGTATTTAAAACCAAACTTAAACTATGTAGAAGATATAAACCCAATTTATTATGTTTTTAATTTTTTTTAATATTTGAGAACATTAAATTTGAGCCAAATTCAAATTGGCAAGTGGGAAAAATGTAATTTTGGTGATAAAATAATAATAATAATAATAATAATAAAAGAAAAAAAAAAAGAATCACGTGAAACATTAATTTAAAAAAAAAAATAAAATAAAAAAAACGAATAGTGGGAAACTCGTAAAGTACTTAGGCTCGTATTTACATGATTGAAAAATGCGTAATTTATTTTATTTTCAACTTGAGTTTGTTTTCCCTATAAAAACCCCTTTGGAAATAGGATATCTACACATAATTCCAAACTCCAATTGCAAAAGTAAACATATTATTCTCTTTTTCTTTCCCTCTCACAAACCCTTCCTTTCAATTTACAAATAAAACATGGCTACTGATTGTGGGAAGGGGAAGAGGATAACAATTTTGAGTATTGATGGAGGTGGCATTAGAGGCATTATTCCGGGAACTATTCTAGCTTTTCTCGAGTCTAAGCTTCAGGTAATTACTATACATACATTTCCTTTTTTCAAAAAATTTAAAAAGTTTACTAAATGTGAATTCAAGTTAATTTCAAAAAAGTGAATGTTAAAGATTTCCATTGAAAAGATGGAGAGATCTTACTATATGTTATAGTAATTTGGTTGTGAGATGGAACACTATGTTTATCTAATATGATATCATAGCCCATGAAGACCATGTTAAGAATAGTTATTCCTCTTATTGTCCTATAAGTTTGTTTGAAACTTTTTATTTTTGAATCTTTGAATGATATATTTTGGATAGGAATTGGATGGTCCAGATGCGAGAATAGCAGATTATTTTGACGTAATTGCTGGTACAAGTACAGGTGGTTTGGTTACCTCCATGCTTACAGCCCCTGATAAGAATAATCGACCTTTGTATGCTGCAAAAGATCTTACTCGCTTCTATATAGAACATGCACCAAAAATCTTCCCACAAAGAAAGTTTGTATTTTTCTTTTTCTCTTGTATAGCATTTTCATTTTGCAAACACTTTTCCTTATGTTTCCCTTTACTAAAATTGGCATTTTATGGTTTGAACACAGTCATTTCTTAAGTTCAGTGGTGAATTCGTTTGGAAAAGTTATGGGTCCAAAGTATGATGGCAAATACTTGCGGTCATTGATAAATGGATTGCTTGGAGATATAACACTCAAGGAAACACTAACACAAGTCATCATTCCTGCTTTCGACATTAAGCGTCTTCAACCTGTGATTTTCACCACAGTCGATGTATGAAAATTATTTATTACAATTGTTTTTTATATTAATATATATTCATTTTTTCTCCAAATTATAAATGACTTAATTAACATAAATTGGTATTTATCCAGGCCAAATGGGACGAGTTAAAAAATCCAAAATTAGCAGATGTTTGCATCAGTACCTCTGCAGCACCAACTCTCTTACCTAGTCACGAATTTCAAACTAAGGACTCCAAAGGAAATATTCGTAAATTCGATATGGTTGATGGTGGAGTTGCAGCGAATAATCCAGTAAGCCATTCTTTTCTAGTTAAACAGTATTCTTTCGTAACTTTTAGTGGACGATTAATTAATGCTATAGTTTTAAATTGATTATTTAGACATTAGCTGCAATGACTCATGTGAGAAAAGAGATGAGCATTTGGAAAGAAAGAAGTGAACTTATGCCAATAAAACCCATGGAAACATCAAAAAGAATGTTGATCCTTTCTTTAGGGACTGGTGCACCTAAAAATGATGAGAAGTATAGTGCAGCTATTTCTTCAAAATGGGGCATGCTTGGTTGGATTTACCATAGTGGAGCAACACCTATAGTTGATATTTTCACAGATGCAAGTGCTGATATGGTGGATTATCATATTTCTAGCATCTTCCAATCTGAACATCATCAAAAGAATTATCTTCGTATTCAGGTATATCCTTTTAACACCATTCAATTTCCATACATTAGGCCCTTGGTTGATTACATGTTTATAATTGTAAAATAGTTAGGTTTTCTTTTTTCTTCTAATTATTTTCTTTGTATTTCATCTTTTCTTTTAAAATAGATTTATTACAAATTTAAGACTAGACCGTATTAGGCAAACGTCATTGAGTCGTATTTCAAAATTAATTGGCAATGGAAGGAAAAATAACTCATGTGTCTGTTAAGGATTGTGACCTCTTCCTATTTTGTGGATGTAAGAAGATGGTTACTTTTTTGGTTTATCATACTATTTAGGTTTCATATGGAATTCTCACTAAACGTATGCAGACATTATTTTAGGGAAAAATATATTTTTAGTTCCTAAGTTTTGGGTTTAGTTTCTGTTTGGGTTCTTAGATTTCAAAAGGTTACAATTTTAGTTCTTAAGCTTCAAATTTGGTTCCAATTTAGTTCCTCGAGATTTCAAAATGTTACAATTTCACTCTTGATATATTTGCGTTTTGTTTTGATTTAGTCCATAGGTTTCAAGATTTACACTTTTAACTTCGATTTTTTACTAAGTACTCACTTAATTTCCTAAGTACTTACAATTTTACCCTGAAAGTGAGTGTTTAGTGAAAATTCGTAGTTAAAAGTGTAAATCTTGAAACTTAGGGACTAAATTAAAACAAAACTCAAATATATCAAGGGTAAAATTGTAATATTTTGAAATCTAGGAATTAAATTAAAATAAAACTCAAAACTTAAACAATAAGAGTGTAACATTTTAAAACTTAGGAATCAAATGAAAACCAAACCTAAAATCTATAGACCAAAAAAGTATTGTTTCTTTTATATATATATATATATATATATATATATATATATAAAAGAACAAAAATATGGGTAAATCAAATTAAATAGGTATTATAATAGGAAAATTGTCACATATAGAAAAAATGTCAAACTATTTACAGAAAATAGTAAAAAAAATTGTGATAGACATTGATAGACTTCTATCAGCATCTATCAGTGATAAACTTCTATCATTTCTATTACTGATAGACTATGATAGACTTCTATCAGCTTTTATCACAACTATCTAAAAATTTGTTATTTTGTATAAATAGTTTTCCTTAATTTTCTATTTTTAAAAAGTTCCCATTATAATAAGTGAAATTAGATTTGAAAATAAAATTTGATAATGTATATGGTTGTGGATTTGCAAACAGGATGACACATTGAGTGGTGATGTTTCGTCGGTGGATATTGCAACGGAGCAAAATTTATTAAAGCTAATTGAGGTGGGAGAAAATTTGCTGAAGAAGCCATTGTCAAGGGTAAATTTGGAATCTGGAAAGTTTGAGCCACTTGATGGCCAAGGAACCAATGAAAAAGCACTTGTTGAATTTGCTCAAATGTTGTCAGACGAGAGGAAATCACGATTGACCCCTTGAGGCCAATTCCATTTCATTTTCAATATTTAAGCATTCCATATTTGAGTCCAATAAATTGTAAAAGTATTTTTTAAAAAATACTTTTAGACTATTTTATCCTTTTTTATTTTTAGACTATTTTACTTCCTCGTGTTACATATCACACAATCGAGAAACAAAGAAATAAAAAGACAAAAATATTATCCAGTCTTACTTTGATTTTTCCCTTGACAATGAGAATAAAAATAATAGTTTAGGCTGATTTAAAACTAAAAAAAAATAAAAATAAAGAAAGGTGAAAATATCAAATTAATCCTTGTATTTTGTGTATGATTTAATTTTAGTCTAAATATTATCAATAAATTTTAAGTTTAGAGCTTCTTTGGATTATTAAAGAAAATTAATATTTTTCAAAAAAGTCATTTTTATTTAAATTCTTTTGATAAAAAATTGTTTAAAATACACTGTGAAAGTGTTTCAAAAGCTTTTTTGACTAGTTGTCAAACACTCCAATTATTTCTAAAATGACTTATTTTCAAAATTAAACACTTGAAAAGTTAAAGAAAACATCCTCTAGTCCTTCAAAATTAATTTATAATTTTCATTCAAGAAAATACACTATAGAAGATGTTTTCTCAAATTATATAGTGGAAAGGTGTCATACCCCTAGAACTCGACATGGGCACCTATATATGGAGGTTCGATCGTGGCCAAGGGGAGCCAAAGGGGTAAACTGACAATTGATGACACTTGACACATGCAGACTTAGTCAAAGAGACTTGGCGGAGACCAAGTTAATGCGAAGAAGACCCACCTGATGCAGGCAAGTAGGGGGCCATCCGACGCACACCTCAGCTAAGCGAAATAGTTGGACAGGGAGTGACACACACACGGGACGTTGTAGGGCGCGGGGACCTATTGGCGGCATTAGGACCCCTGCGCTAACTGCTAAGCCCATTCGCATAAACGGGGAAGGCATGTAGGGCTGGACATGCGTGCATGCCTCACAAAGCCCGCGCACAAGTGCATGCCAAGGAGGGTCAGCGGAGGCGCACACGCGCGACTAACGCCCACAGCGGGCGATGGCAGGGTAGGGCAGGCGCCCATTGGCAGCACCCATGCCCACTTGGATAGGGTGGTCTAGATAACTCCAGAACTTGAGACCATGAGAATCGGTTCGTCGGTGACATGTGGCATGTTGGGAGCTGGTTAAAGGAGGACACGTGGCAACATATCATTTGTTGAAGTGGCAAGTCGTGGACGTCAGGGGAGTGGAGAGTTCGTAGGAAGATGAAGGTCATGACCAAGCAATTCCCCTAAATAATAGGGAAAGTTGCTAGTCATTGGAGGGAGGAGTGGCTAAGAATAAAAGTAGTGGGTGGTTAACTCCCCCACTAAAGCCACTCCTCCTATTATTTAGCCTTAACTTCCTCATGCCCCTTCCTATCCCTATACAAGTAGGAGTTTGGGACTTGTCCAAACACTACATCACTTCTACTTTCAAAGTGATTCTCTCCTTACTTTGTAATTCTCTAGAGTAGAACGGTCTTGTATAGAGTCCTTGAGTCTTGTATTGTAGTTTTTACTACCTTTGATAATAAAAGGTTAATTTCCACACATCAAGTGTATTCTCTCCTTCCCCTTTTCTTGTTCTTGCGTTAGTGAGCCTCGTAGGTACCTTTAGGATTGATTGGGTCCAAGCTTCAAGCTGGTCAAGGATAACCTCCTTGGCGACGCCACGGAAAAATAAAAAAAAAATTATGCATACCACGCTTCTTCCCCGTGACAAGAGGGCTAGAAATTAATTAATTTATTTTTTTTAGAAAAATAGACTAAATTTAAGATCGGTGGAAAGTAACGAAAATTGAACCTCTGAACATAGCAATATTAAATCTTTGACATACTCCTGTCTCTAGTGAATACCTCTCTTCACAAGAAAATGGGCGGCTCTCTGCTGAAATCTTAATACATTCTCTCTCAAAAAGATTTTCATGACCAAGCACTTTAGATCCTACATATCCAAGACTTTATATTTCTGAGAATAGCAAGTGCTCTTTAGTGGTGTTGTCTTTTATGTTCCTTTTAGTGATTCGTTCATGTTCTCAAAGGAAATTTGCTAATTGAAGGAAGAATTTCATCAAGGATACTTTCTTGTTCCCTTTATTTTTTTCTTTTTCTTCTTAAAAAGCATGTTGTTATCCTTTTTTTTCTATTAATTTGTTTCTTTAAAATTCATAATTGAGAAATTGAAATCACAACGCCATAAATCACTTTCGCTGGGAATTCAATTCCTTCACATAATAGCTCCAGTAAAGGTATCTTAAAACTTCTTACTTCTTCTCTATTATTTAGTTCCCTTACTGACTTAGGCATCAATGCCTTTTTTTCTTTGTTTTGTCGGTCCTCTCTTCCCCAAATTATAAATTTACCGTTGGTTTCACGTGGAGGTCAGGTACGCTTCCCTTGGTCAAAATTTGGCATCAACACTATTCTAACTTTTCTTGAGTCTAATTGATCACCGAAGGCTAGTCGAAGGCATTGCCTCTCAAATAATTTTTCATTCTACTAGGCTTGTGACAGTTGTAGTACGAGTAGAATCTCAAGGAGCCTTTTGAGTTTCTCAGTTTAAACAGTTCAAAGTAACTAATGGGAGAGGGGTTTAAAGTTGATTTGTTGCAAGAAATTATAAATTACATAAAAGTAAATTAACAGATTAAATTCACTGATTAAAAACCTAGCCTAGGCATTCCAGCTAATTCTCCAATTGCAAGTTGATCATAGGTTCATCGAAGTAATTTCTTTATTTTCTAACATTAGCCAACTCATCTAAAAAAGCTAGGTGAGAGTCCAATTAATCAAATTAGTCAATTTAACTAGATGAAAATCATTCTAATTAGTTGTACTAACCACATTACGAATTTGGATCTCGATAAGATGAATATCAACTAGGAATTGTCTAAATTAATATTCATCATGATTCTCCCTAGGTTGATTAGATCATTGTTCACCGTTAATTGCAATAGTTTACAAGCTAATCTAAACCCTTTGCTACTTTTAATTGAATCACAATTATATGTCACGCATTACAATTCGAAACCTAGTTAATGATCATACAACCTCAAGCAAAAATATAATCATATTCATTCAATCATAGTAAGAGAATCCAAAGAACAATTCATGGAATTATCAAAAGATATAAACCTCACAAGTTATAACATAGGGGAAAACTACTCAATACCTAGCTAGAAAACGTTACCTTAGCCCATGATCGACATGTCGATTAATGGGGAATTGATTTGGTACATAGATAGATCAGAGAGGAGAGGAAAATAGAGAGAATTCGTCCTTTGATCGGCTGTGGAATCAGCAAATCCCATGACCTAGCGAGTAAAAAAAGCTTTTATAAAATGGAACTGGCATCTCAGTGCTGACGAAGTTTTACACAGAATAGTTTTCGGAGCGCCGCAAGGTATGTGTGTTGTACGAATAATGTCTGCTCGGGAAACAGGGCTGAGCTGGCGCTTAGGCGACGCCACTGCGCCGTTGGTGTAGGGGCAAAATGGTCATTTTGACCCTCTCTTTCCCAGTTGATGCAATCAAGCTCTGTTTTGACTCGTTTTAGTTCTATTTCAGCTTTATTGTCCGGTTCTACCTCTCAAATGCTCGATATCTGCAAAATGATAAAATAAACACATAAAACCAACGAATGAACTTGAATTAAGCTGAGATAGATAACACATTTTCGATGTTATCAAACACCCCCAACTTAATTATTAATTGTCCTCGTGCAAGGTATAATAAAACAAATAGTCACACAAACAAATGTTCACTCAAGTTGCATGGTTCGTTACTCAAGCCTCAACAGTCTCCTAGATCTAACTTGCATTCAACCATGAAATCAATTCGTAATCAATCAATGAAGCATAATTCAAAATAGAAATTCAAACCTATCCATGCAAGAGTGAGTTCAAATCCCTTCTAATTAAGTCCTAACACCCCAGAATAGCATTAAATAGCTCTCAATTTATTTTTTCCCTACACTGGCTTATGCACTTACTATCAAATGAAAAAAAAAAAATCAAAGAAGTAATATGTCAACTGAGGTGCCTAAAACCATACTCTAAGGACGTCCTAAACTTACATTTATCTTACCTAGGGGCATTAGCTTTCACACATCACTGCAAGGAACTATACTCACTCTTTTCTCGCGAGTGTCCTAACTAAACACGATGAAGGTAGCTCTTTCTACCCTTAGTCATACATAACATTACAAGTTCATTTTTTTTTCATGATATTTTCTTTTCAGTACAACATTTTGTATCTGCAAATTTCATTAAGCAGACATATAAATTATTTTTCTCCCTGGGTATTATATAACGACTTATCATGAAAGACACTATCAAATCAGTGGGGCCTATCGAAGTGACAACAAAAATATAAGCTAAGCAATACAATTCTAAGCATGCGAGACCTAATGTAGGCGGACAAAGAACTTAAACGTGCATGAAAAGTAAGAAAATTTTTAAAAATGGCTGAAAATCATGATTATTCATTTCAAACATCATCTTATACAAGAAAAATCACTAGGGAGTGCATCATCAACTAGTCATAATAATGAACCACACAAAATATGAGTAAACAAGCATGGAAAGCACACAAATAGCCCGAGCTCAAATGCTCAAGGGCTCTAGCCAGAACACAGACATCCCCCACCCCAACTTAAAATTTCACATTGTCCCCAGTGTGATAAAGAAATAAAAACAGGGACAAAATAAAAGGGAGACATAAAACTTCCCTGAATTTTGGCACTAGAATGGTGGTGACATCTGGCTCACAAAATAATAATTCTCTCCATCTTCTCAATGGGCTACAAAAATCAAAATCAAGAAAGATAGAAAGAATTAAGCTCAAATAAAATAAAAAGAAACAGAAAAGAAACCTAAACTAATAAATTAAAGCAATAAAAAGATAAATCTTAGTTGCTTCTAAGTAGCGCAATTGCTTAAGATCGTTATACTCAACCCCACTTGGTTCTCTCAACTATATTCATCATTGGATGCCCGACTACCATTCAACACACCCCCAACTTGGGAGGTTGGCCACTAACCTGAAAAATGCTAGTAGAAGAACAAACTAGGTTAGTGGAAGTGGTAGAATTAATCAACTTAAGAGGGTGTTGTCTATAGTCATTTACAAATAGGGTGTTTGCTTATGAGCATTGTAAATTACTTTGAGTGGAAGGTAGAGGAGCTCACACTTAGTAGGGAGCCTAAAGTACGTTGTATTTAGGGATCTCATACAAAGCTTAAGAGAAGTTTTTATTGTGGAAGTGAGAGGAGCCTAGTGTTGAAATTTCTTTCCACTGCGCATACAACCTGCCAGAGTAGGTGATATTGCACTAATTGAGTTATCAATCTTTGTGTTTATTTATTTCTACTATTATTGTTTGATATTAAGTTATTTTGTTATCCTATTATAACATCATGCTTGACTTTTGTATTCTATATTAGCTCCACTTTAAAATTTTAACTGATATTAACCCTTTCTAGTTGACCAAAAAAAAAAATTCATAAGTTGACATTTTTATTTAAATCTAATTAAAAATTAACAACTTCACAAAAAAAAGTCCATCCACAGTTATTTTCATGGTAATTATTATACTACTGGTTCATTAAAAGAATAAAATTATACATTATTAAATCACTTTCCCTCAATGGTAGCTTTACAATTAGTCCATATAAAATTACATACAATACATTATTAAATCACCGCTCGGTTCAAGGAAAATAGAAAACACATCTACACATTACATGTTTGACTTATATTATTAAATTTCCAATAAAAATTGTGCGAGAGATCTCTCATTAATCAAGGAGGCAATAAAGTAACACATTTTTAGCTGGCAAAACTTCAAAATTAGAGGCAAGTTAGAAGACTAGAACAATTTTTTCTTTAAAAAAAATAGACCAACCAAGTTGACTTGAATCAAATTAGAAAAATAGGTGGAGCCTATTACATACACCCCCTTCCTTAAAAAAAATAAAAAAATAATAATAATAATAAAAAAAAAAAAAGCCACATGACGAGGAAATGGTGGATCTAAAAGTTGAAAGATGGGTTATTATTTTTTGGTTAAATTTTAAAAAGAAAATGTCCCTGAACTATATACTTTGTATAAAAAGTACTCCTAAACTTTCAAAGGTTTAAAAAATGCCCTTAAACTTACAAAAAGAGTTCAAAAATATTCGTGACATTAGTTTCGGATGGAAACTGTTAAAGTTTTGTTTAAAAAATACCGCTGAACTTTTCAAAAGTTTCAAAAATAACCTAACACAACAAAACTTCAAAAATACCTTCACCATAAGTTTATGAACATAAACCGTTAATACCTCATTGCAAAAATAACTTTAAAAAAAAGTTTAAAATTGCTCTTAACATTAATATGGTGATCAATTTTTTTGAAGTTTTCTTGAGTTCGAAAAGAATCAACTTTAAAACAAATTATAAAGACATCCTCATTTTTTTTTTCATATAGATACTTTCATTTTCTTCTTAATTTTCCAATTATCAGCTTACACCAATTTTCTAACCAACCAAAATTTTAAGTTAAAATAAAAATCCCATAAAATCTCACAAAATTTTAAAATCAAAATCTCCCCTTAAACATAGCAAAACATTAGAAGAAGAAAAAAAATTTAATTGTAAAAATATAGAAGAAAAAAAATTGAAATTGTTATAAGGGCCATTTTGGAAAAACAAATAAACAAAATATCAAAACTAAAGATTTTTCTATTTGTACAAAATTTGAAATTTTGAAGACATGCTTGCAAAATCATATTCTTTAATTGCAAATATAGCAATCAAATTCAAAGTATTAACATATATATTAACATTTTAAAAAAATTGTAAATTTAGCAAAGTCTATCAGTGATAGACTTCTATTGTTGATAGACTCTTATGGTCTAGGTGGTCTATCACTGATAGACCATTAGAGTCTATAAGTAATAGAAGTGTATCACTGATAGACTTTGCTATATTTGTAGTTTTTTTTAAAGGTTTCTACACACTTGGTTATTATCCCAAAATTGCAACTCTTTACAATTGTCCTATATCTATATGTTTGAGAAACTAGGAACAACGAAAAGAAGAAACTTGTTTCTAATAAATTATATTCAAATTTAGGAACATTTTTAAACATTCAAAAATGAGAAACAAAAGCACTATTGCGTGCTATAATATGATATTAAATTTCCATCGACATTTTAATATTTTTATACATATTTTTATATTTCTATGAGTTTGAAATTAACATGAAGGGTGAATTGACATTGGGAAAATTACCTTTTTAGTCCTCAAGTTTTGAACAATAAGTGCGTTTGGTCCCTAAGTTTTAAAAATATACCTTTTTAGTCCCTCAGTTTATAAGAATAGGTCCATTTGGTCCCTGAGTTTTCAAAATATACCTTTTCAGTCTCTGAGTTTTTAAAAATAGGTCTAAAAGGTCCTCCAAGTATTTTTTTTCCTTTAATTTTTTAAAAATAATTATATGATATTTAAAATTAGAAAAAATAGTTTTAGAGTCGAAATGGTTTTTAAAAATTATTTTTATAATTTAAAATGTCATATAATTATTTAAATTAATAATAAAAAATTATTTGAGGGATCTCTTAGACCTATTTTTAAAAACTCAGGGATTGAAAAGGTATATTTTGAAAACTCAGGGACCAAATAGACCTATTCTTATAAACTAAGGGACTAAAAAGGTACATTTTTAAAACTTAGAGACCAAACGTACATATTGTTCAAAACTTGGGACTAAAAAGGTAATTTTTCCATTGACATTTCTATTATCGTAGAAAAATCTATGAAACATACAAATAAAAAATAAAATGTCACTAATATAAATATAATAATAAATAATAAATATGTTAATTTATTTGAAAATCATAAAATGTATATTTACTTATTCTAAATATTTTCTTTTGAATTTTTTGTTATTATAATTATTTTTAAAAATGTGAATCCACATTAATATTTTGTTGATATTTCAATAGACAATTTATAACCTTTTATATATCACAAAATCGAGTGATAGCATCGAAAATGTGTTATCTAGCTCTACTTAATTCGAGGTTATTCTTAGGTTTTATATGTTTATTTAGTAATTTTATAGGTTTCAAGCACCTAAGAGGTAGAACCGGATGTCGGAGTTGAAGAGTTAAAACGAGTCAAAATGGAGCTTAATTGTATCAATCAGGAAAGAGAGGCAAAGTGACCAAAATGTTCCTGCAGCAAGGTGCAGCGGCACAACCTAGGCACCTAGCTCAACGCTTTGTTTTCGAGAGAGCAATTTCCTTGAAATGCCGTTGGCGTCACAACGCTCCGAAGCACCAGACCACATGATTTTTCGTTAGCGTCGCGGCGCCATCGCGATGTTATAAAAACATCTTCAGCTGTCTAGGTTAGAGAGAGGTCCGATTCCAGCCGTTCTCATCATGTTTTCTCTCTATTATCCTCTACTTTTTAGTCTGTGTATGTACCGAAACTCTACTCCATTGATCGGAATGCCGATTATGGGCTAAGGTATCATTCTCGAGCTTGAGTTCTTAGGATTTTCCCATTTTTTCATGTACTTTATGAGAATTTGAACTCCAATTTGCTTGTATTTGTTAGATTCAATTCTGGTTTTTTATTGAATTGTGATCGTATTAGCAGACGCTGGTGGATTATACGATTATATTGGTTTTGACTAATGCTTGATACGTAACTGTGTTGATCTCTAGAAAGCGATAGGTTAGGTTAGCTTGCAAATCTATAATGATGAGTAATGTGCTAACCAACGTAGGATTGAATTGAGAGAATATTTAATTAGGCGCTTGAAAATTAGATATTCAACTTGACGATGCCCTAGACCTTAATGCAATTAGGACAATGTTGAATACGTATGCTTATCATCAATTCAATCTGGAGTAATTAAATGATTAGAATGATTAATTAGCATTTCTAATTAATTCGGTCAAGTATAAACAAATATTCAATTAGAGTGATGAGAATTCGGGGGAATTGCGCGATAACCCTAGCTAGACTTTTTTCATATATTTATTCAACGTTTACTTTTGCGTTTATTTTATGCAATTTATATTTCTGCAATGAAACAATCAATCTCAAACTCCCCCTTTTGGTTACTTAAACTATTTACAATTTAACTAATAGATTCTTTAGTTCCCTACTTCGACCATGCTTCCACTACTACATTTTTTATAAGTAACGGTTAAATTATTTGGTTCGAAATTGGGCAACGAATTCTATCTGACCATCGAGAAACAAAGAAATAAAAAAAATATCTAGTCTTATTTTGTTATTTATCTCATGACAATAAGAATGATAACAATAATAAATTAGTGGTGTCAGATTAAAATCTAGAAAAAAGTTAAAAATACTATTTTAGTCTCAAAATTTTAACTTTGATTCAATTTTAACCATCATGGATTGACCTAGTGGTAGTGGGAACATTCAAAAAGAGCTAAAGGGCTAAGGGGTTGTGGGTTCAATCCATGGTAGCCACCTACCTCGGGTGAGTTGTTCTGTGAGCTTAGTGGAGATGCGTGTAAGTTGGCCCGAACACTCACGGATATAAAAAAAAACTTTCATTCAATTTTAGTCCATATATTGTTAATTAATTTTAAATTTATCCCTTCTAAGCTAATTATATCAATGTATTACACAATGATAACAATTTTCATGAAAAAAAATACACTATAAGAAAATGGTTTTCAAAATCTATAGTGAAAAAGGCTAAAAGATAATAAGTTTTTTAAGAAAAATAAAAAATAAACTAGATTGATTAGAAGTAACCATGTGTCTTTAAACCGAACATAAAGATAAGAACCCACTTTATTACGTTTTTTGTTTAATAAGACTAGATTTTCTATTATCATTTTTTCAATATTTAGGACTATTAAATTGGAGCCGATTTAAATTGGCAAGTGAGAACAATATATTTTTGGTGATAAAATAAAAATAAAAGAATCACGCGCAAAACACAAGAAAATAAAAATAAATAAAGAAAGACCAAGAGTGGGAAACCTAGTAAATTAAGTATATTAGGCACGTACATGCATGATTGAATAATGGTTTAATTATTTTATTTTCAAACTTGAGTTTGTTTTCCCAATAAAAAGACCCTTTTGAGATTAGATATCAGACACACAATCCCAAACTCCAATTGCAAAGGCAACAATATTCTTCTCTTTTTCTTTCCTTTCAAAAACCCTTCCTTTCATTTTACAAATAAAACATGGTTTCTGATCCTGATTATAGGAAGGGGAAATTGAGAACAATTTTGAGTATTGATGGAGGTGGCATTAGAGGCATTATTCCCGGAATTATTCTAGCTTTTCTCGAGTCTAAGCTTCAGGTAATAACAATACATACATTTCAATTTTTTGTTTAAAAAAAAAATTCAACGAGATGGCATGTTACAGGATAGTTACTTCTCTCATTGTCTTATAAGTTTGTATGAAAATTTTGATTTTTTGTTCTTTGGATGATACAATTTGGCAAGGAATTGGATGGTCCAGATGTGAGAATAGCAGATTACTTTGATGTAATTGCTGGTACAAGCACAGGTGGTTTGGTTGCCTCCATGCTTACAACTCCTGGCAAGAATAATCGACCTTTGTATGCTGCGAAAGATCTCACTCCCTTCTATATGGAACATTCACCAAAAATCTTCCCTCAACGAAAGTCAGTAATTTTCTTTTCTCCTTTTATATAATTTTTAATTTGCAAAGGTTTTTCCTTGTAGTTTTCTTTTACTAAATTTGTGTTTGATGGTGTCAACGCAGTCATTTTTTAAGCTCAGTCGTGAATTCTTTTGGAAAAGTTATGGGCCCAAAGTATAACGGAAAATACTTGCAATCATTGGTAAAAGAATTGTTGGGAGATATAACACTCAAGGAAACTCTAACACAAGTTATAATTCCCACTTACGACATTAAGCTTCTTATCCCTGTGATTTTCACTACAGTCGAGGTATGAAAATTATTTACTATAATTGTTTAATAATAATATGAACCCAAAAAAAATGAACTAATTAACATTAATTGACAGGCTAAAATGGATGAGTTAAGTAATCCAAAATTGGCTGACGTTTGCTTGAGTACCTCTGCAGCACCAACTTACTTACCTGGTCATGAATTTGAAATCAAGGACTCCGAAGGAAATATTCGTAAATTTGATATGATTGATGGTGGAGTTGCAGCGAATAATCCGGTAAGTCTTATCTCCTAATTAATTATTAAGTGAAAAAGTAGTCTCAGGAAAATGTTTTTAACTTTTAGTGGATGATTAATATAATGTTATGATTATAAATTGATTGTTTAGACATTAACTGCAATGATGAATGAAAGAAAAGAGATGATCATCCGGGCACAAGAAAGTGAGAATAAGCAATTGCCAGAAACCACAACAACACGAGAAAAGATGTTGATCCTTTCTTTAGGGACTGGTGCACCTAAAAAAATTGAGAAGTATAATGCAGCTATGTCTTCCAAATGGGGACTTTTTGGTTGGGTCTACAATAATGGAGCTGCACCTATCATTGATATTTTTACAGATGCAAGTGCTGATATGGTGGATTATCATATTAGCACTGTCTTCCAATATGATCATGATGTTCATAAAAATGATGATCTTCGTAAAAGGGATTATCCTCGTAAAAAGGATTATCTTCGTATTCAGGTATTATACTTATAATTTACTAGTTTATTTTAATTTTAAATATAGGAAAATTTATTATTTTTCATTGAGAGTTTAAAAAATTAATTGATGATTTTATTGTGGATTTGTACACAGGATGACACATTGATGGGTGATGTAGCGTCTGTGGATATTGCAACAGAAGAGAATTTGTTAAAGTTGGTTGAGGTGGGAAAGAATTTGCTGAAGAAACCATTGTCGAGGGTAAATTTGAAATCTGGAAAGTTTGAGGCACTTCCTCATGAAAAAGGAACCAATGAAGAAGCCCTTACTGAGTTTGCTAAACGTTTATCGGAGGAGAGAAAACTACGATTGTCCCGTTGATGCCAATTCCCCATTTCAAACTTTTATTTTAATATGCTTCTAATTTATTTTCATTTTCTGTTTTAATCTCTCTGTTTGTGTTCCTCGATATTTCATGTGTGTTTAATCCTTCCATATTTGATTATAATAAATTGTAAAAGTTGGGTTGGGCCCAATTTTTTCTTCTGCGCAAATGATTTAAATTGAGTTAGACTTTTGACTCGAATGACTTTAATTATTCAGCTCGATCTAATTTATAATTTGCACAATGGATTGAATTTTCGTTTTGATGACGTGACAATTGAGATTAGTCGAAATATTTCATTCAACAAAGTCTTAGATGCATGAAAATTTGTAGATATAACAAAATTCTCCATTTTGATTTTTTGTTTATTTTATAGACCAATTTTGTCGTTTTCAAAAATTCAGGCTTTTATTCCTCTCCATCATCGAGAGAAATAGACCAGATTTGTCCAATCTGATATAACAATACATATTTTATATATAACTATTAATACTAATTAATAAATAGTAATAATTTTAAAATAAAATAAAATAAAAAAATAAAAAAAACAATTCAATAACAAACTAATTTTCATCTACACATGCTATGGGGATTACAAAAAATAAATGAGAGAGTAGATTAAATGTGGTGGGTGAGGGTTGGAAAGTGATAACATTAAAGAATCACTTTGTTCTTGTCCCACATTTCAAAATTTGGATGAGTGGGTTGCATACTCAATAAATAAGTCTTCAATGATATTTTTTAATTTTAAAAAAATTAATAATTTATTTGAAGGTCCAATTTCAGCTCGACTAAAAGGGTCAACCCAAACTCAATCTAATTTTAGAATATGAGATTATGTTTAAGAGGTTGGACTGGCCCAAGCCCGACCTAATCAGTACTTGAGGCCTGAAGGGCTTGGGCTTGGGCTTGAGCAAGGCTTGGGCCTTTAATTCTTTAGGTAGAATCAACCCGACTTGGCCCAATGATGATGGCGACCAAGGTTTGACTCATCTAAGCCAAATTTTCATTTTTCCATAAAACAACTTTCAATAATATCAATAGTATTTTCGTAATATATCACATATCAATCAATTTTCAACTATATTTGCTATCAAAACAACTTAAGAATATCAATAGTACATCATCAGGTGTATGACATAACAATCAATCAGTAAATATTTGTATATTAGACAAGAGTGTATCAACAGTATATCTAACATCAATCAATATTCCAAATGTGTATTAGCAATTTATCTAAGAGAAATCAACATTCAATCAATAATTTATTTTGAATTTAAACATGCGTGCTTCATTTTATAAGCATGATATTCCAAGTGTACCAGCAATATATCAGATATATGACATTAGTGTACCAGATATCAATCAATAAATACTTAAAGTAATATCTAAGTGTATTAGTTTTATATCTAACATCAATCAATATGCCAAGTGTATTTCAATAGTATATCTAATAACAATCAACATTTAATTAATAATTTATTTATAAGTAAAGCATGCATGTTCATTTATTTATATGCATGATAATCCAAATGCATCAACAAGATATTATATATGAGACATGAGTATATCAGATATTGGTTGCAAGAATTTGCCGAATTCCCTTTGTCCAAAAAAATTATGTGTCTACCTCGATTTTGTAGTGGAGGTAGTACGGTCAATCCATAAAGAATTGATGTGTTGTCAATTAAAACGTTTAAAGTCTTTGAGTAACCCAATCAGAGGGGGTTGGTTTGGTTTGTTCGAAACTGAAAAGATGCTTGAAAATAAATTTACAGAAAAATAAATTTGCAGAAAAATAAATTGTAGGCAATTGAAAATTAAACAAATAAGAGTTGAGAAAATTACTATGATGAAAAGGATCTATCTTGGGTCTTTTCCAAGTTTTTACCAAATAGTTACTTGATCATTGAACTCGTAAGACTCGATTTAAAACTTCTTGCCTAAATCTAGCCAATTTGATTAATAATGCATCTAGATTAAACAAGATTAGAAGAAAAAGTAAATAAAAATGCATTCAATTCAATAAAGAGAAAACTCACAAAATTACATTGGATTCTTGCTCCCAAAATTAGAAAACTCACTTACCTCCAAAATCCATAGACAAGAAGAAGAGATTAAGGAGCTCCAATGTTTAATTATAACCCAAAAGTAAAATAAATCTAACCTAAAGATACTATAAAGAATGAAGAAGAAGCAGAAGATGAGTTTCATCCTTGTCCTCCATCAATTCCAGCTTAAAAAACTCTAAATTGAATGTGTAGAATTTAAAAAATCACGAGATTCTAATTCTTTTGACCGCAGCGCTACGCTCTTTCTTTTTTTGTCAATTTCCGGAGCATCGTAGCATCGTGCCATCATTGGGCGATTTTTTGCCTTTTCTCATTCATTTGAAATCTAGATACTTAGTATGATTCCCAAATAGCTCCAAATTAACCTCGAACGACAATAACGCTCCAAAAAGCATGAATTGTTCAAGATCCTACAATTATAAGTATTTAAGCACATTAAATATAACAAGCGAGCGAGATTAGAGACATAAAAGTAGCTTCTTTCGAAAGCTATCAAATTTGTATTTATAGTCGGAACCCACAAATACTTTTTAAAGTGATCTATGGTATAATTGACATGAACAAGGATGAAATTTTTGTTTAAGTTTTTGGACTAGAGAAGCACGGACGTGTTTGTGGTTATGGAGTTGGTGTTACTTCTTCTGAGTTGTTTGAGTCTTTTTCTATTGTGGATCTTGAGCGTCACTTTAATGAGTTTGAACGTCTTCAAGAATCTAAACGATAAAGAAAAGTTAAGGTACAAGCACTCAAGCATCAAAGTGTCAAATTTTAAGATTTTTTTTTTTTTTTTTTTTTTTTTTTGAGTGATTTCAAACAATGATAACAAAGATGCGTAAACACAATTTATTTCTAGCTGAATGAGTGCAGTTGTTGGATGTTCTAGAATTTTGGTAGTACTTTTATGACATCTAAGTTTACGTTCATCCATAATCTTGCCTATTCTTTCTATTCTACTCTTCTATACTTTGCAATTCAAGGTACTATAGGTAGGTGTATTAGTAAAAAAAAAAAAAAATCTCTTGAGATTTGTAAATGTGCTATTGGATTCAAGTGCTAAAATTTTTTGTGAGAAAATTTTTGAAGGATTAACATTTGTTAATAAAAAAAGTATTTATGAAGGCTTTAAAATCTTTGAAAATATCATTATAAAGTTTTTAAAAATAATTAAAATTAAACCTAAAAACTATTTTGACTATAAATAATTTGACAATTATTGAAGACATGTGAGCTTTGAAAAATTATAAATTTTGAAGGTTAATAAACCTTTGAAAAATAATGAATTTTGAAGGTTAGTAAATCTTTGAAAATGTTTTTTCGATGAGATCTTTTTCGACACACGTCTTTTCATAAGTTGAGTTAACCTTTAATAAAAAATGTATCAAAGGTCTATTAAAGTTTTATCGAAGGCTATAATTTTCGAAAATAGTTTAGCTTCCTTACAAGTGATTTAGTTTCTACTCATTTAGCCCTTCTTAGATTATTTTCTAATATATGTCCCTTCAAAATCTAACCCCTCACTTTTTTGTTGATGAATCATTAATTAGGCCTAATATAATATCTACTAAAAATTTGTTGGAGAAAAAAAAAAAACAATCGAATGATCTTCGAAGGGTGTAGAGCTTGGAAGTTGACATAATTGGAGCAACTTAGTGGACCATAAAAAAGATGAGTATTTATTAAATATCATAATATCTCAACATTTTTATTATTATGTTATATCCTAGATCTAATATGTCTTGATATTATTTTTTAGTTATTCATTTCCCATCTTTTAAAAGTATTAAGTTAGTTTAACTATTAATAATAAATTAACAAATATAAATTGGCTAAAGTACATATTTTCAAACATTAGTTTAAGACTAATCTTTAGCCTCAACCATATAAAAATATTATTTTACTTTGTTGACTTCTACGAAGTCAATATTTAAAAAGATAGATAATATAATCCTTTGACCAGTCAAGTTATGCTAAAGATGTCACCGTTTTATCATTTTTAAAATGAGTTGTTTTAAAAATTATCGTTTAATTTAGGTCCCGTTTTATAACCATTTTATTTTTTACTTTTGAAAATTAAGTCTATAGCCACTTTCAAATTTATTCTTTTGTTATTTACTTTTTGGTATTTTACCAATGATTTAAAAAAAATTACAAAATCAAATTTTGAAATCTAAAACAAGTAGCTTTTAAAAACTTGTTTTTGGAATCTGACAAAAAATTCAGCTATCGTACTTAAGAGAGATGCAAATCAATGCAAGAAATTGAGAGGAAATAGGCTTAATTTAAAAAACAAAAAACAAAAAATGAAATGGTTACCAAACGGAACCTTAGTTATTAAAAGCTCGATCTAAAAATATAATATAATTCTATATAAATTTAGATATGGGTCAAAGCAAACTAAAATATTTGAAATAATAAGCATCAAAACTATAGGATAATTGTGCAAGTAAGTAAAAATAGAAAAAAACACAATTTTAAAATTAGTTTCCATATTCTTTTATAAAATGCATTTTATATTGAAAAGATCTATAATTATAATTCATATTTTATAAAAATTATTTTAAAAAATTAAAAAAATTTACTTCCACATAGCTCAACATATAAAAATATTACTTACATTCGACAATAGGTAGGATAGTGGAGAAATCAAACCTCTAACTTGAAAGTGATAGTACAAGTACTATGTCACTTTATAAATCAACTTACAAGTTTGTTTATATATTCTCACATGCTACTATTTTAAACATTACTAAGGCAACTGAGGTTATATTGAAATAACAATCCAAAATAAACACTTATCAAGTCAACTCTACATTTATAGTCAATATTAAGGCTCCATTTAGGGTTAGGTTTGATGCTCACCTAGAAGCAGGGCTCGTCCAATAGCCTATATTGAACATATAATTTATAGGCCAAGCTAATATTTATATCACACTACTTGTTATCACTTCCAATCATAATATTGACACATGTAATTGATTAGTCTAAATGACCATCTAATCAAAATTACAAATATTCATTTATACTATTTTAGTGTTTTTTTCTTTTAAAAGAAAATTATACCATTTTAGAGTCCGACCCTAAAAGAAGTAAACCACATTACAATACATCTTATTAGACATACCAACTAGTGACAATCAAATTAGAGATTAATATTCCATCAACCGCTCTCCCACATTATTCAACTTGGATCAAACTTTAATTAAGAGACAATTGTAAATATGGTAATCAGATTCAAAATATTAACATATATAATAATATGTTTAAAAAATTGCAAATAAAACTTCTATCGTTGATAGACTTTTATGGTTTAGGTGGTCTATCACTAATAGATCATAAGAGTCTATCAGCGATAGAAGTCTATTACTGATAGACTTTGCTATAGTTGCATTTTTTTTATAATGTTGCTATACACTTGGTTATTATCTTTAAAATTGCTACTCGTTACAATTATTTTTAATTTAATCAAATCTCACTAGTTAAATATTGAATGAAGTTGAAAATATTCATTTCAAAATGGATTTTGATTCAGTCTAACCAATGTGAGTGAAAGCAATAACTTGCATTTTAAGAATGAATTAAAATGTTATGGGTTCTATTGTTTCTTAGTTGAAGAAGCCTAGAAATTACACTAAGCATGGAAGCAAATGTGTAACATGTCCTTGTTTCGTAGACAAGTGACATGAATGAAATAAATTAAATCTAAATTCATTGTTCAATTATTCCATTTAATTTGTCAGAGAAAATTTTTATATATAATTTATGAGTTCAAACCCTTCCTTTTATCCTTAAATTGAATTTAGCCCATTCTCCAATGGAGAATGGTTTAAATACACTTTCAAAGTGTTTTAAAATCTATTTTAAATGGTTGTCAAATATTTTAATTTTTGTCAAAATGACTCATTTTCAAAATTAAACACTTCAATTTATATACTAGTATATTACTAATTATGTATCAACAACAACGTTATTAGAAGACTCTATCGTTAGAAATTCTAGTTGTGTCTATCACAGATAAACACAAATAGAAGTTTGTATCTATTGCTTATAGAGAAGTGACACTGATTGAAGTTTATCTTTGATAGATTTCATGTGGGCAAAAATTCTACAATGTACCCAAAAAGACTCCATCAACCAAACTAGCATCTAAAAACTCCATAGTGATTGATTTTTTTTTTTTTTTAATTCTATCACTTAAAAACTCCAACGCACCTGCACCTAGGATTAAAAATGGAACAAAATCCTAAAGAACTTTTATCTCAAAAACTTCATGAATGAACATAAAAATTCCATTAGTGACCAAGGTTTCTTCAATTTGAACTTTAATATCCTACAGTAAATTGTGTTATTTATTACTATTATTTTCAACTGAGATAGACAGTGATAGACATCTATTACTATCTATCGGGATAGAAATTATACAAAAAAAAAATCTCAAATCAACTAAAATATGTGACTCAAAACTCAAAAGGAACATAACCTCCCTAAATAGAATTCTAGTCTATCGCGCTATAGATATCAATAGAATTCTATCGCTCCCTAGATAGAATTCTATCATTGTCTATATCACGATAGACAGTTATAGAATTCTATCACTCTCTATCTATTACGCGATTTTTTCCGATTATTTTGGCAATTCATTCACACACGCATGAGTCTGGAAGGTTTTTTACATGATGGGATGGGCTTTTTGTCATTTCACATTGTTTTTATTGTATCATTTAATATGTTTCGAGCTAGGTTCAAATTTGCCATTTTTGTAAATAATTTGGGCCTTTTATTATATTTGAAAAGAGCCCTTTTCAAAATCTATAGTGGAAAATGCTAAAAGATAATAATAATTTAAGAAAAATAAAAAAATAAACTCAGATTTATTAAAAGGTAATTGTTTTGAATGACAAAACTGTTGGAAATATTTTCAAATATAGCAAAATGTCATTTTCGATCAATGATAAACAATGATAGACACTGATAGGCATCTATCAATGTTAGTGATAGACACGGATAGATGTCTATTAGTGTCTAACGTTGTCTATCACTGATAAGACACTAGTATTTTACTATATTTATAAACAAGATGGCTCATTTTGCAATATTTGAAAACATCGCTTTATTAAACGTGTTTAATCGTATAAAAACTAAAATTCAACTTGTATCAAAATATGACTACACTAACGACTAACAATGTGTATTAAAAATTTAAAACCAAACTCTTAAAGAATGTGTGGAAGATAAGAAACCACTTTAAAACGTTTTTTTTTTCCTATTATCATTTTATTTTAATATTTAGGACTAATAAATTGGAGCTCATTTAAATTGGCCAGTGGGAACAATATATTTTTGGTGATGAAATAAAAATAAAAGAATCAAGTGAAACATAAAAAAGATAAAAGAAAAAAAAATCAAGTGGGAAAAAACTAATAAATTATTAGGCACGTACATGCATGATTGAAGAATGGCTTAATTATTTTATTTTCGAACTTGAGTTTGTTTTCCCTATAAAAGACCCTTTTGGAGATTGGATATCATACACATAATCCCAAACTCCAATTGCAAAGGCAACAATATTCTTCTCTTTTTCTTTCCCTCTCAACCTTCCTTTCATTTTACAAATAAAACATGGTTTCTGATCCTGGTTATAGGAAGGGGAAATTGAGAACAATTTTGAGCATTGATGGTGGTGGCATTAGAGGCATTATTCCCGGAACTATTCTAACTTTTCTCGAGTCCAAGCTTCAGGTAATAACAATACATACATTTCAATTTTTTGTTTAAAAAAAAAGTTCAACTTGATTTTGACAAATTGAATGTTGAGAATCTCACGTTGAAAAAACAGGTAGTCCAATTAACTATTTTTATGCGATACATTAGTTACTCCTCTCATAGCTAAATTAGTTATGAGATGGAACACAATTTATATCTAACATGGTACCAAAGTCCATGAAAATACAAATGGGCAATCGTTTAAAAAAAATAAGACCCAAGAATGGAAACTCAGAGAGATCCCAACGAGATGGTATGTTAAGGATAGTTACTCCTCTCATTGTCGTCCTATAATTTTGTATGATAATTTTGATTTTTGGTTCTTTGGATGATACACTTTGGCAAGGAATTGGATGGTCCATATGTGAGAATAGCAGATTACTTTGATGTAATTGCTGGTACAAGCACAGGTGGGTTTGGTTGCCTTTATGCTTACAGCTCCTAACAAGAATAATCGACCTTTGTATGCTGCGAAAGATATTACCCATTTCTCTGCCAAACAGGCCCTTATGTATCAGTTAAAGATTGTGAGGTTTCTCTACTTTTTCAATGTAGAGTCTTCAACCTGCATGTCCAATATAATTTGATCTTTTTTTTTTTACTAAATATATGGTTGGACATCATGTGGACCCTAATACCATATTGAGAGAGTAATTGCAAAACGGGTAACATCTTTAGGACTAAAAATTAAGTGTATAGCAACACTTTTAAAGAATTGCAAATTAAAATATCAAAATTATCTGTGACAGACTCCTATTAGTTAAATCTAAATTTTGTTATATCTACAAATTCTTTTGTATTATGCTATATAATATTTAGGACTTGATTGCTATATTTGTAAGTGTCGTACTAAATAAAATATGAGTTTCATTTGTAAACGAATTGACAATCAAAGAAGTAACGTATGTATGTATGTACGGGTTATGTCTAGTTTTTAAATATGGGTTCGTAATGAATTGACAATGAAACAAATTTTGAAAAAAAAAAAAAAAAAAAAAAAAATTTGATGATTTTAATCGTGGATTTGTACACAGGATTACAGACTGACTGGTGATGTATCGTCTATGGATAATGCAACAGAGGACAATATAAAAAAACCTAGTTGAGGTGGGAGATGCTTTGCTTGACAAAGGATTGTCAAGGGTAAATTTGGAAACTGGAAAATTTGAGGAACTTCCTCCTGAGAAAGGAACCAATATAGAAGCCCTCATTAAGTTTGCTGAACGTTTGTCGGAGGAGAGAAGACTACGATTGTCCCATTGATGCCAATATATAATTCCCATTTCAAAACATTTAATTTAATTTAATATGCTTCATTTATTTTCATTTTCTGTTTTAATTAATCTGTACGTCTGCCTGTGTTCTCCTTCCATATTTGAGTACAATAAATTGTAAAAGTATTTTAAGTCTATTTTATCATTTTCCTATTTCAATAAATTATAAATATGTCATTTCCTTTCATACCATCTTATTCCTTGTCTTTTACATATTACAAGGCATATACCATTTTATTTTAAAAAGATTAGCAATCCGTGGCAAATTGGGTTCATTAGGGCAGGTGGGTTATTATTGTGGACGGTGGACACTGTCTCTCTTTTCTTAAACTTGATTTATTATCTTTCTTGTCGGTTTATCTATTTGTTTAAGTTAACGTGTTACAAATTATTTATTTCGCATAATTTAGAACTCGAATTTGATCTGAGATTGTTGGATAATATTTATTGTCTGAATTGTGTTGATTATTTTAGATTGATATACTATTATCCCCTATTACAGTATAGTATAGTGAGTATGCTCTCTAATACACAATCCTTTGTTGTTTTCTCTCGAAAAGTAAACTTTAATCCTTGAGTTTGTTGATCTTCTTGGATGATTGGCCTTCAGCTTAATGATTTTCTTGGAGGATCGACCTTCGAACTTATTGATCTTGTTGATTGGGTTGGATCAACCTTTGGTTTGTTGATCAATTTGGATTAGCTTTTGGCTTGTTGATTAGTTGTGGATCAACGTGTATTTGGCCTTTGGAGTTTCTGTGGATCAACGTGTATTTGGCCTTTGGAGTTTCTAACTTCAAGAGTTTCAAAGAATCTTCTGATCATCTAGACCTCTTCTAGACTCGAAAGTTTTGGTCTTCAGAGCCTCAAAGTTTTAGTCTTTAGAGCTTTAGCCTTCAGTACTTCTAATCTTCAAGAAGTTGTAAAGTTGAGATCGATAAGAGCTTTAGCCTTTTGGAATTTAAAAAAGTTTTAGTCTTCCAAGTTTTCAATCTTCAAAAGGTTGTAATCTTGAGATGGATCAAAGCTCCAGAGTTTTGAAATCTTTAAAACTTCAATTTTCAGGTCTACCATCTTGAGTTTAAAGGAGGGTGTGTTGACATTAATTATGACGTTAATTATATTTTTCTTTCTTGTATTTTATTTTTCTACTATTTTCTTTTATTATATTGTTGGAATCTATTTATTCTTTAATTCAATAAAATATAAAAAAAAAAAAAAAAAAAAAAAAAAAAAAAATCAGAAGATGTAAGAAATGAACATTGAAAAAGAAGAAAGGTAAACCATCAATAATAAAAAGATTTAGAACAAATGCATAAAGACTCGAATATCTTACTCTAATTTATTGTTTTTCAGGATGCTCAAGAAAGGGAATAACCAAAAAAATAATAAGAAAGTCAAGTCCAAGGATTAAACACATGAATTAGTATCAAGGCCTCAAGCGTAATTTTCTCTCATCCGACAACATTTTAGCAAATTCAGCAAGGGCTTCTTCATTGGTTCCTTGGCCATCAAGTGGTTCAAACTTTCCAGATTCCAAATTTACCCTTGACAATGGTTTCTTCAGCAAATTCTCTCCCACATAGATCAAGTTTAGTAAATTCTCGTCGGTCGCAATGTCCACAGATGATACGTCACCACTCAACGTGTCATCCTGTGTGCACAAATCCACAATTAATTATATTATCTTCTTCTGCTTCTTCTTTTGAATTTCCTTCCTATTATATTGTAAAGTTTGGTTGACAGTTATTTATTAATTTGTTTTTCTATATTTATTTTTAAAAAATTATTATAAAAAAAAATATCAAACTATTTATAAATATAGAAAAATTTCACTATCTATCAATAATAAATCACAATAGACTTCTCTCGTTTGAACGATAGAAGACCGATATAAGTTTATCTTGGTCTATCATTAATAGACTGTAAAATTTTTTTATATTTATAAATAGTTTAGCTCATTTTGTTATATTTCAAAATAATTTTTTATTTTTTAATAAAGAAAAAAAAAAGGTTTGGTTGCACCCAAATCCTTAGATTTCTAATTTTAATTAGTGAAATGCATGGTAAGTAAACAAACTAGATTATTTAAGCTGAGTTTGGATAACAATTTTATTTTTAGTTGTTTATTTTTTATCTTTATGTTTTTTTAAAAAAAATTGCATGCTATAACTTTTACTTTTTTTTAAGAAACATTTAAATTTTTAGTCGAAATCTAAAAATAAAAATAAAATTTTAAAAATAACAGCCCGTTTAATAACTATTTGATTTAATTTAATTTTTATTTTTTGAAAAGTAAATTTATAAACACCAAGTTACTACGAGCTCTTACTTTAAAACTTCATTGTTACGTAATCTACTTTTTAAAAAGTGTTTTGAAAAAATAAGGTAAGTTTTGAAAGGTTTGCCTTTGTTTAGTAATCATTTCATTTTTTGTTTTTACTTCTTGAAAATTAAGCCTATAAATATCTATTTCACTTCTAAATTTCTTGTTTTGTTATCTATTGATTACCAATGTTTTAAAAAAACTAAGTCAAGTTTTGAAAACTAAAGGCCCCGTTTGGTAACCATTTGATTTTTTATTTCTAATTTTTTAAAATTAAGCCTACAAATTAAACACCTCTACCACCTCTAGATTTCTTGCATTATTATCTACTTTTTATCTATGATTCAAAAAACCAAGCCTTTAAAAATTAAAAAAGTATTCAAAAACTTGTTTTTTGTTTTTAAAATTTGGTTATGAATTCAACTCTTATACTTAAGAAATATGCAAGCTGTTGTAAGAAAATGTGAGAAAATATACTTAATTTTCAAATATCAAAAACTAAAAATGAAATGGTTATCAAACGGAGTCTTTAAAAGATATTTTTTTAATTTTATTTTTGTTTCTAGAATTTGACTAAGAGTCAACTCTTTTACTTAAGAAAGATGCAAATCATGGTTAGAAATTGAGAGGAAACATGCTTAATTTCCAAACACAAAAACCCCAATGAAGTTGTAGTTTTCAAAAAAAAAAATTATTTTTATTTTTGAAATATAATTAAAGAATTCACATGTATATTTAAGAATATAATATTAATGAGGAAATTATTCTAAAGATTTGGTGTAAAAACAAACACAAATTCCATACTGACGGTTACGCCTTTTTAAGTTTCAAATTTTGGCTTTATTTTTTGAAACATTAGTGGATAGAGGATAGCAAAACAAAGAAACTTATCCATAGTAGTATTTAAAAATGTTTGAAAAGTATACCTGAATACGAAGATAATTTTTATGGCAATGTTCAGATTGGAAGATACTAGAAATATGATAGTCGACCATATCAGCACTTGCATCACTGAAAATATCAACTATAGGTGTTGCTCCACTGTGATAGATCCAATCAAGCATACCCCATTTTGAAGCTGTAGCTGCACTATACTTTTCATCGTTCTTAGGTGTACCAGTACCTAAAGACAGAACCAACATCCTTTTTGTTTCCATGGGTTTTATCTTTAAAAGTTTACTTCTATGTCTCAAGATGCTCATCTCTTTTGTCACATGAGTCATTGCTGCTAATGTCTAAACAATCAATTAAAAAACATAACATAATATTAGTAAAAGATCAATTTCGTTTTAGAGTTTTAGGACATGGCACAAGGAGTAGGAGTTGAGAGGAGTAGAGTTGTTAACTTCACTCCTTGTTTGGTCCAAGAAGTTCGTGAGTCCCATGATTAAAAAACATCAATTCCATGATTGTTAAACTCTTTACACTGTGGGCCCCACGACTAAACAATTCCAGACACGCTAATAGTGGTAAAATGTAATAGTAAATGAGAAATTTACTGGATTATTAGCTGCGACTCCACCATCAACCATTTCAAAGTTACGAATATTTCCCTTGGAATCCTTTGTTTGAAATTCATGGCCAGGTAAGAAAGTTGGTGCAGCAGACGTACTGATGCAGACATCGGCCAGTTTTGGATTCTTCAACTCGTTGCATTTAGCCTAAAATTGTCCAATTATTGTTAGTTCAATGTGGAAATTAAAAAGAATTAATGGATATTATAATATCAACTAGTTTTTAACAAATATTTCATACATCAATTGTAGTGAAAATCACAGGTTGGAGAAGCTTGATGTCGAAAGCAGGAATAACAACTTGTGTTAGTGTTTGCTTAAGTGTTATATCTCCAAGCAGTGCCTTTATCAATGACCTCAAGTATAGTCCATCATATTTTGGACCCATAACTTTGCCAAAAAAATTCACCAGAGAACATAAGAAATAGCTGCATTCACCATAAACATCAATTAGCAAAAGACACCATAAAGAAAATTAGCTTGCCAAATTGAAAATCATATGAGAAAAAGAAGAGACAAACTTTCTTTGTGGGAAGATTTTTGGTGCATGTTCTATATAGAATAGTGCAAGATCGCTCGCAACATATAGAGGTCGATTATTCTTGTCAGGTGCTGTAAGCATAGAGGTGACCAAACCACCTGTGCTTGTACCAGCAATTACATCAAAGTAATCTGCTATTCTCACATCTGGACCATCCAACTCCTACTCAAAAGTGGATCGTCCACAATAACAAAAATTAGAGGGAAATAATATTTTAAAGTGAAAGCATCGTCTAACCTTAAACTTATAAAGTTATTACCTGAAGCTTAAACTCGAGAAAAGCTAGAATAATTGAAGGAATAATGCCTCTAATGCCTCCTCCATCAACACTCAAAATTGTTATCCTCTTCCCTTTCCCAAAATCGGCCGCTACCACCATTTTTACAAAGGACCAAAGAGAGAAAATATGTTATTGTTTTTGCAATTGGAGTATGGAAGGATAGCTTTGTACAAAAGAGGTCTTTATAAGGGAAAGAAATTCACAAGTTTCAATAACCCATTTCCACCTATCGTTTTCTTTATGTTTCACGTGATCATATAATCATATTGATCTCACAAAAATATACATTTAAATTTCCACTTGGAGGTTGAGTCCAAATTTGGGTAGCTTATATTCAAAGTTCAAATCTCCATGATAAAAGAAAAATAAAACGGTTGAATAATATAATATTAAATATATCTTCATCTATTAACTTAAATTTTTGTGTCAATTGGTGATTTAAGATGGTATTAATAGATCAATCTAACGATTTAAGAAAAACCTTTAGGATACTTTTCTTTCTCTATTTCTCATTTTGAATCAATGTTACCAATTTTCTTAACATTGTAAACAAATTTGGAAAATAATAAAACTAATTTATTATTATTATTCCCGTTTTCAATTTCTCCAAAACATAAATAAAAGGAAAATTTTTAAAAATAGAAAAATAAAAGAAACTATCTAGACAAAATACCAAAATTTTTAGATAGTTGTGATAGACGCTAACAGTAGTCTATCGGGATCTATCAGTGCTAGAAATGATAAAAATCTATCAATGTCTATCAATATATATATATATATATATATATATATATATATATATATATATATTTTGCTATTTTCTGTAAATAGTTTGACATTTTTTCTATTTGTGAAAATTTTCCTAAATAAAATTAAAGTATTATTTTATCATTTTTGGACTTATATAATGAATAATATATAAATAGGTAATTGCAATAGGTAGCACTTTAAGATTAATAATTTAGTGTATTTCAAAATTTTAGAGAATAATAAATATAGCAAAAACTATTAGTAATAGGCTCTATCACTATTAGACTTCTATTATATAAAATAGTAATGAAACTTATTTATTTATTAACCATACATGGAGATTGATTTAAGATTTATTATAAGTACAAATATTAAAAAAAATATATAAATTAAACTAGGATATGACCCAAATTACAATAACTATATTTTGCCAAACTATAATTATATTTATTTTTTCCCTTTTTAAATTCAAGGAACCCCTAGGATTTTTTTTCTTCTTTCTTTTTTTTTTTTCTTTGTAAGAATAAGAATTTTTTTTTTTTTTTTTTTTTTTTTTTTTTTTTTGAGGCAGTGAGAATAAGAAAGTAGCCTAGTACGACACGAATAATAATTTGTCCTCGTTTTTTTTAAAAAAAAATAGACTCAACATGTGGCTAGTATATTATTAAACGTGTAAATAATGCAATTTTCTGTTGTACTTCAAAAAAGAAAGTATGGTGGAAATGAAACAATAATTGAGAGATGGGAATTAAAAATAAAACAAAATTGAGAGATGGGCGAAAATGGCTGCATGTTATCTTTAAACTGTGCATCACGCAAAACAATGTAAAATTTAGAAGGATAAACACATTCATATTAATTTGAAGAAAAAAAATATCCTTCCACTTCAAATATCCTTCCATATATCGCATGTAAATTTAAGGATTCAATATCGATATTAATTTTTTTAAAGAATATATTAATATTAAATATCTATAAACATCTTTATAATTCTTATTAATGTTGGTAAAATATAAAAAAAATATTATTATTTATTAGTCAATATGAATAATCAATACTAGTAATAATATTCATAACTTAGTTTGGGAGTTAAAACATCTAAATTATTAATTTAAATAAATTTTATAACTATTTTAGTTTTGGTTTTCTATTTTTAATTTTCAGTTTCTTGGTTTTCCATTTTTTTTTTAAACAAACTTTATATATATTTGATAACTATTTTTTATTTTTAAAAAATAGAATTCCAAACTTAATTGATTGTTATTTTTTATTTTTAGTTTTTAAAAAATGGGAGAGATGAAGAGATATTTTAGAGAGAGAAATATGTAAAGACAGTAAATAAAATTTATAGACACAGATATACATGCTTTAGAAAGAAAAGTAAAACATGGTAAATTTAGAGACCTGTAAGAAAAATATTTACTTAGAGGAAAAAGGATATAGATGTATTTCAGTTAAGAAAATATTAGTTAAAAGGAAAATTGCTATAAATAGAAAAAATATCAAACTATTTACAAATATAAAATTTTTTTATTGTCTATCAACAATGGATCACGATAGAATTCTATCGCTTGAGTAATAGAATTCTATCGCTATCTATTAATCAAACGATAAATAGATATTAAAATTTTTCTATATTCGTAAATAGTTTGGCTCATTTTTCTATATTTAAAAATTAATTAAAATTTATATAAATATTAGCTCGAAAAAATAAATAAAAGTTTGAGTTGAGGAGGTCAATTGTAGAGAAAATAGAATGAAAACATAAATTTTAGAGAGAAAAAATTATGAGTAAATGATATATTTATAAATAGGTAAAAATGAGAAGAAAAAAAAAGTTGTAGTCACAAAAAAATATAGAGAGAATAAAATTATTTTTAATAACCTTACAAATAAAGCTTAACAAATCACTTTCATTAATCTATTAATTAACTCTAAATTAAAAGATTAATGAATTAGAAATAAATTAAAAAAAATTAACTATAAGAGAATTATGTCTAAGGATTGTTTTGGCTAGACTAAGATACTTAAGCTGACTGTAATTAAAGATGCACTTCTATTTAGAAACTAACTTGGAAGTTGAATTAGTCAAATTTTTGTTTACCAAGCTAATGTTGAAATTAATTTGATTATTGAATATTTAAATTATTCTCACATTGATAAATTTGTGAGCTTTTGGAATTTATATATAGTGATTATATATATATTTGATTGACTTCTTTACAGCAAAATTTGAAAGTTTTGTATAATAATTAATTACTCTTCCTACAAATAATTTTAATAAAATGCACTTAAAGTTGGATAAATCTATTAGTACTTGTTTTAATATATAAAACGTAGTTAAAGCTACATAATTTTTGCTCAGCTTTATAGATGCATATGTTAGTTACACATAGTTTAAATGGAAATTTTCACATATAGAAAAAATTTCAAACTATTTATAGAAAATAGTAAAAAAAACACTGATAGACATTGATAGACTTCTATCAACATCTATCAGTGATAGACTTCTATTATTTCTATTACTGATAGACCATGATAGACTTCTATCAGCGTCTATCACAACTATTTAAAAATTTTACTATTTTGTGTAAATAGTTTTTTTTTATTTTTCTATTTTTAAAAATTTCCCTAGTTTAAAATAATAAAGGCTTATAAACTAATCAAACATACATAGCAAATTTGAGAAATAAATTTTGAAACATTTTGATAAACAAACATAACGTCATTTGAGATTGAATAAAAACAAATGAGCATATGAATTTAAGAAAAAGAGACAATTTCAAAATTTAACCAAACCGAACCGGCTTGAACCAAATCAGCCCGGTCCAATTCAGAAACTAAAACCAAGTCTAGCCAGTTTTTAGCGATTTATATTTATCGAAAATCGAGCACTTCGGTTCAGTTCTTATTTTTCCCAAAATCAGATCGAAGTGAACCGTGAACCGTGCACGCCCCTACTTCATTGTAAATCCCACGACAAAACTGTAAAACGAATATGACGGGCAAAAACTGATGCCAAAAATAAATCTGTCGGTAAAAAGTTCTGGACAGCAGCCGGCTTGGCAACAAAGCTGGACGGCGGTCAGACTATGGCTGCACTGGAAGGATAGCGGTGGTGGATCTGAGTACTAGCGGCGAGCACGAGGCAGGGGCGGCGGATTCAGTCGATCTGGGTATCTGCGGCGGAGAGCGCGTACTGTAGCAGATGAGTTGTTCATGACTCTGAAACAAATCGAGAAAAATAGGGCTATGATATGTCAATTCTGGTATTTTATTGATTAATTTATATATCTTACAATGAGGAATACCTAATATGTATATATAACAAAGGAACAGAAAGGGCTCTTTTCGATCGATTTGGAGTATTTTCTGACCGAGGCCCTTGTTTTTTCTTATTTTTTGTTTGTTTCCTGGTACATTGGTTCACCAAACTGCAAGTAACGAAAGTGGTTTCCTGTTCAACAAAGTTGCAGTAGTAGCAAGTAATTGTTATTGGAAGGCTTATGTTTATGTAAAAACCTTATTTTGTTGTCCATTCCATGCATTATTCTAATAGTTTTTCTTTACTTCTGTGTAACTATGTGGTTACCTCTGCCATTTGTAAAAGGATTTATCAAAATATTTCCTCTAAAGCCTTGCATTCCTTCCACCAATACAAACGAGAGAAACCCATCACACGATTCAGTAGAAAGTCAAGGAAGGGAACTAAGATAGTTAAGAAGGATAAAGTAGATCAAAGGCTTTACACTAGAGATACAGTGAGGAACATATACAATATTCTGAAAAATTGCTCATGGGGTTCTGCTCAAGGACACCTAGAGATGCTACCTATAAGATGGGATTCTTATCTCATCAACCAGGTTCTGAAAACACATCCACCATTGGAGAAGACATGGTTATTCTTCAATTGGGCCTCTAGGCTGCAAATCTTCAAACATGACCAGTATACGTACACGACAATGCTGGATATTTTTGGAGAAGCTGGGAGAATTTCATCCATGAATTATGTATTTCAACAGATGAAGGAGAAGGGGATAAAGATAGATGCAGTTACATATACTTCATTAATGCACTGGCGTTCAAATTCAGGAGATGTTGATGGAGCTATAAAGGTTTGGAAGGAAATGAAAGCCCATGGCTGCTATCCAACGGTAGTTTCGTATACTGCTTATATAAAGATTTTGTTGGACAGTGGCCAAATTAAGGAGGCCACTGATACATACAAGGAGATGCTTCAATCTGGGCTATCTCCAAATTGTTGTACTTACACCATCTTAATGGAATACCTCATTGGAGAGGGTAAGTTTCTCTACTCTTGCGTGTTAGTGAGCATCAAAATTTTCTGTTTATCAATTTTCTATTTGTTGCCATTGTTTTTTTTTTTGTAAGGTTAACAGTTGTTTCTTCACTGTACGTTCAGGTAAATGCAAAGAAGCCCTTGATATTTTTTGCAAAATGCAAGATGCTGGAGTATATCCTGATAAAGCGGCTTGCAATATATTGATTCAGAAATGCTGTAAATCAGGGGAGAGGCTAGTGATGACACAAATCCTTGAGTACATGAAAGAAAAACGCCTTGTGCTTCGATACCCTGTGTTTGTTGAAGCACATGAAACTTTAAAAAGTTGTTCTGTTAGTTATACCCTACTCAGGCAAGTTAATCCTCATATAGAAATTGAATCAGTTGGTAAGGGCGAGGTTGTGGATGTTAATACAAGTTCTAATATTGTTCCTCCCAATGTAGATAACGAGCTTTTGGCAATTCTGTTGAAAGAGAATAAACTTACTGCTATTGACTACATACTCATTGGGACAGTAGATAAGAACATACAGTTGGATTCTTCAATTATTTTATCCATCATTGAGGTGAATTGCAAATGTAATAGACCCAACAGTGCTCTACTGGCTTTCGACTACGGTTTTAAAAATGGTGTTAACATTAAGAGAAATCTGTATCTTTGCTTGATTGGGATTCTGATACGATCGAGTATATATCCGAAGTTGTTGCAAATTGTTCAGAAAATGTATACACAAGGGCATTGCCTTGGACTCTATCATGCCACACTTATAATTTATAGTCTTGGCAAAGCTGGAAAACCTCAATATGCAAGGAAAGTTTTTAATATGTTGCCTGAAGAATTGAAGTGCGCTGCAACTTACACTGCTCTGGTTGATGCTTATTTCTCTGCTGGAAGTTCTGGTAAAGGGCTTAAAATTTACGAAACAATGCGAAATAAAGGATTTACACCATCTTTAGGCACGTATAATGTGCTGTTAACTGGTCTTGTGAAGAGTGGTAGAGTTGTTGAATTAGATATTTATAGAAGGGAGAAGAATAGTTTTGAGATTAGTCATCGTTCTCATCTCAATACAATATTGGAGGAAGAAAGGATTTGTGATCTTCTTTTTGGAGAATTGGTATCTTGAGGAGAATTGGAGGTAGAAAGGATTTGTGAACTATGCAATCCCAACGCAGAATGGACTGGTGAGGCTATAAAATTCAATGTTTCCGAACTTATTTTTGCTAAATTACTTCCATTGTCACGGTTTAGTGATGTCATGAAGGAACAGACTATCCTTCTATATGCTATCGCCACTTGGTGATCAGTCGATGCGGGCAAGGTTATTCATCAGTCGATGCGCCACCATCCGACGAGGTTCCATTTCAGGAATGCCAGCGTGGTGTGGGATCCAGATGAGGAGAACTGCATTACGCGTCTTCAGGGTTGGAAACTTGGGGTTTCTCCAACTGCCAGTCATGATGAGGATGCTCTGAAGGATGCAACTTCTGTACCCGGCCAGATGAATGCTCAACCATCCCGTCCTATGCAGACCCATTTACTGCCTTATCGTCGCTTTGAGCATATGGCAGCCTAACTGAGTGAGGCACCATCTTGAGGTAGAAGCAGCCTGGGTGCCCCAACACGCAATGCCAGTCTTAGATTTACTCTTTCCAGACATTGGCATTCCCACACATTCCTGCACCATTGCTTCGAGCCTTTCCCCTCAAGAGTCGCCTTACACCCTATTTTGATGTCAATGGCGATGCCGATGATGAGTCATGAGTCTTCCTCTATTCAGGGCAATTCCTTTCCCCTTTGTTCTCTTATTTGTTCTCTCTAGTCTGTTAATTTCAGGTTTAGGGGTGTATATTTGTGGCCTGTATTTTATTGATGATGATTTGGATTGGCTTTATATATTGGCTGGTATTCTATTTCATTTTTTAAAATTATTTCTCTTTATTTATTTGTGGTAACTAAGACAAGCCATGATGTTACTGAGTTCTGAAAAGGACTACATTATTTTGAACTCGTGAACTCTCATTCTTTGACCCAAGAGGGATTGAAGTTTTATTTTTTTCATCCCTTGCACTATCAGACCACAAAGTCTAGTCTATTTCAGTTTTGAATGCCTAGAATTGGATTATATGATCCGATGGTCGTCTTGATTGATAGTAATACGACACTTAGCGGAAGTGTTTTGTGTTTGTTTGTCAATTTTATGTTGCTGATAAAAGAACACCAGTAAAGAAAAAAAATGCTGAATTTGAAAGAAAACTAATAACAAAAAGTACTTCAGTACGAATCACTTGTGAGTAAAAGTGCTATGGGTGAGTAGGTGACAAGTTAGCTAAAAGTTTGTATAAGACTGTTATGGGCATAGAGAAACCTAATGGGAAAGACTTCCAAACACACTTTAGTGATGATTAGATTAAATTAAAATCTTCTTGTTGTTAGAGTGTGATCATCGGAAAAAACTTGATTGATTGAAAACGTGTTGTTCAAAATTAAAAAACTTTGAATGTTAAAAGCACTTAGTCTAGTACTAGTGTAGACTCTCAAACAATGTTTTACTCTATATCTAGAATAAAAAAAAACCGAAGTCTTATTTCTAAATTCTTTTATCAGATTGTTATATAAAAACCAAAATTGATTTGACACTTTCTGTATTAGACTCAATTTTTATACTAATTTAGGTGATTAATCTAGACTGATAATTATAATGATAAATAAGTTCAATAAAAGAAAATCATGCTATGATAATGAGCAATGTTACTTTATTTGCATGATATGCTTTTTCTCCTCTTCTTTTAGAGCATTGAGTTTTTACAATCTTTTAGAGCATTCAAATGGATTGGATTGAACCAAAGTACAATAATCTTTCTTTCACTAAGAAAATAGTGCATAAACGAAATCAGTGGCAGTGAGCTGGACAATTTTGTAGAAACTCATGTTTCAGACTCAATTGCGCAAGGATGTGGCTACAAAGTAGTAACCTAGAAGCCAAGGCAAGAGCAAAAGAACAGAGTTAGAAAACAGGCAAAAAAAGAAAAAAAAATGTGCCAACATTGTGTCACCATCATGTCCAAAGATGCGTCCCATTTGCACCGTCAAGGTGTTGAAAATCGTATGAAGAATAAAGCCATATTGCGCTCCAATTGCACCTGCTACTGAACATGGTCGTCAGATTGCTGAAATCACAGGATTTAAAAGATTTTTCCATATCTAATTTGATTGCTCAATTGTTGTTGAAATTAATAGAGTAAGACCCCATGATATTAAAGGCTGACTATAGAGCCTTAAAGCTTCAACAAATCATATCATTCATCCAACAGATCATCATTTTCATGCACTTTACATTTGTCTTAGATCTAGATTTGTTTTTTTGTTTTTTTTTAGTACTTTTACAACTTCTTACGCTTTTATTTTCCAACACCTTTACTTCTGTACAAAGAGGATTTAGGGTTGTAGATCTTTCGTCGAAACTTTTGAGATTTAAAGATCTAAGTGTAAAGGCTTATCTCTCCTTAAAAGAGGACGATATATTGCTAAACAAGGACTCTCATTAGTATCACTTTCGATGGGACTTAGGATTGGGTTAAGGCTCTATTAATGTCTTTAGCAAGAATATCTTACTATATTTTTTATTTCTTATAACTTGGTGTTTGAGTAGATAACATTATCCTATGAAGTAATAGATATACTATCATTAACATGAATCACAAGCTTACCATTATTGTTTTAAAAAACGAAACAAGAACTATACCCCATTCTTGCTTCCCAATAACTTGAAGCTATTTAAAGAAGGCTTTTATTGACACAATTTAGGCTTTAAGATCAAAAGACTTTCCTGCCTAACTAATGCTTCTTATAACTAGAGAAGATAACGAAAAAGAATTCAACCTAACATAATAATCTAACTTCTTTTTTCTTTTTCTATCATATTCTCACCTTTAAGACAATACATACATGTCAATTACTGCTTTAACTAAATTCATATGAACAAAAAAAATATTATAAATTAACGAATTAGTTATTTTGATATCTTTTCAAAATCTTAAACTACGTAGAGCTGTGCATAGCAATGTTGGAATATGAACTATTCAAGAGCTCCATGTGAGTATATAGTCATTTGATATGATATTACTTGAAAGTTAGGTGTTGGATTAATTACAAGAGTTCTCACATGCCTTCAACATTAATTTTTGGCTGTGAAATAATTTTTAAATTGTTAGACCAATTTATGATAAGAACATAGGACAAGAATAATAATACCCTTCTAAAAAAGTGGGTTTTTTCTTTATGTCGAGCTCTCTCCTCTTTTAATATATTTCTTTATATATATATATATATATATATATATATATATATTTAGTAGGTAAGTTAGCCGGATTTTCTATGCATATAACTGAAATAAATAGACCAAATTAAACGATTGTCTAAACCTTCTTATTTTTTACGTGAATAGCCTAATAGACTATTCTTTTACATAAAAATCTAGCCAAATTTATCTTTTGTTAGCCTTACCATTCAACTAGTATATTTGATAAGTGCATGAACAAGACAATTTGTTTAATATATCATCTTATATACCAACTAATATATGCGAGGTAAATTTACATCTTTCTAGTATATTTGTAAACACAACAAAAAAAAAATAAACTATGGTATATGCGATGTAAATTTACATTTTCCAGTATATTACCAATATATTCAACAGATACTTGAAATCTCAATGAAGAGGTGATCAACTTTCAAGTAGAAATATGGAAGAAAATAAATGAAATCTCCTAAGTTAATGGAAACATAAATTTGAAATATCTAGCTTAGGCTTTTAGGTAAATCGGTGATTTAAGATGATATCAAAGCAGGTGGTTCATGGAGGTATTGTGTTCAAGCCCCTACAATGTTATTTCCTCCCCAAATTAATATTGATTTCCACTTGTGACCATTCTTCATATACAAATTAAATATCTTGAAAATTTTGAAATAATTGTGAAAATGTTAAATTGATCTAAAATTAAAGTTAGAAAACTTTTAACAAAATAATTCAAAATCTAGGTTGACATTTATTAAATGTATAGTGTACAAAAGATTTTCAATCAATAAATTATTTAATTAAAGGAAAAATTACTATAAACAAAAAAAAATATCAAACCATTTACAAATATAGAAAAATTGTATCGATAGACAATAAAATTTTTCTATATTCATCTCCATCTTAAAAAACTATTTGGGGGAGTTTTTTCATTTCAAATTTAGATATTGTTGATGTCAAAATCTTGACGGAAAAAAACGAAGCTGAGATTCACGTGATGACAACATTAAATTTATAATTTGGGAAGAGAGGATTTGCAAAATAAAGAAAAGAGTCTATGATACCAATGTCAATAGAAAGGAGAAAAAGTGAAAAGGTCACGTTCTTATGGAGTTATAATAATATATTTAGGGTAATGATTAGGTTCAACCTAGGCTGCTTCTAACCATGTGCATCATCTTGTTTTACACACAAAGAAAAAAGAAAAAAGGAAAAAAAATTTAATAAGAAATATTTGCCACATGTTAGAATTTTATTTACTAGGATATGTGCATCCAAAGAAGCACCCAAGCTTTTTTTTCATATATTAAGTTATAGGGAGAATGACCTTGAATTTACTTTTTCCTCTTAGGATTAATTAGGATTAGGATGAAATGGATTCTTTCTTATATCTTACACAAGTTAAGATTAGATTTGAGTCATTCTATAATTAGTTGCGTCTAAGTATGAGTCCATTCATTAATAGGTATTTTAGGAATGAAAGCCTAATTTATTTCTTATATAAAATGAATGTTGGCTCCATATGATGTGGATTCAATAATTGATTCTTTAAATGAATGATTGAACAAATTGCCCTTGGAAGTTTATATCAATACCATAATGGTCTAGATTGAGCAACTTTATCTTGGAAGGAATTTGTATACAAGAATTGACCCCACTTAGATGATGCAAGTTATGCAATAAATATATATATATAACCCTTAAGTCAAGGGGGAGGTGGAGATAAGGGATTTTGTTTTAAAACCCAATACTTCTTGAACTCATTCCAGCTCATTGCAATGGATTAATATAGAAAATGTTGGCCAAGCTTGCTTCTAAATTATGAAGAATTCTCATGAACAAATAGAGAGAAAGATGTTTAGGTTGTGTTTGAGAGTATATTTTAAATTATTTTTTTAATTAAACTTTATTTGATTTAATGATCAATTTATTTACTAGTAAAAAGTTTCCTTGTATGAAACAATACTATTTTGCTATTTTCAAAATATTTCTACAATTTTGTCATTCCAAACAAATTTTGTAATCTTTTTAATAAATAATATTTATTTAACAAATATTTTAAGAATCAACTAATTAATGAAGAATATGAATGAGAAAATTTTTGTTCTTGAGATAAGACAAAAAAAAATGGTAGAAATTAGGTTGTTTCGAGATCCAATTTTGAAGAAGAAAAATACTTAAATGCATTCCAAGGAGTATTTATTTTTGTGTGTCCTACTAAATTCTCCTATCATAACGTGACACGTGGCAAACTATTTTTATTTACTTTTTAAAATATTTTAATTATTTTTTTAGTGTAAGTAATAAAAGAGGAAGCATAGAGATGAGTGTATCTTGGGATGCATCCAAGTATTACCTTATAAATCTTTTTTTACCAATAAATCCTTCAACTAAGAATTTCATACGGTAAATATTAGGTTAAAATATTATTTTAGTTTTATATTTCTGTAAACTTTCAATTTCATTATATTACTACAGATAAGTGTTATTGCAATCTTAAACCTTTTAGTTCAAAATTTGTTACAATTTCATCAAATTAATAATGGTTTCTTTTTTTTATGCTACATAGGTATAATAATATGAAATTGATGAAATTTTAGAACAAAGCAGCATTATAGTTAAATTATTTGTTATGTACTTTGGCCAAACTTAATTATTTGTGTGGAAAACTTTATTTTTTTTTAAAAAAAAAATAAATTTATGAAGATTCTTGCCCATTCCTTTTATTAAATTAGTGTGAAAATTAGCTGAAATTGAAACTAAAGATAAAAACTATAAACACACTTAAATTTAAAATTTAATCGAATTAAATTAAAATTTTAAGGTCTAAATTGATAGCATAAGACAAGAAAACGAATATCGTTTGCGTAGATATCACATCTTATCCAATGATCTCGTAGCTACAAATCAAGTTATATTCTTGAAAATGAGTTACATTTATGACTATCAATAATGCTTTTTACACTTTTTGAAATGAATGGAAACGAATCTCTTAAAGCATTTGTGTGAGTATCTTCCATTTCAATTATCTTACACTTCATCGAGTCTCCACAGCCCCAACTTTATTGCCATCAATTTGTTGCACAAATTTCACAACTTCTTATTCTTATTCTCAATCTCTAAATTTTAGATTTTCATGTCCATAAATATTGTCACACTTTCACATGTAAGCATAATGAAAAATTTTAATGATGGTGTCATATTCTCTAGTTTAAAATTAAGTCCGCATGACTTTACTTTTACGTTATATGGCATATCAAATCATGTGTACTAATTTAGATGTTGGATGTCAAAATACATTAGCGTATTTGTAAAATGTAGCTTTGTTTTTTTAACTTTGTATGTATTGCAAAAATTTTATCTCTTATTTCGATATTGTTATACCAAAAGTAAAGTATATCACTTTAAATTTGGTATATTAATCTCAATTTTAAGTAGATCAATTATACAAACTGATATACTAAATATATCAATAGAACTAATAAACTAAATATTGATAAATTGGTGTAGTAGGTAAAACTCATCAACAAATTAGATTACCAATGTATCAAGTATCATTTGTTAAATAACTAATTTACTGATATGCTTATTATTTTGTATATCAGTTTGATTGATATGTCTTAAATTTAAATTAAACTTATATACCTAGCTAAAATGAAATATATCAATAGTATATAAGCGATATTATGTTTAAAAAACTATAATAATATGTATGATAGACGGTCTATTTTTTAGGTTAATGATCTTGTCAACGAAATTGAATAATAAGTAGTTGATGATATAATAATTTCGAGTAAAATTGAATTTCAATTGTTGACATTAGCGTTTTTTAAATTTACAAGATATGTCATGTGTTCGTGCGTTTATAGTAATTCATTGGATATGATTTAAATTCTTATTTATTTATTTTGAAATATTAATTATTCATTAGTATATTGTCTTTGACTTATAATGATTGAATTGGTTTAGTAAGTAACCATTATAACTGGATTATAACTGGAGTATTGTAGATATTGATGGTAATATATTACCTCAAATTGATAAATGTCAAGAATTGATAAAGTGCATAAAACACAGGTTGTAAAGGGTGTTTGGCCACGATTGAAAAACATTGTAAATTTTCATGTGTTTAATGTGTATATCAAATTATGTATATTGTGTGTGTATATCAATAATGTATTAGCTAGTGTCATTCTTATACTCAATATTAAAAAGAATAATGATGGTTGTATATCAATTGTGTATAATAGTTGAAGTGTTTCACTAGTGTATGAATACTTATTCAAAATATAATTTAGCATATAACATTGGTATATCCGTATTTTTTTTCGTGCATGTTAATCTTTTACCTTCTTTTGTTGTACTCTTTCACACTCTCCTTCTTCCATCTTTCATGAATATGCAAAAAAAAAAAAAAATAGTAACAAATCGATGTGCGTTGCAATAAGTTTATATACCTTGATATCATAATTTATTATTAGTGATATATATAGATTAAATAAAGTATAAGAGTAAGCTAATAAGAAGTATATCAATGACATTATTGATATACCAAAGATCGAGTGTATCAGTACAATATACTTGTTATTCAATATATCAACACTATTTTAAACTTTTCTCAATTTTTTTTTTGTTGGGCTAACTTTTTTTTGCTATATCTGCAAAAGCGATAAAGTTAGATATGCTTGCAATTTTTTTTTTTTTTAATATTGCAAGCACCCCTTTGACCTTTTTCATAAGTTTTTGTATTTGTGTACCAATCTATGTAGTTGTGGAAATCGTGTACCTCGTACACGATTTTCCTAACCACCCTATTTTTGTCAATACTTTTCCCTTCAACACTATTTCTGCAATTGCTTTCTTCAACCACTCTATTTTCGGATTTCTTTCTTAAGTACCCTATTTTTGTCAATATTTTTTCATTTAACATTATCCTTCAACTTTGTCTTAATAATTTTGATATCTATAAATATAGAATATTATGGTTCCTATTCTTACATACATTAATTTGTTTGATGACATGATTGAGATTTTGACTAAAGATTTTGAATCAAGTTCTCTCATCTTTGATATCTAGCGCACACAACTTCTAATTGAAATACAAGTTGGGCACTTACGAATTATGAAGATGGGAATACAAATAATAGAGATATATACGAATATATGCTATTCGGCTTATCAATTAATACCATCAAAGGACAGAAAAAAATGAAAATAAATAAAAACTAGTGACAATAATTTGTTGCCAAATAACAATTTTTTTTTATATAAGGTTACTAGAGCATATATAATAAAAGGATAAGATAATTGTATCATAAGTGTTCAATACATTTTCAAATTTTAAATTTTGTAATTTTGAAAATTCGAGAATTTGAATAGACACAAATGTCAAAATTTATAGATTAAATTTGTAATATAACCTAGTCTTTCTTACGAAAGAATTGATCTCTCACCATATTTATTCAACTAAAATAAGACCTGACATTTTTCAAATAGAATATTGTGGAAATAAAAATAAAGGAAAGAGAGGCACTCCTACCTTCAAGAGTTAATTTAGTCACCAAAGAAATTCATGAAACTCGTGTTACGGTTTTTCTACCTGCAAGAAAACAAGATTATTAATTAATGACTTGTGCTAATAGTCAAATGTTTCCACCATAAAGCGTTAGTAAGTTGGAATGCAAGTGACAATGTGACCCCTCTCTATAAAAACAGAGAGAAAAAAGTCTAGTCGTAGCGTCATTAAGGTTGGAGGAAAATAGTATCAGAGGAATGACTAAAAACGTCAAGTATGTTGGGAAAAACTTCCACTTCTATCATAGGAATAAGCAAGAAAGATAATCGAGAAATTAAAAGAAAGCAGTAAAACTGGAAACACAATGATTAACGTATAAAACTCCCAATTCGAAGAAAAACCACGGACAAGGAAAAAAATTCACTATGTGAAAAATTGTTACAATCACACAAAATAATTCTCTCTCGATCCTAATTACAAGAGCACCCTCTCAAAACTTTTATACTACTCACACCCTTTCCTACTCTCAAATTAGAGAATACATCAAAGGAATTTAACTAGAGTTAGCACATTAAACTTAAAGTGTTTCTAACTGGGATAATATTGAAAACCAAAGGCATAAGCTCATTTTATAATGCTTAAAGCCCATGACTTTCCAAAATCTTTTCAATATAAGACAAATTTATGACTTTCCTAAATCTTTTTAATGTGGGACAATTGCGCGCTCCTAATATTTTGCAAAAAAAATTCAACAAAGTAAGTTCATATCAAGAAAGTATGAACGTCAAGAAAGATAGTTTTGTTGACGGCTAAAAAATGTCAATAAAAATCCTTTCTTGACGTTTTTGGCCGTCAACGTAGATTAGACTAACGTTTTTTTGTCCATCAAATATATGTATTAAGAGTTTGATGAGATTTCCCTGAGAGATGTTTTTATTTAAAAGCACCTTTAGGAAGCATTTTCGTTGCTATTGCTATTTGCTTTTAAATTGCTTGAGGACAAGCAATAAGCTTAGTTAATGGGTGTGATAAGGGTCATTTATCATGGTTATTTAGCAATAAAAAATTAAGTTAATAGTTTAGAAAAATGAGTGTTTATTGTAGTAAATCATGTCATTTAGAATTAATCTAAATAATAACAAGTTAAGTGCATGTGTTAGGTGTAAAGGGTTGTTGTAAAGAATTTGTTAAGTTTTACTGTTTGTTGTGCATAAACTATAAAAAGGACGTAGATGCACTCAAAGATGTGATCACATATAGGCTCACAAGGAAATTTTCAATTGAAATCAGCCAACATAAAAAAAAAAAAAAAAAAAAAAAAAAAAAAAAAAAAAATGTGCCCAACATGCAGCCGCAACTAAATTCTGGTTTGGAAGTGATTTTAACTTTTGTCATTTTTAAAATCATTCAAAAACACATTTTAATCACTCAAAATTAATTTAATTTTTTATTTTACACTTTTTAATGCAATTTTCAATCATCAAAATTAGTTGTTAAGGATTAAAAACATATTTCATGGTGATTTTAAAAATGAATTTTAGCCATTTTAAAATTACTCCAAACATGCCAAATCTAATAGACAAATTAGATTTGACAAAATTTCTGAATTATTTATAACTACTTTTCAAACTTTAGAGACTAAAATGTCACCTTTTAAAATTTGAAAAACTAAAATATCCTTCCAAACCAAATTTCATAAACCAAAAATATATATTTTTCAATAAAAATTTGTCTTACCAAAATATCAAAAATATAAAATTCAAACATTATAAACATGTTGGAATATAATTCATCAACAATAATAAATGCATTAATAACAAATTCAAACCAATACTTTAATTTCACGAGAACATGAAATCCAAAAATAATATTGACCTTTGGTTCAAATAATTCAATGACATCAAATTCAAAGTCGAGAACATTCTAATTAAAACCATCTAAGCATATCAACAATAATTTCAAACATAAAATCAAAGAAAGATATATATAATATATATATATTAATTACTCTTGACATACGTTTATTTTAACTTATTTTGTGACGTGTTAACTTAATTGTAGCACCTTTTATAAGAATATATTGCAATTTACTATATAATAAAAATATAACTAAACATAATTCAACTTATTATAAATTTGGAGATAGGAGATTTGATCTGATTTTAATTTTAAAAAAAAATGTGTTAGTTTGTTTATTTTGAAACAGAAAAAGGTTTGAAGGCTTACCAACTGGCAACCTCTGCACAACATGCAAAACAGCTTCCTCCACTAATTTCCTTACCCTTTCTCACTTCTCTCTCTCTCCCAAAATTTTGTCCACTTGGCTATTTTATCCTTAAATTATGGTCTCAGTGTATGCATGTCTGTTTTGTGTCACACTTAATGCACTTTTTTTTAATATGTAACAGAATGTTGATTTCACTTTTTTTTAAATAATTATACATAACATTCCTAAACTAACCATTAAACTTTTAAATTTGTTAGAAAATATAATCAATATGAAAAATGATGCTAACACGTAATAATTGGAAAGTATGCATGATATGATTTAATTTACATAAATTGACGTGATGAGTTGATACGTAAAAACTGACTAAGTAAATGATTTTAACTATATCTTTTATAAAATTAAATAAATGGTAACAATAATCTTACTTTAATGTAAACTATTTGGTAAATGGTTTGTTTTTATATAAATTGGCGTGACAGTTAATTTGTAAAAGTTGATTATATAATTGTTAAAATAAAATCATTTCAAACTTCTATTTTTTATATATCAATTGACACATCAATATTCATAATGAAAAGGAAATGGTTTTAGACCAACGTAAACTAAAAGTTTTATCTTACTCGATTTAAGTCAAGCTAGTTCACGTGCTTTAATTGATGATTTTGTAAGAATTGAACAACTTGGACGTAAATTGTGCCTTTGTGATGAAATTTTCCTTAAATAGAGTATTTATTAGAGAGCCCAAAAAACATGAATCGAAGCATGAGGATGAAGTAAAAAGACATGTCTGCCCCTATAGGGAACATTGCAACACTCTCAAGGACGCTCCACGACGAAGGTAGTACCAAAGCATCTCAATGCTTGAGCTCAACACTTCAAGACGCTGGTGGACAGAGGTAGAGCATCGTGATACTCTTGATTAGAAAAAAAAGGTAGTGTCACGAGGAAACTATTCATCAATATGTTGATATATCCGTCGAATATTGTGAGCATGTACATCTTTTACCTATTTTCATGTAGTCAAGGATGAAAATCTTTGTCAATATATTGATATATCCATCGATATATCCGTAAATCGAAAGGTTCGATATCAATATTAAATATCTCCACCAAGTAATCATTAAAGTTTCTTGGTTATGGCTTTATATTTGAGCTTGAGTTTAGTGGACATTGTTTAGCATTTGAGGTGTTAAACTTGTTTTAGGAGTTGGGTTTCCTTGGAGGCTATAATAACGTTGGTTTTGTCATTCTTTTATGAGTGTTGTGGTTTATATTGGCTGTTTTAGGTTGTTTTTAGCTTGAAGCCTTTAGTTGAGTATTGGTTTTAAAATTAGTAATGTCTGTCTTAGATTGGTTTGAATATCATTTTTGTGTACTTGAGTTTTGTTGAAGATTGCATGCATATTAGAAAATAAAATGAAGAGACTCACATTATTATAGAATATATGAGTTTGTTGTCAACTAGTTTTGAGATGAAACTCTATATTATTTAATATGGTATCAGAGTCCATTAAACTCAAACAGGCACTCGGACTAAAACACAAAAATTGGAATCCAATCAAAAAACTAGTGAACCCAAAGAGACATCATCTTGAGATGACAAGTTGAGGATCCCACATTGGAAAAATCAAAGGACTTCACAATATTTATAAAATAGATGAACTACTCCTTTTGTTATCAATTGATTTTGAGATGAAATCATTTGCTAAATTTTAAGTAGGATAGGAAAAGTTAGTAGCATCTCCTAGTTTAACCTAAAATTTTTGGACTTTACATCGACATAGGTGGAGGACAAGTATGTGAGCAATAAGCAAAGATTATTAACATGAAAATATTGTCCCACTAGAGGAAAATCATAATACTAGTGAATTTGGCACTTTAATTGACCTATTGCAGGCATTTTACTTCTTTATCGATCGATCTATGTTGAGACTCAACTCATATTCAAGTAATAAATATTTTACTAACTTCAAATTTATATCGACTTAAGCATCAAAATGTATATTTATTTAGTTGATGAGTTCTTTGAGCAAGTGTTCCATTCGTAGTTAAGCTCGTTCAATTATTTAATTTTCTTATCAATGAATTTGTACTCCACAAAAACTACTTCAAGTCACATATAACAAAATCACATGTCAAATTATTAAATAAACTTAATTAAATTATTATAGAATAGACTATAAAGGAAAAGTTTATAACAAATACTATAATAACTTTCTTTCCACTATGAACCAAGAGTTTAGAAGTTTGAATTTCTTTACTCCAAAGTGTGAGTAAGAGATTCTATTCTAAAAACTAAAGATGTGATGTCTTAACCTTAAAAACTTTGAGGTTAAATTACAAATTTAGTCTATGAAATTCTACAAAAAAAAACAAACATAGTTATCTAAGTATTTCTAAATATTTTCAAAAAAATATTTTTACAAAACAAATATTGTTATCTAAGGATGTCAGATATCTATAATTTCAGACATCCATAATTTTAGATACCTAAAGATTCCAATTATCTACGTTTTCAAAAAATAAATAACACCTAAAAAGTATAAAAACCAAATAATATAAACCGAATTTTCATAGGTTAAATTTGTAATTTAACCGAGGATAAATTACTTGAAATATAGAAACACATCTAGGGGAGGGTTTGAGTACAAAAGTTGTGGAATACATGTCCAAAGATAAAGAGGTTTATTGTAAGCCAACCACGTGTATGGTGATTCACATGGTCGTAGAGGAATACAAGTAGATATTACCACACGTGAACACATCTCTAAAAATTCCTCTCGTTTCGTGATATACCGTGAGATTTTGTACGATTATCTCGTGTAGTGCCACGTGGCGATATACACAACGTTTGCCGTGCACTTCATGTTCACGCTTTCCAAACTCTCGCGTCTTTTTCCCCAAGTTTTTTGGTGAAGGTTTTATCTCTCCTAAATAATTGGATTAAAAAAAAACAAACAATTTACCGAATTTTAATTTTTTTTTTTTTTAATTTTTAATCGAAAACGAAATTGCAAGGCATTGGAGCGACCTATAAATTTGAGCGTTTGCGATTGTTAGCAGATCGTGGTGAAGCGGCCCGTTGATTTTTCTCAGCCATTAATTTGATCCGAAATATCGTCGGAGAGATCTTTCTTTTCTTCGTATTTTTTTGATTTCTTGAGCTCTATTTCTAGATTCTTTCTCTTGATACTGTGATTCAATCGATTCTCTGTTTAGCGTTTTTCTTCATCAATGGCGTTCAAGAAAACCCTAGCTCAGCGTCTCTTTAACATATCCAAAATCTCAGCACAATCCCTCACCAAATGCCGGATTTCGTCGTCATCGCTTGCGGTTCGTGTTCCTTCCAATACTAATACTTCCAACATTGCTCATGATCCCGGAGACCATTCGCTGTTTCGTCGTTTTCTTCACAAGAGGGCAGTTTCTCAGCCGGCGATTTCGCCGGAGCTCCGGGAATTGGCGGCCGCAGGGAACATTGCGGAGAAGTTTAAATCTCTAGGGATTGCACCAGATCGTATCCGACTCGATTGCCTTCGTCCCCCTGCATGCGAGACGTTGGCTTCGGATCCGGATAGGTCCGACGTGAAGGATGGTTTGACAGTAGAGGACGCGAGGAAATTGCTCAGGGTAGCGCGGATGGAGATGGTGAAGAGGAAATTGAGAGAAATTCGGAAATCGTGGATTCCGTACTCGGAATTCGTTAGGGTTTGTGATCAGGGATGTGATAATCCTGATCAAGGTCTGGAGATTGCTCAAATGCTTGATGAATCAGGAACTGTGATCGTCTTAGGAAACGTGGTGTACCTCAGGCCTGAACAGGTGATTTGTTGTTTTCCCATCTTGATTTGTGTTTTTATTTTACTTGTCTTCAAATTGCATTAGAGATATTTTTTTTGTTACTTTCTGTCTTTGAGTTCTACAGATTTTGATGCCGCTTACCAAATAGGTTCTGGTTTTCTTTTTTCACGAGATCTTTATTTTAAAGTTCTAATCCTGGATACTACCGAGAACTGATATTCTTTTCTGGTTATTCTTTTTTTTCTTTTGTTTTCTTCAACAGGCCAGATCTAAAACGTTAAAAGTGGTTCCACGTTTGAGATGTGTTATCTGAAGGATCATATAGACGCCCTTCGAGTCATTCAGTGACAAGATTGTTACATTTTCTAGCTACAATGGATATGGAACACCCTGGGTCGGTTTGGTTAGGGGTAGGGGAAGGGGAGGTCTCTGTTATGGCATTTGGGTCTATTAGAATTACCAAAAATTGACCATAATTTCTGATTCAAATGGATTGGGTTTGAAACTCATAGACGAACTTTTTTAGGCAACTTTCTTGGGAACCGGGGAAGGGTATGGTTTATCTTACAGAAAACAATCTTATGAGAAAAATACAAAGAGAGAGGGAGAGAGAAGACGACAAGTTTAGGATGGAAAAGAAGTCATTGAACTTTGTTTTGATCTGAGGGATTCCGGTCGTACATGAACTTAAGTAAGATATACAGGCTTTGTTATATTAGCTGTAGATGAACAAGGTCTAATTTGATCATGGATTGATCATAGTGGACGGAAGGTCTAACCATGCTTTTACTTTCTGGTATATGAGTTTTTTTTGGGATTAATTTTAGGATTCCCTGCCAGAGAAAGTTGGAAGTGTTTTAAGAAGGGACGAATGTTTTTTCGGTAAAAAATAACGAATGTAATTCAATTTATCTAGAAGGATAGGTTTACACCATTCTTGAATCCGTGGCTCTTTTCCTAAAGTTTTCTATATTTCTTTTCCTTCACCTTTTGGGTGGGGCCATTGGATATTGTAACCCCTTTTATTTGTCCCTTCTCTAACTCTAGTCCAAGAAGCTTACTAACTTCCTGATTATATTTTTGAATTACTGACCTAATGTGTTCAAACATTGACAATTTTCATCCTAGAACACATCTAAGCCACCTCGGCCATTTTTTATCCGGACCCCTTTCTAAATTATGAATTCTAATAATGTTTTTATACATACTGTATTTTTTCTAGCTGTGGTGTTTTTGATCCAGTCCCCTTCCTTTCTGAAGTATAATGCTACCAGTTTTTTTTCTAATATATAATACTGCATTTTGATGTGGCTGCCGATCAAGTTTTTACCTTCAAACGGCTTAGTTCATCCAATGAACCCATTAGAACTAACTATAAATATGCTAGGTAGTACAAGTTTTTACCCAAGTATTTCATATTGTTTGACCTCAGGTAGCTAAAGTCATTGAAGGCCTAATTCCCCTACCATCAGTCATTCCAAATGATGGCATGAGGGAAGAACTTGAAGAAATGGAGATGCAGAAAGCTGGTATTGACAAACGAGCCGAAGCACTCACACGACGAGAGCTCTGGTGCGGATTGGGCTTCCTTGTGGCTCAAACAGCTACATTCATGAGGCTCACCTTCTGGGAGCTCACCTGGGATGTCATGGAGCCAATTTGCTTCTATGTCACCTCAGGTTATTTTATTGCTGGCTATAGCTTCTTCCTCAAAACCTCGAAAGAGCCTTCGTTTGAAGGGTTCTTTCAAAGTCGATTTAGCACAAAGCAGAAGCGCCTGATGAAGCTTCAGAATTTTGATATCGCTCGTTACAACGAACTCCGAAGAGCTTGTTTTCCAAATTCCTCAGCTCTAGGACTTCCTTCTTCAGATTCTATGGTGTATGATAATTCAGCAAAGATGCAGTTGGAATCTATACGTCATTAAAAAATTACAAAACGGCTTTAAAATAAAAAGAAAAAAAAGTATACGTAGTGTTGTGCTTGTTGAAGCTTTTTTTTCACTGCTACTTTCCATTAGGTGCGGCGGCTTTCTGTAAACAGAGTACATAGAATTGTCCCCTCTTCTAACAAAAACTTAATCCTTTTTCTTATTTATAATACACGTTAATAGGAACAAAAATAGGTTGGCCGAGTCCATTTATTAGTCACTTTTGTTCTGTAATACAACAAATATTAACATGTACTAATTAAAAAGGAGTCAAAGTAGTAGAAATCTTAGAATTGGAGGCTTATTTGTATTAATGAGAATGATTTATGTTCTGATCTGATCTGATCTCTGCACAAATTTTAATTTAACATGATTTCTTTCTCTTTTAGTTGTTTCGCTTTCGCTCTCATGAAGGTTGAGGTTGATTCAAACTCCATTTTGAACACACAGTGATTATAAAAAAAAATAAAAATAATAAAAATAAAAAAAAACATTTATAATAAGTTAATAACTAAGAAGAGAAAGAAAAGCCAAAGTCTAATTGACAGCAATATGAATTTATTATTTATTCAACAATGACAACTAAAATTGGAAAAAAAGGAAAAGGACAGCCAAGTCTATTTCTAATTTGACAGCTAATAATTATTATTGTTTTTTTGTAAGATTGCCATGATTTTTTTCTTCTATATATTTTTTTTAATTTTATAGCACAAGCACAACATTACATGTAAAACAAAAAAAAAACTTAGCGGATGTTTGGCACATTTGATTTGAGTTGAGTTTAACATGATCACATGATATTGAGTTGAGTTGAACATGATTTTTAATCAATTCAGTGTTTGACCCATCAACTTTACAAATGGGGGTATTAAAATTTCATCTTCTTCTTCCCTCCAATATTTTCAATGACTCTTTACTGCCTATCGTTGATCACCAACTCTAGCGACATGATCTAATGACCACTTTCAGTGGCTAACTCTAGCGATAATTCTGGTGATCACCTTTGACACCCAACTCTGGCAATAACCACCGTCGGCAACTACTATAATAGCCTCACTCTGTCGACATGCTTTGATGGTCATACTTGGACAACCACATCCGACAATCATCTCCAGCGACCACCTTATGTCCAACTGTACGCAACTACTACCTTTGACAGTCAACTTCGACGATCGCCTCTGGTGACCAACTCTAACCACCAACTTCATCGATGATCTCTAACGACTAACTCTAATGATCAACTCACTTGATCATATATTCAAAAAAGAAAAACAAAAATAAAAATTGGAAAACTTGATTGGTGAAATTATTTTTGAATGTAAAATTGAAATGATTAGTTCTTAGTTTTTAAAGCCGTGTTATATAGTAATTTAACCTTAACAGAAACACTTCAAATATATAGTCAAACTGTACTTGTGTATAAAAACACCTTTAAGAAAATGTAACCAAACACATTTGTATTTTTACATAAAAAATTACTTTTTGAAAAACATTTCACTGCTAAGTTAGGGTATGACAGTGCTCTGAGATTGCTTGTTAGAGACAACGGACCTCCTTATATCTCTACAGCAGCATGATATTGTCCATTTTGGGTATAAACACTCGTAGCTTTACTTTTGTTTCACCCAAAATATCTCATACAATTGGAGATAATTGTCCTTCCTTAGATACTCATGATCATCCCCTTATAGTATATGACTTTGATCACATTCTCAACACCAATATACATGCATAATAAACTCTAACCTACAATTTGACATAAGATGCCATAAAAAAGTACTAAACCCCTCGATGGCCTACTTTTTTTGTGTGCATATTACACTCATACACTCCACTAATGTGAAAGTATATTGTTATTTGTTGTTTTTAATGAAATAAGAGTATTTTGTCTTAGCCCAAATACAATGGCTACATGTAAACAATTGTAAAATATATGTGAAGGTTTTAAGTTGACATCTTAATTGAGTGTCAAAAATTTGGAAAATATGTGTTCAATTGAAGGGTTAAATGAAAAGTTAAGTAGACAAAAATAACCACAAAAAAATTATACTTTTTTATATTACAAAAAACTAATCCAAATACCCCTTACATAATAACTCAACTTTGCACCTCAAATATAAACTTCCTAATTCTAGACTAAACAACACTGGCCCTAAACATAAGTTTTCTAACTCCACAAACAAATTAACTCCAAACTTCATAACTCTACTTAACACTCTAAACAGCCCTAGAGGCATATCACCCAATAAGAGGTTCTCTTTAAATTGATTAGCAACTGTATTCGAGTCATATCACACCATTCATGTTGATCCAATCTATCACATGGATAGGAGCCTCACAATCATCGATCAAATCTAGACCTCCTCAAACTTGAACGGTGTAACAATTTTCTTGAAGGCAAGAGTGAGCTAATCAAAGCCATGAAAGTTCAAACGATTAATAAAAAAAAAAAGGTATAGAGAGACAATCTGAGAGTCGCCAACACATCGATCAAATCGTTTTTCAAGCACGCCGCACTCGATCAACTATTTTTATTCTTATGTCATATTTCAAAATTGTTGCAATTGTAATTGATTTTTTTTTTTATTTATGATTCACAAAATATTGTTAGCTAGTTTTTTAGGAACGTAATTAAGTGACCCCACTTTTTATATTACATTTTACTTCATTATACCAACTATGGACTTTTTGGGAGAGTTACATCATTTACCAACCTTCCTCACTTGTGTATCTAAGGTAATCATTAGAATTTCAACTAGATAGTTGTAGAGGTCAAATTTCTAATAACATACTTAGCTGTCAAGACAAAAGAGAGGAATTTAGAGTATCCAATTCGGCATAGCGTTTAATTTGCGTAAATATGAATTTTATTAAAGTAACTTCATGCTAAGTTGAGAGAGTTGAGAGGCTATGGCATCAAAAGAGACATGTTTATACAAAAGAATTGAGACTAAAAATTTAAAGCCTTCAAAATATTCTTAGAAAATAGATAATAAAATAAAGAATCTCATAGATAGAACTAGTGATTATGAGTGTAGTTGTCAAAACCAAATATAAAAAATTAAATGGTTATCAAAGATATCTTTTGTGATATGGTAAGAGTTGCCTCTTCTAATCGTTTGTTAGCATTTTGATAGTTATATCTTCTAGTTATTGTTTATTTGCGTTCCTTATTTCTCAAAAGCGTTCTTTAGTTATTTGAACAGGTAAAATGTTACTGCATGTTGATTGGCTAACTTTATTATAGGCAAAATGTTTGGTATCTTGTCTTGTTATTTGTCAAGCATCTCATCTCACACAATGCAGAATACGTCTAGAGACATTTTCCTTACTTTTTTAAGTGAGAGGTGCAGTGTCTCAGGAGTTGCTTTCATTTTATATTGTAGAGAAGACTTTTTTTCATCCTGGAAGATCTTCTCAAGGCGAAGTCATATTTATAGTGTGGGATCGTTCTTGTTAGGGTTAGCCCTTTCAAAATATTGGCATTGTTATGTTTTGTTAGAAAGATTTACTGAGAGCTTTTTGATGTGCTGCAAGAATACATTGTGAACCTCACTATTGAGGGTGTTATCAATGGTCGTCTAGACTGGGCTGGAGTGTCTTCATCTGTTGTCTTTCACTATGAGTGAAAAAAAGTTTTATCTCATACTTAGAGGGAGCCTAAATTCCATTGTATTGAGAGGATATCATACTTAGCTTGAGAGAAACTATGTCATAAAGGTGAAGGAAGCTTACACTTAGGGGGAGCTTGAATAAGTCTGTTTGAACGGATCTCAAACAAACCTTGGAAGAAGTGCATTTGTGGAAGTGAGGGGATCTCAAACTTAGGGGGAGAATAAGTTGAAACTAGAGAGTGAGTTGTACGTGAATTACTGTAAAATGAGTCTAACAGATAAATACTTCGTTTTAATTGCTTAATTTTATATATATATATATATATATAGTGAAGTTTCTTTCTACCTGGCACATTGTCCCCCAGAGTAGGTGATATTGCACCGAACTGGGTTACCAATCTTTATGTCTCTTTATCTCTATTTTTATTATATGTTATCTAGTCTCTTTATTTGTTATTTGTTTTGTTATAACATCATGGTTGACTTGTGTGTATTCTTTATTAAATCTATTGAGAAATTTTATAAAGTTTGATGTTGAAGCTAAACGATGCGCAATTGGGAATAATAAAGGTTTAAATATTATTTTGGGTATTATACTTTTGGCTTTGATTCATTTTAGTTCCAGTATATACTTTTAATTTTGGTTCATTTTGTTTTCTATACTTTCAAAATGTTTATTTTTATCCTTGTACTTTCATCTTTAGTTTATTTTGATCACTGAACTTTTAAATTGATCATTTTGGTCCATTAAAAATAAAATAAAATGAAAATGAAAATGGAGGGATAAAAATTGTCTCTTTTAAAAGTATAATGATCAAACTAAATTAAAGTCAAAAGTACAGGGACTAAATTAGTATTTAAACCAACCATAAATAATTGAGATAGTTATATATATATATATATATATATATATATATATATATATATATATATATAAATAATTGAGATAATCTAACATAGCTTAAGAGTTTAAGTTTGAATTCACATTTCTTCTCTCAATTGAATTCACAAAACAAATAAATAATTCAAATACAATCAAATAGTCTTAATTTAAAATGGGATTCGCACTAGCTTTAACGTTATTTTGAATAAAAATTAATAAACACTTGGAAAATAAAGAAAAAATTTGGAAAAAATTAATTTGATAATTTTTATTCAGGCCTTACAACAAATTTGGGTAAGATGAATAGTATATTATTTTGCTGAATAGATCATTCGTTTTACTTATTTGTTTTTTCTTTTTTAATTAATATCGTCTAATTAATTGATTATCCAAAACCATATTTTAAATTTTTCTATATCCTCTCTTTATCCACGATTCTGTCTACTCTCAACATCTAATTTGGCCCTAATGCTTACATCTTTCTCAAACTTGACTTCATCTTTTTAATATTATTTTAATTTCATCCTTCATATTCACTTGATTCCAATGAAAGAATGATGAGATAGCTAACCCAAGCATAGTTTAACAATTAAAAAACATGTACGTATTCTTTTTAAATATGAATTTCAAATCTTCACCCCAACATTTGTTATATTATACTTTCAAAAATGACAATACTTGAATTTAAAGATAAGTGAATTTTCAAGTTTTATAGCATGCTAATATTTTTTATTATTCACGATAATATCGAACAATTTCAAATCAAGAAAGTGACAAAGTGACGTGGAATGATTCAATTTATTTTTTTCTAAAAAAAAAGAAAAAAAGTATTATGAGTAAGAGCTTCAGTGGTATGTCTATTTTATTAAACTAGCTTATTACTACGTGTGATGCATGTGTGTGATCAATTTTAAAAATATAATTTTTTTTAAAATAAAAGTTTGATATGTATTTTCATATGTATTGGTATTATTGAAATTTGTGTCGTCAATTCATCTTATCTATTTAATCTTATAAAATATAATTATACCCTAATGTTGCTTAGGAAAGATCAGTAATATATTAAATAAAATGATAACTTTTGACATATACACACGATTTAGTTGGGATAGAAAGATCTCTAAATTCATTTATAACCAAAGAAAATTTAATAATTAAAATCGTTTTAATTTAATGAATAAATCAATTTTTGAATTTTTGTTTTACTCACAATTAAGTTGAAATTAAATAAATATACATTAATTTGTTAATTTCTTTTTTTTTATCACGATTACTTAAGTTATGAATAGAGATTTTGAGGACCTAGATCTCAATTCCACACACCAAAAAATAAATAAATAAATTGTGGCTCAAGTATTATGTTTTAATTTAATATACATAAAAGAATATACAAATATATCTTAAAAATATATAAATATATATTTTATAATTAAATAAATATGCATTATTTAATATTTTTTAATCATAATTTAGTTGGAGATAATATAGAGATTTTGAAAGATCCTAAATAGAAAAAAAAATCTAAAATTTTAAATGGTTACTATTCAAATATTGTTTAATATAATAAATTGATAAATATATTTTTATTCAAATAGGTATATATTTATTTAATATTTATTTAGTTGGAGATATGGGTAGAGATTTCAATCCAACACACATAAAATTCTAATAATGAGAACTATTATTATTTAAATATTGCTCAATTTAATAAATAAATAAAGATATATTTTCATTCAAATAAGTGTAAATTTAAATTAAAAGTTGACAAAATATCAAAAAATATTGAAGATTTGTTAGGATTTTTACATTAAAAATTGAATTAAATAATAGTATGACAAATTAATTAATAATCCATCTAATTATAAATATACATCGAATCTTTTTTGCATAAGTTTTTTCAAGTGCTCTTAATGTAGTTTTAAATCTCAGTAAAAAAGAAAAACGGAAGATGAGCAAAATCCAATGTGAATGTGGATGGTTGGTGTTGTTAATGAATTTTTCTTTTTTTTTTTTTTTTTTTTTTTTTAGAAAAGAAAGGAATAAAAAATTAAAAAAAAAAAAGGACAGAACTTAATTACATGAAAATTTTAAGGAGATGCCTTCTTCTAGAGAACTAGAAATATAAAATATTAAAATATTAAAATATTAAAAATGTAGAGGAAGAATGCCAGAAAAATGAAAAAAAAAAATAGAAAAAGGGGACATACTTTTTTTAAAAAAATCATAAATAAATTGTTTAATTCTTTATTAATGAAATTACTTAATATATCTTAATGACCATAAATTGATAGGACCAAAAGGAGAAATTAAAAGGCTTTTTTTTTTTTTTTTTTTTTTTTTTTTTTTTTTTTTTTTTTTTGTCTAAGCTCCTGTTAGAGAGTATAGATATATAGATTAGAATATAACGTATTTTCAATTAATTAGCACTATATTATTGTTTTATTAGTTAATATTATATTAAAAAAAATCAATACATAAAAAATAAATTTAAAACTTTAAAAAGATGGTAGATGAAATTGAAAGATATGCAATTAAATTTTATTTATTTAACTCTCACATTATTATGTTAATAGACAAGTCAACCCTCACCTAATAAGAAACATCAACAAAAGGACTCCACTGTTCAGAGTATTACAAAGACTACCCTTTTCATTACATATTATTATGATTAGGATGCTTTAACGTATGAAATTTTATATTTGTATATATTTAATTTCTACACTTTTAAAAAATATTTATTGAGTCGCCTAAATTTTAATTTTATATCTAATAAATCTCTAAACTTTAACATTTATATTTAATAAATTTTTACCTTTTAAATTGGTATCTAATAAGTTTATATGATATTTCACGTTTTTTAAAAACTAATTAATAATTGATCTATTAAATATAAAATTGAATTTTGTGTCCTATGGAACCACACAATTTCAATTTTATGTTTAATAAAGCACGTGATTTTTTTAAAAAAATGTTGAATTGACCTAATCAAGAACCTATTAGATACAAAATTAAAAATAAATTAAAAAATAAAAAAAAAAAGAAGGTACCAGGATACAAAATTTAATATTGAAGATCTATTAGACATTTTGTAAATTTTAGGAACTTAATAAACATAAAATTGAAAGTTTTAGAATCTATTAGTCACTTTTTAAATATTAAAAACCTATTAGACGCAAAATTAAACGTCCAACCAAAAGAAAGTACAGTTCAACTGACATTTGAATGTGTTAGCAATTACAAAGCCGGTGGTAGTTCAAATCCTCCCAAGCCCTACTGTACTAAAAGAAAATTAAACGTTTTGTAAATTTATTAGACACCTTTAAAAGTTTAGTAACTACGTAGATAAATTCCAAAGATCTGAGATTAAATTTGTAAACTTAACCTATTTTTTTTTAATTATATGGAATAATTTCATTTGGTTCCCTCCTTATGCAATTTCCAAGAAGTTGGAATCAATTCATATCTTGATGTCTACATTTCTCCTGCCAAAATAATTGCAATTAATACTATTATAAAAGGTATGTAAATTTGAATCTTTATATCCATTGAATCATATCACTAATAAATCAAATAAAGTTGGATTGTTATTAAATTTGATGGCCATGAATATTAGTGGTCCTATGCATGTATTGGTAAATGAATATTCTGAACTAGGAAGCTTTCTATGACACACACATAAATATATATATATATATATATATATATATATATAAATGCTTGCAAAGAAAACATACAACAAATGTTAGGTTTGAAATTCAAAGGTGGCATCTTTTTTTTTGGATATTCTCAAACATACCATGAACCTAATTCTCAAAAGAAGAAAAAACAAAAGATCTTGGACATTGGAAAATGTAAAATTCCTATAAATTTGGGAAAGAGGAGTAAATAATTAAAAATTTCCAACAATGAGATTCTCTATGTTTTCAAAATTTAAGAGGCCTTGCTTACTTAATTGTTTAATTAAATTCCAAGTTTAGTTTTTTTTAATGTTTAATATAAATTTTTTAATAGATTCTTAAATATTGATGGTGTGTTTAATTAGTCATTAAACTTTTAAGTTTCTGCGTCTAATAGTTTATTCAACTTTTAACTTTATATTTTAATAGGTTATTGACTTATTCAATATTTTTCTTAATTCATAAAATTATATGAAAAATTACAAATTTAGAATTAGATAAAAAAAAAAAAAAAAGGTCAAATTTACGTTTGATAGGTTTGTTAATTAAAAATATGTCAAATATGTCAAAGACTTGTTAAATAAAATATTTTTTTAAAGGTCAATAATAACTTTTGAGTAATTGATAACCTAGAGATTTATTAGATTAAAAAAAAATCATCAAACATACAACTATTTGAGTAAATAATGTAAAAATTATTTTATTAATTAGAATAATTTTTAAATCGCTTTTTGGGAAAGCTTTTTTAAACTTTTTTATGTATTAAAAATGAAAATATAAATTTCACATGTATCCACGTGTAATCCACTACTAAACATACAAATATAGGAAATAATTAATAAGCTACTCAAAACAAGGTTCGTTTCTTCTATCTCACCTATTAAAAAAAAATTAAAGGAAAAAAAAAAAAGGAATATGCAGTTCCCAATTTGAGAATATCTCTTTCCTAATTTTATAGAAATTTTAATCAGTGTCATGCATTTATACCATCTCATTTTCAAATTAACTACCCTTTCTGTAAATATCTTTATATTTGACCCTTTTTCACGAAAGAATAATAATAATAATAATAATAATAATAAATCCTTATCTTCATATTAATAATTAGTTTCCAAAAAAATGTGAACTTTTTTAATATTATGACAAATACCATTGTCAATATTAATAAAATGAAATGAATATAATTTTAATCAAAGGTCAATTTTGTTTTTTTTTTTAAAAAAAAATCAATGGTTAATTTTGTAATAAATAATTGCCATGTGGCAATACTGAAATTGCCTGAAATAAAATGAATTTATTATTGCTAGGATTCTATTACTTCTCCATAAGTAACTAATAAGCAACATCTCTTATAGCGCAGGTTTGGTTTAATTTTTCAGGACAAAATTCAAAATTAATGTTAAATTTTGAACTATTGACAAAAATAGGATACATAGTAAAGAAATCCTAAAAATAGAGTGGTTGAAGAAAATATTGACAAAAATAGGGTTGTAAAATCGTGTACTCCGTACACAATTTCCACATGGCATCCACGTGGTTGGTCAATGAGACCAAAATCGTGTACGGGGTACACGATTTCCATTTTTCTTTTTTTTTTTTAATCAACAATTACATTTCTTAATATTGTTATTTTATAGCATACTCATATAAATGCGTCTGAAGATTAGAAATTCATAAAAACTTAAACTTTAAATTACAAACGAGTCATGTGTCATATGGTGGACGTCTTCGTTGACGGTGCGGACGACAAGGTACAGGCACTTTAAAGTGTTGCTGTTGATGAATTAATTCATCAATATCCTCTTGGGTGACGATGAATGGATGTTCATAATACTCTTGTTGATTGCCAGAACCCGGATCCATGATGCGAAATCACTGAAAAATAAATAAAGATACACCTAATTTTGAGATTATTTTCCCATCTACTATATTTTTGTCATATATTATTAAATTAACATTATTTTTAAAAAAAAATTCCAAACTCATGAAATCCGAAAACAAAATTATAAAATCAAATCTAATGGTCAAAAAATACTAAATCTTATACAAAATAAATAAATATTTAATATTAATCAACAAACAAGCTTCACACTCTAGATTTAGTGAATATTAACCAAAACAAATTTCATAACAAGTTTTATGTTTAAAAAAAAAAAAAAATTACCGGCGGCGGTGGCGGAGACGGCGGCAGCACGGTGATGGGCGGCAGACGACGGCAGCGGCGACAGAAGAAGAAATGAGTGAAGAAGAGGGGCGGTTGAAAATCGTGGACCCAGTCCACGATTTCACTACGTGGCAGCGAGAATCTTTGACCTGCAGATGTGGCAGGTAACTCGTGGACCGGGTCCACGAGTTTCATGCCAAAATCGTGTACCCGGTCCACGATTTACTAAAATCGTGGACCGGGTACACGATTTTACAACCCCATTTTTGACATTATTTTCCCATATACCCTATTTTTGTCATATATTATTAAATTAACATTATTTTTTAAAAAAATTCAACTTTTCAAGTGTTTAATTTTGAAAATATAAATTATTTTAGAAAGTGTTTGACAACTTTTCAAAATAGTTTTTGAAACACTTTTAAAGTGTATTTTAAATTGTTTCTATCAAAAGAGTTTAAATAAAAATGATTATTTTAAAAAAAAAAATTCTCTAATCAATCCAAACACGCCCTTATTCTATTTCCGAAAAGCAAACAATGCTTAAATGAAAACCTTATGTTAAACAAAGTAATATTGTTTAATGGAATTTTTTTTTTAATACCACATTTATATTTGAGGATGAGAGATTTAAACATCTTAACTCTTAATCGAAGGCATCTATCCTAACCAATCTAACTATGTTCGTGTCAACTTAATAAAATTATTCGAACTTGTAAATCAACTTAGAAAAATTTTAAAGGTTACTAAAGGATCTCTTGAAATCCACTAGATTCAACATGTTGTTTCAAAATCAAACCCAAAAATTTAAGTCTTTCTAAATCAATGTACAAAATTAGCTCTCAAATAATTTTTCAAATTAAACAGCAACATTTATAATTAAACCTCAGTCTAATACATATGAATTTTAAAATTATTCTATTTTTTTCTCTAAACTTAGAAAATACTTATTTTAATTTTATGCTTATTTTCGATTATAGTTCTTGAACTTCCAAATGTTTTATCTTAATTTTTAATATTTATTAGAAAATAAAAAAAAATTATTGCCATATGATTGAATAAATGGATAATTTGGCTCCAAATCAAATGTGTATAATCATGTGTTGACATGTAGCAAAATAATATCAAATATAAGAATTATTATCATTCAATAGCGTTTGGATTAACTTAAAAAATAAATATTTTTAATTCATTTTCATTTAACACTTTTGATAATAATTGTTTAAAATAAAAATATTAATAGTTTTCAAAATTCATTTGAGTGGTTGTCAAACACTTGTATTTCTTTAAAATGACTTATTTTTTAAAATTAATCACCTAAAGAGTATTCTAAACACATTCTAAATAGACCTTAAAAATTTTTGAATCAAAATGATTATTTCTTTTCAAAATTTAAAAAGAAATAGTCATCAAAAATTCAGACATGAAATTAAAATGAAAATGAACATTTAAACTGACATGCATTTTCCCTTTTAAAATCGAAAGTTTTAATCCCTCATCGCCATAATTATTATAGAAAAGAAAGATTTGAATAGGAAACAAAATTTAAATAATATTTTCTAAAACATGATTAGAGGCTCAAATTTTCATTACATTATTTTAAAGGTCCCAAAGCAGATAAGGGCAGGTTCATGAGTCAGCTCCACAATTTAGGATAATTAAAAGGGTAATGGACGAACACATAAGCCCAACCATGAATAAAATAATCTCCACATCATTTATTACGATTATCATTATATTAATATTTAAGTATTGATTATCTATATCAACCATAATTGGAATGTTTAAGAGATTAATTCAGTGTATAATAAAATCAATTAATGATTCTTGTCCATCATATATAGCATTGCTATATTTGTATCTAGCATCAAAACTAATGAGGCTATTGAATATTTTTTGGGCTAAATTATTAAAAATACCTTCAAATTTTCAAGGGTTTTAATAAAATACTTAGGGGACGCTTGGAGTATTGAATTGGTTATTATAGTCAGTGAAACTATTGAATTGGATTATAATGTAATCTAAAGCTCATGTTTGGATTGAGCGTTTTGGACCCAATTTATAATATTAAATTCATTCTGTTCCGACAGTTTTTAACGAAACTCTCTTTCTCACTATTTTCATGTCTCATGATCCCATTTCCGTTTCACCCGTGATATCTCATGCATTTCAACACTACTATGATTCCCAGTAATTCTGATTACATTCCAACCTCTCAAACAATCCATTATAGTCGGTAGGTTATAACAGTATGTAAATTATAATAGTCGGTGTTTGGGGAGTAAATTATTTTAGTCTATGTTTTGAGTTTAGACTATTTTAGTCTTGATAAAAAATAGTAAACACTATAACAAAGAGAGAAAGAGAGCATGAGTAGTGAATAGTAAGCAATATGGTAACAAATAGTAAATACGGTAACAAAGATGATTGTTTCAAATAGTAATACTGAAGTTAATTTAATGTTATAATAATTGGAATTCACCAACTATTATAATTGAGGAGTGGTCTATAATAGCCCAACTCCACATACTTCAAGTTAGTGGCCCAAACACTCCCTTAAGCTTTCAAAATAAATTAAAAGTATCCTTACAATTAGCTTTGGATGTAAACGGTTAGTGCTTTTAAAAAAAGAAATACCCTAAACTTTCGAAATTTTCAGTAATATCTTTAAGCTTTCAAAAAAAAAAAAAATACTCTTACTATAAGTTTTGGATGAAAACGGTTACTACTTTTTCTTCAAAAATATCCTTCAACTTTCAAAAGTTTCAATAATACCCCTACACTTAAAAAAAAAAAAAAAAAGTAAAGTTTAAAAATACGAGTAATAATATGTGCAACTTCGATTGCATTTAATTCCATGCTCCTCTTTCCTTTACCTACGAAAAAATAATTTTTTAATCTTTTTAAAAAAACAAATTGTCATATAACAACTTTTTATTGGGTGCAAGTTCTTCTCTAAAAAAACCCTTAATGTCATTAGTATATAGACGTAAATCGTTAGTATTTTGTTTTAAAATATACCTAAATTTTTCAAAGGTTGTTTATCTACACTTTTTACCTCTTAAGTTAAAAAAATTATGTTCTTATTGTTAGTATGTGGACAAGATTTGTTTATCTACACTCTATCACCTCCTCTCTTCCCTTCTTTTCTCCCTCCTCTACTTCAATGTATGGCCTAAATGTCCTCTATTTTTTTCTCTCTTTTTCAATACTCTCTCACACCCTGGCTATAGTAGAAACAGAAGAATAACAAAACCACCAACGAACCTTAAGACTTAAATGTTTTAACAACAATGTGCACTAGTAGTTGAGTGTATGTATGTTAATATGTTTTTTGAGTTTTGTACACAAAAAAGGAGATGCCTAAATAATATGAGACATAATTTTGAGGATAACCTGTAGCGATGAAAACTTTATTATTACTTTTAATAGTTCAAATTAGTCTATTTGTTGTGATCATTAATTATTATTTATTAAAAGCTCTCTAGGTATGAAAACTCTTAATTCTCCATCACTAAAACTCCTCAAATTAATATGATTTTATCATCTTTGACTGATAGTTAATTAGTGTTTGGATACAAAGACAAATGATGTGCAAAATAGTACTCAACATCATTCATAATGTAATGTCAATTCAAGAATTAAAAACGCCAATTATTTATTACAGAATTGAATGGATTCCTTCATTATGCAATTATTGAACTAAAATTGAAATTTCATAGTACCTTGACATCAACCTCATTGGTCTTTAATTTCCATTTTTGGAAACCACCCAAATCAAATTCATTCTAACTACACAATAATCCTTCAAGAACAATAAAAAAGAATATTCAACTACCTTAGAAGGCTCATTAATGCATTAGCACACAAGTTAAACACTTGGATCTTCACTTAGCTGGATCTAATCTTGAATCACTCAGTAAGGAAGCCAAAAGGATCTCTTTCTCTTTTACCTCTAATGAAGGCAAGTAATGAAGAAGAAAAAGGTTTAATTTGTTTAATTAAATAGGTCACAATGTTGCATGCTTTGCTGCTTCCTCATAGTCTTTGTAGTCTCTTCCTCCACTTTGTCTCTTCCTTTTAAATCTTCTGTAATACATGTACTGAAGAATTATCTAATGGGTGTTTGAGTTAAAGCTTTCATTCAAATTAAATAATCATAATCAACAATATCACAAATATGGATTTTCAATCTATTGATTTCGTATAATTGAAATACTCTTGGTAAAAGTTGAAACCAAGAAATGTTTGTCATTTGAAATATGAGAAACGATTTTAAATGTTTTACTTTGTTCCAAACGATAAAGTTTTGAAATGAATGTATAGTATTGACCAAAAAAAAAAAAAAAGCAAAGAAAAAAAGTTAAAAAGTTAAATAATATAGACTTCAAATTATAATGTATTAATTGAAAATTAAAAGATGACAATGTTATATAGTTAATTTATCTTTAAATCTTATAAAATCCTCAAAATTTAACTAATTTAGTTTAAAATTTTTTAAGGTAAAAGTAAAATTGAAATCACTATACATTTCAACCATCATGAGTTACTCTAGTGGTAGTGGAAACAGAACTTTTAAAGTCCATTTGATAAGCGCTTTAACTAAAAAGCATTTCAAAATACTTTCAATTAAACACTTAATTTTAGACTTTTTGCAAAAACAAATACTCAAAACATGATGAGAAGGAAAAATGCTTTTGGCCATGCCAGGAAATCTTCTTTTCTCCCATGAACACTCTCCCAAAGCCAACTCTTGGACAATTAAAAGCACTTTTGAAAATTCTAAAAATATACTTTAGGTAATTAAGCACTAAAATTAGCATTAGTGAAAATGTGGAGTTAAAAAAGGATACAAATAAGTCAAGGAGGACACAAACAACAGCATCAAGCAGCCATGGCATGTTGGCTTTGATCTTCTCCCATTCTGTACTTCTCACTAAAATGCTGCATTCATTGAAATTCTCAGTACAAAACAAACCAAACATCTTTTAATTAATCACATGAAAATAACTTTGAAGTCGAGATCGAGAGAACGAACCTTGCTACATAAGTGGCATTGGCAATCAAGGCAAACACAAACATAAGAGGATTCAGCCCCTGTTGTTCACATCAAAATACAACCTATTTTCAATCATTTTTATATTGCAAGAAGAAAAAATCATGCTTTGTTACGACTATTTTCTACTAGACTAAAATAGTTCTCATCCCACACACACACACTATTATAACTCCAAACTGTTGTAGCTTACATACGGTAATAATCACCCATTATAATAAACAATTCATCGCCCCAAACACCCATTTAAAAGCTAAAATTGTAGGAAAGAGTGAACTTCAAAGACGATAGGTCATGATTTTCTTTTCTTTTTTTTAATCCAAGCAATGTTTTCAAAATCAAAATTTATAAGAGGAAATAGATATAAACACAAGTGGTTTTTTTTTCTTTCTTCTTCCAGAAAGGAGTAAAACAAGGAGAGAAGTCTTACCTCCACACTTCCTCTTTTGATCTGGCCAAACAAAATGAACAAATTAGACGAAAATAATAATAATAAAGTAGAATTTTAGATTTTTTTTTTTTTTTTTTTTTTTTTTTAAAAATGATGTAATATTAATTTTAAAGGTTGATTTTTTAAATTTGAATACCCACATTTAACCAAATCTGAGGGAGTCTACCACCCATATAAATAGCAGCCATAAGCCAACCCAACAATTGACCAAAACCACTATGACTTGGATGTTCCTGCAAACACACATTTAAACAAAATTACCATAAATTTTTGTTAATTATAACTCACTTTGTTAAATTAAATTCATTAATAATAGTTATTAATGCTTACTTGTAAAAGTTTCCTTCCACTAAATCCATCAGAGAAGCCCTTGCTTTGGAATGGCAGATTTGCCGATGCAGCTAAAAATGTTCCATAACCAACCTGAAACACATATCAAATCCCCAACTTATTTAATTTTACCATATTTTTAATTTACATAAATCAAAATGTTAATAATTTTAATTGGCAAAGAAATAACACTACACCGATTTGATTGACTCAAAAAACTTAAACTAATAGGTAAAAGCAAATTTAATATCACATCATCTAATATCTCCTTTTCTTCACCATTTTTCACTTTGTGATTACCTCTTTTTTGTCGGTGTTTTTTTTTTTCATATTACAACTCAAAACTATAGGATGAAGATTTAAACAAATAATCAATAAAAGAGGTTACTAATGTCTTGTTGTTGTAGTAAAATCAAAAAACGTATGTAGAAGAGATGTCCATTTTTACCGCAAAGTGAAGATAGGTGGAGACCATAAATGATGAAAAATGATTGTTACAAAATAATAAACACCATAGACAATTAATAGTCTTATTGTAGCCAAGAGTTATTATAATAATTGAAAATTTCAACTATTATAGTGACCAAAACATTGAGTAAACTATAATATCCCTCCACTAAAAGAAAGTTGGGGTCCAAACGCTCTTTAACCATTTAGATAAAAAAAAAATCAGTAAAAATCAAACATTAAGTAATTGAAAGATTTAAAAAGGAAAAAAAATATTGAAGATAATTGATTAAAGGAAAAAAAAAAAAAACCAAAAAACAAACTTAAACAAAGAATGGAATAATTTCACACCACCTATTACCATGAATCTCCCTCTTTCCTAACTAATATAAAATTAGAATACTGAGTAATTATTTTCAGTAAAATAAAATATTTTTAAATATAGCAAAATGTCACTATTATCGATGATATGTAGATAAAAGTCCATTAGTGTCTAACATGGTCGGCTAGATAATAACTTTTTGCTTTATTTGTAAATAAATTGATTCATTTTGTTATATTTAAAAATAATTCTTAAGAAGTAATTATAAATCACCTAGGAATAATAAATTGATTATGATTCTCATTTTAGATTGATATAATTATTAATTTATATAATCGTTATGAGTTTAAAAGAGATAAATTGATTTTTTTTTCAAAAAAGTAATTAATTCGAGAAGAAAAGAAAAAAATGTGAATGAAGCAAAGAGAAGAGAAGTAACCGATCGAGGAATAGGCCTAGGCTGGGTGACGGTGGAATGGGAGAAGACGGCGGCGGCAGTTTCGGATTCATCGTCGGAAGATGAGCTGTCATTGCCAAGGGCGGAGGGCCCACTCTTCGGTAGGCGGAGAAACGCTCGAAACGGCGGCGTATCGCTTCCGGCCAAGGATCGAGCTGACGTGTAGTAGAATTCCCGGCGAGGAGTTGTCTTCGGCGAAGCTTTCGGAATTGGAATTCCGGCATAAGTAACCACTTTACTGCCTTTCAACGGCGTTTTTTCCTCCTCCGCCTTTCAATATCACAGCCAAATAAAAAACAAAACTATAATTTTTAGTGTACGGTGACTTTTTTTTAACAGAAAATTGTAGAAATAAAATTCCAATCAGACAAATGTTTTTTAGGAACTAATAAAAACGAAAGAAAAATAATCAGCGACATAAAAATTGACAGTAGAATTAAAATTAATTTTACAAAATTTATTGGAAGCACATCTTATGCACTAGTCAAATTAATTTTTGAGCATCAATGAGGTTTGAGAGAATATCACTTTATTTTTTCTTAAAATTAGTTTGTAAATGGAATGAAAATTACACTCAACACAATTAACTTTAATAAAACTACAATTTGTAAAGTTTTAAGGTAAAAGTTGCCTTCTTGTTTTTTAAAAACAAAAAAAAAAAAAAAAAAAAATGAAAATTTTGGATCTCTCACTTCATGTGTCATAAATTGACACTAGACCACAATACTTTATTTTCATGTGTAAATAAAGTTACTGATTTAAAAGAGTTTAAAGACAAAATTTAATTATATTTTAAAAGATAAGAATCTTAAAATTTTAATCAACCAAAACTGAAAAAGACAAGTTTTCAAAGTTGTATTGTAGGAAAAAAAAAATAACAAATATATAGTATTTTAGAAATTAAAAATAAAAGAGAATAAAAGTTGGAGGGAAACAAAACGATACCGTTTGGTCAGATTTGCCCTTCCGGTCGCTGCACCATCTAGTGACGTAATCATAATAAACACTCTGCAGTACCAAAACTATCGTATTCACTGTGTAAAGCTGCACATCAATGTACAATCACATCACAATTTTATCTATTTATTTCGTATTTTTCACCCCCATATATTTCCTTTTTTTAATAGGAAATACAATAGATAAATATGCAAGTTCCAAAACTGCTAATAAATAACAAAAAAATAATAATAATAATTAAGATCATTAAAGTAAATTTAAGTTTTATTGAAAGTTTATATATAATAAATGAAATAAGAAAATGAGAGTGAAAACATTCTTTATTTAGCGAAAAAGTAAATACATTTTGAAATACTTATAAAGATGGATCCATAGTGATCTTGAGAAACCCACCCAATAAATTATTGGAAAGGCTTGCATTTTTTTTTTTTTTTTAATTGGCAAAAGGGGGAAAATGCCAATTAAAGAAATGCTTTAAAATAAAGTTAAGTGGGGAACTCTCTCATTATTATCTTCCCATTATTCCTAAAATTTAATATTTAAAAACACAAAAAGAAAAAGTGAAAACGAGATCTTTTTCTCTTAAATATTAAAAATTATGCAAATCTCAAAACTGATTTTATCAAAGAGTATATAACTCGAAACTAAATAGCATTAAATAATTCTTTTTTATAGTAGTAATTTTGTTTATTATAATAATCTCTAGAAAAGCCAACATGTAATTTCAACCAGAAATACTATGTTTGATTTAATTTATGAAGTTAAGAGTTCTGTATTAAATTTTTAATTAGTGTCTTTTAAGTTGAACAAAATGTGAGTGAGAGATTTAAAATTATTTGGCCTTTATTAATATATTTATCATGCCCTCATCGTATGAAATGTTTTATAAATAAATGATTTATTAGAGGCAAAATTAAATAGTAAGAACTTGATAGCCACAAAATTATAAATGATTCATTAGAAAAGGTTACTCACCAGTGCTGTGTAGAGTTGAGTGGGGAGCTGAAAGGGAAGAAAATGAAAGAAAAAGAAAATTAGTGGGGGAAAAAGAAAAGAAAAGAAAAGGCAGGGGGGTGGTTTGAAATCAAGTTGCAGAAATTTAGTGGTGCGTTTGGATGAACCACTGAAGACGCAGTATTTTCATGGACCACAACAGGAAGCAACCAAACGCGTCACAACCGACTCGAACCCGAGTGACTCACCGTGGCAGGTTCCAGAAGGCAGCCCACAAGATTAAACGCATCACTGGGAAGAAAAAAGAAAAGAAATTAGAAGTGAAACGACGGCGTATAGAAGGAGGTTAAAACGACGGCGTATAGAAGTACCCGGCGACCCAGGTGAGGAGGAAGAGGAGAGAGACGCCATGGCTGGATTTTGTACGGAAATTGGTAACGATCTGAGGAATCTCAGCAAGCCCCCAACAGACTAAACTTACAAGACCGAACCCGAACGACATGTCGTCTCTCAGATTGCAAAGACAGTCCTTGAAGTACGTTTCTACCCATCCGACGCATCGCTTCTGCTCTTTCACACAATACCAACCCTCCATTTCTCTCTCTCTCTCTCTTTCTCTATTTCCCAGAGCTTCAACAACAAAACAAACCCTTCCTTCTTTTTAAAGTGTTTCTCCTAAATAAATAAATTCATTTTTGGAAATTTCTTTATTCCTTAATATTTATGATTGTGAGCCTCAATATTCAAAATCACTGTCCATCCATGTTTCTTCTTTTTTTTTTTTTCCATTTGAAATTAATTCTGATGCTAATAAACTAGCCGGTCTGTTTGTCTCATATGTTTTTTTTTTAACCCTTCAAATAGTCTAATTAACTAATTAATATCAATTTATTATTTATTGAGAAATTTCTACGAACGAAAAAATTTCAAATTATTTTCAGGAAGTAGCAAAAAAAAAAAAAATTCGGATAGATATTGTTAGACTTCTATCAACATCTATCAGTAATAGACTTCTATTATTTTTATCACTAATAGACCCTGATAGACTTTTATCAACGTCTATCACATCTATCTAAAAAAATTTCTATCTTGTGTAAATAGTTTCTCTTATTTTTCTATTTTTAAAAATTTCTCAAATTTATTTCATAAATTTGAATTTATATATTTATCATTAATATTTTATGTTATTGTCATTATTTAATATAAAATTTTATTGTTAATTATTAATATCCTATATTATTCTCTTAATAAAGAAAGAAATGCTTTGAAGTTCTTTTTGTAACCCTGTCTTCATCTCATCACAATAATCATTACCAAAACGAAATTTGTTTGCACTCAATACGAAAACTTTCTAATTAGCAAAAGGAGAGATAAAAAAAAAAAAAAAAAAAAAAGGAATTAGAGAAGAAAAAAGAAAAAGAAAAATAGTAGAACATTCAAAGTTGGTGGATATTCTGAAATTTATAGTGTACTTTCCGATACAATTTTATGTCCATCGAGTTGGATATTCGTGTTTTGAGTTGGATATTCCTAACCTTTGTTTTGTTTGTTTTTTTTAAAAAAAATATCGGTATAAAAATTCCTACCGCATAATTATTAACACACTCATATATTAATGGAACTATATTGAAAATTATATAACAGACTACAGATCTCGTAGTTAGTAGTACACTTAGATGCCAATTAAGCTATATTTACTTTGACAATATTTTAATTCTTTAATCTACACTAAAACTAGGTTTCAACTTCATCTTTAATTCTAAATATTTTTAATTGTAAATTATAGATTTTACTTTTGCACTCTACTTCAATTTATTTTGTCACTAATTACTTGAAATTGAAAAGGAAAAAAAACTATTTTCATTTTCTAATTCTTAAAATTTTATTTTTATTCAAATTCAATCTAAATCAAAATATAAAAGATTAAGTTAACAAAAGTGTAGTTCAACTAGCTAATATGAAGTTTACATGATCGATTTCAAGGTCGTTTAATTTCTCACCACAAATATATATAGTAAAAAAAAAAGGTACTATCAGTGTTATTTTCTCGATTTTTTTTTTGTAACATATGATAAAAAAAAATGAAATTTGAATAAAAATGTCATTATCACAAGTTGAAGCAGAAGATTACAAAAACAAAAGGGAATATTTAAGATGAACATGGCATGATCATGATAGTTTAGTATTTAAATTCACAAAGACTGAGAAAAATACACATCAAAGAAATGTTCAGCTCACAATTCAACCAATGTTTAGCCGATGATGATTTAACAAGGCATGGAGAGGATATGTAATGTAATTATCCAAAATTGAAATATTTAACCATTTCTTTAGTCAATATTTGATTAAATATATAAAATTGGACATCAAATTAATTTTGAATAATTTTAATTTTGACAAACTTGATTTTAATTGTTTTAAAATTTCTCTCAAACAACTTTAACTTTTTTGTTTTTAAAAGTAACTCTAAAATAATTGACGGGAAACCATATAGAATAACTTTTTCTTTATAATCATTGTTGAAAAAACTATATATTATTGAAAATTATTTTATTTCAAAAGTAATTATTTTTTTATGATCACTTTACCAAGTTAGTTCATATATCTTTGACTATTTAAATAGTGCTTAAATTAGGTAGAGTTGTAAAATTGAGCCAAAAAGTTTCAAATTCTTTAAATTTATATTATGTTAAACTCAGATTTTTTTTTTAGTTCAACACTAAAACTAAGAAATTGAATCATTAAACTTTGAAATACAGTATAAGTTGTTTTGATAGTTTTAAAAAAAAATTTAAATATTATTTTAGTCCTGTACTTAAAAATTTGTTTAATTTTAGTATTTATCATTTTAGATGTCCAATTTCAATCTCTATAGTTTTAAAAAAAAAAAATTTAAATTTAATCCCTACTGTTTGTTTGTTATTATTTTTTTCAAACATTTTTTTTTTTTTTTTGTTATCTATTAATATTTTTTTCTCTAAATTTTAAAAACATATTCACATATTCTTATATTAAATTTGGATATAGATTTAAATTTAATATTTGGTAAAAGTATTTTAACATTTAAAGGAAACAGAGCTGTAAATTATGGAAAATCTGAGTCTATGAAGTGGGAGTGTGTGGTAGGAATATTCTTCATTTAAATTGAAAGCCTTTTGTATTGTTGTGTTGATAAGTTTAAAAATAAATGCTCACAATTGCATCCCATGCAACTTTCTCTCTCCTCTTCTGCCACATCTTAACTGACGGTCAATGTTTTTTTTTTCTTTTTTGTGTTATTAATTTAATTTTGTAAAATATAATTAAATTATCATCATGTGGCCATTTTGTACTTTGTGTTACTTTTTTTGGTACAATTTTGCCATCGTGTGATTTTCAAATTCTTATCCTCTTTAATCTTACTTAATTCTTGTTTGAAAAATATTAGATTCATCTTTTTGCAAACAACTTGGTTGTTCAAAAATTTTAATTCTTTCTTTTTTAAAAAGAATTATTGTAATTCTTTTGTGATATGTAGTTAGTGTGCTAAAAAAAGAATGGTGCAATTCAAGCTGTTGAACATTTATTTTTATATATTTGGTAAAAACTATTTATAATTAAATATGTGTTATTTTAATTAATTAATTATTTAATTTGTAAAATAGGAAGGAGGAGAGTAGTAATTACAAATGAAATACCAAAAGAGATTATGTAAGTACTTACATTAATTGCGACCTTTTTGTTTTTGGCATATATATGTGAACTAACACTCAAAATCTCTCCTCTCAATCTCTCAATTTTTTTAATCTCTGAAAAATAATTTCAACTGTAAATATGTAGGAATTCTCTTAGTGACTATTCTTCATTGATTATTCATCTTACTAATTTTTTTGCAGACTACAATTGATTAGTACCAAAATTTAAAAAAATCGAACATTGATATAAGAACTAAATTTATAGGGTATCTAGCGAAGTGCGAAAAAAATCTCACATTGGTTAGAAAAGAATGACCATAAGTATAAAAGTGAGGACATTTATCTTCGTTGGGATGAGATCTTTTGAGTGGTACCAAAAGCAAAATCATAAGAGTTTTAAAAATATGCTGACAAAATTTAAACATTTTAAAATAGATAGTGTAAAATAATAGAAAAGTTCAAATAGGTAGAGAGAGTTAAAAATATATTTTTAACGTAAATTTAACACTATAGATATATTAACTAATTATAATAGTTTTGATTTTATATATATATATATATATGGTCTCTAAATTTTGAATCTAACTTTCATTTGGTCTCTAAACTTCAAAATGTTATTCTTTTAGTTATTAAATTTTGAGTTAAATTCAATTTACTGCTTTAATTTAATTTATGCAAAATTGTCGTGGGGCATTTTATCTATTTATTCTGTATCCGGTCTAATTTTCCTTCAATGTATTTAACCGAATCTAGTGGGGCACTTTTTAATCGTAAAATATTTTTATTCACATATTAGTCAACTAAAATATGTTTAATTTGATATATCAATTATCGTAGGAAAAATTTCACATATAAAAAAAATGTCAAACTATTTACAAAAAAATAGTAAAGAAAACATTGATAGACGTTGATAAACTTCTATCAGCATCTATAAGTGATAAACTTCTATAATTTTTATCATTGATAGACTCTGATAGACTTCTATCAGCATTTATCACAACTATTTAAAAGTTTTGCTATTTTGTGTAAATGATTTATCTTATTTTTCTATTTTTAAAAATTCCTCATTATTGTATAACTGATAGGCAAAATCCAAAGTATACTTGTAATCGATTAATGATATAACTAGTATTAGGTACATTATTGATGTACTACACATTAAGTCGTACTATATATATCATCGATATTAATATACCAACAATGCATGTATATTGATTATATAAATGAACTTAAACGTATCATAAACGTACCTATGTCATTGATATACTTCATACAAAGTATTGTCAATCATAGTCATATATAATCGATTATAGGTACATCATTGATGAATTGATGATAGATATATCAATGATGTATAAATAACAAATATATCAATTATACATGAACTGAAGTGTATTGATGATATAACTTTATGTGCCTATTAATGCTAGACTTGTTTGATCTTAAATATAAATTTTAAATTAACTTATTTTCTCTTAAAAAATTATTCGGTAGATGTATTTTTTTTTAAAAAAAAATATCAAATCACATTTAATAATTGTTTCGTGTTTAGTTTCAAGAAACTTCTAAATGATTGGATCAATAAAGAGAGAAGCAGGTGAGTTTTTGTTTAATTTTTTAGTTTCTATATAACTGAACTTAGCCGTAGTTTTGGTGCAGATTCAAAGAGACCATGCATCTTATTATACTATCACACTCACATGCATTGTTCTATCATTTGCTACTTTTCTTTTTCTTTTTTCTTTTCAAATCAACCATTATACTTTGCTTTATTAGATTAAATTATAAATTTAGTTATTCAAGTTGAGATAATTATAAGTTCAGCCTCTAAATTTTAAGATTAAATTATTTTATTGGACTAAATATCTGTCTGGGCTTTATTGCTCCATCTTAAAACCAATTGGCAATAAGAGGAGTAGCTCATCTATCTTATTAAGATTGTGAGGTCCCTTGATTTTTCCAATGTGGGATCTTCAACACACCAACCCAAACTTATTATTAATTTTAAAAATTATGTTGTTTTTACATATGATACAATTATTTTTACATATGTTTATTTTTATTTTATTTTACTTCATAATTTTTTTTGGTTAATTTATTCTCTAGCAAACTCTTAAAAATAATTTTCTAGTACTTTAGGAAGAAAAGTTTTATAACATAAATTGAAATAGAGTTATTAATCTTAATTGAATATACTAAAATAATTAAATAAAAATTTTACATATTAGCATTTTACTTATTTAATCTAAAACAAAAATTTTAATAAATGACTCGACTAACCTTAACCAACCTAACCTAAATATTTTATGGTTAAATTGGTCTCGATGCATGTAGTGAGCTAGGGCTTTAGTTTTATTCTAGTCTTAATGTATAAATTTAATGTTTCGAGTTTTATCTTTGGTTATACTATAGATTTCAAGCATTTGGAGTGAGAACAAAGTTTTCGATGAAAGGGCCAATAATAAGAGAAAAATAATTAAAGACTAAAGATTGTGGCGTATCACATTGGAAAGAAGGATTGGCATGGGTCATAGTGCTTATTCTTTTCTCTTTATCTTGTAGCTCTTAATTTTAAACCTTTTTAGGAGTTTATGTTTTTATTGATGATTACGAGTAATTAAGCTTTCGCTGTTAAAGGAATTGATGTAGTCCTTTAGATTTTATGCTCATTTAATTGAAAGACCTTTTTTTTATTGTAAACAATCAAATTATGTGTACTTGAAGTGCTTTTAGTTTTCTAATCCAAAATCGATTTAAGTTTTAGCCTGAGAGAGTGAAATTTAAATTAAGACAAAAAGGAAAACTAAAATCTAAATAAAAAATTTGGTGCTAAGAATGTTAAAAGTTGTGGGATACGATAAGAATGCTAGGAATGTGTTTACCTAGTGAAAATATTGGGTGCACCTACTAACCTAAATCGTATTATTTTTTTAAAAAAAAAAAATCCAAGTAAGAAATTTAAGTGGATTATTCCAGAATTTAACTAAGATTAATATGAATTTTATCCTCAATCTCTCTTAATCCCATTAAATCATAATCTATCTCTAAAAAAAATCCTCAAATTTTAAAAAGAAAATAAAACTAAAAGTAGGTTGCTTAATTATTTTAGAAAAAAGGGAATTTTTTTTTAAAAATAGAAAAATAAGGGAAACTATTTACACAAAATAGTAAAATTTTTAAATAGTTGTGATAGACTCTGATAAAAGTCTATCAAAGTCCATCAGTGTTCTATCAGTGATAGAAATGATAAAAGACTATCACCGATAGATGCTGAAAGAAGTCTATCAATATTTATCAGTATTTTTTTTGCTATTTTGTGTAAATAGTTTGACATTTTTTCTATTTGTGAAAAATTTTCCAAATAAATTTCTATTGAAAATATTAATTTCTTCGGTATCTTCGCCGTTGTTAAGCATCATAATCTTTTCTTTTTCACAAACACATTAGAAAATTTGTTGAACACAAAATTTAGGTATAGAAATTTGTTGAAGAATAGGGTGATAACAATGCTTTAGTTTGAATATCTCTAAATTCCATAGCAAACCTCGAAGATGTTTAAATTTAGCATAATCAAAGGTAAGTAATTAATTCCTTCATATATGAGTCTATAACTCAAATTTTGTAAGAAGAAAGATTGGTTTTCCAATTGAACTGGGCCTCACAAGTTTTGTATCTTCTATGCATTTCCTTCTTCCATGGCGTCTTCTTCTCCCAACGACTTGACTTCATTTTCAAGTGGGTTCTTCCATCTTTGGGATGTGTCTGCCCTCTTGATAGTGCACAGTAAATGTGTTATCTTTCTCGAAGTCTTTTGAATTAATGAGCTCTAAATCTTCCAATTAAGAACAATTCTTAATAAAATAGTTCGATTTTTATAAAACAACTTTAACTTCTAGAAAATAAAATAGAGAATTCAGAGTGTTTTTATCGTACCTTCAACGTCACAAATCCTCTTTGATTATAAAGGATTCAATTTCGTAACAGTTATTTGCTAATTAGTTTCTAACTAGGATCATTAATTTATATTACAAATTATCATAATTATTTAACTCGTGGACCCAAATACATGTAGAAATGAAATATTTGGGTATAACTTTACCTTCATGGCCAACCATACCCCTATTGTTCTTGTCTACAAAGTTAGACTCTATGATCTTCTTAACTTCTACGACTGGGACCCTAGAAATTGACCTTTAACGTACTTGTTGATCTATGGTGGTACTTGATGATCTCTTTAGCTCTTATGGTTGAGCCTATGGATCAGCCACTATATTTAGTCAAATAAAATACTCTCTTGAAATGATCCATTAGGTTATCCTTTATAACTAAATATTTAACCATATTTTTTCATCACAACCACCCAGATTAATATGAATCTATTCCAATTTACTATAGTTCTATTACTTTAAAAATGATTATATATTAAAAAAAAAAAAAAAAAACAATTTAAAAGCTTAAGGATTAAAACTAAACTTTTGAAATTACAAGAGTAACATAGTTTTAAACATATACTACTAGCTTAGGGCACATATACCACTATTTTACAAATTATGATCAATTTACTTTTCTGTCGGTTCATCTAATGAAAAAGTCAAAGACGAAAGAGTTATTTCAAAACAAAATTAATTATTATAAAAATAAGATTATGAAAGTTTGAAGCCCACCCTAAAGTTTAAAAAATGTTTGACATAATTTAGTATTTTTTTTAATTGATAAAAAGGGCATTCAAATGAGTATATAATATGTTTGATTTCTAGTTCTAATGAAGAGAATATTTAGTCAACAATAATAATCCATTGTCGATTCTTGTTTTCAAACAACTCCCGATCACCAACATTCCTATTCTAATTGGGTTTCCTTTCTATTTTCTCCTCATTTCCATTCTTAATAAATAAATATAGTTCTTGAGTTCAACTATTCGTGGACTATAAAGATAGAAATTCGATTTTTTTAATCCAAACTTTGAAATATGTTCAAATTTCTCTATTTAAAAATTTTCTCGAATATATATTATAATATTTTAATGAGTTGAAATAGGTTAAAATTTGAAATTTCTCTCCAACTTTTAAGGTAATATAATATCTTAAGAAGTTGAAATGGTTTGAAATTACTGAATCATCAAACTTTCAATACTATTCTTAAAAATTATAGATGAGGAGAAAAATAAAAGGGAATTAAATGTGAGAAACGTAAGAATTAAAAGAGAAGGAACAGAAAAACGTTATCTGGTTGCCGCATTTGAGTTGTGGATAAGCATGGGGCAAAGTTGGCATGTCTGCCACGTATTCTCTTTCGTGGAGAAGCGTCGCCGTTTGGTCCTTGTCCTTGTCCTTGTCCTCACACAAGATTCGTGTCCTCCTTTGCCTTCTTTTTTCTTTAGAAAAAAGCTATCTTTCATTAATTTTATATTTATTTTTATCCTAATTCTCTCACCCATACCTCTGAATGCGACAGCTTAAGCCATGTTATTTGACACGTCACCAACTCATTTTTCGGAATGCAAATCTCTGATAGCCACCTCATCCCTCATCTTTCTGTCGGTTTTATTTTCTAGCCTTTGAGATTTTTTTTCTTTAATTTTCCAAAAAATGAGAAATAAGAATTTATTTACAATTAGGTCACTATATAATATATATATATATATATAAAAGACAAAAGGGAAAATTCAAATTCAGCAAATGAGATGACAATACAAGGTATGGTATTTTTGTATTTTGAAACTAATTTTAATTCATTGATTGAACATAAATTTGGATATGTACAATTGCTGACTTCAACAAATATAATGATTCTTATATCTTTCGATGGAGATTTTCACGAAGGATCGTTAAATTGAGTTTAATGTATAATTTGAAAAAGTCGAGTAAACTAAAAGGTAAATTTTGCTTTTATATATGTGATAAAATTGAAGTTTGGAATGAACTTTGAATAAACAACTTAGTTTAAAGATAAAAAGTTAAATCTTTTTGTTGGCACGAGATTTTTGAAAAATGTGTTTCGTGGAGTTAAACTTGTGTTTATGTTGATTTGTGCAGATGTGATTCGATCTCTAGTACTTGATCTTATAATTTTTTCTTACTTGAAGACGAACGTTTGATTTGAGGAAGCGATACGTGTGATGTTCTTAAAGTTAAAGTTTTGAAAGAATGTTTGTATCTCCACGAGACTTGTATCTTCAAGGAGTGTTAAGAGTTGAGGAGTTTTTGTTGAAGTAAAAGACAACACTAACTATCCTAGAAGGTTCTTGAAGTATCTGCAATATAACATTATGTGTAAATTAGACTTCTCTAGAATTATGTTGAAGATGCATGTAAATATGTAAGAAGAAAGATCTAGAAATATTTTAGTCGTTATTTAGATCCAAGAGATTCTAGAGAATTCCTTTAGATAAGAATAATCCAAGAAATATCTAGAATGGTTTAGATTTTAGAAGAGTCTAAAAAAATCTCCTAACTTAAGCTCCAAAGATGTCACACCTATAAATAGGAGTCGTGACCTCATTTGTAAAGCAAGCAAAGAGGGGAAGCAAAGCAAAAAGCTAGAGAGTTAGTGAAAAGAAGTGAGTAAGTGTTAGAGAGTGTAAGAGAAATCTCTAAGTGTCCATCATTGTATATTCATAATAAAAGTTTACAAAGCTAAGTGTCCATCATTGTATATTCATAACAAATGAGGTCACACCTATAAATAGGAGTTGTGACCTCATTTGTAAAGCAAGCAAAGAGGGGAAGCAAAGCAAAAAGCTAGAGAGTTAGTGAAAAGAAGTGAGTAAGTGTTAGAGAGTGTAAGAGAAATCTCTAAGTGTCCATCATTGTATATTCATAATAAAAGTTTCTTTCTTTTTAAGAGACTGTCTCTTTTCTTGTTGTGTCAATTTCTTCAACTATCTTCCCATTTTTAGGAAAACTCTCTCTTGTAAAATTTATGAACCCTTCAAATAAAGTGAAATTCCTTTATTTATAAGGTTCTAAAGTGAGCTTTATGGGCTTGGGCTTAGTTGGTTCATGACCTTGGCTCTTAGGGACAACTAATTTGGATTTAGGCTTTAGTTGACATTTGACTCAAATTAAGTTTATTTTTAGATTCAATTAGACTTTGCTCAAATATTAATACAAAAATTATACCAAATTATTTTATTCAATCTAAGAGTTATGATCAAAATACGTGACATCATCAGAATTTGCTTACTTATGTCTCCAATTTCAATTTCGAATATATGTCAACTTTTAATTAGTTCTAAATTTAATTATTTATAATTTCGTTATTAATTTGAGAAATGATAAGATAATTAATTTGTGATTGGAACGAATGGGTTGTCTAACCCCTTCGAATTAATCAATAATTCTCCTAGTAGAAGTATTGGAAGTAGATGAAGTTGAAACTAATCTAATTAATTTTTCAAGGCTAAAGTTAAATAAAATATAAAATAAGAAGGTTTTAAACTAATAGAGAAAAATTGAAATTAAACAATGAATTAAAAACCAATCTTCTAATGTTTTCAATTTAAAGGTGTAAACTAAAAATGAATTGATTAAATTTCCCCAACTCAATGAGCTTTTACCGAGTATGAAGATCAAAATTTATTACTTAATTAATTGAGCACGATAATTAGGGTCCTTTTGGTCATCAAATGATTTTTAATTTTTTGTTATTATTTTTAGTTTTCCAAAAATAAGTTTATTGGTAATCATTTCATTTTTTTTTTTTGAAAAAAATTAAAAAAAAAAACGTTTTTTTTTTTTTTTTTTTTTCCAGATTATGAATAAAAATTGAAAACGGAAGAAAAAGAGTTTTAAAAAACTGAGAACCAAGCTGACGGGGGTACCTGGAATGGAAAATAAAGGTGGGAATTGACCAAGAGAATTCTTAATTGAGTTTATTGTATTTCAAATCAAGAGGTTTCTAGAGCTGAATCTTGATTAAAACTAGTAGGTAAATTTTGAAAAATTTGAGTAAACTAAATGGTAAATTTTGCCAAATAATCTAAATGTAGGATTCGATCTAATAAAATTCAACCTTGGAATGAAATTTGATTAAACAACTTAGTTTAAAGATAAAAGTAGTTTTTTTTTTTTTTTTTTTGAACTTTGAAGCCCTTCAAATTAATGACTGATTCTCCCTATTTAACTTGTAGAATGTTAGAAGTAGATGAAAAGTCTGTTTGAATCTTTTTTTTAAATATTTAAATAAATGTTTAAAGAAAAAATGTTTATAAATATTTAAAAAGTCAATCCAAACGGATCTAAAGTTCCAATAAGACTAAAGGAAATGGCTATAAACATAAAAAATATCAAACTATTTATAAATATAGAAAAATTTTAGTGTCTATCAGCAATAACGACATTCTATCCCTAACAATAAAAAAATATCAAACTATTTACAAATATAGAAAAATTTCACTCTTTATCAGCAGCGATAGACCGTAAAAGAGGCTTCTATCACTAAGTATCACCACGATAAAGACTTCTATCACTGAGTGATAGAAGTTTATCGAAATAAATTTCACGGTCTATCAGTAATAGATCGCCCAGTAATAGAAGTTTATCGCAGTCTATTAATTTTTCTATATTTGTAAATATTTTGGCTCATTTTATTATATTTGAAACCACCCTTATTTTAATATATTGTTTTAATTTTTTTAATATAATATGTTATTTTGGGTTTAAAATTACATATAATTTTAATTACTTTTAACTAAAAATTACTAATTTTTATTTATTTGAATAAAGCTTGAAATATTATTTTAATTACTTTTAATAAGGAATTGACTTCTTTCTAAAGTCTCTCTCTCTTTTTTTTTTTTAGATATTTCATTAACATGGGCATATCTCAATTAACCTAAAACTTTTGTATTAACTTTGAAATCAGAGATTCGATTTTCCACCTCACGTATGGTAAAAAAATACTAAAATTTAAGGACTAGATTTTTAAATCTTTAATTTTAATATTTGTCTTACGATAGAGTGTTGCATTGCAACGTTTAGAATAACTTAAGTGGAGTTTGGCCTACCTGCACACATATTAAATGAAATAATATTATAAAAAAGAGTTAATCATTGAGACTAAAAATAAAAATAAAAATAATTATCAAATAATTCTTTTTAAAAAATCTAAAACAAAAACGGTTTTAAAAAAAGACTTTTGTTTTGGTGGCTATAAAAACAAAAGTCAATTGCCAACCATATATGATTTTTGTTTTTAAATAAAAAAAAATGGTTAGCAAACATGAACTAAATGAAAACAATAAAAGTGACTTAATTAAAACCTACTGATTCCGATTATTCAAACTTTATTAATTATTAGTATTAGCTTATACTAATAAACTCAAACTTTATTAATTATTAGTATTAACTTATGCTAATAATTTTGATATTTGAGTTTCGATTTTCTACTCCACATTATTAAATAAAAATCAACTACATGCTACTAAAATTGATTTGATAAATTCATGGATAGCAACAGAATAATCAAAATTAAATTAAAGTGTCAATATAATTAATAAAATTCATTCATAAAAGAAAAAAAAATATATCATGAAACAAAAGAATTTTGATGTGGAAAATTCCTCCCTTTCATATTCAGCCGAATATACTAAAGAAAATCAACTCCCACATGGCAGGCAGTTCCCCCATTTATGCTTGGTTTGCCTAATATGTTGAACTTTAAGGCCCATATTCTTTGTTGGCCCAACAACAACCTTCTATTTCATCTTCATTTTTTTCCTTGGGAAATTATGATGCATAGCTAAACAATGAAGAGTCTAATGAAAAATAGCTTAAAAGAAGTTTCATATTTAGATATATGGTAATAACTACGTCTTTAGAGGAAGAGTTTGAGAGTTTAATAATGAAATTAAACTTGATAAAAGCAAACTATACTATGGAAATGAACAAAGTTATTTTTTTTGTGCATGAAAGATTTATTCTCCTCTCTCAAGTATTTACATATTTGAATCCCGAAGAAAAATTTAGCTCATGTTAAAAGAACATAAAAACAAAGCAATAAATAAAGAGAAAAACTTACTAAAAATGAAAGCAAAAGAATATGAAAATGTGAAAGAAGAACTTGTATTAAACTAATGGGAGTAAAGAGTACAAAACTAGAATTGAAGAAAACATGAAGATCGTAAAGATAGATGAAGAAAAGTTCAAGGTTGAGGAAGTCAAGAGAGTGTTGGAAATTAAGGGTAAAAGTGTAGAGAACTGAAAAAAAATACAACTTGAATTAAAATTTAGTCTATATATCGAATATGAAACCTGTTATAATCTTTCCTCAATCAACCCAACTCAACTTTTGTCAAGGAGAGTTGGGTCTTAATACTTCCTAAATATATCGAAAAGGGTGGATTGAATAAGATGACAACAAGAACTTTTGGAAAGAAGTGCAAAAAAAAAATAAAAGAAGAAAAGTTTCAACGTAAATCGAAAAAAAAAAAAAAAGTATGTTAGTGGTTGCCTTAAAAAAAAGTATGTTGATGATTGCTTAAATCCTTTGACACTTCATGCCCTACTTATAGCCTCCAAGCTAAGATTTCTTCAAGATCATTTTCAAGCTTACAACCGCTAAGAATTAAGGCTTAAATGCTGGAGAAATCATTTACAAAACTGCCAAAATCTGATATATTTTTTTTTTCATTTTCTAAAAATCTCCACAATTGTCCTAGATTGCAATTGCATAAAAAATTGCAATTTTGGAAATTTCGCTAATATCCTTAAAAAAAACATAAATTATAAGGAAAAACTTCAAAAATCAAAGACCAATGATATTTGACACTGACAAATTATTTCCAATTTCACAATATTTTTTTTCCTAATTTAAGCCAATAAGCAAAAACAATCTAATAATTTAAGGTCTCGTTTGGTTCGTGATCCAAAAATTTATTTTTAAAAATAAAGAATTTAGTAGAAAATAAAAATGAATTCTTCTTTTTCGCAATATCCGAAAACACGTTTGGGTCCAATTTAAAATTTTGAAATTTGAATTCAAAATTCAAAATTTGTGTTTAGTTGTGAATTTGAAAATGCAAGAGAAGATTAATTGATAAAATTCATTATTCTAGATAATAAAAAAAATTAATTTAATATAGCCTTTTGTTATTATAATGAATTTATATTGTTAATAAGGGAAAGAAAGAGAAAAGTTTTTTTGATTGGTTGAAATACAAGTGATAAAATATATAAGAGAATAAAGAAATTCTTTATGAGAAAATAATATAAATAATTTTCATAGATAAAGTAAAAGAAATCCAATTTATTGTAAAGAAAGATTTTACAAATTTATAGGATTAATGTTGATAATATGTTATATTAGTTAAATTAGTGGTATATGCATCTTTGTTTCAATATTTTATAATAAAAAAATTCTTCACTAAGAGATAAGGATTAAAATATCGATTTCGATATTGATATCGACATTTTAATTTTACAGATATATCGACAAAATATCGATATCGACAGATATTTTTGTAAATCACGAATTCTATAAAAATTATTTAGATTAATAATTAAGTTGTTTTTATTCCCGAACTAAGTTATGGATATTGTTATTAGTATTTTTGTTCATATTGGACTAAATAGATGACATTTTTATGGGTTACAAGCATTAATAAAAGATGTTAGAGATATCCATGGATATTTAATATCGATATCGAACCCTTCAATTTACGGATATATTGACATATTCACGAATATTTTCATCATTGCTAAGAAGTACAATTTGTTGATAGAAGCAGTTTTCTTGGCTTGAAAAAAAATTGACATTGAATTTATAATTTATGTAGCATGGCATAAATATATTTTCTAAAAAGTGTATCCTGGGTACATAATTTCTGAAAACAAATATTAAAAACAAAGAAACAACAATTTATCATTTTTGAAAATGGACTATTTAAAAGTTGTTTTTGGAAATCATTTTTGAAAATACGTATTTACCAAATACGTTTTAATTTTTCTTGTATTTTTTTGTTTTTGAAAACATAAAAGTGACAAATGAATCACGAACCAAATGGACCCTTGATTTTTTTTATTTTTATTTTTTTTGAAAAAGAACGGACCTTGGTTTTTAGAGCTAAATAATAATTGTCATAAATGAGATATATCATACTTATACTACATGTTTGAGTTAGACACGATATTAATTAATTTTCTTTTATTAGATATTTTTATCATAAATTATTTGATAAGGGGCATCAACAACTCTTCATCAAATTTTGAGTTGTTGTCATGGAGCCAATTAATTATTTTTCTTTTATGGAATATTTTTATCTTTTTGTTATAAACACAGTTCTTCACATAGAGATGGGTAAGAGTCTTTTCACGATATCACACGTGAAGAATGACCTATGAGACAGGAGGCAAGAGTAAAAGTGTAAGAACTTAACATTGATGTACCTCTAGACCTCGACGAAGTACCTATTGAGATAAATACAATCGAGAGGATATTGAGAGAGTTGACACATCTCTTGGTTTGGACCATCATCCTCTTTGCATCACCTAACTCGAGATTATAGGTAACTTTGAGTTGAAAAACTGAGATCATTCACTTATTGCCTAATTTTCGTGATGTCCAAGTGAGGACCCACACAAACATTTAAAGGAGTTCTATATGGTTTGTGATGGAATTGACACATGAGGTCATACAAAAGCAATTGAATATGAGCCTTCTTGTTCTCATTGAAAAAACTAAGCAAAGGATTAACTTTATTTCTAAGCTGAAGATGTGTAAGTAAAGAAGCTGGACTGCCAACATATGAACCCTTTAGACAAATGGCTAAAATCATGAAAATTGATAAAAACTTATTTATAGATATGGTTTAATTGCTAAATTGGTGCTCAAATTAAAGGAAAAGAATCTCATCGGATTAAAGACGAACCGAAGACTCTCCACACCGATAGAAGAGCCTTAAGCCTTAGCGAAACATACAACTTGAAGATCCATAACTCCTTAGAATTCTATTATTCTTAGGATTTGGATTTTACTTTTTCTTATACTTTACTTTCTAACTTTATTTATAACAATTTTAGTTCTGTATTCAAAAGGTTTAGGATTGAAAATCTTCATTAGAAAACTTGAGATTGAAAGATCTAAGTGTGCGGGCTTGTTGTTTCATTTTGAAAGAGATTGAAACAAAGCTAGATAAAGGTTCAATCCCTAGACTCATCTTAGTTTTGAAACTTTCAATTTACTGTTTTATGTTGAGATATTTTGTATCACAAATTGTCACATCATTTCTCAAATTAATGGCGAAATTAAAAATAATTGAATTTGGGACTAATTTTGACATGTATCCCAAATTGAAATTAAAGACGTAAATTGGCAAATCTCGAAAGTACCACATGTTTTCGTCCGGATCAAATTAATTATTTTTTGGTTCAATTAATTGTTAATGTTTGGCTAGAATCCAATAGTCTAAAAATAGACTTAATTTGACCCGACCCAAATCCAATTAGTTGGGCTGGTTAAGTCGACCAATCAAGCCCAAGCCCACAGAAGCTTACATGATAACTCTATAAATAGAGAAGGAGCGAACTAGGTCCCTTTTTCCGATCTCTCCGACTTAGAACAAGAACAGCCATACAGCCGCATCAAATCTAGAAACCTGCTGCTAACACAATTTTCTTCCTCATTCTCTATTTTCTTTTCTTTCATTATGAATTAATTTTTTTTAAGGGATTCAAAGCATGTGAAACCTAATTAAGTGATTTAAGTCCCAAGTTTGCCTAATGTTTAGTATTACTTTCTTTTTATTCAGTTTAGTCTTTATTTAAAATCTAAGTTTTAAACTCATAGGAACTAAATTCTATACCCATAGGAACTAAATTTTATATGCCCAAATGAACATAGCTCAACTAGATACTTTTAAAAAAGGAAAAGAGTTCGCGGCACAATAGCCCTCATGTACCTTTTTTTTTATTTGTTTTTATTTTAAATTTTAATTTTGAAAAGTAGCCACTCTGTTAGTCCATAAAAACTTTATTGGATAACAATTTAATTTTTTATTTTCTGTTTTTAACCTTTAAACGCCCATTTTTTAATATTTTTATTATACATTTTACAAATGTTTTTAAAATTAAAGTCAAAATTTTGAAACTAAAAAAAAGTAATTTTTGTTTTTGAAAACTAGCTTAAAAATCAAAAGTCTACAAAAACAAATTAGATAAGAATAATCACAATTTTTCAAAAATGAAAAAAAAAATGGTTAGATGAGTAATTACAAATTTGATAGTAACGTTTTATTTTGTAACATAAATGTACAAACCATGATAGTAAGATTAAACGGTTAATTTAATATTTTTCTATTTCTTATGTTTTTTGGTTCTCAATTAGATAATTAATCTATTTCCAAAATTGTTCCTTCTACGTCCCCAATCTCTCTACCATCTGTTCTTCACGCAAAGCCATTTCCTATTGAAAGTCGAAGCCAAAGGCAGACGCCACACGCCACGGATACTGTACCCTCAGCTCCAAATCCTACCCACCTATCATCGCCTCCATTTTTCCTCCTTCAATCTCTCAGGTTTTGCTCTTCTTCCATTTAAGATTGTGGATTACAACAATGGTTTCCGACTCGGAGCTCATCGGCCGGCTCCGAGAGTTTCTTCGGAATTCCGACCTCGATACCACCACCACTGCTATCGTTCGCCGGAAGCTCGAGGAGGACTTTGGCATTGATTTGTCTGATAAGAAGCGGTTTATTAGGGAACAGGTCGACTTGTTCCTCCAGACTGAGCACGAGAGAGCCGTCGAAGAAGCTTGCGGTGACTGCCAGGAAGTCGACCAGGAGGGTGGAGATGAAAATTTGAAGACCGAAGCGGAGGATGGAGATAGTGAAGATGGAGATAACGACGACGAAGAGGATGAAAAGGGTAAAGCGGGGTGAGTGTGATTGATCAAACTTATTAATTATAAAGATTTTGGATTTCTGTTTAGTCTTGTGTTTTAAATGCCTCTATTGCGTAGTTTCGCTTTCCGGAGTAATCTTTGTCCATATACGGGTGCAAAAATAAGCGAATTGATTCGTTTTCATACTGAAAAATAGTGGCAAGGTTGTAAAAATCATCAACGCCGGAGCTTCTTTCCACAATTCCGATTATGTGTATTTGCATATTCGCATTTGTAATTCCTAATCATCATCGAATCATTGTAAATTGTAATTTCTTTTGGTATGCATCGGTTAATTCCTTATTTTAGTTTTTAGATTTTTTTTTTAATTATTTTTTCCGATGACGAAATCAGTGTTCTCAGTTACTCGAAAGTTGACGTAAGGGGAAAATCTTCTCTTAAAGATTGTCTGGATTTTGTATGACGGGCATACGCTAAGATTCTGTTAAGTCATCTAATTTTTATCTGGAAGTTTGATAAGTTATGTAGATTTATGGAAAGAAGTATTATAGCTACAAGCTAGCTAATTTTGCCATTGTAAAACAATGAAAATACGTTTCCAAACCTCGACTGATGACCTCCATTTGCCCAACTATTTGTGAATGACTGAATGGTATGGGACACGATCAACCGCCATAAGAATCACACTATGACCATTAGACTTCAACAACCCCTCATTGAAGTCTTCTCTTACATTTTGTGGAGTAGGGGGTGGTGGAAGAAGTCGGGCTGATGCATGAGATTACTTAGCCTAAAGTTTGACTCTACATTTATAGGTAAACAAACTGACTCTGGCCTTCATTCCCGCCAATAAACCTCTGTTAGGAATATTACCAGAGAAATGTTATAGATATTGTTGGAATATAGGAGGGCATATTATTCATTAATAGAGAGCTGTTTAGTTTGGGAAGTTAAGGGCAATTCGATGGTTATGGGAATTTAGTTAGTTATGGGTAGTTCTGCCTTGTGTTTTGGATATAATAACCTTGCAAGGGAAGGCTTTTCCAAAAAAAAAGAGAAAAAAGAAAAAACCTTGCAAGGGAAGGTGAAAACTAATATGGATTTATCTTGGAACTAGAATGGAGAGCTAAGACCTCATTTGAACATCTGAAGATGGGAGAATGAGACTTTTTGAATGTCTGGCTAGGTTATAGCTCTCTTATATGCAATTACAATTACAACTTTTCCTCTTAAGTCGTATCACTGAGTTGCTGTTTCTAATGCCTACGTTGGGGACAATCTTCACCATTTTTTTTCTCATAATCCTATAGCAGGACCTTTTTGGAGACTTTGATTTAGGATTTTGAATTCCACGGCTAAAAACAATGTTTTGAGTCTATTTTGTGGCCATGGTCTAAAAGGGAGAGACAAAGTTTATGGATCACCGCTGCCAAATCTGTGGTGTGGGCATTTTGTTTGAAGGGAACCATCTACTATTTGACAACAAATAAGTTTCTTGGGAGCATAAGACTTGAAATATTTCAGTACCACACAGCTTCATGGGTGCTTTTTTCATAGACTTCGTAAAATATTCAATTTGAAGTAGTTTAGCTCCTTTTTGTACTTTTCTTTTTGTATGTCAAGTTCTTTTCATTAAAAAATTAATGTATTCAATTTGAAATTATTTATTGTTGGGCTCTATTTTTTATTTTTTGTAATTTGTAATTTTCTGATCAATGGTGTTTTTAGCTTTAGCTTCTGTTTTCTTGGTTTGGGCGATCTAGTTCCATTCTAAAGGGAGTTTCAGGTTGTAACTTTTCATATATAAATGAAAAGTTTATATATTTCGTGTGAGAAAAACAAACACTTGAAATTTCTATTTGAGACCATCTTTGATGAATGTGTTACTGCTCTTTGTAATGCAGTTCTAACAAGCTTAGTAAAGAGGGGAAGAAAAGAGGAGGGGGTGGTTTTAGCAAGCTATGTAGCCTTTCCCCACAACTGCAGGAATTTATAGGAGCTCCTGAAATGGCAAGGACTGAGGTACAACTAGAAAGTAAATTTTGACCCTTTTTTTTTCAATCTTCTCAATGTACCATTGAAGATAATTTTGTTGTCTTTTTTCATTCCTTCTAGTACAATTATTACTATCTTTTCTACAGGTTGTTAGGCAACTATGGAACCACATTAGAGAGAACAATTTGCAAGACCCCAGTAACAGAAGAAATATTCTCTGTGATGAATCGTTGAAAGCACTCTTTGGTGTCAATTCCATCAACATGTTTCAAATGAATAAAGCTCTATCAAAGCATATTTGGCCATTGGAATCAAACGACGGTGTGCTTTTATAGCTTTAATTCTGTGGCTAATATTATGCTACTGTTTTCTAAGATGTTTGGACTTACCATTGTTCTTAATTGTTAACTAAAGCAATTTCTTTTAGCTAATTTTTAATGTCAATCTGGCTCCTATAGAACCTTAAGTGCTATTTAAATATTGACTCTTGGATTGTACTTTCTTCCATTTATATTCTATTTTTTATTATCCTAATAGGTACAAGGACACTTATGCTTTGATTGGATGCTCTTGATTTAGAGGGATTTTAAATCATAATGGATTTCAAATGAATTTCGTTGTTTGTTATCACAAGAAAGAGAATGAAATGGATTTTTAAGTGATTTCAAATCTTGTTTTACATAACATTTTCCTTGACTAATGCCGGATTTTGCAGGATTTCATAGAAGTTAGAGGTTAATTACCTAGAAGACCTTTGTTATATCTTAATTTTCTATTAATAATTTATAATTAAGAGCCCATATTAGTAAACTTCTTGCTTTAGTTTCTTTTCTAGTTGCTATCAAAACACAAAATTGTAACTACATTCATTTCAAATCTTTCACATGATTTTAAATTATTTCTTGAATTTTCTTGGTCCCAAACAAAGGAAGTTTTGGTCTGCATGCACCTTGCTTAAAGGCTAATCCCTGCCACTACAAACCCTGAACATTATTCTGATGAAGCTGGGCAAGAAACCGTATTGAACTTTGTTTTTATAATAAAATTTTTCTTTCCTGGATACAGTTATTCCAGCCAAAAGTCAGAAAGAAAAGCAACAAAAGGAGAAGCAGCCAAAGGAGAAGCCACAAAAGAAGCGGCAGAAGCAAGGAAAAGAAGAAGGTAGACAGCGAAATAGTTATCTTTATTTGAATTTTGTGACTGTACTACAGCAAAGTACCCAAAAATAAGACTTGTAAAATCATGACACTACTGCACCTCAATAAGATAGTAATATTTGTAGGATGAAGTCTGAATTGTTCAGATGAAGTATACCAAGAAGGCGCATAAAGCTTAATCACCTTGGATCTCTCTTCCTTTATCTTTCTAGATCCATCGGTTTCTTTCTAATCATATGCCCCCAGAAAGTTGCTTAGACCCATTAAAGCATTATAATTTAGCACAGGTTTTCATCCCATGGCCAATAGCAGTGCCATTGTAGCTTTTAGCTCCAATATTGAAAATCTAGGAAAAGCCAAGGTCGAATACCAAATCCCCGATTTTACCCCAGTTAGTAGGGTTGGTTGTCATCGGTTTTGGGCTCAAACCAGCGCTGTCCATTGACATGCCAGTTTTGGTTGGTCTTGTAGTGGTAGGTGACGCCAACTGACCAATTGACTAAATTGGTGGTCTTAGTCGGTTTTGGTCAGTTTTGTAACTCTGATGAATTAAATAGAAAAAAGTGCGACATAACTAGAGGAAAAAAAATGTGAGAAATGGAGAAGAAAAGGGAAAAACTGGAGAAGAAAAGGAAAAAAGAAGAAAGAAGAAACAAAGGAAAGAAGAAAAGAAAAAAGAAGGGAGAAGAAAGGAAGGAGAAATGAATAAAAGGAAAATACGAAAGAAAAAAATTACAAAGAAAGGGGGGTTTTTCTAATAATATCTTCCCTAGGGAAGAGGAAGTCTAGGAGGCTGCTGCAGCAAACATTTTACACCTGCAAAGTCCAATAATTGGTTTTTTGTTTTTTTACTTATTTATTTTTCTTTTACTTTGGTTGGTTTGGTCGTTTTAGCCTTCTTGGGTTTGTTGACCGACTTGCACAACCGACCCCGGCTGATAAGCCCATAAACCGACCAACCGAAGATGATGAGCCGGTTTCAGTCCGGTGGCTTGGTATTTGTAGCTGTGAGAGAGAGAGGAAAAAAAAGTTAGGATTTCATTCTTCTTTTTTGCATAAGCTGATTCAACTTGGACAAATAGCAGATAGGGTCACCTTTTCTGCAATTTTTATTCTACATTTAGACCTTCGAGTATACTAATCTGACCAAAATATTTACTTTTATTATTTATTCCTTATTATTTTTATTTTGCGGTTGTAGCTTTTAGCTCCAATATCGAAAATCCAGGAAAAGCCAAGGCCAAAAACCAAATCCCAAATTTTACTGCAGCAAGAGAGAGAGAGAGAGAGAAAAAAAAGAAAGTATGGATTTTATTCTTCTTTCTTGGATGAGCATCTCAGCTTTAGACGAATTGCTAGATATTGTCATCTTTTCAACAATCTTTATGCTAAATTTTGGCCTCTGAATTACACTAAACTAACCAAAATATTCAATTTTTTTGGGGCATTCAGACTTTCATTTAGCTTCAATTAGACGTGTTGGGTGAGGACCTTATGTCAAGACTGTAAACAAAGGATTCATTGGGAAGCTGTTAGGCCTTTGATAGTGAGAGCATATGAGATTAGGGTAAAGGAAAATGTATCTGAATGTTAGCTAGAATAGACTGCGTGCATATATATGTAGGTTAGGGTGGTAAGGGTGAGGTAAGTAGGATTTTATGGGATAATAACAATGGAGTGAATCTTTGTAAATTTTTCATTGTAAATGGGAAATACTCATTATTAATTTTTTAAACGAAGAAACAATGTAAATGGTAAATACTTATACAAAAAAAGGGGGTGGGGGTGGGTGTGGGGGGATGATGAGAGGTAATATGCTCAGAACAAAAAGATCAAACCCTTTGACACTCCATGCAAGTGTACGCTTTTTTAAGGCAGAATTTGAGAAAAAGCTTTAGAATTTTAATTGTTATTTGTTTTAATTATTTTTTAATTAAGACGACAAACCAAGGGGCAATTGGTCCTTCCTTTGTTATTTTCTTTGCTCCCTGGAGGACGCACTACTCTTATTCAAGGAGCTCTCACTGATCTCTCCATTTACTCTCTTCCACATGCCCATTAAGGTTAAATCCATTGAAGATGCTCTTCATAGATCGCATTAGGAAAGCGGCGATTAGAATGAGGGGATTCACTTCATTAATTGCTCATTTTCTATTGATCATGGCAAGTCACGACTCTATTTAACACGACATTTGGATGAATTTTACTTGCACCTATGGTGCACATGGTTTGACGAAACACTCGCATCTTTTCAGATAAGGAGCAAGACTACCAAGCCTCTCTCACTTCTGTTACCTTTTTTTTTTTTTTTCCTCTCTTAGTTGGTGTAAATTGGTCTCTCCTTTTTGTAACTATAGCTTATCTAATCTCATGACCAATTGGAGAAGTTGTTTTGTAATCCATTGGATAGGATCCTTTTTGTAATTTCTATTTGACACGATATTTGGCTCTATCTCCCTGCCCCCAAGATGAAGACCTTTGTTTAAGAGGAATTCTTATTCCCAAGGACATCGCTTCAACCCTGCCTCCTTATCTCGAAGAATTTGGAACGTCTTTTTTCACACTTTGATTGGCAGGTTACTCTCCCTATCAATATCAGCCTTCACTCCTTATTCGATGAAGGCCACCCTTTTATAGGGGAAATGATGATTTTATGGTTTCAATTTGAGAGCTTTCTTTTGGCTTTTCTGACTTTAGAGAAACATTAGTTCTCAACAACAAAGAAAAGTCTCTTGAGTAGTTTTTGGACTAAGTCACTTTGTAACTCTTTGTGTAAACCTTGTGCCCTTAAAATTCAAATTCTCTGTGACATTTTGAAGAGTTTTTTTTTTCCTCTGTATCTGTATCTTCCTTGACTTAGGGTTTGGCTCCCCCCTCTCTATCATTATTATTTTAGTATTTATTTTAAAATGAATTCCATACTATCTATGGATTTCTCACAAATAATAGCCTGTTAATATTCATTCCTTGAACAGATCGGCTGAGAGGGTGAGCTCCAAGCAATATTGATCTGTTAAACAACCTTACAATGTAGAAAGAGATGGTTAAAGATCCCATGCTTTCTGCATACTGTATACCGTTCTTGGGATAGAGAGGAATGAATGCTAGCATTCTATCTTGTGTTTTACCTTTCTAGGAAAAGAGGCCATAATAAGACTTTGATCTTTTAGTTAATTTTCCTTCACCAAAATGCATTTAGTTAATGTGTCTAAAATTGCCGATTTTGGAGCTAGCAAGGTAGAGAAGAAGGGACTTACTGGAGAAGTTTCCATCTTTTTTCAAACTCCCATCTTTTGTCTTTCCTTGTGGACAATCTGCAGGTACTGGTTTTGCCACAAGATCCAGGAAGTGAGGTATTTCCTCAACCTGTGGGTTTTGTATGAAAACCAAAATTAAAGCCAAGGTATCTTGATCCCAATAATTGGTGATATATCTACTTACCCTCCTCCAACTAAAAAACAAAGAAGAAAAAGAAATTGAGTAATTACAGACTACAGTTTATTAACCAAAACATTGTAGTCCAGTTACCGTTAGTTTTTAACCTAAAAAATGAAGTTTCTTAGTTTGCACCATCTATGTGAACGAACAAGTACTACTGAGATGCTTTTTATTTACCAAGTTTTTCTAGATAAAAATAAATTGAGCCATCTAAATTGGATGTAGTTGACATGATTAGAACTAGACCTCATCTAAAAATGGGAAAGTACTGTATCCTTTAGTTAATTGCCCAACTTAATTGCTTCAGAATGCATTAGGGAAGGTGTAAATTTTTAAATTACCCTTTTTCCAATTTCAGCTGACTGAACGTTCTACTAATGTCTAATAAACCTTCTTCTTTCCAGATTCAGATGACTCTGCAAGAGAGGAAAAGCGGCAAAAGAAAGGGAAATCTGGTTTTCTTGCTCCTCTTCAACTTTCGGATGCTCTGGTGACATTTCTTGGTACTGGAGAGGATGCATTGCCTCGCTCTGATGTCGTGAAAAGAATGTGGGATTACATAAAGCAAAATAACCTTCAGGTAATTGGCCTTTAGAAAGAATGAAAGATTCTTTGATAGTATAATAGAACTATATGCTTATGAGTCGGGGGTTAGCTTGGCTATTATTTGAGAAAATTAGTGAGAATAGTGAATCTCTGAATACGACAGTTAGGAGGACATGCTTGATTTTAGCATTTTTGAAGGTGTTCAAATCATAAGCTTTCTTATTCATCCATCATTCATGGATAGTGCTTTCACTTTGGGTCATCAACATGGTTTTCCGTTGCATCAGTCAATATTTTTCATTGCTTTTTAACTGGCACATTCTTTTATCATGCATTATCGCTCCTAACCAACGTGATTTATTACAAAAAAAAATATTGTTCTTACCTAGCCATAGTTTTTGTGCTTTTTAGTTATATATTTCATCTTCTGTGTAATATATAATTGTATCTAGTTTTTTAAAAGTCTTTAGAATGTGTGGAGTCTCTCATTTTACCACGCGTTTGAGTATGGGTTGAGCTTTTAGAAACACAACTTATTACTAATGGAATAAATGTTAAAAGTTTCTTTTGGACTTCCATTACTAAAGAGTGTCATTATTGTTTTAATTATTCTTTTTCATTTTCAAGTGTGCAATAGAGAACTAAACTTGAACCACCATTTCAGACTTAGGCTCCAGTGATGGAGCTCCGTATTTTAAATTAAAACTTTTTCATTTTCAAGTGTGCAATAGAGAACTAAACTTGAACCACCATTTCAGACTTAGGCTCCAGTGATGGAGCTCCGTATTTTAAATTAAAATGTTGCTCTCCGTAGCCTCTTTTAATGTGGTCAAATGCGCTACTGAGCACTAAGTGTTTGTTTTAGATTAAGCTCAAGAGCAGAATGGTAAACTTTTTCGCTTGGAGGAGAGAGGAGGGGAAAAGTCTTATCAAATCTTCCTTGGTTTTTCTGAGTTGTTGTGGCTCCATGATACTTTTATGGATTTGGCCTTAACCCCTATCACCCACAAGTTCTTTCGCAACCGAAGGCTACTAATCTCTGGATTCAGAAAGTAATAAGAGGTATCGTTGCAGACATTATGAAAATTGAGGGAAATGGGAAGGAGTTGTGATCCCCTCGGCAGAGAACAATGACAGATGGAAATTGCTGCTATGGGAATTTTCCAAACAAGAATGAACAATAACCAGCAGAGTTAGCCTTGTTCCTGCCGAGGAGAAGACGAAGAGAAAATCCTTTTCCGAGTTGGAATTATGATCTCGATGAGCAAGAAGATCAAAGGCATGACATTGTTCAGAACTTACCTAATCTGGAGATGGCTGTACAAAACAGTGCTATACTTACGGAGCCAAACTTTTTTGAGATAAAATTGGATGAGACGATAATTTTAACACAACAGTATTTCCACGACGATTGGTTCAAAATCAAAGAGAACTTTCTGAGCTTGTGGTGGATCAAAGCGCTCTAAACCCATTCCAGCCTGACAAGGCATTCCTTACTTGTCACAATACAGAGAAAACATGGTTATTTCCATTTAATCAAGGATGAACGACAGTGGGACCGTACATGGTAAAGTTCGCACACACTGGGCATTGCGATACATGGAAGATTAAAGGTTATTCCTTCCTAATGAGGGTGGGTTAAGGTTGGAAATCTTCCTTTCTTTATGGAATGAGAAAACCTTGTGTTTTATAGGTGATGCTTGTGGAGGATTCATTCTATGCTTGTTGAAGAATATTAAGTATTATTAGATAACATGGAGTTTTATCTCAAACCAATTGGCTATGAGATAAGTCCATCTATCTTATAAACATTGTAAGGTCCTTTGATTTTTCTAATGGGATCCTTAAGAAGTTAACATGCCCCCTCAATGGTTGTTCTATCTTTTATTTTTCTTTGTTTGTTCTTTGTGTTCTTGAGTTCTCTTTTTATGAGGTATCCTAACAAATTGGTATTAGAGTTGTTCATCCTGGAACATCAATTTTAGAAATGAATCGTGATCGATTGAATGAAACACTGTTAGAGATATAGAGAGATGTGAAAGCTTTGCAAGAAAGGCTACTTGAATTTCTGCAAAGAGATAGAGAAAGAGAGGAAAGAAGGCTTGCAGATATCAAAGCAGAGAAAGAAGAATCAACAAAAAAAATATTAGAAAAACAAGAAACGATTGCAGTGGGAATCGAATCTGAAACTTCTAGTGAGATTGTAATTGAAAGCTCGGATGTGGAAGGATCTTCATTGACGTTGAAAGGCACTGAAGAACAAGGAAAGTTGTTTGTTCCAGCAAGTTCCGATTGGACATCGAAGCTAGAAGAGATACAAACAATGAAAACAGAAGAAAAGAAGGAAGGTGATGGGAGAATCCACAGCAGAGAAGAAAAGAGAAAAAAGAGGACTCAAAGATGGAGAAATCGGAGAAGAAGAGAAATCTGATCGTTTGTGTCCTTCGCTGGTGATGAAGGGTGAGATGGTCGGAGACAAGAACTTGGTGGAAGTGGAAACGTGATCAAAGGAGGTAGAAGCATCGGAGAGAACGAGACAGACATTACTAACGAGAAGGCAAGGAGGCAAATGGACGAAAGAAAAGAACTCGTCGGCGGTTAAGCGGTTGAGATGGCTAAAAGATTGGAAAAAAGGTCGGTTCAGAAGCCGCAAGGTTCGAGAGAGAAGAAGAGATAAGAAAGATGAAAATGAAGATCGGAGGCGATGGCAGGGGTGGTCGGAGTTGATGAAGAAACCACGAGGCGAGGCAAAATTGCGAATGAAAGATTGGAGAAGACTGCGTGGACTAATCCAAATGCCGATAGGTGTCCAAGACGGATTGGAAAGCAAAGAAGACGTCGAATGGGGCAATCGGCAAAGAGGAAGCTAGCCGGTGGTGAGTGCAACCACGTTAATGGCAGAAGAAGTCGTGAGAATGGAGGGGAGAGAGCAATTGCGTAATAGATGGGGACCACTGACGTGTCAAGGTCTGATGGAAAGAGGGAGAAGAAACATGCAGCGGCGAAAATGTGAGGGAAACGAAAAGGTTAACCCTAATGACATCCACGTGTCAACTGGTTGGGTAGGAGAGAAATGGTATCACGTGTCAAATGATGTAATTGGTATATTGAAGGCCAAATTGCTTCAAGCAGTTTTTCCAAGGAGGCTGAAGAAGAGTGTTGCCCAATTTTGTAATCGTGTTTGTAAACACACCTTGAGGACAAGAGAAGGGCGGAGTATTGTAAGGCTCTTAGTGAGGAATATATTGGGATAATTAGTATGATTAGTAGTAAGGAGTGTTATAGTAATTAGACATTAAGTTGGTTAGGTGTTTTAGTTATAAATAGAGGTAATGGGTTGAAGGGAAGGGTGTGAAGAATTTTATGTGGGATTTCCTAATTGGGAATTTGGGAGAGGAATCTCAACCCTCTAGAATGTGTTGAGGTATATTGTAATTTCTTCATTGATATTGCAATATAATTCTATCTTTTATTTTTCTTTGTTTGTTCTTTGTGTTCTTGAGTTCTCTTGTTAGGAGGTATCCTAACAGACCGATTCGGGTTGGGTTAGGCTGGTTTTAAGAAAAACCGACCCAAGCCGACCCACTTACACTCCTACATTGTACCATCTCTCATAATCAATCAACTTTCATCTTAGGAGACAAATTCTTTATTCCATCGAAGTTGAGGATGAATATAAATGCAAAAAGAAAAAAGGTTGGGTTATCAAGCTGGACTTTGAGAAGGCATATGATATTGTGGATTGGGAGTTTTCGCTGGAGACCCTTCGAAAGACCCCCGAGGGCTGATTAGAGCTTCAAGAGGATTGAGACAAGGAGATCCTCTAGCCCCCTTTCTCTTATTAGCAGTCTGCATGTTGGGGTTTGTAAATTAAATTCGATATCAAAACCTACATGTTAGGGATAATGTTGAAGATATTCACATTTAATGGAATGATTAGATTTGGTGGCAGTCCTTTCCCATTTCTTCATTGTTTTGGATTCCACTTGTTGAGAAGGTAGCCAAAATTCTCGGAAAATGGAGAATGCCTAGTTTTACTTGAGAGGATAGGCATGCTTTTATTTAGTGTATTTTGCCTCCACTACCATCTCCCTTTTTAGGTTGTCTTACACACCAGTCATCATGCCAGTTCAATCTAGTGAACTAGTCTGTAGGCTCTGAGAACAAAATTCTTCAGAATGGAAATTTGGTTACTTCGCCAAAAGAAGAAAAGAAGACCCCGTTATTTTGTTACAGTTCTGGCACTACTTTGGAGGCACTGAAAACTCCTTGATAGAGTAAAAACTTCAGACAATAGTATTATGGCTGCCTTTCTGTTGTGTTGGTTTTTTTTTTTTTTTTTTTTTTTTTTTTTTTTTTTTTTTGGGGGGGGGATATTCATTGATATACTGACCATATAATTTTACTGATCTATTCCATAACCCAAAAGTATAGTGAAAATGAACGTTCTTACTACTTGGTCATGTTCTACAGAAGTTTTTTATGCTTGAATGAATGTGCAAGAAAAATGTCCATGATGAACATAGAAATTGTGTTATTTTGATGATGTATCATTTAACATCTGAAATGTTTCTTAATTGTTCTTGAAGGACCCTTCTGACAAAAGGAGAATAATTTGTGATGCGAGGCTGAAAGAACTCTTCAATGTCGAATCCTTTAACGGCTTCACTGTTTCGAAACTCCTGGTCACTCATTTTATAAAGACAAAATAGTGAGTTTCTCCTACACATTGTCTTTGTTGATGCAAGAGAATCTAGAATTTTGCTTGAGATAGTTTTAGTGGCCTCTTCTTTGTGTGTTATTCTCTGGAATTCACCAACAAGGCAATGGAAAATCTGTTTTATTGACCTTGTGTTTATCTCTTCTCTTTGGTGGGTGGTCTGTTGCAAAATCCTTCAGAATTAATTGGACTAACCATATCAATTCTTCTATATTTCCCTTAGATTACAAGTAGCTGCTGAAGTTTAAAAAAAAAAAGAAAAAAGAATTCCCGCATATTTGGCCAACTACATTTGTGTTGTAATTATTCACTGTTTTTGTTTTTTTTTTTTTTTTTAACCAATAAGCAGTTCTTTCCCTCATTCTTCTCTCCCCAACACTTCTATGAAACATTCTTCATTGAAGAATGTGTTAACGTGTGAGAAATTAATGGGGGGAGAGATTTTTGTACATATGACCATTTTACGGGCCTCTTTATGATTTTGATGGACTCGCAACTTTCTGCTTATGTCAGAACCCACTACCGCGTTTTGTAATGTATTGCGTTAGGGATGACCATGTCTATCGTAGACTTAATGTGATGACTATGTCTATTGCGATCTTTATTTTTCTCCATTAAAGCACGATATTCACCGTGAAAAGCATAACCACATGTGAGAAAAATAAGGTTCACAATAGACATGGATGCTACGACAGACATGACTATCCCTAACACATTACACTATAAAACGCGGTAGTGCACTCTGATGTAAGCAGAATGTTAAATTTTATATGTTTGAGAGGTAGTGTCATCAATCATAAAGGACTCCGTGAAAGGGTTATCCATACAAAAAACTCGAAAAACTGGTTAGGGGTGAAATTAATGTCTTTTTATTTCACATGGAAAGATAGCAGTCCGTTTTACACTTCGAGTAATTATTAACAATTTCTTTCTCATAGTGAGCTCCTCTTTTACCTGAAAAATCAACCCACTTCATTAAGATATTATCCAGTTTCTTGCAATTAAATTTACTTCAATGGCTTTTTGTGTTTGTTATGCAGAACTTGTAAAATATATTTGCATGGAGACTTTTTCTTTTTTAAATACTAATTATAGTGCATATGTTATATCCATATGAAGGAAATAGTTCTGGGAGGTTGAAACAATGTAGTGTGGGCAATGGCCACATTTTTATCATTTTTTAATGTGGGTAGCATTGACCTCTTTTTATTCCATTTTAAAGGGGTACTATCAACACATTCAAAAGGGTTATCTTCTCATTTTAATTTTAGGATAAATTTGTCAGAGATTGTTGAGGGGAAAATCTTAAACTCCTAAATCCATAATCCGTAAATTAAAAAAATTGTAGCACTCAAAATTGAAGTATAGAATCTCATGAAAGAGACTGTTTAACAAAATTCAGTTTTTAGAAGGAAGCTAGAAGTTCTGTAATTGTAGTCGAAGGAAATGAAGGAAATTGTTAGGGATGATGATTTGTGCAAAGAAAGAAATAAATGAGAATAAAAAAGCATGGGCAGATTCAATCAAGTTTCAACTCCAAGAAGAGTAGCTAATTGAAAGCACCTGCATTGTCACCACATTTTACGCCTTATTTTATTAATCGAATTCATCTCCTATTCAACCTTGATTCAAGTATAAGCATTTGAGTCTATAATTCTAAGGCTGCTTTTAACTTATTAGATGATTGTACATATACAAATCATTTGATCCTATAGGCATGCCTTATTTCTAAGTTAAAACAAGAAGCTCAATTTCTCCTATATTTTCTTGACAAAAATCGTCATATTACCTGACCTTTTCAACATTTTATGTGAATTAAATAGCCAACTTAAATTAATAGTTATAAATTAAATTTGGTAAAGTAAAAGAACATGCTTAGATAAATGAGCAACTAGCAAACACAATTTATATTAAGCTAACTCATTCACGAACGAGCTTATAGGTAGTCCAAAGAACCCATATAGAATATATAGGAGCTTAGATGGTCCATGAGGGAGATTAGATGGAGTTCAGAAGACCCATGAGGAAGTTTAAAGATAAATTGGTGGATTCATGGAAGACCTCTGCTGCAGGACCTAGGAGTCACATAGAGGACCTTGGAGAACCCATAGAGGATGTAAGAGTCATATGAAGAACCCATGAGTGACCTTTGCAAGATCCATGGAAGACCTCAGAGAACCCATGAAGAATCTCACAAAGAACCTCAAAGTGATTCTCTATGGGTTCTCCAATGGATGATCCATAAAGGAATTGTTGAGGAGTTGAGTAGGTAATGGCACATAAGTATTAGTTACAACTTCGAGTGGTGGTAGGTGTAACTGCCCAATGAGCGATGACTCAACGGTTCTAGAAATTTAAGAGGGACAGTTATGAGCCCAAATGTTGGTTATGCATTGTTAGCCTATATAAACGACCAAAGTTATTAGTTGAAGGTATGACTAAAATCCTGATCAACTATTTCTACTATCAAATTACTCACAAATCGGAGGCTAACTTGAGCGTTGGGAGTGCGTATGTTTTGACACCACACCAATGCTCAATTTATTTTATCTTGTAGGGCACTTGGACTATTTTTCTCTGAAATATAAATTTACGATTGATTCATTTTATTGCATCAACAATCACCATAAACTAAAATATCTCGATTATATTCGGTCTTTGAAGTGCCAATATTGAATTGGATAAACCTCTCTATTCTCCATGCCCATTTGGGTCTTGGGTGTAGCTCAGGCTGAAGTTTTATTTGCTTCCTATATTGGTTGTCTTTGAATTTGTTTCGTCTATATTTTAGCCTTTTGGACCAAAATTACTCATAACAGTTGCCTCTTTTATGTTGTTTTAATTTGAAAGTAAGTCAAACGCTCGAATTTATATATAGGGTCTCCCAATTCTTAACGGATTCTCCCAAATTTGCCAATCTGAATAACATTAATACTTAATAATGAGAACTAAAAATAATACTACTAATAATAATAGACAATTATCATTCTTGAACTAAAAATACAATAAAGTAATTTTTTTTTAGTTCAACAATTAAAATTGTGTTTAAAATGTAAAGTTAAATATTGAATTGATTATATATGATTATTGGTATCACTTCCAAACGTGCATAATATGCATCCAAAATTTGAGTATTCTTGGAGTGGGGAAATAGTATTTAGATATAAAACATGAAGATTATAACAAGGTATCCTTAATTACAAGACATACCTACAAGTAACTAAAAGTTTAAATCACTAGACATATATTGATACAGAAAAACCTCAAACCGTAGAAATAGTAGTTGAAAATAGTAAATGTAAATAAATATTTTCACCCCCCCCCCCCCCCTGTTGTCCTAATTTTCTTTAATATAGTGTTCTTAACTCCAATAAAAGAAAACACATTGAATAAAGAGTAATAAATGTGCAAAGTTAATCAAATTTTGAAAACATTTATTTTCTAAATGAACAAAAAAAAAAGAATAATAAAAAAAAAAAAGCAAAGTAAAATAAAATAATAAAAAAATTTCACAAATAAAAAAAAATGTCAAACTATTTACAGAAAATAGCAAAAAAAATACTGATAGACTTCTATCATTTCTATTACTGATAGATCTTAATATACTTTTATCAGCGTCTATCACAACTATTTAAAAATTTTGTTATTTTGTGTAAATAGTTTCTCTTATTTTTTTATTTTTATAAATTTTTCTCAAATAAATAAATAAATAATTGAAAAAACAAAAATATTTAAAGTAATTTAAAAAAAAAAAAAAAAAGAAGGAGAGAGAGAAAATGGGAAGGGGGCAAAAAGAATAATAATAATGGAAGAAAATAAAGAGAGGGTGAGAGTATGAGCAGAAGGAGCAGAAGGGAGAGAAAGCATATTACAATTAATGGAAATCAATAACTCTGCACACCAACACACTGTCACCTCTTTTTTTTTCCTTTTTTTTCAAATTAATTGTTATTAATATTATTATTATTATTATTATTATTATTATTGTTTTGGGTCTGAAGTCTGCATTTTCCCACACACACTTCATTCACACCATCTCTCTATTTACTTTCATTTCATTTTGTCCCTTTTTTTCTTTCTTTCTTTTTTTGTATCCGGTTAAAATATCATTTTAATTCTTAATATTTTGAAGTTTGTTTAATTTTTTTCAACAAAATATTGAAGGATAAAAAGATCAGTAGGTGCATCAAAATATCTCAACTAAGTTAATATATTTATAGCATCCTCATCATACTTCTAAACCAAATGTAGATACATTATCACATAAAAAATTACAAGGGAGAACTAGATAAGAGCTTAGTATCAATAAATTACAAACGAACGAGAGGCTAGCGAAATGATAGATGCATCATAATTATAAATAAAAGAGAGAGGATTTAGTAAACCTAGTTTGTTCAAATTTAGTTCATATACTTTGAGATGTTCGATTTTAGTTCATATACTTTCAACAAATCTTAAATTGAGTTCTTACTACTAATTTATTGTTGATTTTTTCAAAAAATTTGTGTTATTTATAAGCATTTTTGCTGTAAATTTGGAAAATATTCTCATATTACATTTGTTTACATGAAAATTATTATAATAAATGAACCAATTTTGATAAAATTTAATTTTGAAATACTGAATTTAAGATTTATTGAAAGTACAGAGACTAAAATTAGACATTTGAAAGTATGAGAACTAAAATTGAACGAACTTCAAAATACATCGACCAAAATGATATTTTAACCTTATTTATAATTCAACACTCGTTAAAGTATTATATTTTTTTGCCAAAATATTAAAAAAAATCATTTCTACATGTTGTTAATTTAATAATAAAAAAAAAAACATAAACAAAAAATAACTTGTTAACATGAATATAACTTAGGTTCCGTTTGATAACGATTAATTCGTTATTAATTTTTGTGTTTTAAAATTTATGATTATTTCTTCATATTTTTTAATTATGGTTTTCATCTATGTTACATAAATACTTATATTTTTAGTTGAGTGTATAACAAAAAAAACATAAAAATTATTTTCGAAATAATTGCTTAATTTTCCGAAATTAAAAATTAAATAATATTATTAAATGTACATCATTTTGGCATGCACTTAAACAACACATGCTTATCGTATTATTTACTGTTTATGGGTGGGTTAATTGAAAAATTCATATAGTACCGATTTAGAATTTTAAAAAATTACACGAACTAAATAGATTCAATATCACAATTAATAGATTTATTAAAGGAGTTTTATCAAAAATAATAAAAATATTTATTTGCAAATATAGCAAAATGACAAAAAAAAAATTATTCATTACAATGTATTCTTTTTGCTATATTTATAAATAGTTTTATTATTTTGTCATTTAAAATAATTTCCCTTTATTAAATTCTTTTAAAATTAATATGAGACTAAATAAATAATTATAAGGGAACAGATTGTAGTAAAATTTAGAGGCCAGAAAATGACGAGACAAGATAGAAAGGCAAAACAAACAGATATATTAGTATCTATATATTTATATTGGTAAATATAAGTCAAAAAATTATAAAAGTTATTTGCGTTAGTAATTAAGTTTTTTTTTTTTTTTTTTTTACTTTGTAAATAAATTATATAGATCTTATTTCTAGTATATATATTGACGATATTTTTGAGAAATTACTATAAACAGAAAAAATATCAAACTATTTATAAATATAGAAAAATTTCATTGTTTATCGCGGTCTATCATTGATAGACAATAAAATTTTTCTATATTTGTAAATAGTTTAGTTCATTTTTCTATATTTGAAAACAACTCATATTTTTTTATATTATCAAGATCAATACATTTCAGTTAAAAAATTAGGGTGAGGATCAATCCATCGATCTATATAATGGTTACATTTATCAATATGTAATGAAAATTGGTGTAATTATAATGAGATTTCATTGATAGATCAATCTTAGTTGGCCTGAATCACAAGTGTAATTGGATTACTTTTGATCGCGTTTACTTAGAATTATGAACATGTCACATTTTACTGTTTTCATTACTGGTTGACCCTAGCAGTAACGGTAAACATAAAGGTGACAGATTCATAATTTTCATACTATTATAATAACAATATTTGTAATAGTAATGATAAAGGTAATACATCCCATGTAATTTTCAACCACAATCAAATTGAGCACCTTCCATATTCAATTAGACTACGTGTTTTGACTACAGATTTGGAGGCGAGCCGTATAGTTTAGTACGATTACGGAACACATGTAAACAACAACAAACATAATCAAGTAAGACTCATTTTTCATAATCATTAATAGATTATCTTTCATTTAGGATAAACATGGCTTACATTGATATTGATATCGATATCGATATCGATGTTAAAGTCTTCTAACTTATATGTACGACAGAGAATCGAATAATATTTTAATACTTAGGATATCATATATGAGAGTGATGAAAAAGTGGGCGATTTGAAAGTAATGGAGTAATTGAGGGTTGACTGGTTTGAACATTTTATGGAAAGAAGAGAGATAGATGGAAACAAACCCGTCAGTCATTAGAGGGAAACTTAAGGATTTGTCACTTCGAAATGAATGGAAAATAAATCTTTTTATTTTTATTTGAAAACACAAAGATCCAAACAAAACCGTACGTTTTTATATGGTCAATCAATACTACTGTGCACTGTTCTTCACTTTGTGTGTCCGTACGGCTTCCTGACCCCCCCTGCCACCTCACCTTCCACGTGGAATCTCTCTCTAACTTTCTATAATTCCTCAAACCTTTACATATTCATCAACTCTACTTCAACTAATTAAACCCAATATTAAGAATGGTTTGTTTCATAAAATATGAGATATTGTATTATCGCCATGTAAGATCTTCCAACATTTTAAAAATGAATAGTTGTAGGGGCCTTCTTGAAATATTAAGTAAATTTGAGACATTTTCGAGTAAAAATTTCATTTTAAATATCTTAATTTGTATAGTTCTTTTTAAAATACATCTACTGACTTACATCTTGATTATATATATATATATATATATATATATTCCTTGTTTATTTAGGTTGAATCTTATTTTAATCATGGTAAATTCATTTGATGAGAATTTTGTTTATTGTTTTAAAATCATGTAAATTGTATTCTATTTTATTAGTACTTTTAAAATTAAAAAATTTATAAAAAAAATAGTAAAGTATGCTCATTTTTTAAATAATATTAACTTTTTTTTTTTGTCTAAGTCCAAATTTAGAAAATTAGAACCGTTCTTAAAAGTATAAGTCAGTTTTTAAAAGCACATATTTGCAACCTATAACCCTATTGATAACATTTTTTCTCAAAAATTATTCTCTCGCGGCCTTCCTTTTCCTATAAATTTTTTCTTTATGAAAAATACTTGTATACTTTTTTTTTTTAATTATTTTTAATTTAGCTGCATTTTTTTAAAATGTAATAGGTTACAAGAGGGAAAATTAGGACAATTTTTAAAAAGAGAAAAATAAGGGAAACTATTTACACAAAATAACAAATTTTTTAGATAGTTGTGATAGACGCTAATAGAAGTCTATCAGGCTCTATCAGTGATAGAAATAATAGAAGTCTATCATTGATAGATATTGATAGAAGTCTATCAGTATTTTTTTTTTTTTTCTGTTTTCTGTAAATAGTTTAACATTTTTTCTGTATGTGAAAATTTTTCAAAAAATTATTTTTGTTACTTTACATGCATATTTCTTGTTAAGGGTAAATATATACCACGAGTAAAGGAAAGAAGACAATCACATAACATAATCGACTCGAAATTAACAACCCAATGAAAGAAACCTCGAGTGATAGTCATCACCTTCGCCCAAGCCATTTCATTAGACAATGTAAAGATATTACCTTATAAGAGCGCTATCCAACATGATGCTCTCACTAAGATCACAAACAAGCAATTTGAGGCTTTAATTGACCTTTTAAAGGTCCATTTTGGTTTCTATAATTAGTGGGACTCAATTTGTTTTACCAAAATTTATTGAGCTTTCAAAGTAGTTTTTTAGGGAATGAAACAAAGTAAACCTAGAACATAAATGCTTCTTTTTCCTAAAAAGTTTTACATCACATCACATGTGGGGCTGAGTTAATGACTGCAATCTCTTGCAATATTAAAAATATTTAAACTACGTACATGTTGGTACTTTATAGATATAAATAGTTTTGATAAGCTAAAAATAACATAATATTACTAATAAAATCATCAACTAAATCAATTTATTTCTCCAAATTTTGAGTTGTATCAGCCCCAAACTAATAATTATATTAATTAAAATCTTAAATTTTTATAGGTATGAATTAATTACAACCCTCCAATAAGATTTTTTTTTCTAAAATAGTCGGTGCATAATCTTCATATGTGTACCTTTTTAAAATCATGGATAATTTACTGACGGATGTGTATTGATGCCTCTTAATTAAGTATAAGTATACATCGTCATCGTCGAGTAATATAAAATGAAAGTATTTCGAGTATTGGACCTAAGGGAACAGTTCACACAAAGTCTCCAATTTGGTTTGAATGGAAATTGAATTAGGCAAGCAATCAAAAGGTAAGCGAGTAAAAATTATTGATCGAGGGTTTTGCTTGCGAAAGTAATGAAATACAGTAGCAAAAGAAAAAATTAAGAAGAAATCAAATGATAAGATAAATGAGACTCAAAACAAAATCTGCCCACATGAACTAGGCCCACCTTTGTGTCGGCAATCCTACCAAATTAAACTAGGTGAAGTGACAACCCTGGTATGTGACTTTATATAATCCCACAACTAGAAGTTCTTTTTAAGTGTGTGAGCCGGGCGTCATGCACTCACAATTTATTCCAATAATTATTTACACTAATATAAAATTGGGCTATAATGTTGGTCAGAGGGATAACCGACATTGAAGAATGGGTTATTAAAGGTATTTAATGTCGGTTTTTTACTACCATTAAAGATAATCGATATTGAACACCTTTAATTACATGTTCTTCGATGTCAGTTACCTTTTATATCGTTGTACTTTTGATATCAGTCAATGACTGACATTAAAAGAACCTATATGACGTTAAATGTCTGGCATTATTTATTTATTAAAAAAAATGAAGATTATATATTTTTTGCTTGCACATGTGCCCAATAATAACCCACATGAGAGGACTTTATTAGATATCTCAGTAATCTTGCACACAAAAAATACCCAACAAGCTCAAAAAAACATGAGTAATACATTCTATGAACAATATATTAGTAAAGAAAATTCTCCAAAACTAAGTTCACAATATCAAACAAGGAAATACGAACTAGAAAGCAAGAACAACAATAGAACAAGATAGAAATCCTAGCGACTATTTGATAGAGTAGTTTCTCCTTAGTGATACACTCGCTCCCTATGCACCCAAACAAAAAAAGAAAAAAAAAAACTAGCAAACCCTATAATTAAATACATGAAATATAGAAATTTAACAAAATGAAGCCTTACCCATCATATTTGTCATAAATTTTCAAACTGCAAGCATGAATTTTGATTATTTCCATTCCTCTACAAACTCTTCTAACAATGGGTGCTTTCCTAGACATAGGGAATAAAAGGTAGAAGATGTATTATTATTCAACAAGGTTTACAAAAAAAAAATGTGGCAATTCAATTATTTGAGAAGTTCAAAAAGTTTCAGTTAGAAACTAGCTCATTGAAAAGTTGTCTCAATAATACCATTAAAGATGAAAATCATTTATCATGGTCATACTTGTTATCATGTCATTAAAAAATATCTCAATAATATCAAACCAAAGTCTAAGGAAAAGTTATTTAGAAAGAAAATAATATAGTACAAGCCATCTAGAAAGAAAAAAATAACTCAATAATTTGACAAAAAAAAAAAAAAAAAAGCAAAACCCATGAAGTCATTTTCAACAAATTTGAAGTGGAATAATATACATCTCAATAAATAATAAACAAAGTTACAAAGCTAACTCTCCTACACTATGTATAGAATTTTCTCCAAAACAATAACATAAATTAAAAGTCTCTCAAGAATATCTTGGCAACTTACTTTTAGTTGTTTGGAGGTGATTTTGGCATGCCGAAACTACTAAGTATCATTTTGACTATCAAAACTACATAAATTTTTTTAAAAAAATACCTAGTCACACTTTGACTCTCAAAACAATCATCGCAGGCTTGTGCGGCGTCGTGCCTTCTTTTGCCCAATTTCATCATTTTGCCTCTCGTTGCTTGCTAATTGTTCTGTTTTAGCTCGATTTGTACTTGGAATGTCCCGAAAGCTTCTTTTGCTTAATAACCTGTCTAAGAACTCAACTAAACGTTAAAGTCATAAGAACTAATATGATTTAGGCCGAGAAAGAAAGCTCATTTAGGAATCTATCAATAACCCATCTAAGTAAAGGTCTTTATGGATTTTTTTGTATAACTTGGAAGAGAGTGTCGTCGTGCATCTTGTTCTTCTCTTAAATCATCAATGGACCTAAAAGCTTAAGTTGATTAGTGAATGTAGATTTAATTATATATCATCTAACATGTCCAACTTGTTGGCAAGCTATCCAACCTGTACTTTGAGATTCGTTAGTGAGGCAGCCTAAAACTCTGAATGAGTGCTTCATTTTTCATCATAAAGCCTCTCGTGAGACTTCCCATCGTTTTGGCGCTTGAATAGGTTCATCAAAAGCAGTTTTATGTGTTTGTGACATTTGGAACATAACCAGTTTGAGCTCAAAATGATTAACTTCAATTCCAGACTCTCTAATTCATGTCTTAAGATTCTGAAAAATACATTTAATGGTAAGTACAAGACTAAATTCTCATAAAAATAAAAAATAAAAAATAAAAAATAAAAACTGCCAACCATGAAATTTCCTAAATTAGGATTTAAACATAAATTTGATTTTCACTTGCTTTCATATGCTTATATTAATTACTAATTTCTATAAATTAAAGCAAAAAATAATTTTGTTAAATTGATCCATAAACTTATACGCTCAACGATTATTATTATTATTATTATTATTATGTATTATTTGACGAAGGTAGATTATCTTTATTAAGTACAATATGCGTTAGTTGACAAATAGCATAATTAATTCAGACCATGTAATAAATGATAATATATATGATTTTAGTCAATGTTCCTACATGTACTGATTCATGATTTCACGTACAGATTATTATATAATTTAATGAAATGAAAAGTAAAATAATCGACCCCCCCCCCCCCCCCCCCCCCTGAAATTAACGAAATTGCAATAATAATAAATAAATGATAAAAAAAAATTGATTGTTGTTGTTTCATATAATTTCTCTGTCTGGCTGTACTGTCTCGTGAATCGTGCGCGCTGAATCGAGGAAAGGAAGGTTGAAGAAAGTATTAATGAGCGAATCGAGAAACGATGTGCTGTAGTGCTAGGAGGAGGATAGTCAATCTGATTTTACCAAAATGCCCTTCGGACAACTGTCCAAATTTCGGATTAATTCCCGCGCTCCCTCTACGGACCAACACCCACAAAACTCCTTCCTTTTTCCTTACACACGGGGGTTCTTTTCCGTTTTTCCCTTTCTTTTACGAAATGACCAAAACGTCCTTTTCTCATTTTATTCAATTTCTCCATCTTTTTTTTCTCTCTTTTTGAAAAACCTGTACGCCAGGATAGTTCTTTTTCCTTTTTTTTTTCAATATAATATATATATATATATATATATTTGAATTCTTCAAAAATGAAAAAGGTCAATGTTACCTTTTGTCTATAAAGTCTGGTCCAAATCTAAAGTTTTCCAACATTCTTTTCTTTTTATTTATTTATTTTCCTTTTCACAAAAAAAAAAATAATAATAAAATAAATTATGCTTGTGTTTTTTTATTGAGGAAAAGAAATTGATTCCTAAAAATTTTTACAGATAGAAAAAATGTCAAACTATTTATAAAAAATAGAAAAAAAACACGGATAAATATTGATAGACTTTTATTATCATCTATCAGTAATAGACTTCTATCATTTCTATCACTAATAGACCTTGATAGACTTCTATCAACGTCTATCACAACTATCTAAAAGTTTTACTATTTTATGTAAATAGTTTCTTTATTTTTTTAATTTTAAAAATTTTCCATATTAAAATTGTTATTTTCGTCTTTCTTTTTTTATTTAGTTGATTTTAGTTTTTAAACCTTTAAATTGTTGGTTTTCGTTTCTGTAATTTTAATTATTATTCATTTTGGATTTTATATTTTAAAATATATTTAGTTTGGTTTTTATATTTTTAAGAACTCAATCATTTTGATCTATATTTGCATTATTCTAACACAAGAATTTAAATGATTTAAGACAAAATGGTAGTTACATTTTAATAAATTTTATAAATGAAATGATATTTTAAATTTTTTATTAAAACAACGAGATAAAAATGAAAATAAAGGAAATAAAGTGGACATTTTTTAATATATGAAAAAAAGATGAGACGGTTTGAATATATGTGGACTAAAATTAACAAAATAATAATAATAATAATAATATATAAACCAAAATAAATATTTTAAAAGTGCCTGAATTAAAATGGTATTTAATTTTCTTTTAACCTATCAATTTCAAACTCCAACTTTTTAGATACATTTACTTTTGATTTATGAGATTTCAATTCCTGTAGCCATTAAACCTTTTTTTTTTAATCTAATAAATTTAATGTGTATATATGTGTGTGTATATTAATATTGCTGCAGATATTTATGTCAATATATTTGAGCAACAATATAAGTTACTTAGAACAACACAATTGAATTACCATAATTATTTTTTACAGTTCAAACTACAAATATTAAGATAATTATTTTTCAATTTGAAAATAAACATATGGAAAGATTAGAATTGAAATAATTATAATAAAGTTAAATTACAAATTGAGTTCATATGATTTGGATAAAACTATAATTTAATCTCTTGTTTTATAACTAGAATTTAGACTCTATGATTTGATAAAATTCTCTTAAATAGTATTATTAGAGATTTATCGAATTATAGAGACTATTTTTGAGGTTTTATCAAATTATGAGGATTAAATTTTCAACTTTTGAAACTATGAAAATTAAATTCAAACTTTCTTCCCACTATAGAAACTAAATTTCTAATTTAATATTTTAAATATGTATAGATATATATGGAAACCAAATAAAATCTAAACCAAATCTCATTTTCCAAAAACGTAATATTTAAGTTAGTAGCATTTCACTAGTCATATTAAAAGTGAAAAAAAGAATAATTCCGTAACAAATAAAAGGTAAGGTGTAAAATAGAATTATATATATATTCTTTCTTTGTTTTTGATATGGCTAGTTAAATGCTACTAATTTAAAAATTACATTTTTGGAAATGAGATTTGGTTTAGATTTTATTATTACTATATATTTAAAATTCTCACACTATTTTAGTACCTAGCATTTGGAAAATGTTCCATTCAAGATATTTCTCTCTATTTTTCTTTCTTATTATCCTCTTATTTTTTTTCCCCTTCAATAGGTTTAAAATCATTTTTACTCTCTAAATTTTTATAAAATTTAGTCCCTAAACTTTAGCTTATACATGAACTTTCAATTTTGTAATAATTTAATCTCAAAATTTTACTATGAGATTACTTGCAAAAATCAATTGATGAACGAATTACAGACTCAATATTTTTATAAAATACAAGCTCTACATCATAAAATAATAAAAATTGACATCTAATTTTGATAAATTTTTATACGTTAGGGACTAAATTGTTACAAATTTAAAAATACAAGGACTAAATTGTTACATAGTAAAGTTCAGGGACTAAATTGTTACAAAATTAAAAGTACATGACCTAAATCGTTATAAACCAAAGTTTAAGGATTCAAATGTTACTTTTATATAAGTTTAGGGACCAAAAGTATTATTTCTTTAGAATAAAATCTACGCCCTTCAATTTAATTAAACTTTCTTAAATTACAAAAGTGTAAGATATTTGCAGAAAAATATCCATAAATTATAAAAATAGTCACAATAAAACTCTCAAAACAATAAAATTATACAATTTAACCTTCTAGGGAAAAGAAATGTTAAAAAATTTATTTCAATCCATTTTTTAAATTCTATATAATTTGAAAAAGTTAGTATAAACTAGTAAAAATATTTGATAGGTAAATAGTGTTGAGCTGCCCTCTCAATTTTAAAATACAAAATTTTTTATGTTAAAAGGTGTAGTTTATTTTGACCATCTTTGCGATTTTGAGAGTTTGATTGAAATAATATTTAATAGTTTAAATGTAATTTAGGTCAATTAAAGTATAGTTTAGCTATTTTTTCTTTTTTTTTACTATATGTGAGGTGGGTATCCAACCTCAAACTCGAAGTCGATAGTATCAAATTCATGCCAATTGAACTATGTTCATATATTAGTGGCTAAGAAATCAATTACTATTATAAATATTAATATTAATGGTTTAATCCTTCTCTTTTTTCAATTAAATAAGAACTATGAAGAAAACAAAATACACTTTAGTCTTTCAAGTTTGAGTTGATAGCATTTTGGTTTCTAGTTTTTCAAACTCAACATTTTAACCCAACTTCTAAGATTTGAAAAATTGGTTTATTTAGTCTATTCCAATAGTTATTTCTTATCTAAAAAAAAAGTAGAATAATCATAACAGTATAAATTCAAATTTAGTATTAATTTGATGAAATTAAGAGTATGTTTGGAAGTAATTTTAAAATTACTAAAATCACTTTTGTTATTTTCAAAATTACCGTAAAGTATGTTTTTAATCCTTCAAAAATAATTTTGATGATTGAAAATTGCATTTAAAAGTGTAAAATTGAAAATTAAATTACTTTAAGTGATTAAAGTATGCTTTTTAGTGATTTTAAAAATGACAAAAGTGATTTTAACGATTTTAAAATCACTCCCAAACATGCTCTAAGAGAACTAAGAAAATTCATTAAACTTATGGGATGACGAGGGTGCTAAGAATGTGTCCACTTAATGGAGATATTCGGATGTACCTATTGACCCAACGTATCTTTTTCCAAAAAAAAAATCATTAAATTTGAAAACTATCATTATACTTTTTCAATTCAATTATATTGGAATTGAATTATGATCCAAATTACGTCTTTAACTATGTGGGATTAAATTATCATTATATTTTATTAATTCTCAGGGTGAAAGGTAAGTTACCTATCTACCTTGATTGACTTAGGTCTCATTTTGAGTATGGTTTTCACTGGCTTTTCAAGAGGAGAATCCGCTAAATCAAATATTGTGGTGTCCTCCGGTCGAACAAATGAAAGTTGAATTTTGATGTTTCGAGGAACTCTAAGAAGCAATTTTGGTTGAATCAGGTGGGAGTTCATGATTTTCTTGGATCTTCAGTCTATGTTGAGTTTCGAAAGTTTGCTAAGGAGTAGTCTATTAAGTTGTTGGAAGCTCAAGCGGTTATCAAGAGCCTCAACTTTCTCTCTTCTCTTGATATCCTCCTTCATTGCGTGGTTGGGTTTTTTTTTCTTTGACAACTATGTAGGATAGGGAAATCGAAACCTCCAACTTTGAAATTGATAGTAGAAGTATTATGTTAGTCGAACTATGTTCATTTTGGCTATTGTGGTTTAATCTAATGCTATAGAGGTTGTAGATTTGATTAATAACTACTCTTCCGACTTTATTGAGGTGAGAATGTAGTTGATGGGATTGGTGTTTTAGTGAGATGTTCAATTTTTTTTTTTTTCTTTTTGTCCCGTGCTAGAAATCGAGCTGCTCACTCTGCTATTTGTGATGTTTTTGGTTTTTCAAAAAAAAAATTGGCCGTTTTGTTTCTTTGAATTGAAGTTGGATTTCTAGTTTTCCTAATTAGATTTATGATGTAATTAATAGTGATGTTTTGTTTTGGTGGCCTTGAAGGGATTTTTTGTCGTTTATGATTTTTTTTAAAAAAAAAAGTTAAAAGAGTAAAATTTGTATTTCTTTTTTCCAAAATTTATTACATCACACAATACCAACAAACGCCGCGCGTGCGTTGAAGCGTGGCATAACACGTGGTACGTAATATGGGGAAAATCACGATTGACTAGGGATTTTTTTTCTTTTTTTTTTTAATAAAAGAAAACATATACAAATTAAATAAGTCCGATAATCTGATCTCCTTCTACATGAGATTATATTATGATTTCTGAATAAATACTAATTTCTCATCGCATTTCTCCTTCTCTCTTCCCTCCTAATTGTCTCTATCATGTATTAAAATTTTAACATAATATATATAAAAATAGGGATATTAGATTCACACTTCTCATAACATTCACGCATCTATATTTAAAGTTAGAAAATTACACAAGATTGATTTAAAATGAGAGGCAGCTATAACTAGTTTAAAATATTTGTAAATATAATAAAATTTAAATTCAATTCTCTAAGTCTATTAGTGATAGACCATATTTTTAATAGAAGTCTATCAAAGATAAAATCTATTACCGATATATTTTATTATATTTACAATTCTTTAAAAATGTTACTATAAACTTAATTATTAGATCAACAAATATTACTCATTGTCTTGTCGTACCAAACATTTATATTTGTGTTTTTCTTGTTGTCGTACCAAATACTTATATTTGTGTTTTTCTCGTTGTCTAGAAAAATCACAACGAGTAATATTAAATTACAATTCAAGCATTTTTCTTCCAAAAAAAAAAAAACATAAAAAGAAAAAGAAAAAGAAAAAAATCAAGCATATGGATATGTGGGTGGAGATTCAAATTTATGCCTCAAGGCACCAAAATTTTAAACTTATATGGACAATTTAGGGTCTAATTCACAGATATCTTTTACGGATAATAGACTCAAAATTAAAGTTAAATATTGTTGGATCTAAAAAGTATAGATTTTTTAAAAATAAATACTTAAAGTTCTGAGTTTTTAATGCACAAAATTAAATTATTATTATTCATTTTGTATATTTCAACATTTAAATCTCCTTTGTCATAATACAAGGCCAGTAAATTCTTGAACATTTCAAACGAATAAGAATTTACTCCACACAAAATTAAAAAAAAAAAAAACCATCCAGAATTTCTGTATCATCATTTAGAAAATACTTTTAAAATTGACGTCAAAATTTTGAAAAAACAAAAAGAAATTAGAAACTTCCAGACTTTCTTTATAATCATTTAAAAAATACCTTTAAAATTAACGTCAAAATTTGAAAACAAAAAGAAATTAGAAACTTATTAAATATTTTTTTAGTACCCTTCAGAAAGTTTTTTTGAATAAAAAAAATAATAACAATAGTTATAAATTAGAAGCGCCAAAAAGAAAGAAACAAATAGGTGGAGGGGCAATATGGGTATTAAAAAGGGACAGTACAGGGACAAAGAGGTAACTCAGAGACGCATTAAATTACTGCTCAGAATGAGAGGTCCTTCAAACGTTTTAAATATTACGTTTCTTGAAACCCCAAATCCCCAATCCAACGGCTTTCCTTCCTCTACCCCCAATCTCAACGGCTGTTATTTTTCCTTTTTTATATTTGACGTCGACACCACAGTTATGATCCTTCTTCCCCTCTCTTTCTCTCTCTTCATATATATATTTTCCTTTTTTTTCTCTAACAATTTTATTTCTTTTTCCTTTAATTCAATTTATTACGAATTATTTTCTCCCCCCAAAAATAAATAAATAAATAAATCTTGATTTCCCTTTTCTCTCTTTCTGTTCTCCTTCTGTTGGGGATTGTGAAACTCGAAGATCGGATCCAGCGCTTTCTCTCGCTTTCCAAACCCTAAAACCAGAAAAAAAAAAAAAAAAAAACCCCTTTCTCCATTGCCATTTCTTTTCCGATCTGTTCCTTCTTCAATTCTTCTTCTTTTTTTTTTTTTTTCTTTTTGTCTTTTATTATGGACTTTAGAGGCTCCAAGAGAGACGAAAAAACTGCAATCCAAACCAGTTGATCACCAACGAACGAACCCAGAATAATCCAAGGTGAGTTTTTCGTCCTTTTTTTCGCCGCTTTTGTCTCTTTTCTTCTTCTTCTTCTTCAAAAAAAAAAAAAAAAAAAAAAATCCTCCTGAGATGGGTTTTGTAATTCTTGACGCCATTTTAATTTTTGTTTCATTGTTTTCTGTTCCACTGTCGCTCTCTCTCTGTTTTCTGAAATCGGATTGTTGATAATATCGGCAGCATTTTACCCATAAGATCAGATTCTTCCCTTTTGTTTTATCCCCATTTTCGATATATCTTTTGTTTTGCAGTGGTTGAAAAAAGGAAAAAAAAAAAGAAAAAAGAAAAAAGAATGTCATCATCAAATTCACCATGTGCGGCGTGCAAATTCCTCCGACGAAAATGCACACAAGAATGCGTATTCGCACCATATTTCCCACCAGATCAGCCACAGAAATTCGCCAACGTCCACAAAGTATTCGGCGCAAGTAATGTAGCCAAACTCTTAAACGAACTGAATGCAACACAACGTGAAGACGCCGTTAATTCATTAGCCTACGAAGCGGAATTCCGTTTACGTGACCCAGTCTACGGTTGCGTTGGTTTAATCTCCGTCCTTCAACACAAACTCAAACAAATGCAAAGCGATCTCTACAATGCTAAAAAAGAACTCGCTTCTTACATTGGTCCTCAAGCCATGCTCCCAATTCTCCAACCACAACCACCCACACCAACCCCTTCCTCCTCCGCCGCCGCCGCCGCTTTACTTCCTTACAACATCTCCCCCATGTTGGGTATTCCCCCTTCCGCCGCTCCCACCACCGCTACCCCTGGCTCTTCCCAACAGATGCTCATTCGTGACTCGGCTCATCAGCATCAAATGCAGCAGCAACAATTGTTTGAGGCTCAGCAATTGGCAGCAGCCGTGGCGGCGAGAGAGCAACAAGAAATGTTTAGAGCTTATGAGCATAAACAAACCCAACAACAACAGCAGCAGCAACAACGACAACATGAGATTTTGAGGTTTAATGGGTTTGATTCTGGTGGTGGGTTTAATAATCAAATGAATTCTTCAGGCTCTAATTTGACATTGGGGACTTTTGTTGATAATAATACCTATCAAATCCAAACGCAACCTGAACATTCACATTCTCATTCTCATCCGCTACAAGTACAGCTATTTCTTCAACCTCAACAAACACAACAGCTTGATCAATCACACCAACCTCATCCACATCAATCTCACAAGCCTGATCCTACTCCTGCAGCAGATGATGGTAGGAATAATAATATTAACATTGGTCCCTCTTGTTAATTTTTTGTTTTTTTTTTTCCTCTCTAGAAATTTAATTTTGTTTTTTTTTTGTTATTTTTTTTTAGTTTCTGGTTTATGATATATATCCTTGTTGGGATGAATGATTAAGACAAGACTGTTTCATGGGGGGGATTAGTTTTAAATGGCATGCACAGCAGGGAAAGATGCGTTTTCTTTTTTCTTTTTTCTTTTTTTGTTGCATTTATGAATTAATTTTCATTTTTTCTAAAAAAAAAATTGTGCAAGATTATTTGGTAGCAGTCGAAAGGCTAATTTTTACTGATGAATGAAGGGGGTGTCCTAGAAAAGGAATTATTGTCTTTTCACTGCCAAGGGATATGTCTCACAAATTAAAACTCTTTTCAATATTATTTTTTATTTTTTTGCTTAACAAATAGGGAAATATCTCTTATTATCTTTTAGGCTACATTACACTCTTTCCTTTTTTCCTTTTTCCTTTTCTTTTCTTTCCCCCACCTTTTTGCTGTTTCCTTTTTCCAGTTTTCTTCTTTCTTCTTCTTCCCTTACTGTATATATGGCTGCTCATCCCATTTAATCACAAAAAACCAAAAAAAAAAAAAAAAGAGTAATTTTTTAAAAATAGAAAAATAAGGGAAATTATGCTGATACAAATCTATCTGTTTTTTTTTTTTTTTTTTTTGCAATTTTCTGTAAATAGTTTGTTATTTTTTTCTATTTGTTAAAATTTTTTAAAAAAGAAAAATGGAAATATTTATGTTTTATCGATTGTAAGAGATGAAGCCAACCGAAGACCATGTGCACCACTAGAAAAACATAGGCTCTTCATTATAATAATATGGGTTTCTATACAATGGAATTCTTTCACTTCTTTTTTTTTTTTCCTATTATGTATATATTTATTTATATTGGGATCCGTTGAATCAAGTCATGAATCAAATAAAGTTGCTATATTGGAATTCTAGTAGATCACGTTCATACTATATAGTAATTTTGTTTTATTTAGAAATGTCACAGTTTTAGAGTCTTACGTTTTTATTAAATTGATATTGTAATTATATGAACTTAATTGGATGGCTAATTGACTTGTATTATTTAATGGGATTTAAAATAAAGGGGGGGGGGGGGGGTTAAAATATGTATATAATATGTGGATAAAATAATGAAGGATTAATTGTTATTTAATTTTATAAAGTTATGGTATTGTGTTATGTGGAAGTGATAGATTGTGTGTGAGTTGGATGTGTTTGATATGCATGTGCATTGGCAAATTTGGTAGGTTTAAAATAATGGTGGGAGATCACCAAATTTCACATTGGAAAAGAAATAATATTAGTTGATTAATATTCAATCAAAGTAAATAACGTATTTATAGCCATCCTTTTATTAATTCAATCAATTTGCATTGGCAACTAGATCTAGTTGGCGCTAGGTCTTGAAACTTGGTGATTGGTCTCAATTAATGTTCATTCACAAGTTTCTACCACTACATTTTTCGATGACTTCTTTTTTTTTCTTTTTAAAGTTACTTTTGTTTTTATTAAATAAAATATACCTCAAATTACAAATTTAGTTCCTAGTTTGGTCATTCTAATTTAAAATACAAAGATAAATCAGTATGTGCACCCATATATGAAGAGGATCTCTTAGACCTCAATAGGTGCACCCGAATACAAAGGGGTTCTATCTATTAGGTCAAGGATCTCTTAGACCTCCTTCAAACTTCTTTAGAGAGCTCTAGAAACTAATAAGCTTGTCGAATGACTTTTAGATTTGAATAAATGAGAGGCAAGAGAAAAGCCTTCTAATTGAGAGATATAGAAGAAGCTTCATAATTACCATAAATACACCCAGAAGTAACAAGAGGATCGTCTTTGTCAAGTTTTGAGAGAGGAAAATTAATTGGCCCAAAAGACATTCCAAATTGAAGTTGAATATGGACATTGCATAAATAGATGCTCCACAAAACACCGTAAATTTAGGAAGTTATTTTAGAAAAAATTGAAGTGTTTGACAACCGTTCAACATAGATTTTGAAGTGTATTTTAAACAAATTTTATCAAAAGAGTCTAAATACAAATGGGTTTTTTGAAAAACACTTTTTTCTCAAGTCAATCCAAATAGACCCTTAGTTCTCAACTTTCAAATTTTTCTAAAATTCACAAATTTACTAGACACAAACTAAGTTGAAGATTTAGGGTTTCACTATACATAAAATTTAAATTTATATATTAGTTTTTTAAATTTTCGAATTTGTCAAGAACCTATTAAGTAAAAAATTGAAAGTTAACACTTAATACTTCAAGTATCTATAGAGACATAAGAGCTTAAACCGAACTTGTAATTTAACTTAAAAATATTATTCTGAATCAACTTATTTTATTTACAATTTATTGTAGATATATAAATATGATAAAAAAATTTAAAAATATGTCTATGTTGGATCAACTAAAACAATATATATATAAAGGGTGAACTAGTTCCTAAGTCTTCAAAATTATTTTAGTATCTTGCTAAAGAAAAAGTTATTGATTATTATATTATATAAATTATAATAGTTTATGTTTTTGAGTGAAAACTAAAATAGTTTAAGTTATAAATAGTGGATGCATAATTATAATAGTAATAAGTGAATGGACTGTGTTAGAGAATTTGTTATATATTGGTGGCTAAAAATAGATAGCCAAAATGAATTTACATTGTAGCAATCTGTTCCTTCTTCAAGTCTTTTAAATTAAAGGTTTAAATACTACTTGGTCTTTTTACTTTTAGTTTTTGTTTATTTGGGTTCTTCTACTTTAAAAATGTTTATTTTGGTTCCTATACTTTCAACTTTGGTTCATTTTGGTCCCTATACTTTAAAAATGTTCATTTTGGTCCTCGTACTTTCAATTTTGGTTCATTTTGGTGCTTGAACTTTAAAAAAAGTGACAATTTTTATCTTTTAAAAAAAAAAAAAATGAAAGGACCAAAATGACAACTTTTTTAAAAGTATATGACCAAAATGAACTAAAGTTAAAAGTACAGGGACTAAAATAAACATTTTTAAAATATAGGGACCAAAATAAACTAAAGTTGAAAGTTTAAGGACTAAAATGAATAATTTGAAAGTATAAGGACCAGTATATATCAAAACTAAAAGTATAGCGACTAGAGTAGTATTTAAACTTAAATTAAAATAGAAATAGTGGATGCACACTATATTTTCCTCCTTTCTCTTTTATTCATATGGACTTTAGAGGCTCCGAGACACACGAAAAAAAAACTGCAATTCAAACGCAGAATAATCTAAGGTGAGTTTTTCGTCCTCTTTTTTTTTTTTTTTTTTTTTTTTTTGTCTCTTTTCATTATTCTTTCAAATTTTTCGTTTTTTTTCCTTCTAAAAACGGAAGTTATTTTTTGGAGGGTTGACAATTTGACCACGATCAAGATCACTAATATTATAAGGGTACAATGTTAGTTGGCAATCGACATTGAAGAAAATGTTATTAAAAGTAATAAATGTTGATTGTGCTCGAATTAAATGTCGGTTTTTATGGTAGACAATATATGTCATCATTTTATTATTGAAAATTAAAAATAAATATATATACTATCTAAAATTTAAAAGGGGTTAAGTGGATAAACTTTTGGGATATATTATGTAATTTGAGTAATAAAGATTAAATAATTTATTTATTTTGTTTATTTATTTTATGATTGTATTTTTTTTTAACTACCATAAATTTTAAAGTATTATCACTTGATCTTGATTTTCTTCATACTTATTTCAAAATAATAGCATCATCACGTTAAAAGACAGGAAAAAAAAAATTAGTTTTTCATTGAGTTATGTAGATTTGTGTTTGACAGAGAACTCGAATTTTGTTTCTAAAAACTGTTTTCAAATTCTGTGATTCAAAACGTGTAGATTCTGATAACAATATTTTTATGTTTTCATTGTATCTAGAATTTGAATTTTAAAATTTAAAATACAAATAATATTAAATAAAAAAAATTTAGAAATATAGTATGTCATGTTATAAACTCAATTCAATTTTTTTAATTAAAATATGTATTACCTAATTATTATAAATTAGGTTAAATTCCAAATTTGGTCTATATGGTTTGGATAAAGTTACAAGTTAGTTCATATGATTTTGAAATTTAGAATTTAGTTCCTATGATTTAATACAACTTCATAGATTGTCCCTATAGTTTATTAAATTCTCTTAAATAATCCCTGTGGTAGAGATTATTTATGAAGCTTTTATTAAACCATAGAAGTTAACTTTTAATTATAAACCGTAAGATCTAAATTTTAACTTCTTCCAAACATAGAGACAATAATTTTAATTTATCCCATAAATTATATAATATTATAAAATAATAATTATACAAATAGTTTATTGTCAATTGATATTTAGTGGGTAACTACAACTAGTTTGCAATGGTTTAAATTAGAATCTAATTTCTGAATTTGCTACCAAATATATGCATATATAAAAACATGAAATATAACTCTGTTTTCATTTAATCGCTTGTTTTCAAATCTCTTCTTCTTCCTTTTTAGTTTTTTCCCACGTTTTAGTACAAGTATTTCTAGACCTGTTTGTTTTAAAGATCTATCTCTTGATAATCTTCTGCATTTAATCGTCGTCTCAAGTTGATACATGACAATTGCACTTTAGAAAGAAAAATATTACATCTTCATTAATTGTCGAGTGTTCATTCGATCTACCACTTGAGGCTAGGTTGATCAAATCGAGAAATTTTTGGGTTTGATCCAACAAGTAAATCCATAAGCATCAGTAAAAGCAAAAACATATCCAAAAGGTGATACCAACAATAGTAGAGAAAGAACCTTGTTAGTTGATTTGGTGGTAGTTCATATGTGATTTAAGAAGTTATTGTTAAAAAAAAGTTATCCCATCAATTGTCTTCTTTATATATATATATATATATAAAAGAAAACTTTGTGTTTGCCACTTCTCGTTAATTTGTGTTTCTCATTCATCCATCACTCCCTTCTCTAAGAGTTTCTCTCTAAGAGTTTCTAGATTTAGTATAGTAAACTAATGTGGTATACTTAATTCTTTTTTATAAGGGTTGTAAAGTAGTGTTGTCTAGCAACCATTATAGTATTTCATTTTAAGAACTATTTATTGGTTTTGATTTTAAACAACAATTAGGAGGAAAATTAATCAATAGAAGATGATGATACTTAACCAAAAAAAAAAAATCGTTTTAACTTATAAAAGGAAAACAAAATAAAAATGTCACGTGCATGTCATTTTTTTAAAAAAATTCCAACCCCTCAAGAATTGCCCACGGACTAATTGCCTTTTTTTTTTTAAATACATATTTTTTTGCGTTACATGAAAAAATATGTAATGATGATGATAAACGTGATGAAGGAAAATAAACTTTTTGCTTCTCAAAAAGGATCATCTTTTTGTTTCTCCTTTTTTTTTTTTTTTTTTTTTTTTTTCACTGTTAGTTTTTTTAGGGTTGGATATTCTTTTTGTAGTTACTACGTGCTGGTTGGAATTTTGATTTTTTTTTCCTTCTAAATTTTAAATAAAAGGCAAATTTAAACTCAAATTTTAAATTTTAGACATTTTTCAGAAGAATATGAAACTAGACATTTTTCAAAATACCTTCCACATTTTGGACATTTCCTACCATTTCTAAAATTTCTTTCCCAAAATACAATTAGCCCAAACTCTAGTAGGCCCAAAGGCCCATACTCAAAACCCCAAACTTCACGGGGCATAAACCCTCATAGAACTTGAAGCTCCGCTTAACTCTTCGCCATTCCGGCTGCCATTATTGAGACCTCCGACCGATCATGGCCCAGTGGTGGCGCTCCGCCGGAACGAACCTTAGGTTGGCGGCGTTTTCAAGAGCTAGATCAGAATCGTTTCCATTTTCATCATCTCGAGCTGCTTCATACCATACGATCCAAGCAATACCAAGAGAATGCTGCGGCAGCAAAATTTCGAGCAGAGATAGAGCTCAGGGAAGAATCCCCGCCGTCGTTTTCAGTCAACAAATCCTTGAGAAAAATTCCGTCCACCGATCGCCGTCGCGGAAGCATCTGCTCACTACAGAGCAAAAGCAAATCCACTCCATTCTCAAATCCGTTGAGCTCCCTTTCTTTTGCTCCACTAGGTTCCAGCTCCAGATCCGTGCTGGATCCGGATCTTCAGTCCTTCTTGAATCAGGATCCATCCTTCCAGTCAAAGTAAGCCATTCACTTATCTCTACCTGTTTGTTTGTGTTTCATTCAACTTGATTTTTCTTTCATTTTCTTGTTATGGAGTAACTGCTTGAGAATTTTCAGATTCATAGGGATGAAGAGACGGGGAAGATTTTGAATATTGTGTTTGTATGGGCTGATGAAGGCTCGGAGTTGAAGGTAGATGTGCCAATTGTCTTTAAAGGCGAAGAGACTTGCCCTGGTCTTCAGAAAGGTAACCAATGAAGAAATGTTTCTATAATTCTCAAGCTAATGTAGTCATAGTATTGGTTTTGTAAATGTGGAATTAATTTGAGCGATTGTAAGAGATTGAGGAATTAGTTTATTGAATCCAGAAAATATGCACTTTTATTATTGGCAAGATGACACCGAAGTTTTATCTTAAGAGAAGCATAAAATTTAGTTCAATTGCTTTCACAATTCATCACTCTGGCTCTTCCTTACTATACGAAATGTGCACACCCCACTTTAGAGCGTCACAAGAAATTTCCCAAGACAAGATATCATAAACGCAAAATAACTATAAGAAAGCTTTCCGGTGAAAATTAATGCTAGTGTATGACTAATTCTTGAATTCTTTGGGAAAAAATACACCAAGAAAATGTGCAATGTTTAATCATCTCAAATCTTTCTTTCCTCCTGGATTGCTCGAAGATTCTATGTTTAATCACCTCAAAGAAAAGTAGCTTTAAACACTTTTGTTGATCCACGGAACTTTAGCTTTCTTAATTCAGCAATGCCTCAGAGTGACATAAAAATGTTTTTTTACCTATTAACTCTTATACTGAAGCGATCCTGAAGACTTAAGATACACTCTCCCAAAAACTGAGCATTTATTGAGAGAGAAAAAAAGAATCATTAAGAAAAACCAAGACGAAACCTAACGGATAATTACAAAAGTCCATACGCACCTAAGTCTAGAGAGCGGTATGCAATTGGAAACAAACTTTCTTCTTAGCCGCTCTGCAGCTTTAGAATCTTTTCATAAAGGTGAACCGGACCATTCTACTGATTTTTCTAGAACATGGGACTGATGCGAATGAAGAAATGAAGTAAGATCAGCTTGTTAAGGAAAGCTCAATTTATAAAGTCACTTAGTAGCTGTTGATTAACTAAGCAGTAGCAACACATGCTTTTTCCTCGAGAACTGTCTGATACTTTCTTGAATATACAATTAACCGAAAATCCAGCCCTCTAACAAATCTCACCTATATACTTCATTCTTTCTCAAGGCTCCTATACACTATGACGAACTCAATGGGCTCCACACTTACCCAAAAATCACCTCTCACGTGATTTCCTCTCTCCTTGTATGCCTACACTTATACACCTTAGTTAGTTGGGGCCTATCAGAGTAATATGTGATGGATTGGTATTCTTAAGGTTGCAATTTTGTGGAATTGTGGAATGCTGCAAGTGTATTTGTTTTGTTTTGTATTTTTTTTCCAAAAGCTGGATTGCGCCCAATACAAGAATTGATCTTGGGAAATCTGTAAGTATAAACATAAATTATGATAGTTTCTACATCTCAGGTGATTGTAGAGTTCATTGAGACTTGAGAGTTTGTGTCGACCACATTTCTTTAGTTCTTAATATAAAGTTTTTGGACCATTTTTGTGAGCTATGTTAGAACTTTTTAGTTATTAGTGATTAGCAAATCTTGAGATGTATTGGCTGAAGATGTATCATGAAACATCGACGTCTTTTGGGGAATATATAGCATTTCCGAAGTTCAAACTATGAACTATGGTCAAACTTAGATAGATGATACACCATTAGCCTTTTCAACTTGTTCTATAATGGTACCTCTGGTGCCTGCAAGGCTTTTGCAAATTTGCTGCGACAGTCACAGTTCAGTTTATGATTATGCTGTTTAAAATGAAAGAAGGTTTTGATTGCTATCTGATCGTAGTTAGGATGATAAAGAATTGGATATTGATATTCTACAATCTTGCAAAACTTGTATAGTGGTCCTTATTTTCCTTTAGTAATTTTCCTATCTAAATCCTTGTCAGCCTGTCAATTGTCCTTTTGAAATCATATACCTTAATTTTGTGGAAAACAGGTGGTCAACTGAACAGGATAAGAACTAGCCTGAAATATCTATGCCCGGCCGAACACATTCCTTCCAAGATTGAGGTGGATGTAAGTAATCTGGACATTGGGGAGAGAATTTTCATTCGCGACGTAGACGTCCATCCTTCTCTAAAGCTACTTAGCAAGAACGAAGTCATGCCTATATGTAAAATAGTCACAATAAACACGGAAACGGCAAACACAGAAATTTCAGAACCTTCATGACTAAGGATTCGATGAAACACTTTTGGGTTCAGAATCTTTTGGTCTACTAAACTTATGATTGAAGAGATCAAAGAATAACATCTAATCAGCATCAAGTTAGTGCACTATTTGGAAGATGTCATTTGTTTAAGATCTAAATTTGTTATGTTCTTTGTATAAATTTGGAACGTTTTTCTCTGTTTCGATTCTTCTCTTTTACCGACTTTTGATGCGCTGGCTGAGAATTTTAATGAAGCTCAGGTTCATATGAGACCTTTTTCTTTCTGGATAAAAAGTATCACAGAAGATGAATGTGTGTTAGGAATTATTGCCTCAATCATTATTGTAGGAAGGACAAGGAATAATGATGCCCTAGAGGTTTTTTTAGCTCAATCATTACCGGGCGGGGTGGATATCGAACCATTAACTTTTGGTATGGTTGTTATGGTTGGATTGTGCATTGATGGGAGAAATATGGGTACCCCATAGCTCCAGATAAAACTGTCTCAAATTAGGCCATTGCTAATTCTGAAGTCTGTAATGGTCTTGAAATTCTTATATTCATCTTCCAACTTTCCAATATTGCAATTTAGTTTATGAGTTTTTTAATTAAAAATCTATTAATCTTCATCAATAATTATCTATTATGTGTTATCTATTATGTGTCAATCGAAGCATAGCCAGGTGAATTGAATAGAACACCAATTATCATTTCAAAGGTGAAAACTTGAGAAAAAAAAAAAGTTCACCTATCATATGTGATCCTTTTGTTGATTGTGCACCGTACCCGATTTTAGATATTTATCTATGTATGTTTAATTAAATGAAAAGTAAATGTGTTCATATATGCTTTCCTTAAATAACTTATTAAAAATAACGATAATACTAAAATATTTTATTGTGCAAGGTGGTGTCAATTCTATGGAACTCCTGGTCTGGAACCAAGTTTGTTTTGGTTACGAAAATCTCGTTTGACCCAATATAGGATATAATGCTGCAGCATTGGATTTTTGAAAAGGAGAAGAAACAGTAATTAGTTCTTAACATAAAAAGCCTAATTACCCTTAGAAGTGTTAAAATAACACAAAATAGCTTCAAGCATGCAACAAACTCATTTTCACTTAATAACTTATTAGGAGCTTATATTAACCACTTTATACCTATATTCCATAGATATAATCATAAATTCAAGGTAAAAAGTATATAAACGTGACATTCATCAACAATATTATATTATCTATTACATAAAAAATTTAAGGTTATTACTGTAATATTGAACAATATATAGTTGACATACAAGAAGATTATGTTCATGAAAGGTTTATAGTATATGAATAAAATTGGGTGCCTCATCCTGGTAATTCTATAATACGACTCACTTTGTAATTGGTACAAATTATTTTATTCAAACCGTTCATGTGGAGACATGTGAGTGGTGTATCTTCTAAACTGTAAAATATGTAATATCTCTTTATAAATTTGTTAATTGAGAAAATTAATATTTCACAGATGATCATAGGCGACTCAATCATAATCCCGAGTGAATTGTGAACTCCTGCCTATAAGAGATTATGCTTTGATCTGCATGGGCGAGAGTGACCATTGTAGCTGATTCAATAACTCTACCATTTTGGAGCTTCCAAATAGGGAGCTGAAACTTACATAATCTCACAATATGAAATTCACTCATTTCCCTACTATTTTGGAGCTTCTAAATAAGAAGTTGAAACTTACATAATCTCACACTATGAAATTCACTCCTTTCCCTACCATTTTGGAGCATCTAAATAGGAAGTTGAAACTTACATAATCTCACAATATGGAATTCACTCCTTTGTATATATGGCACATAGAAGGGTAGTTCTTTGTTGATTTTGGAAACAATGGGACCTCACCCTCTTACTGGCCTATGAGGGACTTAGTTTGTGGTTGCATCATAAATAAATTGTCCAAGCAGGGTTACTTTAGGTGGAAGATGTAACTATAGGATAAAACAGATTTTTAACCTAGCTATAATTATGAACAACTAGTAAAAGGTACACTTGCATGTAATGATTATATCCATGGACATAACTTGTCCTAGTGCATAAGAGTGTAACTCTAGATCAATAGTGGAGTGACATACAGTTAATGAATAAAAATTAATTAATTTTGTATCATTTGAGATAATAATTTGTAGACAAGGCTCCTTGGTAGCTCATACAAATAATTAGGGATGAATTTTGTTGAAAGAAAATTTGAAACGTCAAATTAATATTTAATATATTTGATATATTAAATGAGAAAAAACATATTTATTGTATTTGATTCATGAAATGTCTAATAAAATCATTAATGTATTATATACATGAAATAAAAAGATATTGATAAAATTTGAATGATATATATATATATATATATGAGAATTTGCTATATTTGAGTTCGATTCAAATTGTTTAAATATATAAACTTTAATATTAGATACTAAAATATATATTATTTAATTAGAATGAAGTTTTGCCCCTAGGTGATCACCATATATAAATAGGACCTTTATGATTTAAGCCAAGCTATGCCTCGAACAATTCTCTCAAATTCTCCTATCCATTCCCTCATTTCAAAGAGGCTCCCACAAGTACAGTTTTGATCATGTGCTTGAGTCATAACAAAGAAAATTTTGTTGAAATGGAGATTTGACCTCAATTAAAATTGGAACGCAGGGAAATAAAGACTCGTCAAAACTTTCTCCATATTATTTAAGTATACTCGGCTTAATCCTATGTACTTGTGTTAATTCTAAATGAATTAAAGATAATCCAATGTTTTCACTATGAGTTTAATTAGATTATTCCCTTCATATTTAGGTTGGATGACTTATAGTTTCTCCTTTTTCTCTTTAGATTTGAACTTTAGGGTCTCGATTTCTCCACCTCCCCCAATTGCAAATTATGCAAACCCTTGGGCCAAATAGACCGTTGTTTTCAACCTCATCCTTGGTCGAGGTCGGGAGGTCGGCTTCATGGGATGCGTTGATACCTAATTCATGTGGTTGAAGGCCCATAACTTGTTTCTATCCAATTCAAATTCAAGGAGTAGTGAATCTAATTAATTTATTCTTATTTGAGTCCAAACTCATCCATAACAATTATAATATTATATAAAATGCTCCACGTGCAATATAACCACTAAATTAAATATTTGAAAAGTTGGACAATTTCAAAGAATTTCATTCATTCTTATAACATATACACATAAAAGATTGCACGACTTATTCCCATGGCACATTCACACCACAAACTAACACAAGAGATTTTTTTTTCAAAAATAAAAAAACAAATTGAAAACACTTTTGAGGAAACACACATAAAAGCAAACAAAGCAAATAACAGCACTTCTTAGAGAAACATATGAAGGATCCTTAAGTTAAGTGCTTAGTCTTAGCTTTCTCTCTTCAGAAAGCAACCTAGCAAATTCAGTAAGAGCTTCTTCATTGGTACCTTCTCCATCAGCTGGTTCAAATTTTCCAGTTTCTAAATTCACTCTAGAAACTGGTTTCTTCAATAGAGCCTCTCCAGTCTCTACCAGCCTCTTTAAATTCTCTTTTGTTGCAACGTCGACCGAGGCTAGGTCACCCGTCAACATGTCGTCCTACATCATTCTCAAAAAGATGTTGACTTAGCAAAAAATAAATGTAACTGCTAAATCACCGATTGACTTAAAAGTTTTCGTTGATGAGAGAAAATATATAAGTTCAAAGAAAAAAAAAGTATATTTTTGGTCCCTAGGTTTTTGGTCTAGTTTCATTTGATCCCTAAGTTTTAAAATATTCACACATTTAGTCCTTAAGTTTTGAGTTTGGTTTCAATTTATTCCCTAAGTTTCAAAATGTTACCATTTTACCCTTGAGATTAGTTTTGTTTCAATTTGGTCTTTAGGTTTTCAAGGTTTCCACTGTTAACCTTGATTTTTATCTAAAATACTCACTTTTTTTCTATAGTACGGTTAATGTCTATTAAATTATTTTTAAAAAATATAATTAATTAAGTTTCACTATTTTTCATCAATATTAAAATTTCACTTCATAATTATTTTAAACTAATTTATAAACAGTAACGCTAATGCCTGAAAGTGAGTACACACATCTAGAAACTTAAAAACCAAACAGAAACAAAACTCAAATCTCAAAGATAAAAATTCTAACATTTTGAAACCAAACTCAAAACTCAAGAACTAAATATGTAACATTTTGAAACTTAGAGACCAAAGTGAAAACTAAATCCAAAACGTAGGAAACAAAAAGGTATTTTCTCTATATTAAAGGAAAATTTTCACAAATAGAAAAAAATGTCAAACTACGTACTTACAGAAAATAGCAAAAAAAATACTGATAGACATTGATAGACTTCTATTAACATCTATCAGCGTTTATCACAACTATCTAAAAATTTTGTTATTTTGTGTAAATAGTTTCTCTTACTTTTTTTTCTATTTTTAAAAATTTTTGCAAATTAAATCATTCATTGACCTAAAAATTTAAGGTGAGAAAGTGAAAGCAAATTTAATATTATACCTGAAAAAATTGATAGAAGTGTTACCTGAATGCGAAGATAATTATGTTTGGTATGTAATGATTGGAAGAAGGTAGAGACATGATAGTCAACCATATCAGCACTTGCATGGCCAAAGAAATCAACAATGGGAGTTGCACCATTTTCAAAGTCTAAGATCCAATTGAAAAGGCCCCATTTGGCAGCTTGGATTGCACTGAATTTCTCATCATTTTTTGGTGCGCCTGTTCCTAAAGAAACAACCAACATTCTCCTTGTATCCATTGGCCTTATGTTTATGTAATCTGAATTTCCCATCACACTTATTTCTTTTGTAATGTGAGACATTGCTGCAAGTGTCTGAAATTATATTTTATTTTTTAGCAAAATAAATACTTCCAACTTCTTATTATTCATTTCATAATGGCCTTGCCCTTTTAATGAATTTACAAAAAAAAAAAAAAAAAAAAAAAGAATTATGGGAAATTGTGATGTATATGTATAGCTTAAAATAACACAGTAATAAAAAAAAATGCTTCAAAAGTTGGAAGATTTGTGAGAATGATTAACATGAATTTAGGATAAGAGAGCGAAAAATTTCTTTACCATCAAACCAGCCTAACCTAAAATTTGTCACCTCTCATAGCAAAATGTTTTTTTTTTCATTTATTACTATCAAACCTATCTAACCAAAAATTGATATATATATATATATATATATATATATATATATATATATTGTATTCTCACACCACACATTATTTTTCATTTTTAAATTCTTCTAGACTAGGCATTTTTCAAAATATTTTTATTTATCTTTTTAAATGACAATTGTAATATATTATAAGAGTAAAGTCTCTTAATGATGACAACGACTTTTGTAATATGTTTAATGTTGAATCAAGAAAAGGAGGGCCACCACATTTTTTGGGTTCCCATTATTAATAATCGTCTTTTTTTTTTTTTTTTTTTTTTTTTTTTTTTTTATGTAGTGAATTTACAAAAGAAAAGAAAATGATAGGAAATTGTGATATATAGTTTTAAAAAAATCGGTAGTGAACAAATGCTTCAAAAGTTGAAGTATTTGCGAGAATTGACTAACATGATTTTAGGATAAGAGAGTAAAATTAAAAAGTTTTCTTTTCATTTGTATCCTTGGGTATCTTCGTCTATTTATAATCGAACTAGCCTAACCTAAAATTGATATCTTCTTCTTCTTTTTTAGGGAAAAAAAATCATAACCAATGGTTTTCTTCCCATTTATAATCATAGTATATCATTGTATTTTCAATCAAACTAACCCAACCAAAATTGAAATTTTTTTCCTAAGAAAAACGAAGAAATGTTTTATATTCTCTCACTCATAATTTTTTATCAAAAAAATAGATTAGGTCTTACTGGATTATTTGCTGCAACTCCACCATCAACCAAATTAAACGCACGAGTGCCACCATTCGAATCCTTCGTCTCAAAGTAGTGTGCTGGTAAGAATGTTGGAGCTGCTGAAGTGCTTATGCAAACATCTGCAAGTCGTGGGTTTTTGAGCTCATCCAACTTTGCCTACAAAAATGAATCGTAGTTAAATCACTTTTAATAAGACAGACTTTATTAAAAGCATTTTAAAGGAAAATGAAGGAAAAAAAGAAAAAAAAAAAAAAAGAAGGGTTGAAGAATTGATACATCATTTGTAGTAAAAATAACTGGTTGAAGAAGCTTGATATCAAAGGCAGGAACGACTACATATGCCAAAGTTTGTTTGAGAGTGAGATCTCCAAGTTGTTCATTCACAACTGACCTTAAATAGTTTCCATCATATCTTGGTCCCATAGCTTGCCCAAAAAAATTTGCCACTTTGCTTACAAGGTTGCTCAATCCATAACATGATCTATCCAATCAAATCATTAATTAGTTCATAAGGATAGTTAATTATAAGAAAAATACCTGAGAGCATCCAAGTTAACCATTTTTATGCCGCCTACTTAAGTGTCCAATCACGAGTTGCTATTTGACAAATTTTTATTTTCTTTAAAAAAAAATATTCTTTTAAATATATTGTTCTCTTTATATAATTGAAGAGATGCATGGAGATGGTACAACTTGGGCTGCATCCGAGTATTATTCTTCTTATAAACTAAAAATCTGTTTTAAATAACTTTAGAATTGTTTTAAGAAAAATGGTTTTCACTGAAAAAAAAATTATGACTAATCTTTGTAATTTAGTTTTTGTTCCATTTTAGTCTATGTAATTTTAAATATCAAATCTCTATATTCTTAATGTCTTAAATTAGTCTTAGTTTTTATTATTTAACCAATTTTGATAAGGACTAAATTTAAAATTTATTGATACATGAACTAAAATTTGAGGTTAAATTACAAATTTGGTCCCTATGATTTGAAAAAAAAATTAGAATTTAGTCTTTATGGTTTGATAAAATCTCATAAATAGTTTTTGTAGTTTGATAAAATCCTCATAAATAGTCCGTACTATAGGAACTATTTATGAAGGTTTTATCAAACCATACGCACTAGATTCTAATTATAAACTATAGGAACTAAATATTCTAACTTTTCCCAAACCAAAGATACAAAATTTGCAATTTAACCAAATTTTGACCATTAAAAGTATAGAAACTAAAATGGAATGAAACCTAAAGTACAGAACAAAATAGTATTTTAATAGAAAAAGCGTCGTACCATTTTTAAATATGTAGAAAATCATTTCAAATAGATCGACTCTAAAATAAAGTCGTTTTAAAGGAACTAGAATACCGACTTTTTCTGAGGGAAGATGTAGGGAGCGTGATCCAAATAGAATTTGACGATATTTTTAGCAGCATACAAAGGTCGATTGTCCTTATCAGGAGCCGTAATCATAGTGGTCACCAATCCACCTGTGCTCGTTCCAGCAATTACGTCAAAATAATCTGCTATTCTCATATTTGGACCGTCCAAATCCTAAATCCGATTACCACCCATCAAAATTACCAAAATTAACCCTCCAACTAAAAACACATCAATTCACAAATACTCCAAAAATGTGTTTCTTCATTTACCTGAAGTTTAGCTTCAAGAAAGGTGAGTATAGTGCCCGGAATAATTCCTCTTATGCCCCCGCCGTCGATGCTCAGCACCGTTATCATCTTCCCCTTCGCAAAGTTTGCTTCCATCGTTTCTCTTCTAATGTCGATATGTCGTTTCCCTAATTTAATTTGGTTCTACAAACTCTTATTTGAGACTTTGATATATATAAATATATCATCACTAAATTACAACCTCTGGGGATTTTTATATTCTATGGTATGATAAACAAGGCTACGAAATTTATTAAAATAATAGAACTTGGTAATTAGAATGGTCCAAGGTCTTATTTCATCACACATTTATTTTGAGTTTTATGCTTTTTGAAATTTAAACTCGTTTTTTCTTTTCACATTTTTTTGGACTGCTTTCAAATATAGAAAAATTCCACTGTTCTATCAGCAATAGACCGCGATAGAATTTTATCACTTGAGCGATAGACCACAATAGAATTCTATCACGGTCTATCGTTGATAGGAGAGTGAAATTTTTCTATATTTGTAAATAGTTTGATGTTTTTATGTTTAGAGTCATTTTTTTTTTTAATTATAGTTTTCATCTTTCTATATATAAAAAAATACTTGAATTTTTTTATTAAATTCCAAAACAAAAATGAGTTATTATTATTTTTTTCCTTTCAAAACTTGGTTTGATATTTAAAAATTCTTTAAAATAGTATTTTTTTTTTTTTATCAAATTGAAGGACTCAAAATTAAATAGTTGTTAATGGAACTTAAATTTTTAGTAAATTGTTCAATTGGATAACTACAAATATACTTTATATAAATTATTATTAAAAAGTATTGACTGGAAAAATAATTATAAATATAGCATATTTGGAATATATGTATAATATTAGTGATTACTATAATGATTGATGTGTATGTTAAGCATTTATTACATTTAACTAATGTGAGAATGCTAAGCTAACATAGTCTCACACTTAAATATGAAAATATATTTATGTTACAACAATCCAAACTTTTTAAAACTAGAGGTATTACTGCATGCATGTTATTTTAAATATCAAATTAACTAACAAATTTAATTTAATTTAACGCGGAAAATATATAAAAAAATAAGGGAAACCTTTCATAAACAAATAGATTCTAAAACCAAAAAATAGTTTTTAATTTGAGATTTAAAATAGTTAATCAAGAAAATACCAAAATAAGATCATAACAGTTACTTAGTTTTGAAATAAATTTAAAGACAGACAATTATGTAGAATACGACATGCATCGTCAATTCTATGACATTGTCAATAGACTAGCTCATCATGAATCATGCATATTCACATCCTATTTGAAAGTTTTTTAAAATTATTATTAGTAACTCCATTTCTGGGTCAGACTATACAATATCTATCACATGCAACATGAACTATATGACTTTAGTGCGACCTAAGTTGTCTATTCTTCGTAACTGATCTATTAGTATGACCATTGGAGTGGGCAATTAACCTCATCCTGTGGTAAACTAGGTCAACGACTCAGTATAGTATGTAAACTCCTGTAGAGACTTGGAGACTTATCCTAACTGATGGTTATAACCATTTGAGTGAGCAATTAATTAGTTGGCATTCGTTGATCGACACTCTCTAGATTTTTGTCTCGAGAGCATCACGACGCTTCAGGACAGTGTAGTGGAGCATTGAGCAGAGTGTCTCAGTGCTTTGCACAAGGGCATGTTTGCTTTTTGCCTTCCTCAGGCTGGGTTGATCGAATAAGCTCCAATTTAACTCTGGTTTAACCTAAACACTCTAGATTACTCTATATGCTTAATTACTTGCAATAAACCATTTAAGCTCATAAAAATTATTAACTAAGATGATTTATCGGGTCTAAAATAACACTTTTATGTACATGATTCTCTTAGACTTGTTTTCCTTTTCCATGCTTTTATGTTTTGTTATTGATCAATTATATATAAAGAAATTTAATTTCACAAGATAGGTAAACTATTTTTAATGTAATTGTAATGGGAGGCTAAGACCAACCCTATTATTTTTACCTCGATAAGTTTCATGCAAGTTTGATTTTCTTTGAGAAACATTTATATACTCAAGAACAATCTTTCTACGAGCAATGTCCTCCTTAATCACATAAGGGATATGATTCCCTTTTAAACAAAAGACAACTTTCGCTAATCAAACTTGGGCAAAAGTAACTTTAATCAATCAACGTTGAGGAACCTTACATAGACTCAATGTTGTTTTATATTGACAATCCATAGTTGAGAAACTAAGCATGGACTCAACGAATATTGAAGACAATTCGAATAGCATCAAGGGCTAGTCGAGGACAACCCAAAGCATCAGAAGGTCGAGGCCAACCCTAAGCACATAGACACCAAGAAGACCAATTTACCTTGGAAAAATTGAAATCTATTTTTGCAAACAAGCACAAAACAAGTAGGAATTATATTAGTCCGAGTATAACCAAAAGATACCAAGGGAGATCTGAACTATGTTTGAAGATTATAACACTTTTTAAAGGCCTGACAGGAGAAGAATGAAGCAAGAAAAGAATAATTCAAGAAGCTTGACATGAACCTAAATTCAAAGATATGTACTTAAGTCATCTAGATAGTATGACACCGAGTTTGGAATTCACAAAACCAATTCTATCTTTATTAAAACTCAAGTTTGTTCAACCTAAGGGTTCAATAGAGACTTATAAGGATGAATTAAAGGCCAAAGGTTCAAAATGACAATCTTAGTCAAGTCCAAGATGACTGAGGCCGAGGTGACCTAAGTTCTTTTGAGTTTTGTTATCCCACATGAATGATTTGTACCATATTGATTTGCAACAATAATGATAGGATCATCATGACACAATGCAAAGGCTCGACGTCTTATTACATCCTAGTACCTATGGAGTTTCATCCAAGAGCGGTAGGTATCAAGATGTTTCACAGGGTCCTTCCTATCATACAATTTTGATGGTTGACAATTTGAACTTGGACTCTGCATCCATGATATCGTCAGTAAATGGGGGGTCTATTTGTTCGATCAAGGCATCCAAATCTAGGTTGTCATTGTGTCTCCTGTGCATGTTTCCTTGGATATGACCTAACTCACTTTGAATTCTAAGTACGTCAACTTTCTAAGGAGCCTGCCCGGCCTCAACTTCACATTTTTTCTTCATTGTTCCTTTTCTAATCACCCCACACAAGTCTGTATCTTGTCGAGTTTTTGTTTTAGTCGTATTTTTGGTATTGCTTTCCTCGACCTTGAATCCCTTCATGACTCGATGAAACCACGTGCACTAATTTGGTTAAAAGCTAGCGACGCCATTTATAAAAAGGTAAAATAAAACTTCCAACAAAAAACCAATATAAATATTAAAATATGACAATTTGCAATTGCAATTAAGAAGATGGGAAATCTAGTTTACAATGTCTTGAGTATTTAAGAAAAAAGAAAAGAAAATTAGCTTATGAGGAAGTTGAATTGACTTGAGCTAACAACTTGCTTGCTTGCTTAATAAATAAATAATTAATTACTCGGCAGCTCATTAGTTGAAACGTTCTTGTGTTAGCTTTAACTAATCATGGATGAACCATTAAGCTTGTTTAGTTTAATTAAGGGGTGCACGTTATCTTGTAAGGTCAAACCAAATTTTGTAATATTTTTTAATTGACTATATCCATCGCAAAATTATATAAATTTATGCAATATAATCCATATTGCTTCATTAATTTTATACATCAACAACAAAAACTTTGAAAATACTAAATTTCGATGCCATCATCTTTTCTTTTTCTTCTTTTATGAATGGACCAATCCCCAAATTTTAATCTCACGGGTTAGGATATTAAATCTTACGTAGGTAACCAACATAGATTGAACCCATAACTCCTAGCCTTTTGGCCTTTTTTGGATGTTCCCACTACCGTTAGGCCAACCCACGATGGTTAAATGTATCAACTTACACTCCATTCCGTAATTAACTATTTGATTTTTTATGTTTAGCTTTTTAAAATGAAGCCTATAAACACCCATTCCACCTCTAAATTTCTTGTTTTGTTATCTACTTTTTACTAATGTTTTCATAAACCAAGTCAAGTTTTGAAAACTATAAAAAGTAGGTTTTAAAAATTTGTTCTTGTTTTTAGAATTTTGCTAAATATTCAACTTTTTCACTTATGAAAGTTGAAAACCATGGTAAGAAATTGAGAGAGAATAAACTTAATTTTCGAAAATCAAAAACTAAAAACCAAATAGTTACCAAAACATGAACTTAGGTTTTGAATTTAAAAAATATATTAAATTGTAAATTTGATCTCCATGATTTAGATAAAATTAGAATTTAATCTCTATGATTTGATAAAACCCTCATTTAATTTTTTTTTATCAAATTATAAGACTATTTATGAGGTTATATTAAATTATTAGAAGTTAATTCTAAAATTTTAACCTAAAAAACATTTTAATAAGTTTGCAACTTATTACTATTACGTTAAATGTTATTGATGATTGTGAAACCTATTAGATTAATAAAGGCTGGTTTTGAATTTGTACTACATAACTTGAAGGAATACAATAGCTTGAAAAAAAAACAAGTGTGTAGAGACAAGAAATGTATTATTTTAAAATTTATTTTGCCAACTCATCTCATTCAATTTTTGGGTCAACTTACTTATCTGGAATTTCTCGTGTTACTTTTCAATTTTGCGTTCGACAAATTTGTCAACTTTTAATTTTATGTTTAATAGTTTCTAATAATTCAAAAAAAAAATTTAAAATTAATTGATCTATTAAATATAAGTTTTAATTTTATGTCTAATAATAGAATCATGAATTTTTAATTTTGTGCCTAAAAAATTCATAAGATTTTAAAAATATCAAAATTTTGAGACTAAATATATAATTTAAAATAGAAGAACCAAATAGACACAAATTTGATATAACTAAAAACTTAATTTAATCCTCCTCCAAACAAAAATAAAAATACTTATACTTCTAAAACTTTGAGATTATATTTACTTAAAACTAATATTTATATCAAGTTATAAACTCTAAACTTTCATAATTCAATCAATTTAATTTTTTTTTTTAAGATATATTTTTTTAAAAACCGTTAATATATAATTTCACATGTGCATTAAATTTCTTTAAATTAATGGTGACATTAACATAATATTAGAGTGACGTTGGAATCAAATGATTTAATAATTACTTTTCATTAATATGAGGGGTTGTTTTCATCTTCTCGTCCTCATTTGTTTTCCTCTACTTTTTTTTTATAGAAATAATTATGTGTTAGCTATTTTGGTAGAACTTTTGGAAAAAATAATTGTATTTTAGTAATTTTTGCTTGATTTAAATGGAATTTGGTGAATAGTTAAAAATAATTAACTCATTGTCTAAATTGATTCAATTATACACGTATAGAGTTGAAATTGTCAGACGTTTTAATTAATATAACCCAAAACTTAAAAAGATAAATTGTTATCAAACCAAAATAATTGATCAAAATTAGCTACCAATATAATGTTTTGTAATTGGATTTCCTTTTTTTCTAAAAAATATTATACGATAGATATGTTGGATCTTCAAGCCTATAATATGCTTACTTGGTAATGCTCTTAATTTACTTAATTAATAAATAGAAAAATTACTATAAACACAAAAAATATCAAATTATTTATAAATATAGAAAAATTTCACTATCTATTAGTGATAGACCGCGATAGAATTTTATCGCTCAAGCAAATGAATTCTATCGCATTCTATCACTGATAGACTGTAAAAATTTTCTATATTTGTAAATAGTTTGGTTCATTTTTCTATATTTAAGAAGAGCCCTAATAAATATTTAGATAATTATTTTAAATGACAAAACTGTTGAAAAATATAGCTAAATCAAATGTTTATCTAAAAGTTTTGCTATTTTGTGTAAATAGTTTCTCTTATTTTTTTACTTTTAAAAATTTCCCTTAAAAAATATTTTTCCTATTTTATTTTTAACTCTTCTTTCTTCCTTCTCCCATCATTCTCTCTCCTCCTTCCTCCTCGAGTCTATTGGCTTGGACTCCCCTATTTCATGATTCGATTGCTCAATTTAGATTTGATTAGCACCAATCTGATCCTAATTCTTTCAAAGTTCTTTGAATGGCCTCAAATCACTTAATCTCTACAAAATAGAGAATAAAGCATGTGAAAGTAAATCAAGCCTAAATAAAAATATATATAAAATAGCACATTAGAGGTACTATAATGAGAGTATCTATATGAGTTTGTTTTTAAATTTGGTTTTTTTCCAACTCAAGATAAGTTCGAAGAAAGTGATTATACACAAGTGTCAAAATATATATATATATATATATATTTGTTTGAGCATATTCATAAATGAGAGGAGTTTTAAAAATTGAAGAATGAAAGAAGATGATTTAAGAGATATTGAAGAAGAGCGATGGAAAAAAATGTGAAATGGGAAAGTTTTAGATCATAAATTAAAATAGAAGAAAGAGAGAAAATGGAAAGGGGAGAAGTGATGGTGTATAGATAAACAGTTTTTGTCCATATATGAACGATAAGAGCATTTTCTTAATTTTTTCTCCAAAAGTTAACTTATAAAAGTTGCAAAATTTTTAAATTGAGGTATATACAAACAATAAAGTTTTTTTTTTTTTTTTTAACTTTAAGGTTATTAATTAGTAAAACTTTTAAAAGTTTATGGAGTAATTTTGAAAAAATTACTAATAGTTTAAAAAAAAAACTAATGGTAGGCATATTTTTAATTTTTTTTAGTGAAATTTTTGAAAGTTTAGAAGTAATTTTGAAATGTTTAGCAAAAAAAAATTATCAAAGTGGATTTTACTGTTGTAATCATAACCATATAATAAATAATAATTGTTGGTTCAAAAATCAAAATCAAGCAATATCCGAGTATTTTGGTCAAATGGGAGAAGATCGGACTTTTAAACATCATATCAAGTTCAATTTCTCAATCTCCCAACAAATTGCCATAAGAAATAATTTTTAACATTAAAAAAAACAATAAAGTATTTCTTAATCTTGAATGACAAGTCAAACAACAATGAAAGAGTGAAAGAATAAACTAATTTGTTCATTATTTTAGTTTTGTTTGCGTGAAAGATAAAACTTCATTTCTATGATAATTTTTTATCCTTCGAAAAAAAAATAGAAGTTTTATGATTGTGTCCTTTTTATATTTTGCATAAGTTTTTTGATAATATTGATAGGACTTTAGTATCATTTTTAGGACCTATATTTTGGTAACAAAATTTTCAAAATATATATTACCATGACGATGAAAAATATATAGAGTAAAATTGAACATTTAAAAATATAGAGACTAAAATTGAACAAACTCCAAATATAGGAACCAAAAATGATATTTTAACCAAAAAATTACTATGACGATTAACAAATGTCATGTAAATGTTTATTTTGACAACTTTTAAACGTCATACAACATCCAATTATGATAAGATTTTTTGAGGTGTCAAGACACTATTCTTTTTTCTATAGTAGATTCAAATTCTAAAAAAAGAGTCACGAAGTATAGCTATTATAATATTTCAATATTGTTATGAAATCTCATATTTGTTGAGTGTATAAAGAAACTCTTTAGATTTTATGGTACATTTGGATTGACTTTCTAAGTATTTAAATAAGTGTTTCTAAGTGCAAAAAAAGTATTTATAAACATTTAAAAAGTCAATCCAAATATATCGTTAGTCTAGCTATCAACAATTAACTCAAGCCAACAAATATGGAACATAGTTTGATTTGAAGATGGGAACCATTGTGATTCAAGGGCCCTAACTCACAAACCCTAACACACTCAAAATCCTAATAGAATAGAAGATTAAAAGTGGACAATCTACATAATCTAATGATCAATGGTAAGATAAAACAAGTCCTTTGACTAAAATTATATTTCAATATGCTACAAGTGTTTGATCAAGCCTTCTTGAATGTTCTAGAGATGCAAATTGTAAAAGAAATGAGCTCATCTTTCAAAAGTCCAAATTTGAGCACAAACTTCACATTTTAATCCAAATAAATATGAAAAAATAATTTAAAAAATAGATGAAATAGAAACTAGGTTGCATTTAGCCTTAGACGAATACTAAAGAGTTGTTTGAAGTACAAAGTTAGTTATAATAGTATGTAATTATTATAATCTTTAGGGTTATAATAGCTTGTAAAGTTGAATAGTTTGTGTTTGAAATACAAACTATTTTAGGACATATTTAGGAGTGATTTTAAAATGACTAAAATCACTTTTGTCAAACATGTTCTTAATCTTTCAAAACTAATTTTGATGATTGAAAATTGCATTTAAAAGTATAAAATTGAAAACTAAATTAATTTTGAGTGATTAAAAATTTGTTTTTGAGTGATTTTAAAAATGACAAAAGAGATTTTGACGATTTTAAAATCACTCCTAAAGATGCCTTTTATCTGCATTCAAAAAGTAAAGTAATGTTTGGAATGCAAATTATTTTAGTCTAAATTCAGAAAGTATATGTTTGGAGTGCAAATAATTTTAGTTCGAATTTAGGACTTATGATTTTGGATGGTTGATTTATTTAACATGGAATTTTTAAGTTTGGGTTTAAGGTTGTTTTCGAATTTTTTTTTCTAGAGAGATAATATTATACAACTACTAGTACTTTAAATAGCATATTATGTAAATAAAAATAAAAAGATTTATTCCACCAGTTTTTTAAAATGGGATGGATTTTAAGTTACATTATTCTCCATCCCTTTGATCATTTTGGAGATCTATCATTATTGTTGAACATGCATAAAATACGTGAGATTAGGCTAAATATTCATATCATTGATTAAGAAATTTCATATTTTGAGGTGTACAAAAGCAACCAGTTCTCTAACTCCATGATATTGTAGAAAAACATATATCTACGAGTGATAGTTGCCAAGTATAGTCCACCACCATATTGACACAAAAAAATATTGTAACTTAAATACATGATTCTAGGAAGAAAAAAAATGGTAGATTATCATTCAAAAGCAATTCAAGAAGGGTTGTAAATAGTGCTACTCTAACAAAAGGAGAGGTTAAAATACCTCTTACCCTTTTTTTCTTAACACATGTCCCAAACTTTGAGTGTGCTATTATAGCTCACACAACCCGTTCCAAATTGGTGCCCACAATAATCTTAAGGCTGATGGAAACTAAAGAAACATAAAGAAATAATAATCCAAGCCAGATCATCGATGAATGGCCAATAAACTTACCATAAGAATCAAGTATAATTGAAGCTTATCAATAGGAAAGTCATTCATAAAGGTCTATTTGGTTGGACCAAATACTAAACTAGAATCGACCAACCCGTTTCGAAAGTGACAAAACAAGTCATAGAAAAAAAAAAAAAAAAGCCCTAAATTAAAAGTGCTAAACACAATTCTCAGTTTGATTCTTCATATTTAAGAATTCTAATGTTAATGTATTAAAAAATTTCAATTAGGTCATTCTGTAATGAAAATCAATTAAATTTTGTTAGTAGAATGCTTGTGTATTTAGACACAAGGGCATACCATTAAGAAATTGTGAACTCTAATTCTCGAAGAATATAGCCTAATTGAAAATACATCAAGGGTAAACTAGAATATTATAAAAACAATTAAAGACCAAATTGATAATTAACTAATACACTAAGGATCATTTGGCATAATTGGCTCAAACTAAAGACAAAAGGAAAAGAAAAACAATTACAAATGACTTACAAAAAGGAGATGGGCTAAATGAAGGGAGAGATTCTACCTGACTTGTAAACCCTTTTATATACATATATAATATATAGAGAGAGTATATAGTATAGATATAGATAATAGATTATTGATGTTGCATTTTAGTTCAAAATTGAGATGATTTGCACTTGATTGAGTTTTTTTAACACCTTCTTAAATTGAGTAAAGGTTAAAATTTTATTTGTAGTCTCTTACATCATTAAAGGCGGCACATAGTCTAGCTTTATTTAGTTTTGAAGGCTTAAAATTGAGTTATATACCGACATTTTTTTTTTACTTTGAAAGGGCATTAAAGACTTGTTCGAAGGTTAACTGAATTGGAAAACTTGATATTTATTTTCCTTTACACTTGCTATCGATATCGTTCATGATAACATATGATAATCATTTCAAATTTAGATAAGAAAATGTGTACTCTCTTAAGAACAGAAAGAGGTACCTTTCTTGTGACTGGTTAGGATCACCACTGATCACTCTTGAGTAATCTAAATTTGCATGTTTGACCAGTAGACGGCATCGCCTCTGCTCTATCACCTTTGAAGAACTTTTGTTTTCTTTTAAACCAAGCTCTATCAGAGTCCTACCACCCTGTAAAACCACAAGTGGAGAGCTTTGCCTTGGAGATAGGCTATTGTCAATAGTTGAACAACAAGAGCATCTGCCACTTTTCTTGGGAAAAAAATTAGCTAAAATTGAAGATTTTGAAGAGCTTTGACAAACAGAGTTGCATAACTGCAATTAAAGAATATATGCATCATATCCTCTTCACTGCCTCTGCATAACACACGCCAGATAGGGAACAACACCCAGTTAGGCAACCACTTTTAGATAAAAAAGAGACTTTGGGATCAGAAAGGAGAAAATTCAGTAACAAAAAGTAACATCAATTCACAACAGCACATACAAAGTACTATTCGTGCCTTCAGGGAACTAAAAAATAGCGTTATGTGGTCACCCCCTATTGCCCTGTACATAATTTCATGGTAAGTTAATATTCAAATGATTAGTGCAAATATGAGGGGGATTATCCGTGCACAAGGTGCATTAAGTTTACATAATTCAAAACAAGAAGATATATTAATTGAAAGATAAAGCAGGCTTAGGATATGTTCTTACGCTATGTAAAGGAATGCAAAAACATTCATAACACCCACAAAGTCCAGCAAAAAGAAGAAAAGATATTAAAGCAAATAATGTCAACCATTTAGACTGAACTCCCGCAATGTACTTTCCCTTCATCGAGAAGAAACTAAGAGGAAGATGTTTAATTGAAAAATGCAACCATCCATTAACTATTGCACGGAAGCATTTGTGAAAAAAGAAGCATGCTGCACTCATATTGAAAAAGTATTATTATAAGATTAAATTTAATATTTTTTGGGTGAAAGAAACAATTTCATTGATGATATGAAATGACAAGAGAGGGGAAGACCCCAATGGGGAGTTACAAAAGACCTTTCCAATTGGAAAGGAGAGTGGTAAAGCTATAGTGATGAAATAAGGGGGAGCATTTACACCAAGTCACAACCATATTAACTATAGCATCAAAAAAATCTACGGAAGGGGACTTCCTTTAAAGATTCTGCTATTTCTCTCTTGCCATAAATTCTAGTAAAATGCTCTAATAAAATTCTCCCAAGTCATCTTTTTTCCAAGATGAATAGGGATGCCAGTCAACACAGATCTGATTAAAGTAAGTCTTCGTGCCTTGGAAAAGAACCCTTTTTTCCAAGAGGCCAACCTCCTAACTTTATCCACCACAGGATCCCAAAAAGCAACCACCTCATGGTTACTACCAAGAGGGAGACCAAGATAGGAGGAGGGGAGCTCAACAACATCATAGCCCACCAAATCTAACCATCTCATCCCCATGACAATGCACTTTCCCTTTTTTTTTCCCCTTTTAGAAACAACTACTTTCATTGAGAAAAAATGAAAGAATACAAAGGCATACAAAAAACCAAGCCTCCAAAACCCCTAGAGAAAAGGTTTCTAACTAAGTAAAATATTACCTAGGGAATAATTACAAAAAATCTTCGAACCGAAGCCCAAAGAGAAACATGAAACTTCACCAAAGACCAAACCTCACTAGGATCTCTCTCCACACCATGAAACACCTTATTGTTTCTCTCCCCCCAAAGATTCCACAATAATGCGCACACCCCCACATGCCAAAGAAATCGGCCTGAGAAAGGTGGATGGAGGAGGAACTCCCCAATCATCAACCGAATATCCCTCTGACGAGCAAGCGCAAAATCAAACTCCTGAAAGCAGTCATCCTACACAGATCTAGCAAACTGGCACTCCCAGAGAAGGTGATCCAGGTTTCCCTCCGCCTTCTAACAAACGATACAACACCACGAGCCCATTAACGAAAGCATCTTTCTCACAAGCTTATCCATTGTGTTCACATGCCTGCGCAAAACTTACCAAGAAAAGAACTCGGCTTTCTTTGGAATCTTAATCCTCCACATGGCATCAAAGACCGACTCGACAATGGGAGATGGGTCCAATAATTACCTAAAGAAAGACTTACAAGAGAAGACCTCCGTAGGGGAAGGACTCACACGAACGTCCTTCCTCCCAAGCCTAAAGTCGAAACCCTCAATCAAGGAAAGAAGAGGGGTCACCTCCGTCGTTTCCCTATTGGACAAAGACCAACAGAAACCAAAGAAGAAAGAAACCAAATTCCCGACGAGACCAAAAATTCTGACACCCAACAATTTTTTAAGGAGGACAAATGATATAAACGAGGAAACACAAAAGAGAGGGGTTTATCCCCCACCCAAAAATCTTTCCAAAAGTACGTTTCCTTGCCATCTCCCACTGCACTTTCCCCTCTTAATCCTCAACCCAGAGATTTCTTCAAAAATGACAAGAATATGAGTTCGAAACAAATCCTCATTACCAGACCAAAAAAAAAAGTGTGTCATCAGCAAATTAAAGGTGCAAAAGAGCCACCTTATCCTCCCCCACCTCAAAGGGAATCACAATATTACCTTCCACGCACGTACTAACCATTCTACTCATCATATCCACAACATGAAGGAACAAAAAAGGGGACAAAGGATCTCCTTGTGTAATACCTCTCGTAGCCATCACTTTACCCCTCGGCCTTCCAATTATGAGGAAGGAGTAATTCACATTCCTCAGGCAACCCCACATCCACATTCACCATTTATAATCAAAGCCCTTCTTCTCCATCACCTTGTCCAGAAAATCCCAATCCACGTGATTGTAAGCTTTTTCAAAATCGATCTTAAATAACACTCCCTCTTTCTTCCTTAATCTGTAATCCTCAATAGCTTCATCAGCAACAAGAGCTTGATCCAAAATCTGTCTCCCGGCTATGAAAGCACCTTGCGGATCAGAGATTGTTAACGGGAGTACCTTCTTCAAACGATTAGTCAGCACTTTAGCAAGAATCTTATAGACACTAGTAATTAAGCTAATCGGTCGAAAGTCCTTTACCTTAGTCACATTCTCCTTCTTGGGGATAAGGCAAACAAGCATTTCAGCCATCAATCTATTCAGAATATCCCTTTTGACAGATTAGTAATTACTAGTGTCTATAAGATTCTTGCTAAAGTGTTGGCTAATCGCTTAAAGAGAATACTCCCGTCGACAATCTCTGATTAGCAAGGTGCTTTCAGATTCTAGGTGTGCTTATGGGCTTTAGTTACAAAGCTCCTTTTGTAATTATCCATTAGGTCTTATTTCTCTATTGGAGCTCTTTTTGTAGTTTGTCTCTCTTTTCTATGGGCTCTCTTTCCATTGTATTGTTTAATTTCTTCATCATGAAAACTCGTTTTATTCATTTAAAGAATGTATTTTCTTGTTGACTACAGACTTTGTGGGTTGACTTTTTACTTCTCCTTTTTGTTTTTGTTCTTTTTAAGGGCTTAAGCACGCTCCATCCTTTAGCCCTAGACTTTAGAAGTTGTTTTAGTTAGTTCCAATATTTTTTATTAGGTTAATCTTTTTTAGCTTTATTTTAACAGTTTAGGATTCTTGTGGTTGGCAAAATATAAGTCACCTTATGTTACTTTGTACCCTAGTTCAGGGAAGTAGAATGAAAGTAGAGTTAAACGTTATCTCCTCCAAAAGGAATGTCGAGCCTCTTTTAAGTATGTGAGTTAGCAGGGCTGGCACGTTAAAAGTATAGAATCATTTTTAGTATTTTTGGTTCTCCGTGGAGGAATTATCTTTATTTGTATTGTTCTTGTTTTCTCTTTGTATTCCTTCTTAATTTATGGAGCTCTAGTCTTTTACTCTCTTTCATTATTTCAATTAATTTTTTTTCTTGTTTACAAGCATTGAATCATTTAAGTTGAGGTTCGTCACTAAACTTGTAGAGTGACTCAGCCTTAGGATTGAAGCTAGTTTTCATTTGCATGACTCTTCATCTAAAAAAAAGTAAAAAAAAAACCTTGCCTCCTCTTCAGTATTACTTTGAGAATGGTCACCTCATGGGCAACTGTGTGGAGGTCAATTGATTAGGTAGGATTCTCATCTTTGTTTATAAGAGTCTAGAGAAGATAGGAACTTCCAAAAAAAATGTAATATGTCATTGACCTATTGCATACAAAATTAAAAATTCAATTAACTTATTAGACAACATTCATAGACACCCTTTAAAATTCAAAGTCCTACCAGGTATAATCTTAAATAACTAATGCAAATTCAATAGAGGGGCATGCAAAATTTCCATGAGCGCTCATGATATTTGAACCATTTCAACAATTAACAGATATCTCATCAAAATATTGAAAGAAATTCATACTAGGGATCTTTACATGAAGATAATGGCTGCTAAAATTTCAAAGTGAATTAAAAATATTTTTTAAAATAAAGGCAATAACTAAACAAATTTTGACTTTTAAAGCATACCTTTGAAACTGAAGATGAGCAAAGACACGAAACCTCTTTGACGTATCCAAAATGAAAAAGAAAACACACCTAGCAAATTATGATCAATCGTTAACTAATTATCTTCACACTTGATATTGATTCTTAAAGAACATATCATGCAGAATACAAAAATATACAGAGGTGCAAAATACCTAATAACCATGCTTTCTTTTGGTAACATTACAGAAGGGCGAGTCTAGCTACTTAGAAACTCAAATCTCTACTAAAAGTACAATCTCCTTTGAACTCTCCACTGACAAGAATATCATAGGTAGTATTATCAGGAACAAGACCTCTAGCAAGCATCTCATCATGCAACCTAAAAGCCTCTTGCAAATTCCCTTCCTTAAAGTGCCCAGCTATTAATGTGTTATAAATGAGAACACTAGAAGTCATGTTTCTTTCACTCATATCTTCCAAAATCTTGCGTGCATTCTCCAATTGCCTTTTGTTACAAAGACCATTGATTAGAACTGTTTGTGTTCGATCATCAGGCAACATACCCTTGGAAAGCATTTCAGTGTAGAGATCTGATGCGTAGAGAAGTCTTCCTTCTTTCAGCAGTCCATCAATCAATGAGGTATACGTTAACAAATCACATGGAATACCCTCATTCACCATATTCTTATATAAGTCAATAGCTGCTTCCATGTTGTTCATATTCTTAAACCCAGCAATCATGGTATTGTAAATGATACCATTTGGAGATAAACCAGCTCGCAGAAGTTCATTAAAAAGTTCATGCGCACTTTTCATATCCCTTCTTTTGCAAAAACTGTCAATGAGTGCGCCATATGCTGTAATGTCCATTTCAAGACCCTTCCTTTTCATATCATTCTGCAACTTTAAAGCAAGATCTATATTGTTGCTTTTACAAAATCCATCAATCAAGGACGTATAGGTGACAATACTAGGAGTAATGCCAACTTCACACATTTCCCTATACACATTCAAGGCCAAATTAATGTCACCTTCCTTGATGAAACCATCAATAATAATATTGTAAACCAAACACGTAGGAACAAAGCCTTGAGAAACAAACTTATTAAACATATCCCTTCCCTCAGAGGTACGACCAGCTTTGCACAAACCTTTGATAATAGTGCCTAACGTGACGTCTGTGGGGAGAATGTTAGCATCTATCATCCTGTGAAATATACTAAAAGCATTGTCAATATCACCTTTCTTGAAATAACCATCCATTAGAATAGAAAAGGTAACTACATTTGGGGTAAAACCATTATCTAGCATCTCCTTGTACACCTTACATGCTGCATTAATATTACCTTCTCTACAGTGACCAAGTATTATGTTATTGTAAGAAACTGCATTAGGACTGATACCCTTAACAATCACCTCATCCCATAAATTGCAAGCTTCATTAACCTTACCCCCCTTACAAAGCCAAGACAATAAAGTATTAAACGTGAAAACATTTGCAAGACCACTCTCAACCGCATCATTAAACATTGTTAATGCATTTTGCAAAGATTGACATTCCAAATACCCTTGTATTATAGAATTCAAAGAATAAACACTAGACCGAATGCCCTTAGTTTTCATTTCAGAGTAAAATTCATATGCCTTTTCAATATTCCCATTCTTACAACAACCATCAATCAGAACCGAGTATGTAACTTTGTTGGGCACCAGACCACTCTCACTTATTTCATTCATGAGATCTAAAGCACTTCTCAGGTCTCCTTGCATGCAATAACCCTTCATTAAACTTGTTGCAACAGCCAAATTCATAGACTTCCCACAATTAACCATGTCATCTTTCAGCCTCAAAGCCTCTGTCATATTCCTTTCCTTCACACAAGCAGTAATAACACTTGTAAATGTATCCTCAGAAGGAACCCAGCCTGTTGCCCTCATCTCTCTTAACAAAGACAAAGCATATCCAGAGTTCCGTTTCAAACAAACAACATGGACAAAAATACTATATGCTTTTTGATCAAGTTTCACTCCTCTTTCTTTTGCTTGTAAAAAATGTTGCTCTGCCTCCAAAATATTCCCTTCCTTCAAACAAGCACGCAACATAGCATGTAATGTAAAACAGTCGCCAGGAACTCCTACCAGCAACATTTTGTTATGCAACTCCCGTGCTTCACAAATCATGTTTTTCCTAACCATGGCAGTCAAAAGAACATTCATATACTGAATTGATGGCGTTATATCAAATTCTACAATCTTATTAAAACAATGAAGAGCTTCTTCAATTTTGTTAGCTCTAACGTAACTATTCAACAAATAATTAAAAACCTGAATATCCAATGGAAAACTGTACAGTTTTGTGCATTCCACTAAACGGTCCGTAAGACAACTAGAGGGAACTGAGTTTCCTGAAGCAAATTGATTGAGCAAATACTGAGCTAATCTATGTGTCTTTGCCGAATTCATCAAAATGAGAAGCAAGATACATATAGCATCAGTGCACTTGGCAAAGTCTATCTCCTTCTTAATCCTTTTGAAGTACTTTAATGCTGAGTTTGGATCACTTTTGCTGCTTAAAAGAGTGTTTATCACATGATTTTCAGTTAGAGCTGAATTGAGAGAGGTATCACATTTTCCATTAATGGACTGTAAAGAAACTAAGTTGCTATGACATGCCACTCTAGAAGAGGTTTCCACTGAAGCATTGATGTTGTGGTTGATATGCTCAGAAGATGATGACTGTAAGATAGTCTTTCCTGGAACTTCTGATTGCGAACTAAAAGATTTGTTTTTAAAAAGGGAGCGGAGGCCCAATAATGAATTTGATGAAAGATTTCTCATGTCTATTTCTTGATAAAAGTGTTTTAGAACTCAAGGTCACAGTTGTACAACCTATAGAATAGATCCTGTTGAAGTAAGGTCGTTGATAAAAGTGCCTAAACAAACAAAAATAAATACTTAGAATGAGCAGATTGAAGAGCTAGAGTAGAACCATGAGTTTAAAATGAGAAAAAATGTGATAAGTTCCTGACACGACCAATCAAAACATATATTAAATTTCGTATATGAATCAAAAGAGAGAAAGAAAACCAATGAAATCAAAATTCACAAGTAAACCTCCATGTGAAAGCTATAACAAATATACATCAGTAATTAACATAACAGCGAATAAAACCACAAAGTTATCATCACTCACATGCTCAGCAGCTCAGGGTGGAAGAAAGTAGACTGGAGATTGAGTAAAATAATAAAACACAAGAACCTAATCGTGATTTTTTTTTTATTTTATAAGAAACTATTTGATTGATTGAATGAAATATCCAAAGACGTACAAAAAGGGCCCAATCATAGGAATACAGATGATGTTTCCAAATTGTAACAAGGAAAGAAAAACATATGTTAAATTGACATTTAAGGTATGTATTAATTTCATACAACCCAAACCTCTCTAACTCTAAGTATGCATCACTTTCATACATACCAACCCTAGAACATCACTTTCATGCACTAGAACCCCTAGACATGCACCACTTTCTTGCAGTTAAGAAGGTTTTCATGACTTTAATGAGCATACACACATGCATGAGGTCTCACATAGAAAATCATTTTCCAATTCGTGCAACATAACAGCCCATTTCTCCATAATCACATAAAATTTCATATGCACGACGTACATAACATAACATTCATAACTTTCACAAACTTTTGTTTTTTTGAAAAGGAAACTGATTAAATAAAAAGAGAACTTTCATAAATTATTCATTCACAATTCATGGCTTTATCAACCTTGCCTTTAAGGCATTCCAACACTAAGGTCACTTATTTCAAATGAAGTTCCAATAATTACCAAAATGTAACTTGTCACTACTTAAGAAGTCCTTGATGAACCTGAATCAAATTTTATCCATAAGATCTTTGACCAAAGTTGCTCTGAAGCTTAAATTAAACGCTATTAACTTACCTCAACAAATTTCCATCAACAAGATAAATTCTCCTTCGACTTATAAATGTCGCAGTCCAATCCTAAATCACAAACTCGGATAAGTTTCAACGTTGGAGACCCAAATAGAGGCTGTCTAATAAGCCTAAAAGAATTCCATTTCTGATTCAAGGTCGCCTCTCCTTAAAATTAAACAACCTGTCCATGTAAAAATTCCAAAACTTAAAGTTCAATACACAATGTTAAACAGTGAGTTCAAGGAGAGATAGCACTGTATTACCCACTGAAAAATAACCAAAGAAAACTCAATACCTTGTTTTATAATGTTCCAAGTGGGTAAATCAATTCAAGTTCCAACGAGTCGTGTGTAACGTAGGCAAATGCCCAACTGAGGAAAATTCAGCGTTGTTGGGCTGCTGCTGCTGCACGTGGATCTTGTACAACCGAGGGCAGCGGCAGTGGACCTGCAGGCGGTGGCCGGCGACTGAAGACGGCAGCAGCTGCGACGGAGAGAGCGATTACAGGGAGAGTGATTGTGCGAGAGAGAGGATGTGTTGGGGGGCTGGGCGGCGCGAGAGTAAAACAAAATAATAATAATAAGGCTAAATTATAAGAAATAGGCCTAAATTATGTCATTTGTGTCAAAAATACTCCTGAACTTTCAAAAGTTTAAAAAATACCTTTAAACTTTCAAAAAGAATTTAAAAATACCTCTACCGTTAGTTTTGGATGGAAACCGTTAAGATTTTGTTTCAAAAATACCGTTAGCTAAAAAAAAGTTAAAAAATACATTTACCGTAAGTATATGAATACAAATCATAATACCTCATTTCAAAAATAACTTTAAAATTAAAAAAAATTATAATTGCTTAATATAGTGATGAATTTGTTTGAAGTTTTATTAAGTTTGAAAAGAATGAATTTTAAAATAAATTATATAGATATTCTATTTTTTTTATATAGATACTTTTATTTTTTCTTAATTTTCCAATTCTTAACTTATACCAATTTTCTCATCAACCAAAAATTTAAGTTAAAACATAAAATCTCATAAAAACTCACAAAATTTTAAAATCAAAATCTTCCCTTAAACATACCAAAACAATAATTAAAAAAAATGTTAGTAGTTGGGTGTGTATTAATAACCAAATACATTTTTTTATTTGACTATTTATTCTTTTGATATGTTTAAGGGAAAATTTTGATTTTAGAATTTTATGAGATTTTATGTTTTAACTTAAAAAATTAGTTGGTAAGAAAATTAGTGTAAGCTAAGAATGGAAAAATTAAGAGGAAAATGAGAGTATCTATATGAAAAAAAAAATGAGGATATTTTTATAATTTATTTAAAGTTCATTTTTTTTAACTTAAGAAAACTTCAAACAAATTGATCACCATATTAATGTTAGAAGCAATTTTAAGCCTTTTTTTTTAATTTTAAAGTTATTTTTGGAACGAGACATTAATGTTTATGTTCATAAACTTACGGTGAAGGTATTTTTTAACTTTTTTTGAGTTAAAGATATTTTTGAAACTTTTAAAAAGTTCAGGGGTATTTTTGAAACAAAACTTTAATGGTTTCCATTCAAAACTAACGGCAGGGGTATTTTTGAACTCTTTTTGAAAGTTTAGGGATATTTTTGAAACTTTTGAAAGTTTAGGGGTATTTTTTTACACAAATTGCATAGTTCAGGAGCATTTTCTATAATTTAACCTAATAATAATAATAAATAAATAAACTTAATTGTGTTTTGTTCTCTAATTATAGAAAAATTTAACTCGCAATAGATTTTTTTTTATATATTTAAAAATAATTTTTTAATTTTATAATAAAAGACACACTCTAATTTAAAAACATATATTTCTTTGAGTGTAAGGAAATTAGATTTCTTTGAATTTGTTGCCATTGCAGTCGCAATTTAATTTTCATTGAGGTCATTTACATTAATATTAGTAATGGAATTGAACATGTGTGATTACTAAAATGCATGCTCTTGAGATATATATGATAAAAAATTACCAAACTTTCGAATGTTCGACCATTTTGCACACATTCAAATGTCTTCCTCATGCTATTCCTTGCTCAAGTGCCCTTTATTCATTGTGTTATTTGATATTTGGTAAGTTTAGTATTTGAGTTTCTAATTATCCATTCAATCGTTTCTTTAATTCCCTTCATTGTGTATCTTACTTTGTAGGTTAGTTACTTTGTTGGTATCATTACTTTCCTTAGATTTGATCTTGTATATGATATCAATATTCGAGTGATACAAGTATCAATATTGGTAATCAACATCACTATCAATTTTGATATTGAAAATCAATATCAGTATCGACATCAATTGTTGTCGGCACTACATGATTAAAAATACATAAAGTATAAAACAACATCACTCGTATTTAGATTAGTATCGCTATCATTTGTGTTTCTAATTGATAACAATACAATTATATAACCCTTTATATACCAATACCGATATCAATTTTAAATGCAACGAAAATTGTACGCACGGTAATTAAATGAGATAGATGATGTGTGAAGCCAAAATCTAGAAAATCATAAAAGGTTCACACAAATAGAGAAATTGGTCCCACATAATGATCAATGGTAATCATATCGATCACTCTCTCATCTGAAATGGGATTACGGACCGAGATTGCGAATTTTGTGGTAGGACTCACCATTCATTACGATAATATAATGTTGGTGAATACCAACAATCGTAATTAATTCGACTCTACTTTTCATATTACCATTTATTAATTATGATTACAAGTACGTAAACGTGTCCTTAGTCAAAACCCTCATAATTCATCCTTTTTAAACCTAACTCACTTCAATTGTAATCCAATAAGTTCTTCGAGCCTAATGAAATTTAGTTGACTTAAATTTAATGTAAATATAGATTTAAAATCCAAAATGAAAAGGAAAAAATCCAAAAAATTAGAGAAAATAAAATAAACTCACATATAGCTTGGGAGATTAAATTGAAATTAGAGTTACGAGGTAGGAAATGACAATTGAAAGTGAAATACAAAACAACGAAGGTGAAACACAAGAGTGACGAAGAAAATATTGAAATCCAATCGTTTACAAATCAACCATAGTCTTCTGTATTGTATAGTTTTAGATCTATAACAAATATACAAATTTTTTTATTTACGTGACAACTTATTGGAAACTCAATTTTGTATAGAAATTTAATGTTGCCTAATATATAGACCATTAATTTAGTTGTGTAAAGGTGTTACTTATTGGAAACTCAATTTTGTATAGAAATTTATTGCATTATTCTTGATATATAACAAAAGGAATTTAGGGCATTCAATGTTGTACCTGATGAATCCAATGCTCTTATTTACCATTAGACAACGTAGGGTTTGATGCATAAACTACTTGAAATATTGTAGTTTTTACTGTCAGTTTATCTTGTTTGACATTCAGGCTTCAACTTAATAGCAACAACACTTTCTTTAATGGTATATCATATTTGCAAGAAAAGGAACTTAAGAGCCACTCACAAATTTTCAAGAAAGTCAAGGATATACTCATTTGGTTTAAAATTGCACGAAAGAATCATATCAAGCAAAAATACACATTTCGACTTTTCCTAACATTAAATTCAAAGGTCATACATGATTTTCAACATCTTTAGTATACAAATAGAGTTCACTGAACCTAAAATGAGAGTTGAACTAGTTTTTTAAACTAAGGTTATATAACATTTTGTTGACGTCATCTAACATTACTTTATTATTTTTCGAAATAGGTGAATCACCGATTGAAAACTATTCTGATATAAGCAACACCACGAAAGAGAGAGAGTAATCCAAGGGCATCTTGTTTGTAAATGATCCATCGGTATTGAGACAAGAGTGACAGACTTCCCATAATAAGAATTTAAATCCTTTTAGGGCAGTGTAACTTCCATACCTTTTTGAAGATGGCAAGCTTTTGACAGAGGAGCTGTTTCATGATAAATGAGACAACAAGGATCTTGAAGAGTATATGCCATTGGTTTCCAGCTTCCAAAACCAATTATCAGGATGGTTATTTAGCTGTAGACCTGGCATGAGATAAGAAAAATTAGCCCATTCTTCAATCTCAATATCTTTGAGGTGTCTTCTAAAGTTCAAAGCCCAAGCTTTGAACTCTGACATTAAAAAGGTTGATGTAGGAATAGCTCTGAGATTCTTCAAATGATTTTGCTGGCCTTTTTTAGAAGATAACAATGGCAAGATTTAAGGATTTTTTTGAACTCTTTTTGAAAGTTCAAGGACAAAAATGAAACTTTTGGATATTTTTTAAACAAAGTACAAAGTTCAAGGGTATTTTCTATAAGAGAACATAAAGTGTCATTGGTAGGATATTTTCAAGATCGATTAACTAACTAAATACATATAATATAAACTTTTCAACCTTTCTTACAATGAATCAAAAATCTTACTTGAAAAGGCGTGATCAACTACACATATTCTAGGTTAAGAAGAAAATCCATAATATACCATTCACAAGCTTCTCTAGTTTCTAACTCATCAATTGGTTTCCCTGCTCCCATTTGTGATATTAAATCTAGTCAACATTGCAAAACTAAAATCTTCTTTGTTTTTATTCAAGTGCACACATCTTAACCGATCAAATCTTCATCTTTTAGTCTTAATAGTAAATTAAAAAAAAAAAAAAAAAATCCAAACAAGAACTCTAATGCAAGTAAGCTTAAGAAGCCCTACCTTAAGAATTGGAGAGATGCAGAGATGTGGGTATTGAAGAGTATAGGAATCAATTTTATGAGGTGTGTAAACCAAAAAAATCAAAACAATTGTAGTAAGGACACAAGATTTAGAGTATTGTACCTACTCATGAAACCAACCAGCTGAATTCGTTTTCAAGTATGGATATTGAGAACCAGTTGGAACTCCTGTGGGGGAGAAGCTGTGCTCTTGGGTCAAAAGCATTGTTGTCAATCATCTAATGCCCAACACTCATTCCTCCTAATCAACTCATCGAGTCGAGGTGCATTTCATTGTGTTGCTGAAATGTTCGTCCAGTGGGATGATTTAGGGGATTACCTAGATGCCCGATGACCCAATCTAACTTGAGCACACCAACCATTAGAGAAAGGAAAGAAGGAGAGGAGAGGAAGAATCTAAAAAAAGACATAAAGTAAAAACTTGCGAAATACATACTGTCAGCAGCAGAGGTCTTGAGTTGTTCAACGGTAGAGAGATTCGGATGATCAATTTCATCATTTTAAACCAAAAGATTAGAAGAAGCAACCACAAAACTCACTGGACTGAAAGACAAAAATCCTGAAATAGAATTCTCCTACTCCAAAGTCCAAATGGATTTACAGAAAATGGGAAGCTAAAAACATAAATAAATAAAAAGACGAACCCTTGGTCGAGGAGGACGTTGTCGCCAATTTCAACAAAAGGGCTTCCAATTGGCACCGAAAAAACTAGTTAGAACAGCCATGGAAGGGAAGCCCCAAACCAAAAAGGCAACACAAAGAGGGAGGAGTGAAGTGGGGCCTCTTCAACAAAAATGGTGGATCCTCGTAAATGGAAAAGAAGTGGTTGAAAGGTTGTCTGTGCAAAAAGTGATGAGCACAGGAGCCATTAGAGAAGAAGATGATGCAGTCTCGTCAAATGTGAAGGCAAAGCAGAGGGGAGGAGAGAAGTGGGGACTGTTCAACAAAGATGGTGGAGCCTCGTCAAATGGAAAAGTTGGTCAAAGGTCGTTTGTGCAAAAATTGAAGAGCATAGGAGCCATTAGAGAAGGAAATGTGTGATCATAAGAGAATGAAAGGAGAAAAAAGGGGGAAAGAGGTGAAGAGCAAGCGGGAAGCTAAATGACTTCTTTGTTGGTACAAAATTTGAGAGCGCATTCAATTTTTTTAAATAAATATTCTTCTGCTTCTTTTCCCAGCTTTTTCATAGTTTTTCTTTTTAATGCTATATTAAAAAGCTATGTAAATGTGATATCTCTTGTGGTGGGTGAATTGAAGACGGGCCTTTTTCTATTAGTTTGGTAGCTGGTTCAAATGGCAACATGATCCAGATGGAGGAGAAAAGAAGAAATTCTTCTTTTAATTAGTTTCCAGAGATGTCAATTGCTTTCGATGAAAGAATTATTAGAATACATTCTTCAGAGCCATCTTAACTATAAATTCTTAAAGATGAATACATTTGCAGATGGAACATGCTTGCAGCAGAAAAATTCAAATCATCATAGCTGATTTAACCAAATAACTATCATGTCAAATGGGAAAGCAAAGAGTAGTTTGACGATGCCAGAAGAAGAAAATAAAGGAAGGTGGAAAGTACTCAAGGAAATGATGAATGGTTCTGGAAGCAAAGTGGTCAACACATGTGGGAAAGAGGAAGTGAAGTTTTCCACTTAAAAGAAAAAGGATATTTGACATGCTGAAGAAACACAAAATCGCTTGTCTTTGAATCCAGATGAACTGTGAAGTAAAAAATATCTCAACGCTCAATGAAATATGGATTTTAGGAACCTTTCTTCACAAGAATGTGTTGCTGCAATTTCATATCTCAATCAATCACTTCAAGAATTGTGGTATCAAGTACAGAACCTGCATCTTTCATCTGCATAGTTAGTTCATCCAAAGCTAGATAAATTAAATCGGTATCATCATGGACTTTGTCTCTTGAAACAAATATATGAACTTCACCGTTGACCTCAATCCAGCTCTGTCCAGGTTCTTTAACTACACCGTTAACATCCATTTTCAGCCTCAGCCTTTTAACATCTCCCCACATACCTTTAGATGCAAAAATATTTGAAAGCATAATATATGATCCACTGTCCATGGGGTCAATCGAAATTGCCATCTCTGAAGCATGTTTTGCTAACTCAACATTGCCAAAAACTCTACATGCACTAAGCAAGCTCCTCCATACTAATGCTGCTGGTCTTATTGTCATCTTCTCAATGAATTCTCGAGCTTCAGATAACCTCCCAGCCCTACCCAAAAGAGTAACAACTGAAGCATAATGTTCCATTCCTGGTTCAATTCCATATCTGGACATTGAATTGAAATGTTGAAGTCCATCTTCAACAAACCCCACATGACTACAAGCTGATAGCACACTCACAAAAGTGACATAATTGGGATTTATGTCATTGCTCATCATTAATTCAAACATCCTAAGAGCGGCTTCTGCTTTTCCATGTTGTGCATACATTGAAATCATGGAGTTCCAGCATGCAGTATCTTTCCATACTGAGGAGGAAAATTTTTTTTCAGCTTCTTCCACACTCCCACATTTGGCATACATATCCACAAGGGCATTAGTGATGAAAGGGTCTAATCCTAGACCAATCTGAGTATAGTTTGAAAGCCTCCTCACTTTTTAATTGTAGGTTATATCCAGAAAATAGTGCATTCCAAACCACTATATCTATATTAGTTGTCCCTTCAAACACATGCCTTGCATCTCTAATGCATGAACATTTAGAATAAACATCTATAAGAGCACTGCTAGTGAACTTATCTAAAGAGACCCCATATTTGATGGCAAGGCCATGGATTTGCTTGCTCAGTTGCAAGCAGACTAATGTAGCTGATAAACCCAGAAGGCTTACAAATGTTAAAAAGCTTGGTGAAACATGTTTTAGCCTCATCTCACGGAAAACTTCCAGTGCTCCACACAAGTACTCTTGTCTCGAATAGCCTTCAATCATTGCATTGTAAGAGACCACACTGTGACAAGTCACGACATCAAAGACTCGTTTTGCATCATCCAATGAATTACATTTTGAATACATGTCAATTAAAGCATTTATCACAAAGTTATCATGTTCAAGATAAACCTTGATAATATAAGAATGTATTTGTCTTCCATGCTGTAAAGCATCAACTGACCCACATGAAGTAAGAATGCTTGAGCAAGCATATTCGTCAGGCTTCCATCCCGTTCTGAACATTTCACCAACTAGTTCCACAGCTTCCCAATCATATGAATTTTGCATGTACCCAGCAATCATGGTAGTCCAAGAAATAACATTCTTAACATTCATTCTATCAAAAAGTGTTTTCCCAGCTTTCACTCTACCACATTTCGTATAGAAGTCTATAAGAACGTTATATGTTGACACATCCATCTTTGTTTCCCTCCTCAGAACATAAGCATGAATTTGCTTACCGCCTTCCAGAAAACCAAGCACTGAACACGCATTTAGAATGCTCGAGAGCACATATTTATCAGGTATAACATTACTTTCCATCATTAAGTTAAACAATTGCAATGAAACCTCACTCCTTCCACTTTTCGTGTACCCCGTAATAATAGCAGTCCAAGTGACAGCAGTCTTCATGACTAAACCATCAAATACCAATCTTGCTTTATCTATCTCACCATGTTTTGCATACAAGTCCACCAAAGAGGTTCCTACATAAACATCCTCATCAAAACCTGCTTTAATAACGTAGCTATGGACTTGGGAACCAGGTTCACCACATCACGTGAACAAGCTCTGATAATGCTAGCTAAAATATATTCATTCAGTTTATCGTCACAGTTCCGCCGGAATTCCAAGAAATAATGCAATGCTTTTTCATTATAGCCTAATTGGGTATACATAGAAACCACTGAAGACCAAGATCCTAGGTTCCTATTAGGCATTTTGTCAAACAATGTTCCTGCATCAAAAACACTGCCAATTTTGAAATATGAATGCAGGAGAAGGTTTGATAGAAACACATCATATTGTAAGCCCCACAAGACAACTTGACAATGAACTTTCCTGTAGTACAAAATTGATTTGTTTGAAACAGGTACAAGCAACAGATTGGCAAGTGCCTTCCCTTTCACTCGCACATTTTGGGAAGAGAAAGAAGGAAGCATTGGTTGAACAGGTGGTGAAATAGAACTAAAGAATTTGCCACTCCTCATTTTGGCAATTGGAAGATAGGTCCAATAGATGTTGAGGAAAAAATGGCGTCTCATACTTGGTATAAATTAGGCAACTCATGGGCATTTAGAGAATTGTATTTAGGCCATGCAAAGAAATTCCAATAATCCTCTATTCCTCCCCACCATTGTCTCATCAAATAAATTATATAAAACTTGTAGACGAATATGAATCATTGCTTCACAAGAAAACATTGATTAGGAGCTAGTAAGTTGTAGCCATATACTTCATACATAATAGGCAATTAATAGCAACTATTTTTGAAGCAGAAGAACAGCGAAACCTATTGTCCAAGCTTCAATAACCGAGTCCACGAATTGGGAGTTGAGTGCTTCGGTGAGTCCATTGGACTTAGTTTAGGACTAAGCTCTATCCTGAGAATTCAGAACACACTAATTTCAGCAAGAAATCGGCAGCTATTTCTTTTCTTTCTTTCTTTCTTTTTTTTGGGGGGGATAAAAAGTATGCAATGGGCAACTAGAACCAAACCTGCCCCAATTCCGACGACTGGAGCCTGTTCGCCGGCGGCCGCACCGACAGGAAAAAGAGCAATCTTTTGCGTATCAGAGTTCCTTCGATTGAAATTTTGGAGGGAGCCAGGGGATTGTTGGCTGGAACATTTAAGGAAGGCTAAATTATAAAATCATTTTGTGCCAAAATATCCTAAACTTTTAAAAAGAATTAAAAAATACTCAAACTTTTAAAAATTTCAAAAATATCTTTAACTTTTAAAAAAATTCAAAAATACCTCCCCGTTACTATATGAACAAAAACTATTTTTACTTTGTTAAAAAAAAATAACTCTAAAATTAAAAAAAAAAAAAAAAAAAGAAAGAAAATTAAATACTCCTACCACTAATATAATGATCAATTTGTTTGAAGTTTTATTTAATTTGGAAAATAAATCAATTTTGAAAGAAACTATATAGATTTTCTCATTTTTTTCATATAGATGCTCGCACTATTTTTTATTTTTCTAATTCTTACATCAAATTTTTTAGCAACTAAAATTTTCAGTTAAAAGAAAAAAAAAACTTACAAAATTTTGAAATCAAAATCTCCCCTTGAAACATACAAAACGATAAATAGTCAAATAAAAAATTTATTTGGTTTATAACATATACTCAACTACTAACATACAACTTTATTAAAACATATAAGTCCTAAAATTCTTTGGTGCTTCCATTATTCTTTTCTTCTTATTATAATCTATATACTTTAATTGAAGTGTATAATTTTATTTATTTTTAGTTTTTTTAGATATACACATATCGAACATTTAACAAAAATATGAGTAAGAAAGTATTAAAGAAGAGAGGAGAGAAAAAAAGAGGAAAAATAGAGAAGTAAGACGATAATTTTTATTCATATAATAGCAATTCTAATATTTTTGCAAAACTTTAAACTAAGCCTCCAAATTAAAATTGTAGATCCAATAAAAGCTAAATAATGTGCATGGGCTTTCAACATGGACTTTGGACTTAAAAATATATATTACAATTAAGGACTTACTTGACAAATAGCAAACCATTTTTTTCCTTTTTCTTTTTTTGGGAAAAATAGCATACCAATGAATACCATTTTTTTAGATGGTAAACTAGACAAAAATGTACCCGAGTGCAAAAATAAAAGGAAATAAAGTGTATTTGAAAAAACATTTAACAAAACAATAGTACTTATAACGGGTTCAACTTTGAGAGCTAACCATTGTAAATATAATAAAATCTATAACGATAGGTTCTATCGTGGATAGATTTTATAACTGATAGACTCTTATCAGCAATATAATCTCATCGATAAACCCTAAGAGGTGAATCTAAATTTTACTATATCTACTAATACTTTGAACATTGCTATATTTGCAACTGACTCTTAAAATAAATCTAGTTTAAGATTGTATTTAAAAAAATAAAAGAGTAGATGATGAGTCAAACATAATTTAAAAATAATAAATAGATTTTAAAAAATTACCAAACGTCTCTGTTCGTATGAGTTTTTTGGAGAAACGTGTTTCGTGGAGTTGAACTTGATGTTTATGTAAATTTGATGTGGATATGGTTCAATCTCTAGTATTTGATCCTCTGATTCTCTCTCAATTGAATGCGTACCCTTGATGTATGAAAGCGGAGCATGTGGATGCACATGAAGTTGGAGTCTTGGAGGATGCACGTGAAGTTGGAGTCTTAGAGGAATGTATGTGTTCCAATGAATTCCAGTCTTCTAGTGTGATTCTTTCGGAGTTAGGGAGTCATCTGATTGTAAGGAGAATTCTTTCTAGACTTTCTAAGTATAAATTTTTTGAACCTTGCAAATGAAATGAGACTTTTCTATTCATATAGTTCTCAAGTGGGTTTTGTGGGCTTGAACTTGGCCCTTGTGCCCAACTAATTGGATTTGAGCATTTTGTTGGCCTTTGGGCCAAATTAAGTTTATTCTTTGACTCAATTGAAATTTAGCCCAAACATTAATAATTAACTTAACAAAAAAATAATAATTTGATCCAACATTAAGGATGAGAACACATGGCACCATCGAGATTTGTCAATTTACGTCTTCAATTTGAATTTAGAACACATGTAACTTTTAATTAGTCCCAAATTTAATTATTTTAAATTTCACCATTAATTTGAGAAATGATGTGGCAATTTGTGATTGATCCAAAATTTTTCATTCAACAGTCTCATAAATATAATATAAACAAATTTAAGATTTTCTAGTTTTTTAGAATAAAAAGCAAACCAATGAAGCTAAATAAAAATCGATTAACAATGAAACAACAGTAACTAATAATTGAAAAGCCAAAATGCAAATCATATCTTAAATCAACATCCAAAGTGAACATAGTTTAATTGATATAATGTTTGAACTATCAACCTCAAAAGTATTTTTCCACTCCAAATATTTTAAAAATCCTAAGATTTCAAACTTTGATTTGTATAGGCCAAACAATTCTTCTATGTTCCATTTAGGACCTGTTTGGATTGACTTTCTAAGTATTTATAAGTGAAAAAAAATATTTATAAATACTTAGAAAAATAATCCAAACGGGCCCTTAATCTTACAGAAACAATTATCTTCATCCTTGAAAGATATCTGAAAACTTCATTGATTTATATGTGTTTAAAATTTCCACCACGTTAGTATCACGGTACTCAACAGTTTCAGAAAGAATCAGAGTGCTAATTATCTCAGAGAATACTAAACTAACTATTTTACATAAAGTATTTATGGGTTTTGTAAAACATCAAGTTGAGATGGCCGAGTTGGTCTAAGGCGCCAGATTAAGGTTCTGGTCCGAAAGGGCGTGGGTTCAAATCCCACTCTCAACAATACTTTTGTTATTTTAATTTGTTGAATTAATTATAGTAAAAAAAAAAGAAGAAAAAAAAACTAATCCGACTTTAGTTTAACGGAATGTGCATAATTTATCAGATTTCCATTCCAAAAATGTATTTTGTTCAAACAAAAATTAAAGAGAGGAATGAAAACAAAAGTCAGAAAGAAAAATACTCTTCAATATGTAGATTGTGAGCCATGGAAATGATGTAAGAAAAGAATATAAAATAATATACTATGAGAAAAGCTAAAATTTAGAAGTATCATGATGTAGAGATTAGAATGTTTGTAGAAGACAGTGTACCATGAGCGATCACTAGAATTTATAGGAGAAAGTATATATATATATCGACAAACTTTATAGTAGTTTAGTTATGTTCGTGTTGGCAAAAATCATTTGTATTATGATGCAAGAGAATAGGAGTTTTGGCCATGAGATCACATACATTGCCTCTTAAATTTAGGAGATACAACCAAAGAGTGGATGGGAGTAAATATGGCAATAATGGAATGTGTGGGCTTCACTGTATCTCTAGTTGGCTATGTATCTAAAACAAAATGCAATTAGTCATATTGGTAATAAAAATGTAGATATGATCGAGTCTAGCTTTGTCTAGGAGGATGTTGATGTTATTCTACATATCAAGCTTCCTCGACATCAGCATGAATATGAGATCATTTGAAATGTAGATAAGAAGGAAGTTTTCTCGGTAAAAAGTACTTATTTTCTTGGCTTAAAATTTGCTAGTTTACATAATGCTTCTTCCTCCAATGGATCCTTTTCTTCGCATATGTGGAAATCTTTTTGAAAGGCTAAGATCCCTCCAAAAACTAAAATTTGATGCTGAAAATTGATCCATTATCTTATCCCATTCAATGCCAACCTAGCTAGGAAAGGTGTCCAAACTAATTTTTTTGTGTGCTTTGTGCAGAAATAACATCGAGACCTTAACTCATTAAGATATCTTCGGACCTCTATGATGTTTCTTTTTTCATTGAGGGGGCCAAGTCACTTGCACATGACCTGGATGATATCTTATTTCCCCACGTGAGGCGAAACCACAATTTCTTGCTACACTCTCTTGTGAGGAAGGTGTTGGTGGTGCATGATTCAACTTTTCTACTTATCCTTGAGTGATTTGATATATTTGTTTCTATGGATATTATTCTGTGATTCGTGGTTGTATTGTTTGCTAAAGAAAGAAGCTACCTACCCGAATTTTTTTTTTTTTAAAAAAAAAGTTAACAAGAGAGAAATGGCTAGATTTTGATAGTCCAACTTAAAAAATAGCTAAAAGTACGAGATATTGTAATAACTCAAAAAATTATATCAAAGTCAAACTCCAATGTCATTTTTTTTTCTAAAATCTTATCGATTTCTAATCATATATGTATCTTGCAATTCATGTACATAAAAAAAAAAAAATATTTTAAATCTTTTTTTTAAAAAATTAACTTAAAAATTGCGTAACTAGTTAAGATAAACCTCTTCCATAACTTTCAATTTCCTCACTCTCGCACAAAATTAACATTACAAATGCCTATTCAAGTTTAAGGTAAATATTGTATCATTTGTCAAATTATTAGTAAATTTGAAAATCTATTGTGAAGGTTGAATTTCTTTTTTTAAAATAGAGAGAAAAAAGAAAAATATGTATACTCAATAATTGTGATTTAAGCCGTTAATAAGACATTAAAGTTGAGATGGCCGAGTTGGTCTAAGGCGCCAGATTAAGTTTCTGGTCCGAAAGAGCGTGGGTTTCAAATCCCACTCTCAACAATTTATTCCTTTTGCATATATTTTTATGACGCCACAACAATGACACGTGTTATGAAATTACTGGTAATTCTCTCCTCTCATTGTGGCGGCAAAATACCTTATCCTCCGCCGTCGAAACCGAACTCAGAAACACCAAAATTGAAGCATGCTGGACGTCGCCGCCGCCACCACCACCACTGGCTCCACCTATTCCGCTGCTCTAACCTTTCAATTTCGCCATTCAAAATCCTCCACCATTCCCCATCAATGGCGGATCAGAGCTTCCTCTGCTGCTTCCACTGTCGATCTCACTGCTCTTCAATCCGCCATCGACAAGGTTCAATTCCTCCGCTTAATTTCATTTCTATGCCGTTTGATTACTTACACAAATTCCTTTTCTAAAATGCAGAAAGATAGTAATGCAGTTAAGGAAGCGCTGGATCAGTTGAGGGAAGTTGGTTGGGCCAAGAAATGGAGTTCTCAACCTTATGTCTCCCGCCGTACGGTCAGTCCCCATTTCCAAGTCTGAAGTTCTTCTGGGAAACTCCAATCCATTACCAATCTTTTTCCCTTCTTCTCTATTTATGTTATATATGAAACTACGAGAATTCTCATATGAATAATATCACACAATATCAAAACTAGAGAGAATTTAGCTCAACAAATTCACATTGTCTCGTAATCTTACTCCATCTAGTGCCTAATTGTCTCCTAGAATAGAATAAATTATCTTTCTTATAGAAGCAACACTTCGTCCAAAAGTTATAACCAACTCTAATGTGTTAATGAAAAAATTGAAGTTTTAATTTGGAAAAGAGATATATTTATAATATCCTTATACATGTATATTAATGATGCGTATCTATTCCTTTAGTATTCTAGTTGTGTATAACATGTATATAAGTTGATTCTATATGCACCAGACTACCCTTCGAGAGCTGACAACGCTTGGAATTAAAAATGCAGAGAATCTTGCTATTCCTAGTGTCAGAAATGATGTGAGTTCCTCTTTAACATTCTTAGATTTTGTTTGTTTATCTTTTAGAATTTTTAGTTTTGAGATCCTCCAAAGATTATATCAGATTAGAGTCTTATCGTTATAATGCTTCAATGGGCCTGTTTGTCATGTTTCCACATATCAGACTTCTTGAAACTTATGTGCATTTGGTGCCTTTTAACACAGGCAGCTTTCCTTTTCACTGTGGTGGGAACGACTGGATTTTTGGGCGTCCTTGCAGGGCAGCTTCCTGGGGTAACATAAATCGAATATTAGGCCCATTTGGATAATCATTTAGTTTTTAGTTTTTGAAAATTAAACTCATAAATACTACTTCCAAAATCAAGTCAAGTTTTAAAAACTAAAAAAATAGTTTTTAGAAACTTACTTTTGTTTTTGGAATTTGGCTAAGAAATCAATTGTAGTTAGGAAAGATGAAAATCATAGTGAACTCTATGTTTGTTTACTAATTCAAAGATCCTTGATCTTATCCTGAGGGTGAACTCTTTTTTGAAACTTTGGATTCATCATAGGATTGGGGCTTCTTTGTGCCATACTTGATTGGCAGCATATCGCTAATTGTTTTAGCTGTTGGAAGCATTTCTCCTGGGTATAAGTTTATTTGTGGTATATGGTTATCTCACTTTTCTTCCATTGTTAGCTTCTCTTCCATGACATTTTGTATGTGGGTTGCCTCTCTCTTAGACTTCTTCAAGCTGCCATAGATGGCTTTTCATCATTTTTTCCAGATTATCAAGAAAGAATTGCTGGACATGAAGCTGCACATTTCTTGGGTAAAGTCTTTGTATGAAAAAGAGAAGTAATAACTAATCATGAGATGTGCCTAGTTCACTTGGATCTAATAATGAACTCCTCTGAATTTTAGTTGCTTACTTGCTTGGAATTCCTATTCTGGATTATTCACTAGACATTGGAAAGGAGCATGTCAATCTCATTGATGAAAGATTAGAAAAATTGATATATAGTGGCCAACTTGATGATAAGGAACTTGACAGGTAACTGACTACTCTCCTTTATGAGATCAAAACTAGTATATGATATTGATGCTAGTAGAAGCTAATAGTTTCGTTCATTTCCCTCACTTGGTAACCATTTAGTTTTTGGTTTTTGAAAATTAAACCTATTTTCTCTCAATTTTCTACTATGGTTTGAATCTTTCTTAAGCAAAAAAGTTCCATTCTTAGCCAACCTCCAAAAACAAAATCTAGTTTTTAAAAACCATTTTCTTAATTTTCAAAACTTTGTTTGGTTTTTGAAAACATTGGTAAAAAGTAGATAACAAAGCAAGAAATTTAGAGGTGGAGTGAGTATTTATAGGCTTGATTTTCAAAAACTAAAAACTAAAAATGAAATGGTTACCAAACGATGCCGTAGATTGTATAAATTGCAAGTGTGTAGCATTGTTATTATTTCAGGTTGGCAGTGGTGGCAATGGCTGGACTTGCAGCAGAAGGTTTGAAATATGACAAAGTGGTTGGCCAATCAGCTGATCTCTTCACTCTACAGGTTTCAGATTGCTATTTAATTCATGAAAACAGATCCTTTACCTCTCTCCCCTCAGCAATCTAACATTTACATTGATTTGGTTTTCTCAGAGGTTTATCAATAGATCAAAACCAAAACTTGGTAAGGATCAGCAACAGAACTTGACTAGATGGGCTGTAAGTAGTCAACTATCACCACTCTGGATAGTTCCTTAAATTCTTTTTCTTTAAGAACTCAAGAGTTTTGCATATTCATCTGATCATTTCCAAGTAGTGCATTACAAGTTTGCTAAAAATATGTTTTAGTCCCTAACATTTTGGAGGTTTTCTTTTTTCATTAAATTCTTATGTTTAAAAAGCTTCACTTTAATCTCTTATGTTTTATCGTTTTTCAATTTAGTCTCTCGGTACTGGTGAATGTTAAGACTGATTGATGCTACACTTAGATGATATCATAGTAAATTGACAAAAATTTAAGGGAGATAAAGAAAGGTCATCTAAGAGAAGAAACTTTCTTATTTCTCTTCCAAATTTCTATAACACTGGTAGAAATTTTTTGTTTTTCTCTCTTAAGTGCCGTTTGTTTCTCCTCTAAATCTTTTTAAAACCAATAATTTCCAAGTAGTGCATTGCAAGTTTTTAAAAATATGTTTTAGTTCCTAACATTTAGGAGAGTTTTTTCTATTAAATTCTTATGGCTTAAAAACTTTCACTTTAATCTCTTATATTTTATCGTTTTTTAATTTAGTCTCTCATTGCTAGTGAATGTTAAGATTGGTTGTTAGATGATATAAAACATAGTAAATTGGCAAAAGTTTAAGAAAGAGAGAAAGGTCATCCAAGAGAAGAAAGTTTCTAATTCCTCTTCGAAATTGCTATCACATTGGTATAAATTTCGAATTTTTCTCTCTAAAATGCATTTTTTTTCTCCTCCAAATTTTTGTCAAAACTTAGCATGATGCCATATAAAATTCATTATCAATCAATACTAATAGTCATATATGGTAAGAGACTAAATTGAAATCTTGTATTAGTGAATGAATACTGAAACAAATTGCGTGGACTTTGCTGTAGGTTTTATTTTCTGGTTCCCTTCTGAAGAATAACAAATTGATACATGAAGCCCTCATCAAAGCAATGTCAGAGAAAGCATCTGTAATAGAATGCTTTGAAGCCATTGAGAAAGCTGCATAGCTAATTCAAACTTTTTTTTTTTATTCTTTTTTCTTTTTTGTTTTCCATCTGCAACTATTACCATTCTTTATTATATATATATATACACAGAGAAAAATAATGATAATAATCTCAAATATGTTAAAATGATGATCATTGGAGATAAATTTTAGTTTACTTTTGATTGTTATTTTAGTAGTTTATATATGAACTAAACCATATGAACCAAATTGAAATCAAACCTAAAACCATGGAGACTAAATTGAAGCTTTGAAAACCACGAAAACCTAATTAAAACCTAGGAAGGCCAATTAATATTCAGTTATTATCTTCAATCAAACATTTAGAAAACTTGCTTTTGGTAATCAATTTGCAAGAGAAAAAATGCATCCCATTCACAGTAGTGTTTTGTAGCTTCAGGCACACTAAAGAGTAATTATCTTCCAAAGAGGGGAAAAAACACACAATAAAAAACTAAAAGGCAAAAGTTGTTATGTATGAAGAAAAATAGTATGACATATAGTCGAATAATAATAAAAGGTTAAATAAAACATCACTTTCATTTAAGATTGTTGGAGAAACTTGAATATATTTTCAAAATATTCATATGTTTCTTCCTTAAAGGTAAGTAGTTTTTCGGTCAAACTTGAGGCACTAAAAATTACGCATAAAACAAAATAGTAGAGAATCGACGCATAAATTCACGTAGTTCATTAACAGTGTATTAGCTACGTCCACATGATAGAGAGAACAATTTTTATTAGAGAGAATGATACAGAATACAAAATAAAGACGCCTCAAAGATAGAGAGTTTATATAGCGCACTTCTCTAAACCCTAAGATCAAAATCGTAAATAACCGTAAATAATATAAATATGCCAATTTCAAATTAAACTGTGACAAGATAATAGATTCAAAGTATTACAACACTAACATTTACCGATTCAAATCATTCTAAATTCTATTGTAATTATATTCTTCTAATGATAATTAATTAACAATTAAAAGGCTTTCCTCTGGTTGTTTTCGCAGGGAGGGATAATCTATACCTCTTGCAGTTAGGTAGTTCCCTCGTCTCTTTCGAATATACGTATTTGTTTCCTACCAATAATAATAATAATAATAATAATAATAATAATAATAAAGACTTTATAGACGTAGAATAAGGTGGGTTGTCAATATGAATATACACGCCAATAATGATCATTTACCCGTTAATAAAATAAAGAAATGTTAATTTTTTTATTGCTTCAACTAAACTCGCAACTTCTCCTGTGAGTTGCACATAGTCACATCCAGACTTTTGGTCGGGGATCTTATTAAATTAGACAATCTATTTACTTTAAGAATCAAAAGGTATAAAACAGCAATTTGTGATTACATAAAGCCAGCATTTTTCACTTACAGCCGCCCATACAATGAAATCATATCCTTCAATTTGCTAGCTTCTGTCTCCAAACTCTCAAAGCTCAAGGAACTAGGTATTCTCCATTTCCAGTTTCCAAACTGTTTGACAAGTACAAACATATCTTACACGCTGAACCATTATAACAATCAAATCCATACATATCATATTTCATTCTTAGAGAATCTAAACTTCTTCACATTTTTCTTCAAAATAAAGTTTCCTATTGAATGCACGGTCTTTTTTCGTATACTACACAGATTAAGATGGTATAAAATAAAAGAATCAAAAGATGGAGGATTTTGTGGGTTGTTAATATCTTCTGGTACTACTGAAAGCACCAGTGTGGACTCATGAGCTACTGAAGTTAATTGCAGATTTAAGTACCCTTGTATGGTCAAAGAACAGCCATGGAAATGTCTAGAATGCATTCGACTCAAATGCTTAATGTTGAGCTTTATGACAATTAACAAGACTAATTGGATACCTGAGTATGAAGGTATAAAAACTTACCTGTGTTGCTGGAATGTTCATCCTTGCAGAACTCCCTAACCCAAGAACATCTTGCAAAGGTATTATGGCAGTTTGTGCCACAGAAGACAATGCTGCCCGGATGAGAGCCCAGGGGATATCATCTTTCTCAGTAACTGAAAGATACTTCAGTACCTGTAACAACCGAGACATGTCACACACCTCATTTCATGGTTCTTTTTATTGAATTAGCAAAAAGTTATGCCCCCCCCACCCACCCACCCACCCACAAAATATATATATATACCAAAAAAAAACCCCAATATATTATTTTTGTTTATTCATACAGTTACTAATGTTACTGTGTTTTCATGTATGTTCAAACTAATACAAAAATTAGTAGCTTTGAAACAATATTCAGAAACTACTGTAGTTTTTGCACGTGTGAATGTGTTGGGTTCAGAGAAGGTGTTGCGAACATTGGATTTTTCTCCTTCATTCAAGTTGTCCCACCAGCCACGAATCTGCATTAAAACACTTGAACAATTAACAGAATGACACCAGGAGAGACAAATTTTATTTACTTAAATCAGATTAAAACCGTTAATTCAAAGATGCATGTCTATTCCCCAACATCAGATTTTACGACATATTGCAAACAGAGCAAACATGGAAATTATTACCGTGTCATTATCATGAGTTCCCGTGTAGACAACTTGGTTAGATTCATGATTGTGGGGCAAATGCGGATTAGCAGAATCACTTCCGAAACCTGTTTGAACAAAATATATCAATTGCCGAGAATAAACACTTCAAGACAATCTCTTCAAACAAAGACAATATATAACAGTAATACCAAATTGGAGAACAGCCATTCCAGGTGCCCCTATAGATTTTCTGAGCTGAACCACATCTTCAGTAATAACCCCCTGTTATAAGATGGTTAAACCAATGCAAAATGTAGCTAAAACTAAAAGAAAACGGACTCAATTGAAACTTGTAGGGGGACGGTAAATGGTAATGATAGCACTAATCAAATAATCCACAGAAGATATGCCTACGAATATTTCCTTTTTCATGACTGATAAGAAATGATGAAACCGCAGATATAAATGATACAAAACAAAGTGGAACGTTTACTTTCCTAAATACTTGCACATTACTTAATTCATGAGTGACATTTTAGACACCAAACAGGCGGTGTTATGATGAGTTGGTGGCAACTTTTTAACCTTAAGTTTATGGCTTCAAAAATAAATTCCGAACCCAAAGTAGTTAGTCTGTAAATTTTAAACAAGAACAATATTGGACCCAATACAAGAAATCACATCCACAATGTAATGAGCATTGAATAGGTCGCTATGATTTCATTACTTGTTTATCCATAAAAACATACCAAATCTTCTGCAAATATGTTGATCTTCCCAACCGCTCTGGATATGGCATCAAATAAAGATTTTCCAGGCCCTGCCTACTGTCATAAAAGATACTATTGAAGAAGATACTATGATATCAAAGTACAATCTTAAAAAAAAACCTGCCAAATTACAAGTCTGACCTTCCACCGTCCAACTGTAGCAATTTTTGCCTCTGTACATTTGCAACATATTAGCACAATGAACTAAACAAAGAAACATGTTATGTAACCTGATAAATTTATTTCATAAAAGCCTACCAGAAGGAACTGCCCAGAAACCAGCAAATCCTCTAAAATGATCAATCCGGAATTCATCATATAGATTCTGTGCACGTTTAATGCGCCGTATCCACCAAGAAAAACCATCTTTCTCCATGGCTTTCCAATCATATAGAGGACTTTCAAGTTCCAAGGAGATATCAATTTATTAGAAAGCTATTTCTTGGCAGGTTTACTCCAAATAAAATTAACAAACAAGAATTAACGCAAATACTGGAATAATTTTGAAAAGTATTAGATAAAAGAAAATAACAGAAAAATTTATGATGATATAATGAAAAATAAAATGGATTTTATTTATTTATTATTATTATTATTATTTTGACGGGAGATTTAAACCCATGGCCCCTTAGAAGAAGTAAGATACCTTAACCACTAAGCTATGTTCATGATGGCTGCCATGATTATTTTTTCTATCTTTCTCTTTTGTTTTCCTTAATTGGAACCAATTTCCTAAACAATATCTACTTCCAAAAAGGAACTTTCTTTATAATCTAGTCTAAAAAAATTAATTCTATGAAACTAGACAAGGAATATGACCATATGTAAGAACTACGGGAAAAATGGAAAACAAATTTCATCAAAAAACAGAATGTACAATCAACCATTTGAATGAGACAAGTGCATGACATACCTTCCCCATAGTTGACCAGTTTCACTAAATGCATCTGGAGGCACACCACTCACTAACACGGGAAAACCTTTCTTGTTCTGCCAGAAGAACTTATGATTAGCATTAGCATTTAGCAGTCAACATAATGAGAACAATCCATGGTAGTTTTTTATCTGTCTCTACTCATCCAGAAGCAATATATACCAGCAAAAATTGCTTCTTATTAGCCCAAACATCTGCACTCTGATAGCCAACATATATAGGCATGTCCCCCATTATAGTAATACCCTTCATATTTGCATAGCTGCGAACTCTTTGCCATTGTCTCTGGAATAAAAACTGTTGAGCAATGAATATATTTATCTGCAAAAACAAAAGTACATGTGAACAATTAGGCAACAGACTACAGAGACTATAAGCACAAAAGTCAAACTAAAGAAGTCACTCAAATCTTACGAAAACAGAAGTACATGTGAACAATTAGGCAACAAACTACAGAGACTATAAGCACAAAAGTCAAACTAAAGAAGTCACTCAAATCTTACAAAATCTCTTTCCCTTTGGTAAACATCTTCTAAAGCTGAAAGATGCCGATTTTTTAAGGGTTCTGGCCATTCATACCAACTGAAAGAATTTAGTCTGTTATCAATAGCAGCAAAATAAGCTGCATCTTCGAGCCAGCCTGCAAAATTGAACAACAAGAACGAGAGAGAGAGGGAAAGGAAGTAAGAAGAGCTGTTCTATTTTTCTTTTTAAAAGGAAACTTTTCATTGATAAAAAATAAGAGTTGTTTTAAACTATTAAGTTAGATGATTAATTGATTAACCAGCAGACTTTTATTGAATAGTCAATCTAACACTAGTGTATTTGAGGCGTCATTCAGTAGAACTGAAAATTAGGGGATAATTTTCGAAGTACCGATACCGACTAGAACCATTTTACGAGACCATCTCTCAATTCTTTTTTCTCTTTTTCTTCTTCTAAATCCAACAGTGGCAAAGAGACTTTTGAAGTATCCGTGTTTGGTGTACCTATACTAAAGGAGGAAAAGTTTTACAATTAATTATGTATTAACAAGCCAGTTCATTAAAGGTTTCATGCTGAAACAAATTTGTGGCAGCTCAGCATAACTGAATTTTGGTAGCAGATACCAACTCCACAGCTGACCAGATCCAGCCATTGAGGAGGTTAGCAGTCTAATGAACGCCTTTTCTTGAAGTAATTGAGGGCTCGAATTAAATTGACAGAACTTAGAAAACATTCAAGTAAAGGCGATTTATTGTCTGACAAACGTTTAACCCTTTTTTTAGCAAGGTAGAAATGATGAATTAGGTAGCCTAGATGGTGTATCATGCATAATTTTTAACAATCAATATGATCTAAATATTAATACAAACTAGAAGTTCTACAAAATATTATAGGTGAACCATGAGATCGGTTGGGTTATATTAAAACTCACTTGATATATCAGGGTCTCTACAAAATTCTTCAAGCTGTCTTTTAAGTTCTCCATCACTTTGAATTAACCTTTCTGCAGCCTAAGACAGAACAAAATAAAATAATCAAAGAAATACTCAGGTTATATTAATATATTAAAAATAAAACAAAATTGGAAGTTATCAGTGTGCTTGTAAATCTGTATTGATCACAAAGCAATATACACTGGAATGTAAACATAAGATCTCCCCTTTGAATCTAACGCACAATGTGTTTTACTTTGCATTTTTCATTAATAGCACTGCTTCCTCCAAAGATGAAACAAGTTGGTACCTCCTTATCATATTTCTTTTGTCTTATTGCATATGCTTAAAAGCTATGAAACCGAAACCTCTTTGATTATTTAATCAACACTTGAACTTTAAAAACTGTGTACAACTTCAAAGATAGGTTCTATAATTCTGAATCCCTTGACCATTTCTTCTCTCTTATTATCATTTACTTATTTAAAAAAAGATTTGTATTACAAAAAAGGAAAGGCAGGTTTAGGACAGAGGGGTGAATACCCCTAAAAATATTAGTGAAGCACCACCCCCCCAATCATGGAGGATTTGAGCTAGGGTATAATTACAAAAAATATTTGTTGTGTCCTAAACACCACAAAGAGAGAAGTAATTTGTACATTATTACAAAAGAACTCATAAATATAGGACTTGACCGTTTGTACTCAAGTTATCCTTTGCTTTTAGAGAATGGACTTTTGAGTGAACAACTTTAACTGTCTACTACTCCCCCAAAAACGAGAAATATTTGGCTTCCTGAAGCTTTAACGAATTGGTGGCTGAAAGATACAGCTAAAGTGCTATGAAAGTGTACAGTTAGACTTTTTTTCATAGATTCTATGGCTTGGAAGGAATAATAGGATCTTCCAAGTTAACTGTCCTCTTTTGATGCTTCTTAGTTCTTAGTGAGCTTGTATATTGTACAGCCTCTTGCTGAAGTTCCCTTCACAAATTGCTGGTCTGTAATCACAACTTTTTTATGATTAATTTGGATTGGAGAGGTTTTGTGTAGTTACTGTTTTCTCGGTGAGGGTTCACTCTACCCCTGGCTGTTAAGTTGTTCCTCCTTTCTTTAAATATAATATAACACACACCCACAAACACAATTTCCTGTTCAAAACTAATAAGGATGACTTTAAAAAATGGAGGAAGCTTAGGAGACAGATTCCAAGTTGATATTCATTTTCAAGTACTCATAAAAGCAATACTTGAATTTTGACATGCAACTGAAATCTCCTACTAAGAGTTAGAAGAGAGGTATAATTCTCACATATTAGCAGTACAAATGATCAGAATTTATATATATTGTCATCTTGATAACAAACTCTAAACAGCTCACTACAGTAGGCAACAAACAGGAAATAAAAGATTACGTTAGAGCAGCTACAACAATTCAGGTACAACAGATTACAATCAGCCAATAGTAACCACTCATGAGTCTGGAAAGAGGAAAGATTAATTTCTAACCTTTGCTATCAAGGGATCCTTTATATCAGCAACAGCAGAGAATTTTACATGGTCATGGTCGCTGCAAGTATCCATTCACGGACAAGATTACTTCATAGTGTCCCTTTCATGAGAGATTATAAAGGGGATGTGAACAATTAATCTCAATCTGCCAAAAAGTAAAGTTTCTTACACTGGTTTTGGCAACTCCTCTTTTGTGAGCAAACCATCCTTGACAAGCTCATCAAGAGAGATCAAGAGAGTGTTTCCACAATTTGCATCCTGAAAGTTAAAAAACAGAGAAAACAATGTACATCAGGTAAGAGTAAACAGATCAATAGAACTGTTGAAATTAGTTGTGCAAATAAACATTTTGTTAATGTAAAACCAAGCTTCCACTAAGACAAATGGAAGAATACAAATGGACAAAAAAAGACTTCATAATAATATTTTCTAAAAAAATAGAAACCCATAAAAAAAAAAAAGGAGACCATAGGAAGCTTGTACAAACTAAAAAACCCAAGATTACAAAATAGGCTTCCTTTACTAGAAATAAGAGATAATAAACAGCTATAAATACTCTTAAAAATAGACCCCAAAAAGTGGAAAGAAACCTAGTCATAAATCATCCTTCCTCCAAGGGCTAACCCCTCTAAAAAATCCCCTATTTTTTCTCAAGTCAAATATTCTATGAAATAGGAGGGAAAAAAGTTGCACATCATAGGATTTCTCCCTTAACCTGAAATGGCGAGTCATAAAACACGTTAAGTATACCAATTACTAAAAACTGGCTTCACTCTGGAACACAGATTCAGATAGCCACCATATCAAAACAGCTAAAAGTCAGCCAAAGGATCTATTTTCCGATTGTGTTTCCTCACCACCTCCATCAATGAGTAACATGATCTATTACAACCAGACAGACTAAGAGTCTCGTAAGAATAAATACTTGTGTGATTGCAGAGATCCAGGAAACATAACAAGCACAGAAAGTCGGCTTAATGAGGGACGAAAGAAACAACCATGCTACTTTCAGGATGACTAATGATGTCCTTGGAGTGTGAACGATCGTTAACAGGATCTGGGAAATATAGACTACCTAAAAACCACCAGTTATCACTAATCACAATTGTTCACGTTCATCTCCTAATTTGGGAGCAAAGGACCTATATTATTTATATTTATAGAAGGTTCTCCAGCAAACAATCTTTCTGTTGGCAGGTTTTATGCTTGATCCACCATATAAACCCACCACTTGATTGCATCTATCCCTATTTCTGCTTTACAATTTGTGGAGGAATCTCCTACATGACCTATAAAAGTAATTTGAAATACAGCCAACATGAGCGCTCAGCAGTTAAGACATCTACACCTTTCCTTGAGGTCAGAAGTTCAAATTCTCATCCCACATTTGTTGTACTTCAAGCACAGTCATGGCCGGGGGTTCTATTGCTAATTCTAGTGAAGGAAATAACTGTCTCAAGGGCAATATAATTCTAAATAATGAGGAGAGTCTCCACTGCATTCATTTTTTTAAATTCAGATAATACTAGATGTGATTTTAACTTCATCTTCAATAAACTAGACATTTCAAAATAGTGGATAAAATGGGGCAAAATAAAGTGGCAATTTCAATAAGAATTCAATACAGGGGTAATACCGAGTCTTGCTGCACTTTCCTCTTAGTATGCTGATAATGAATGCCTAACTCTAGCCCATACATAAGTGGGATGTGAATAACAAAATGCATCAACCTATTCCCAAATGGTCAAACCTACTTTCTTTATGGTATTCGAAGTTCATAGCGATAGAGACCAAGTAAATTTCTTTTTAAATGTGTATTCTCTATTTCTACATTGAGGTAAACTCTCCTCATTAATCACTCCATCCCATCCCCCACCTTAAACATTGGAAGGATAAAAGAAGGGAAGAAAGAGAATTAAAAGATTGCTTGACTAGAAAAGTCATCACCTGGCCTGAGTAGGGTGATCCCTCTTCGTTGGCCTTCCTTCCTGGAGGGACAAGAGGAAGAACCTGCATAGTCGCATCAGTAAAAAAAAATGATCAAATTCCAAAATTTCCACATCTTTTTCCTATCCTGTAAACAAATAAATAAATATAAACAAAATTTTCTTTCCATGTTCCCCCTCACCATTCTTAAAATTCGTTCTTTCAAGTACAACACTCCAAAAAAAAAAAAAAAAAAAAAAAAAAAAAAATAGTTACTAAGGCCATGGAACCCAGTAAGTGTTAGCGTCTTTACATTCATTTCGATTTTTCTTAGAACTCCCCTGTTGGTCACCGAATTAATGGGGAATTCAATCAGATGTGATATTCTTGAAGGGGAACAGGGGAAAAGGTCATTGAAGTAGAAATTCATAAATATATCAACGGATCATTGCTTCATAAATTCAAGAATTGCAGTGTTTAAGCATTACACAAATTGCTTCAAGAGCTCCACAACACATCTAATAATCAACCGCAAGTCTACAACAACGAAACGGGAAATGGAGCTCCCCAAGGCAACCAAGAGACGAGTGGTAGGAATAATCAAACCTGCCAAACAGAGAATCCCGCTTCATAAAGCCAGTCAACAAATCTAAACGCCTCATCTCCAAGATCACCAATGCCATAAGGTCCTCGAAACGACGTAGGATGTAGCAGAACACCTGCTCTTCGCCGAATGTCAGGATCCGACTCCGGAAACCATTCGCCATAGTGGGCCGGAAAATCCTCCCCCACAGTAACTGTATCAAAAATGGTGGAAACTTTCAGAGTGTGGGTAGAGGAAGAAGAAGAAGACAAGGGCTGAAAAACTCTGGTGGACAGGAACGTAGTAGTGGCGTAGGGAGGCAATGGGGGATTGCGAAGCTTGGGAGTTAGAGGAAAAGGGAATAGTGAGGTTGAGATCGCCATTGTTGCAGAATTGAGCTCGAAAACAGAGAGTCAGGGTCGAACCGGGTAACATGTGATGATGACGGTGGAACCGGGTAGAGAGGCTCAAATTGATTTTGTAATTTGAAATAGGTAGCTCAAAATGGATTACGTATTTTTCTAACAGATAAATAATTAAAATAATTAAATATAGTATATTTTTGAAAGAAAAAAAATGTCTTTAATCACGTATGCTTTTTTTGGAATATTACAACACAGATTTTGAAGTTTGTACTAAACTGGTAATTTAATTCACAAACATTTTTTTTTATAAATGTCTGCTCTAATTATTCTTTAATTTTTTTTTAAAAAAAACAATTATATATATGTGTGTGTAATGTGTATATTGTTTTATAAGAATAGAAGGACAAAAGTTAAATCACATCAACACTAGAAATCCCATGGGTCTCTCAAGACAAACAAGGGTAAGCTCCCAAATAGAAAGTTGTTGGGATAATTGCATAAAAAAAAACTTATTTTAAAGGTTTAAAATGGTAAATGACCTAATTGTTAAAAAAAAAAAATGTCAAATGATTCCAATGTTATGACCACATGAAATTACAGTATTGCCCTTGTTGATATTTTCTTTTTTCTTTTTCTTTTTTCTCTTCTTCACCAGCTTCCGCCTCTTCTTTTTTTCCATCATCTTATTCTTCTTCTTCTCTGATGCGATGAGTCCACACGAACAACTTCGACGCGACCAACTCCAATGAGCGAGAGTGAGAGAGAGCGAGAACGACGGTGAGCAAGAGTGAGGGAGAGCGAGAACGAGCGAGATGAGAGTGATTGTGAGTGAGGAAAGAAAGCGAGAGAGCGATGGGCTTTTCCGCCTGCGCGAGTTCACTTCGGTAATTTCATCCAAACTTGACGTTAAAAAAGGGTCATTTGATTTTTTTTTTGTTTAAAATTCGAGTCATTTGGCATTTTCGGCCCAATTGTTAAGTTATTCGTACAAATTTTCCAAACTTGTTTTCCCAATTTTTTGAAAACTCACTTTTCTACACTCTATCAACAATTTTGTTTCCTTTTTTCGATCCTTATGAATTAAAATTTACTATAGAATTGTGCGGTCAAAGATAGAGATATTCACGGAGTTGGGCGAGTATCACCAAGGATTCCCTTTCAAAAAAATTCTGTATATATATATATTTTGTAATTTATTACTTTTTATCAATTTTTTTATTAATTCACGACCAAATAAGATTTTTAAAAATATACAAATTAACTCCATTAAACTCAATTGATAGGTAGTATGATAATAAACAAGGTTGAATAAATGAAAATATAGAGACGTGGAATGAGAATTGCAGGTTGGATGAAATTTTTTGGCAGAATAATAAAGAAAATTTATGGGTTTGGAAAACCTTTGAGATGGCTGGTGGTTATTTTGCCACTTGTTTTTACTTAAATTCAATCCAAAAGTATTAAATATGACAATAAACACTTTGCTTTCCAAACGATATATACTTGAGCTTTTTTAGAGCTGGATAACTGATCTTACAAATAAAGAATTATAAATATAGTTAATTCAATAAACCTACCCTATGTTGAGAACTTGATTAAATAGGAAGATGTAATATAATCTCACAAGAGGAATTTACTATTTTTTTATTGATGAAGAAATATTATTATTATTATCATTATCACTATTATTATTGGTTTTGAACAAATTTAATTAGCAAATGTATAAAGGTTGATTAATGCTAATTTCAATTAATTTTTGCATTGAAATGAGGGTAATCAAGTAGGTTTGTGAAAGAGTTGAAATGTAGCAAATTTATAAATAGTGTTGGTGGAAGTTGAAGCATATGCATCACATTATTTGAATTACTTTTTCGAATAATAAACAGTAAATGAAAAGAATTAATAAATATCATGTTTCCTTTTAAATCCAAATTGGTGCTCACTATGCAAATAGAACGAAGAAAATATAAATCATATTTTTATCTATGGGAGGGTGCCCAATATCCTTTGAAATAAGTTTCAAATGAACAGATCTGTTCACCCTTTGTAAAAAAATTTGTTGTCTGAATTTAAATTCTAAAAAAAACATCATCTTCAATTCATCAGTTGTTGTATGCTAGACTATTTGGCTCAAAAGAAACAATCGCACGTTCAACAACTCACACAATAGTGTGATGCCAAACTCTTGAACTTGTCGATTAAAGCTCTTCAAAGTTTATAACCTCTCATCTATCTCACTTAATCTTGGTGCTTTTATGTAACATTCTGCTTCTATCTTCTTGGGAGCTTCTCTCTAGCCCATCTATATCCTTTTGTATTGATTCTCCCACTGTATTTTTCGTTATATCAATGAGCGGGAGGTGGGATCTGATGAGAGTGCTAAGAATATGTTAACCTAGTTGTGAGATATATATTTTGGTGCACCTACTGACCTACATAATCGTATCTTTCTTAAAATAAATAAATAAACAAATTAGATAGAAAGATAAAATTTGTCCTGTATAGACCGTTGTGTGTGTATATATAGTAAAATTTATAAATATAGATTCTTATTTTAATCAATTAGTTACATCCAACCCAAATCAACAAATTACACACTCAAATAAATGAAAACAAAATCAATCTTCATTACACATATAACATAACATAGAGAAAAAAGTGGAAGAAATGTTCTATTTTTTCGTAGAGAAAAACAAGAAATTGAGCTCACCAATAGTTAAGGAGGCTAGACCCATTCTAAAACACATGCCAATAACTAACTATAACGGCCATTCTCACCCTCTCTCTCACACCCTCTCCGGCATCCACCATTATTGCTTCATTACCGTCGGTTGATGGGAGACCCAAAATCTACCTCCACCGCTGTCATTGTCGCCGCTGCCGCCGCCGCCACGACTTCCCTAGAACCACCACCAGATTCTTCATCTCCACCGCCAGCTCCTCCACCACCACCACAATCTTCCTCGTCTTCCTCCTCGTCCTCTCTTGTTCCCCCATCCAAACGAAAGAAAAACAAAGCTAAAGTCTTTCGAGTCTTTCGATCGGTATTCCGATCCTTCCCGATCATAACGCCAGCATGCAAGATCCCATCGCTCCCGTCAGGGCTATCAGACACGCTCCGAACGCCGTCAGGGAGCCGCGTTACAGGTACGCTCTTCGGATACCGAAAAGGGCGCGTGAGCCTATCAATGCAAGAGACTCCACGAAGTTTTCCTAGCATTGTGATTGAGCTAGCCATGCAAACAAATGTGTTGCAAAAGGAGATGAGCTCAGGGATGGTAAGGATTGCTCTTGAGTGCGAGAAGCGAACTGATAAGGCCGATAAGACCAAGCTTATGGACGAGCCATTATGGACCATGTTTTGTAATGGTAAAAAAACTGGGTATGGTGTTAAAAGGGAAGCCTCCGAGGAAGACCTTAAAGTAATGGAGATTCTCCGGCCGGTGTCAATGGGTGCCGGAGTCTTGCCGGGAAACTCTGATGTGGAGGGCCCCGATGGTGAGCTGGCATACATGAGGGCCCACTTTGAACGGGTGGTGGGGTCCAGGGATTCAGAGACTTTTTACATGTTGAGCCCGGAGGAGAATAATGGGCCGGAGCTTAGTATTTTTTTTGTAAGAATTTAAAACATAGAATGAAATTAATATTGGTTCCTACAAATTCATTGAATCTTTATGGTCGGATTATTAATGTGGCAAATGGAATCATAAATTTCATAATATTCGTCATATAGTGTGTTCTTTTTTTCTTTTAAAAAAAACAAAACTTGAAATTATCTTCATTTTTGTTTTTTTCTTCTTCACGAATTAGTTGATTAGATCTTAATTTTTTTCTTTTTGTTCTCTTTCAAAATTTAGATGATTGGATGATTTATATTTAATTGAGTTTTAGATGATGTTTGAAACTTTGTTTTGTGCTATTTTTGTGAAGTTTTGTTTTGAGGTAGACATTTCTTTTTTAATTTGATTAATATAACTTTAAGATGAACTCAAAATTTTTTTTATGAAAAAGTTTATAGAAGAGTTTTGATTTCTTCGTCCTAAAGTTTTCTCACATATCCTTATATGAGTTTGATATTATTTACATTGTATTATATATGAATTGAAATGCGATTTATATATATGAAAAGTTGAAGCAACTTACCTTTAAAAGTTATAAATATTGGAAATGTTAAGATACTTAAATATGTTGTTGGTTGAATTCCTCTTACGAAATTTGTATTTTGTATAACTAGTTTGTTACTATATACAATATGTTGAAATTGTTCTTAATTTATTTTATTTTACATACAAAGGTTAAAATATAAAGGATTACATTCTTTAAAAATTGCCAAATAATTTTTTAATTTCTAATAAGTTTTTTTTTTTTTTTTCTTTCTAAAGATTAGCTTAACTTTTAAAATATAAAATTAAAGGCAATTTATCATTAGAAAAAATATTGTGCTTAAACATAAAAGATGCATGAATTTCTCACAAATTAATTTTAGTTTTACACCTATACAATTATGTTTTTTTAATGATTGCAATGATGTTTTAAATATGCTAAAATAAACATAACTCAATTAAAAGTCGCGATAAAAAAAATAATAAGATTCAGGTCAAAGATAGCACTCCAAGGCCATAATAAGTCTAAAGGAAAGAGTCAACTTAGGTTAAGGCCGAGGTCGAGCATAGCAAGATAATTAATGGGGCATGCCACTCAGATACCTGACCCGATAATATGAAGGATCATCCTATGAACAACTCTGAAACTCTAGTGAAGACAACCTAAATCATATACTTCTAGAGATGTATCATTATAGCTCAAAGGAAAGTAAGTTCATTATCCACTCATAAACTCTAAATATATTCTACTTATCCACTCTCTAACTTAAGCGTAAGAGCACGTGTGGCAAGCACCACACTGTTGTGCAATTTTCCTGTTTTGTAGGTAATATTTGTCTCCTTACCAAACCAAATTTATCATTCCTATAGCGTAAAGGTGAGACTCTTTTCCATGTCTGGATTTTGGCATCAACTACAAAAGGTAAAGTCATTGTTCTAAAGATAAAAATTGTCATGTGACAATTTATTTTTTTGTAAAAAAATGACTAAAAAAATATTTTTTTATGTGTAAAAGAAAGGGGATGGAACATGGAAAATGGAAAGACTGCACCTAATCATTGCTCTTACAAAATAGCTCATATTGGTCCATCTAGCCATGCTTAAAGATGTCATAGCCTACTCTTGATGGAGTAATTATGAGTTCAAAAATGCTAAATGCAAGGTTTTTCCTTTCATCTTTAGGAAAAACTCCATACATAACCTCCAATAGCTATAATTATCACTAGTAAATTTGTTTACACAAATATTGTTTCTATCGTTCATCTTTATCGAGTATTTAAACTTAAACACACAAAAAAACCTGAACGCTCTCATACCATATAACAAAGAACAAACAAATGAAGAGAACGAAAGATAGAAACAAGAGAAAAATATTGCAATAGAGGATCAAGTGCTTCAATTGAGTTATTTGTTCATTGAAATGGAAACATTACAAGTATTTATAGAAAAAATTAAACGAATTACTAATGCACTAACTTCTACCACCAACCTTGAAGTTCTTCTCTATCATTTCTACTAAGTCATTAAGCCACTTTTCTCCAATTGAGGAGACACTACCCAAAATTAAACTTACTAACATAAATCAAAAATAAAAATTGTTGCTTAGGAAAACTTGCATGCGTGTCTTGAGCGCTCCTCCGAGCCACTCCTCTAATCTAGACTCATAGCTGGAGCTAACCTATATGAAAGTACTCGCACCGATGTGATGCCGAGTTGAGTATACTTGATGCTAAGTAGTACATATAGGGTTAATGTTTCTTACTTGGAGTTACTTGCTTCTCTCTTTGGGGTTTTCGAAATGAGACTATTTATAGGGCCTTTTCTCTGGCACCTACTTGGGGTTACGTATAACCTTGATAGTGTCAGGATGAGTGTGATCCTTGAGGATACAAAGTGCTAGTGCTAAGCTCGGGTATGTTATTTTTCATTTGGTGAAAATTCACGAGCTAGTCTAGTCGACTTAGAACCCCTAAGGATCTAAATTTTTCCTTTTGGACTTGGGTCCGATCGTGAGCTTTGGACCTTACGTAGGACAACCCTCAATAAACATTATTTTAATTACTTGCAAATTAAGTTTACACTATTTTTTTTTTTTTTTGGTATATTGTATTTCTCTCGAAAGTCTAATATATTTGTTAATTTTTAGCCCATTATTGTGAGCCTGTTGTGTGGTTCTTTAGCAATGTTAAAACGTCATACTCTATTTAATTATAGCTTTTCAACAGAAAAATTTACTATATTACAATAGTATGGACAATTTTCCATACTACTTCCATTGGTTGTATACCACATCAATGCACTTTTAAAGATAGGGTGAGACCTACTAACATTAATACGAAATTCACAAATATTTATGAAGATAAATTTATAGTATAAACAAAGAGAATATGATATTCTCATATATTAGAAAAATTCTCCTTTTCAACTAGGTAATAAATTATATCTTCGACCTCGATTTTTGTGCCCTTTTGATCTAAACTTCTGACTTTTATCCAATTTATGAGAAACACTTAACATAAACCTAACTCTTACGCTTCTTTAATGATGTTTTACTTCTAACAGCTAAAGGATTAAATGTATCAGAATTTCTAGAAACCGTTTGGCCATTGAAAATTGCCCTAACAAAATTGAAATAAATCACATACCTTATGCTTACTAATATATTCGTATGTCAATTAAACTATACTCAGTTTGACTTATTAATTTAATCTCTGGTATTTTAAAAATATTTATCTATTCTGGTCATTTTACTTTCAATTTTGATTTATTTTTGTCCTTGTAGTTTTTAAAAGTATCCATTTTTGACCCTTAACAATCAAATAAAAATGAAAATGAAAGACCAAAGTAGTCTCTTTCTTTAAAAATATATGAATCAAAATGAACTAAAGTCAAAAGTATAGACATCAAAGTAAAGAATTCTTTTTGACAATATGTGAAGATGGAATAATTGAATCTCTCTTCGATGTTAATAATTAAAGCACTATGCCATAAAAAATATTTTGAGTAAGTAAGTTTTGGGTAAAGTTTCCATATGGTCTCTAAATTCCAAAATAATACACTTTTAGTTTTTAAATTTTTAGTTTGATTTCCATTTAGTCCCTAGTTTCAAAATGTTACAATTTTATCTTTGAAATTTAAATTTTGTTTCAATTTGATTCATAAGTTTCAAGGTTTACATTTTTAACCTTAAATTTTTATAAATACTCATTTTTAGTTCTTCGTATTTATGTCTTAAAAGAATTATAATAATTAATTAAGTGTCACCATTGGTTTTTATTATTATTAAGATGAAGGGAAATTTTCACATATAGAAAAAATGTCAAACTATTTATATAAAATAGCAAAAAAAACACAGATAGACATTGATATACTTCTATCAGCATCTATCAGTGATAGACTTCTATCATTTCTATATAGATCCTGATAGACTTCTATCAGCGTCTATCACAATTATCTAAAAAATTTACTATTTTGTGTAAATAGTTTCTCTTATTTTTCTAATTTTAAAAATATCCTTAAGATATTAAACCATCCATTTCACAATAGATCTGATTGAAGTATTATAAATTATGGGTGAACTAAGCTCATTTTCTCGTTTATCTTCACCAAACTAATGAAAAAAAGAAAAAGGAAAAAGGAAAAATGGGGTAATCGTGAAGGGGTGAATGCGATGGGTCCAGTTTCTGCACGCCTTCAAGGGCTGTAACAGGGAAGCTGTTGAGCTTCAAAGTCCTTTGCTTTTCTCTTGCTTCACTCATACCTTCCTTCCACTTTCTTCTTCTCCTCAAATTCAAATCCATAATCACCAACCAATTTTATTCCCAATTTCAATCTCTCTATGAAATTCTACTTTCCCCCAATATGTTCAATTTTGAAGATGAGCTCATAATCGAACCAGGAGTTTCATGGTTAATCTGGATTCAGCTTCTTGTTATTCTCCTCATTTTCGCCCTTTGTTCTCTTAACATCTTCGCTATTGATTTCTCCAAAACCAATACTACTGACATCAATTCCACTGCCGCCATTGCTTCCTCTTCCAATACTCGCTTCCTTTTCATATGCTCTCACAACGGGAAGATTCTTCCTAACCACGACATCGGAATTGACCCTAATTTGCCGCGGAATGCGCAGGTATGCCGTTTCTCGGCCTGTCTTTTTAACCACCTGTGTAAGAATCTTTGTATGTGTAGCTGGTGTAAGAAATTTTTCACGACTGGAAGGGGAATTTTTCGATTATGTCGAGAATTAGGGTCGAGGAGTTTTCTTTATACAGAATCGGTTAAATTCGTTGGTGTTGTTCACTCTATTTTCCAATTTTGGATTTCTAGATTCCGATAGCTACGGAATCAATTGCATGGATGTTTAACCACCTTTGTATGTGTAGCTGGTGTAAGAAATTTTTCACGACTTGAAGGGGAATTTTTCGATTATGTCGAGAATTAGGGTCGAGGAGTTTTCTTTATACAGAATTCGGTTAAATTCGTTGGTGTTGTTCACTCTATTTTCCAATTTTGGATTTCTAGATTCCACGATAGCTACGGAATCAATTGCATGGATGTTTCCACCTAGATTGATCAGCTTTTTGCTGGCTAATGGGGGAGAATATAGGGTATACAGAACTCTTTAGGTCAATTTACGAATTGAATATATTGTTTAGATTACATAGGAAAATTGGTGTTGATAGTGTCAAGTGGTTCCCTGTGATGCTTGAAAATCAGGGAGGTTTTTCCCTCTGTCTAGTGCCCAAAATTTTCTTTGATTCAACTACATTCTCCAACGTAGAGCCAAAATTCATGGGTAGCAGGACAAAGAACGAACGACCTGCCCTAAGGCCTCGCGAAACTGTAATATCTGCACAATTGGGTGGATGAGATTTCTGCCGGAAGCTCTTACTTGCTTGTACCTATCCAAAACGATTCAGAATGAAAAATTAGGTAAGAAATTGTGTCAGGTGAGTTTCTCATTGAGGCGTGCTGCAAGTGAACACTAGGCATGGAGTTTGAGATATAGACCATGTTGCTGACAGCCAGCTAAAAATTTTGGAATTGAATCCGTATTAACTTTGATCTTGCTCTGTGCTTGAGCTGAATGTTGCTGGAGCTCAGCCAAAATTGCATTGCATCACAACCTTGGAGCTATAGGTCAATAGCAGAATTTACAATTGGAACTTGTCCATAGGAAAGTGGCAATGAAGTGGCATTACACCAAAATTCTACTTGAGGGATATCCAGAAAAATGGCTCATAAAGATTGTATCAGAGATGATGGAGAAGGAAAACCCATTTAAGCAGCCTTGTGATTTTACTGAATGAAGACGCCAGCCATAGAGTGAGAAATAAATAGATGGCACAAATGACAAAATTGACGTCAGCAATCTGCCACAACTTCCTCCAAAGAGCTTGGAATTCATTCAGAGCGCTTTCGCTGGGTCTTATCCAAGGACATTTGTTAACTTCACTTCATTCTGAACCAAAGGCTTTATGAATCTCTCCAACCAAGTAGACACCCTCACTTATTCAACTCACCAATTCCTTTCTCAAGGAAAGGAATTGTTTTATGGAATTTGTATTGTTCATTGCTTTTTCTTGGTATAAAACAAAGCACCCTTTTTCTCATAATAGCTTATCCTTTTAAGTCAATAATTGGACTTCTCTTCTGTAATCACCTTTGGTGTTTGGGGTTATGATGTTATCCCTTGATTTTATTTATCAATGAAATGTTTCTTTTATCAAAAAAAAAAAAAAAAAAAAAAACCAATTCCTTTCTCAAGAGACTCAACTCTTTACTCATCTCCCTCTATGCATTGGTAATGGATTGAACAATGTCTATATCATCGATGCAATCCTGATCCCAAGGAAGAAAATAATTATGAATAGGGTGTTTTATTAATGCTTGAAAGCTATAATTCAGAGCCATGGTGTTAGCTTTTGGTAAGTATTAACTCTCTCTAAATCACCCCCTCTTGTATGCCTATCCTTTGTAACTATCTAGCAGCCCCACAAAAGATGGTAATAGATAGCTTCAATACCATGGATGGGATTCTTATCTCAATGGAGATCACAAATACAAAAAGAGGGTTTTTATAAATGCATTCAGAGTAATGGTGTTAGCATTTCATGAGGATTGGATCTCTCTCAACTAGATTCTTCCTGCCCCCCTTAGATCACCCCCTCGTAAGCCAACATTTTTGTAACTAGAGTTTGTTTTATTATTTACATATGGAGTATTTACTATCCAGGTAAGTATTGATGCCTAATTAGTATCTATTATCAACCATTCAACTATTAGATGGTGAAACTGAACAAGTGGATCCTCTGAACCAGAGTATTATGCTTTTTGTTAATAAATTGCTAAATTGATTTACATTATGAGCCTAATTTCATTCTAGAGCAGTTTTATATAAATCTTTAGCCTACGAATAAGCAAGAAGTTTGACTTCTTGTGCATGTAAAATATTGTCCACGAAAGACCCTAAATTTAAGTTTTAGTTTTATGGAAGGGAAGAATTGAACTCAAGTTGGCTTGTTGCATATTGTATCATCAGTTCTACGTATTCTAAATTTGTAGCCTCAGTTGAAGTGAGCTCTTGCATGTCGTATGTATCGGAACCAAGAATTTACCATTCAAGTGCATTGAATATCTAGATTCATAATGTCTGAAATTGTAACAAAACAATATGCAGGTCACTGACGACCAAAGCATCAGGGGGGAGATAACAAGTAGTACGAGCAGGAGAATCACACCAGTGGGAGAAGGCAGTGTAGTAGGAGGGGAAGGCTCTCAAGAAACCAAGTTAGATCTTCACCCTTGCAGTTATTTCAGGCTTGCTAAATTAGCATTTCTCAGGTGCCTGGGGTTGGACTCTTCAACTGAGAACTCAGTCTCAGATGAAAGACAAAGACAGGAGTCAAGAAAATCCAAAGAAAGTTGATGTATGTCTCACTTTCCCCATTAAATGAACCTGTATGCATTATATCTGTAAGGTAGTTGCGTCTTTACACTGTAATATATCTTTAAAAGCATTATGATTCTCATATCGCATGAGAGAACAAAATTGATTAATTCATCCAAATACATAGTCAAAACAAATGAAATCTTCATTCCAAAATTTATTTCTTAAATTTAAACAGGGAAGAAGATACTCAGAGAGGAAAATATGTTGTTAAAACGTAGGAAAACATAGCGGTACAGGAAGAAATTTTGGCATTGCAGAGAGTAGAGGGCTAGATATCAGTAGAAATAGTTAACGGTTGTGCTTGCAGAGTTTACCAGAAAAAGAACCGTTAAAGTCTTGTTTGGTAACTATTTTATTTTTTGTTTTTAGTTTTTGAAAATTAATCCTATTTGTTCTCAATTTCTTACTATGGTTTGTATTTTTTATAAGTAAAAAGATCAAATTCTTAGTCAAATTTTAAAAACAAAAATAAATTTTTAAAAACTATTTTATTTAATTTTCAAAATTTGACTTGGTTTTTTAAAACATTGATAAAAAGTAAAGAAGAAAGTAAGAAATTACTTTTAGAGGTGGAAGTAGTATTTATAGAGTTAATTTTTAAAAGTAAAAAACTAAATAATTATTAAATGGAGCTTTTAAGTTTTTCTATAAGCCTAAGAGAAGGCAAAAGATTGCAAAACCAGGTGACAACACTGACACTGACTGAGCAACAGAAAGAGATACCAACAAGTCATAATGTAAAACCTACAAGTCGTCTTAGTTTTTTGGCCTCCAAATATTATAGTTTTACGTAGGCAAATTATAGGCAAATATTATATATATATATATAAAATGTAGGAGAATCTTTTGTTTCTTAGTTTGCCCCTATTTTTTAAAAAATAATTTTCCATTTTAGCCTTTCTATACGAGCCATAATTCTTCAAGTGTAGATATCTGTTAAGTGTAATAGGTGCAATCGTCTGCAAAGTTTCAATATCTATCAGCGGCAGAGCTTGATAGACTTTTATCGCTTGAACGATAGACTGAGATAGACTTCTATCGCGGTCTACTGTTAATAGATAGTGAAAATTTTCTATATTTGTAAATAATTTGATATTTTTTTTTATTTATAATAATTTTTCAAAAATTTTATAGGAGATAAATAATTATTTTGGAGACAAAAGTTCTTAAAATTTTAAATATAGAGCAAGGACAAAAGTTTGAAAGAGAAATTTTAGAGAGAAATAAAGTTAGAAATATTTTAGAGAGAAAAATACAGGTAACTTAAAAAAAATTGTTTGAAAAAAAGATTAGAAAAACTAAAAGTAAGAGAGATAAAAAAGATTAGCCCGGAGGAACGATTAAAATTAGGGGGCTTTTTAAATATAGAAAAATTGGGCAAATTATTTACAAGTTATAGCAAAAAAATTACTACCTAAATACAGCCAACTGAAATACCAAAAAAGCCCAGCCCACATACATAAAAAGTTCAGCGACCCGTTTTCACCCAACCCGACCCGACCCGTGTGACCCGCGATTAATAGGCAACAAAAACCACGATTTTTTCCCAAAATCGTTTTTCCCTCCACTCGCTGCGTCTCTTCACCTTCTCATCTCTTCCCTTCTTCCATCACCAACCCACGATTTTTCCCCCAAAATATTTTTTCCCTCCACTTCACCTTCTCAACTCTTCCATTATTCCATCACAACAGCATCTTCACCTTCTTCTACCTTTTCTCTTCTTCATCCAACAACATTTCTTCACATATCTTTCGACACACTCTTCTCCACCTCCACACTGCCAATAAACATCAAGGTTATGACATTTTTTTTTGTTCTGTGGTCATACTTTTTATTTCTCATCAAACTACGAGTCATCATATTTATTAAAACTAATTTTTGTTCTGTGGTCATACTTATTCAACCTAGATTTTGTGAACAGATGGTAAGCAACAAAAAAAAGAAAAATGCTCAAAGGTGAATCATCTAGTAAAGCAACTGAGAAGCAAAAGGAGAACATCAAAAAGAAGGTATAAACATTAATCATAATGTGATAGACAGTGATAGTATACTATCACTAGTCTATCATATTATATATGTTATTATCTTGTACTGTTATTACTATTAGAATGTAACTGTTATTCCTACTGCTTTTGCATGCATGATATAAATGTTACTGTTATTGCTTGAGATTTTTTATAATATCAGTGTGTGTATCAAAGTGTATCCCAGATAGACATTAATAGAACACTATCAATGTCTATCTGGATAATGTGATAGATTATTATTTCTAGTAGAATGTAACTGTTATTGCTACTGCTTTTGCATGCATGATATAAATGTTACTGTTATTGCTTTGAATTTTTTCTGCAATCAATCTGTGTATCAAAGTGAATCACATATAGATATTGCTAGAACACTATCAATGTCTATCTGTTGATAGACAGTGATAGTGTTCTATCAATGTCTATCTGAGTCTATCTGAGTCTATCTGTGCTATGTCTACTGTTTTTGCATGCATAATATAAATGTTACTGTTATTGCTTTGAATTTTTTCTACAATCAATGTGTGTATCAAAGTTAATCACATGTAGACATTGCTAGAACACTATCAATGTCTATCTGTTGATAGACAATGATAGTGTTCTATCAATGTCTATCTGAGTCTATCTGTGCTATGTCTACTGTTTTTGCATGCATAATATAAATGTTATAAATGTTACTGTTATTGCTTTGAATTTTTTCTACAACCAATGTGTGTATCAAAGTTAATCACATGTAGACATTGCTAGAACACTATCAATGTCTATCTGTTGATAGACAATGATAGTGTTCTATCAATGTCTATCTGAGTCTATCTGTGCTATGTCTACTGTTTTTGCATGCATAATATAAATGTTATAAATGTTACTGTTATTGCTTTGAATTTTTTCTACAACCAATGTGTGTATCAAAGTTAATCACATGTAGACATTGCTAGAACACTATCAATGTCTATCTGTTGATAGACAATGATAGTGTTCTATCAATGTCTATCTGAGTCTATCTGTGCTATGTCTACTATTTTTGCATGCATAATATAAATATTACTATTAGAATGTAATTGTTATTGCTACTGCTTTTGCATGCATTATATAAATGTTACTGTTATTGCTTGAGATTTTTTATAATATCAGTGTGTCTATCAAAGTCTATCCCAGATAGACATTGATACAACACTATCAATGTCAAGATAGACAGTGATAGTGTTCTATCAATGTCTATCTGGGATAAACAGTGATAAACTAGTGTAAAATTCTTACATTATTATATAATATTATTGAAAGTGTACTTGCTAATATATTGTTTTAATATATCTTTTAAACAGGTGGAAAATGAATTAATAATTAAAAATGTGAACAAAACTTTATCACTGTATATTTAACTTTGGAAGTCTTCAAGATTGTTAAGAAGAAATTAGATGAAGAAAGTCTAATTCAAGTTAGAAATAGTCCTTTTGGACATTTTCTCAATATTAATATAGAAAGAGTTCCCACACAATTCCTGAATTACTTAATTAGAAGACAATGTTTCACTAAAAAGCCAAATGTCCTAGCTTTCAACTTCAATGGTCACATAGCTGGGTTTGGCTTGAAAGAGTTTTGTATGATCACAGGATTAAAAGGGCACAACTTTCCTACAATAGATTTAGAGGAGGGTAAGGTATCTGAACTTAAAACAATTTTCTTCCTTGAAGATGATCTCATTACTAGGAAAGATATAGATAGAACACTCAAGATGTTACGTTCTTCTGATTATGACAACACAATTAAGGTCAAACTTGCCAACCTCTACATTTTGGAAAGTATTTTAATGCCTAGGCAACCACACAACAAAATCAATTGGAAACATTTGGATATACTGGATGATGAGGAACTTTTTAAGGATTACCCTTGGGGAAGGTTATCTTACAACTTGACCTATTAATTTTTCAAAAAAGCTTCATATAGTGAAAAAGATGCTGTATACCTCCAAGGATTTCCATTAGCATTAGTCTATTGGGCTTTTGAGATAATTTCGAAACTTTCATCTTTAGATATTGGTTTTGGAAGAAAAATTGGAAACAAAGGTCCAAGAATCGTCACATGGCAGTGTTTGGAATCTGATGAATGGAGGATTCTACATGAAAACATCTTTGAAGCAAGTGATGTAAGTAATTCCTTATTTTTCTCTAGACAGAGATTGTAGTCTATCGTTGTCTACAATAGACAACGATAGACTACAATCTCTGTCTATCACAAGAACAATTGTAATACTATTGTTTTCTAACGATTTAACATTTGTTTACATCTAGTTTTGTATAATTCCATTGGAACCAACAGAAGATGAATCTGAATCAACCATCCTTAAATACTTCATTGATTTGGAAAAGAAACAGATGCATGCCAAAGGGGAAGAAAAAGAGAAAGAACGGCAAAATAAAGGATTTGAAGAATTAATTGAAGAAGAAGGAAGGGAAAATGTATCTGCAAAAAGAATGATTGAAGAAATCCAAGAACTGAAGGAAGGCCAAAAAAGAATTGAACAAGAAAATAAGGATTTGAAAGAAGGCCAAAGAGAAATCATCAATTTGTTGAAAACAATTATAGATGGCCTAGATGAAAAAGAAATTCTTCCAAAACAAAATAAAAAAGAAGATGAAGAGACTGTGCAGAAAAATAAGGCTCCTACCTGTAGCCTTCAACTCTTGGAAGAAAATGATAACATTGATGAGATGGTAGAATTTGCAGCACAGTATATCTCTGGGGTAAGTCTTTGAAATGTGTTATTTTATTTTTTAATTGTAACTATACCCTATTTACTAACTACAAATTTATTTTTTTTCTTATAGATTGAAATTGCAAATGATAAACAAAAAGAAAGAGAGGTTTGTAGATATTTATTTGTACAGATAGACAGTGATAGGTGTCTATCACTGTCTATCACTATTATATTTGTGTTTCATTTGTATTTTTTGTTGTAGGGATTTGACATCCAAACACAAGAAATTGAAACTCAAGATTATTCTGAACATATTAGAACTTTAGATTTGGAAACTCCAAAAACACAAGTGTTGACAGAGTCAGAGGAGGCAAGTCTTCTAAATAAGTTATCTTATTTATTTTTTAATTGTAATTATACATTCACTAATTATAAAGTTGTTTTCTCTTGTAGATTGAGGTTGGAAATGACAAAGAAAATGAAGCAAGGGTTTGCATATAAATTCTCTGTTTGATTTCTGTTTTTTGTGACTGGAATATGTTATATCTTTGGGTTCTATCAATGTCTATCTGGGATAGACAGTGATAGACTACTATAAAAGTATATCCTAGATAGACGAATAGATAGACAATGAAAGTGTGTTATCAATGTCTATCCCAGATAGATATTGAAAATCTCATATTTTAATTAACTAAATTTTTGTGTTTGATTTTTGTTTTTTGTTGAAGGAGTCTGAAACCCAAACACAACAAAACTCAACAATAGACTTGGAGGGTACTCAGACAGACCTCGCTGAAAAGAGAACTGAAAACGTTTGATTCTTCTCTTAAGCTACTTTATCTTAAACTTAATTTTCAAGGATAAATACTAAAATAAGTCTATCAGTGATAGACACTGATAGAAGTCTATCAGTGTATATCACTGTTTGATTATTAAATTTCTTAAATTTAGAGCTTTATTAATTTCTATCATATACTTGCAGGAAGATCAGGTTGAACAACAAGAATTTGAAGTTCAAGAAGTGGTTGAAGAAAAAGAAAAACAAAAAAAAGAAGAGAATCAAAGAAGGGAAACAAGGTTAAGAAAAAGAAATGATCAAAAGGTAAATGTATATATACGCAATGATATTTGCCTATCATTGTATATCTGATATACCATGATAGTATGATAATGTTCTTCTTTTTTAACTTCAATTTTTTTTTATTGCAGCAAAAAAATGAAAAGCAACAAGTACAAGAAGAGAAAACTGAGGAGGAGCATGTTGATACTGATCAAGAAGAGATTGAAAGAAGAGGAAACAAAAGAAAACAGAAGGGGAAACAAGTTGTTGAAGATAAAGGGAAGCATAAAAAGTTTAGATCGAAAGTGGTAGAAGATAAACATGTTCAGAATGAGAGACCAAAAAGACAGCGAAAACCAACAAAAAAGGCAATAGAAAATGAACATGAAAAAAAAGGTCTCCCCAAAGAAGAAAACTAAAAGGAAGGACTCCCCACAGAGGACCGAAATGGAAGCATTGATGATGGATAGTGCTCCAAGCTTTGACCTGAAAATTTCTCAACTAAAATCGCAGTCTCAATCTCAATCTCAACCTCAATCTCAATCTTAGTTCTAGAACTTTCGATTTTTGAAGTTTCTTTTTGTTGACAATTAACTACTTTTGTGGTAATATGTTTGTACTGATTGGCTTGGTTGGCTTGGTGACACATAGATACTTGTTTGACAATCAACAACTTTTGTTACTATTTTAATACATATTTTAGTTGGTGGTGTTGTTATTGATAGATAGTTGTTAGACAATTACACAAGTTTTGTAATGCATGAAAACTTCAGCATCTTTCTGGAAATAGACACAGATAGTTAACTATCAATGTATATCGTAGTGATAGAAGCTTGATGTCTATCAGTGTTTTTTTTTTTTTTTTTGCTATCCTTTGTAAATAGTTTGACATTGTTTCTATGGTAAAAATTTTCCTTCAAAACGTGAATATCACAAGAGTCTATTTGTATCTATCTACTGATAGACAGTGACAATAGTCTATTAGTGTCTATCAATAGATAGACACTAATAGATAGACTCATATCTGTACATATTGATAGACACTGATAGACATCTATCAGTGTCTATCACTAAAGTTAGTGTGTTCTGATTCAATACAAAACTTAAGATAACATACCATTTGTTATAAGTCAAGACAATACTGTACATATTGATAGACAGAGATAGACATCTATCAGTGTCTATCACTAAAGTTAGTGTGTTGTGTGCTTCAATTCAAAACTTAAGATACCATACCATATGTTTACAAGTTAAGAGAATAAATCAACACAGTAGTCTCGATAGACACTGATAGATAGACTCATATCTGTACATATTGATAGACATTGATAGATATCTATCACTGTCTATCACTAAAGTTAGTTTGTTTAGTGACACCATTTTTTTACAAGTCAAGAAAATAAATCAAGAACATAACTTTCATAAATTGTAATATCAATCTATCTGTCAATACATGTAAAATATATAAAAAAAAAAAATACAAAGAAATGATCACATCTGATTAAATGGTTCAAGTTTACAAGTCCTACTATTGTGACCTTTGCGATTACAATGACTACATTTTAATGAACTTTTAAATTCACCAACAGATACAATCCTGTGTTTTTTAGGTCTTCCAGCTTGACGTTTAACAATAGGAGGTAATGCTTTCATGACATCGTCTGCAACCCTCCAATCTAAATGAACTCCAACTGGTCGAACACAACATTTATATGTTTCTGACAATATTCTTGAATAATAATACTTAGATACATAAGAATAACTATCCAAATTAAGCATCCGAATAATAGCAAGTGCATGTGCACATGGAATTTCCTCAAAATCCCATACTCGACAACTGCAAGATCCCAAGTCTAGCTTCACTATGAATTGTTTGTCTCCATCCATTACCTTGTATTCAACATTGGTAATGGGATCAACCTAATAAATAGAAAAAAGAAATGGAATCAGTATCAAAAATAAAAATGGTTAATGACAGTATCAGTGAGTATCTCCAATAGACAATGATAGTAGCGTATCTAAGTCTATCAAAGATAAACACTAATAAACTCTATCAGTGTAATAGACAATGATAGTACTCTATCAGTGAGTATCTCCAATAGAAATTGATAGTAGTGTATCTAAGTCTATCAAAGATAAACACTAATAAACTCTATCAGTGTAATAGACAATGATAGTAGTCTATCTGTGTCTATCAAAGATAATTAATCAGTGTTCATCTCTGATAGACCAAGATAGAACTCTATGTCTATCATTCATTTTCTATATCCAAATATATTTAAATTTTACCAGGAAACTTCTTGATTTTTCATGTTCTTGACGTAATATAACCTCAGCCCAAGTACTCAAAACAGTTTTCATTGAAAAGACAGCTTTACTTCGATCATAAAACCACTTTTGCAATATATCTCTAATTGAATCAAGCAGACTAGCAACAGGTAAATCTCTAACATCCTTTAAAACTGAATTTACACTTTCTGCAATATTTGTTGTCATCATTCCATACCTTCTTCTTCTTGAATACGCACGAGACCACCTCTCAAAACCAACATTACTAAGATAACTTCGAATCTTCGGACAAATTGATTCCATTGATTTCATATTGTACTCAAAGTCATGAAAAGTGTAAGATTTAGCACAACTAAAGAAAAACTTGTCAATCAATAAATCCTTAAAAGAAAGCTTCAAATTTCTTAAAAGATGTTGCATGCACACACAATACTCAACATTGCTGAAAACACTTAAAACTCCTTTAGGAATGCTCAGATGCCTATCAGAAACAAATACTAAATTTTCACGATCCCCAAAACTATTCTGTATGTTTTCAAAAAACCATTTCCATGATGCATCATTTTCTGAATCTACAATTGCAAATGCAAGAGGGAAGATCTGATTGTTACCATCTACTGTTGACGCTGTTAAAAGAGTACCAACAAACGTACACTTCAAAAATGTACCATCTACAGATATAGTAGGTCTACAATACTTCCACCCTTCAATGGATGCACCAATAGCCATGAAACAAAATTTGAAATGCCCATTTTCATCCATTTCTAAAGCAGTATACGTACCTGAAAAAAATACATAAAAAACTTAATAGATAGACAGTGATAGATGCTTGTCACAATCTATCAGAAATGAACAATCATACACAACTATCGCTGATAGACAGAGATTCTTGTCTACCATTGTATATCAGAAATGGACAGATTTATAAGAAAAGAACTCCAACAGTCATACCTGGATTCATTTCCTTTAGCTTTTCAAAGAACCTTGGAATCAAGCTGTATGACTCAGCTGCATCACCTTTTAATAACCTTATTATATGTTCTTTTGCCCTCCAAGCTTTTTGATAATTAATATTAACACCAAGTTTTGTACGAGCCTTATGCATAATATCTCTAGGAATGGATTTATCAGCAGAGATAAACCTAAAATCATCCTTTAAGCAATCACCAATTACAAATGAAGAAGCTTGCCTATGACAACTTTGAGTTGTATTCATTGAACAATTATGGTCAGCAATGTACTTCCTAAGCATCCAAAGCTCACTGCCCTTGTACCGAGACCTAACATACCATGTACAACTTTCTTGCAAACATTTTAACTCAAGTGACTTTGAATTTGATCTTTTAGTGCTAAATTGGAAATTCTTCTTCACTGCTAGTATGTAAAAACACTTTGACACTATGTCTTTACTTTCAAATACATCTTTTTCCTTCAAATCACCATTAAAATTAATATCTCTTATAACTTCATCATTTGAAGAAGAAGAAGAATCTAAACACAACATTCTGTCACCACCTATACTACTAATAGTAGAAGATCCTTCCAAAGAACAATCACTTACGTGAGCAATTAAAGGATGTTTAGTGATTGCATCTTTAGCCAAAGTCAAATACCAACAAACGTCCTTATCTTGTTTTATTGGAAACACAGTTTCAATATTATTTTTACCAAGATCCAATATCACTAACAATTCTAATAAACCATCCAAATGAATCTCATCACCTATCAATGCAACTAAACTATTGAAGTCTATCATATCATCCACCAAAAGTCCAGTAACCTTATAATTCTCATATATATTATAGTGCTTCCACTCTCCACCATAAAGAACAATTATAGGAATGTTATTTACCATGAAGACAAACAAAAATTATATAAGAAACTAATAGTGAAAAAATGTATATTACAAATAGATATGCATAAAAATCTATCACTATCTATCATTACACAACAGCTACATAATAGGAAAAAGGAACTGATAAACAATTATAGTTTTCTATCAAAGTCTATAAGTGATAGACAATGATAGACTGCTATCTCTATCTATCAGTGTCTATCACACAATAACAGAACTGTCCCTGCTTTTGAATTTGGATCAACTCCTTAAGCAATTGCATACACTAAATGAAACTAATATAAGTGGAAACCACCAAGTTGCAACACCATTGATAGAGGAAACTTGCATGGATAGCTCAAAAGCACAATAAATAAAATTGCATAGCTAAAAAACAGGAAACCACAACTGTGATACATAATGATAGAGGGATTTGTAATAAAAATTCGTCAACACTCTACTCATAGCAACAAAAAAAAATCTCCAAAAAAAATAGTTAAAATCTAAAACACAATGGTAAAAACAGATCAGATCGAAAGAACATCAAAAACTAATCCAAACATTGATGATGGAGAAAAAGAAACGGTACCACACTTTTGGCGACTCCAAATCGTGTTGGATATTAAGCTATCGCAAACTTCAACATTGTTGCAGACGACGAACAGATCAAAACGACAAAAGAACCACGTCGGAAAAAATGCGAAGAAACCTTACTGATCGAATGAAATAAAATGATTAGAGAAACACTATCTATAATCTTGTTGTGGTGAGCTTTGGAGCGTTTGGTGGATGAACAAGAAATCAAAGAAAAATCGGCGAGCAAGACGATGAGAAACGGCCGCAAGCTTCAACAAGAAATAAAAAAAAAAATCGCCGAGGAAGACGATGAGAAACGAGCGCAAGATTCAATTTGTTGAAGGGAAATTTTGGAATATTTAAAAAAGGAAAGGCGCGCCTCCCGTTGGACAAAATTTTTGCTATAAGGTGTAAATATTTTCAGATTCTTTCTATATATAATAATTCCCCTTAAAATTAAGTATGTTTTATATGTACTATTTTATATTTTTTTATGAGATTAAATTTTATTTATATTCCACATTGATTATGGTGCATTTAAAATTTAGGATGATTATGGTTATAACCTGTCAAAAAAAAAAAAAAGAAAAAAAGAAAAAAAAAAAAGGAAGGGTAAAAAGTAAAAAAGATATACTTTGATATTTTCAGGTGCATATCACGTGTTCATTACTAGTATATATATAAAGTAAAAAAAAAAAAGAAGGGTAAAAAAGAAATGCTCTCAACATGGTAATCCATAAAATTAATGTTTCAAGAGAGCATCTAAAATTCTCTAGATGTCTTCTGTAAAGACATTTTACTATGCTCGATCATACATACTGAGTAATCACATTCCCATCATATGAGCTTGAAGATAAGACACCAAATATAAATATGACATGCTGTCCAAATTTATAATGAAAAAGATGCATCAAGTAAGAGTTTATGGTTTGTTTTGTTAAAAACTCTTTATTTAATAAAAAGATTTGATTCATTTTGTCGAAATTGTATGAGGTTCGTTTTCAAGCTTATGCATGCATGTAGTATTTTCCTGTTAGCATGTGTCAGAAGTCGGGTCGTTACAGATGGTATTAAAGAGAAACCTCTCCTAGCAAGATGTGGTTCGGGGACGAACCAAATGGAAGCTGGTGGGCATGTAACGACCCAAGTTTGGGGGAGGGGGACATGAATAAATCAAGGTCACATTCGAATGAGAGGGATTTTGAAGACATGAAAGTATAGTTAAAAAAAGACTTAAAAAAATTGAAAGTTACTATCTATACCAACAAGGTGCACCTTCCTTTTTGGTGGCTCAATCATAAGAACTCCACAGTTAAGTATGCTTAGTTTGGAGCAATTCATGGTTGGCTGATTAAAAACAAGAATTTCATAATTATGGTGTTTATTAATTATATTTTCAGTTTTAAGTCCTTTATTTATTATTCAGGTTACATATACTTCATGGCTAATTATGATCATAAATTGTGAGAGTTACAACTCTCGAAATGTCTCATAAAATATTTAGGGTTTTATATTGAGGCTATATAAAACTATTTAATTTGTATTGAGACATGAAAGATTTGGAAATGTAGAATTTTGAGTTTGAAACCTTGAAAAGCTTTTAAGCTTTGTGTCTTGATGTGTTCTTGTGACAGAATACATGAATATGTGGAGCATTCAAGTGAGGGTCGATCTATCTTGCTTGTGAAATGCTTTGAAGATCCGTGTTTGATAGGAGTTTAAAGCTTTGTCCAATCCTTGGTTCATTAGATCATTTAAGTAATTTGAGATCTAGCCTATTTTTGAAGTTGAGATTAAATTGGTTTTGGGGCCGTTAGGATTCACTCGAGAATCTTTAGATGTCAGAACATTTTACATTACCATAAAACAAATGCAATAATTCAAATGCCTATTCCTGCTAAACAATGACCACTAATTGATAGATAAATCTTATTTTATAACAACAACAACCAACGTAATAATAATAAAATTAGTTTCACAAAATTTGATCCTAGCAAGTGTTTGGCGTTTGAGATGTGCACTTCCTTTTTAGTATGGTCTTGAGTGGGTGCATTATCACATCACATTCTTAGGCTTCTTGATTAATATGGCGTTTGAGATGTGCACTATAGGCTCCACGGACTTGCTAAATCTAACCCATTTTTCTATTTAACCGTGTTTCTTACTTCATCTATATATATATATATATATATATATATATATATATATATATAATAAGATTTTAGTCCCTAGGCCCAGTTTAATAATAATTTAGGTCCCGTTTAATTTTTTATTTTTAGTTTTTAAAAATATACCTATAAACACACATCTCACCTCTAATCTCTTACTTTCTTATCTACTTTTTAACTACGTTTTAAAAAATTAAGCCAAATTTTGAAAAAAAAAAAAAAAAAATAGTTTTTTAAAAATTTGTTTTTGTTTTGAGGAAATTATATTAAATGACAAAACTGCTAAAAATATTTATAAATATAGAAAAATTTCACTATCTATCTACGATAGACCGCGATAGACTACTATCTATGTCGCGATAGACTACAAATAGTCACAGTTAGTAGTTTATTGCAGTATATCACAAATAGACAGTGAAAATTTGCTATATTGTAAATATCTTGGTTTATTTTTCTATATTTGAAAACAACCATTGTTTTTTAAAGTTGACTAAGAATTCAACACTCATACATAAAGGTACAAATCATTGTAAGAAAAATGTGAGGAAATAAACTTAATTTTCAAAAACAAAAAACGAAATAGTTACCAAATGGGGCCTAAGTTTTTAGTTTTTAGTTTTTGAAAATTAAGCTTATAAACACCATTTTCAACTCTAAAATTTTTTAATTTGTTATCAACTTTTTACCAATATTTTCAAAAACCAGGTCAAAGTTTTGAAAACTAAAAAAAGTAATTTTTAAAAATAAGTTTTTATTTTTAAAATTTGGCTAAAAATTCTAGTCGTTTACTTAGAGTAAAGAGTAATTAATTTAAACGATAAAACTATTAGAAATATTTTCAAATATAGCAAAATATTTATTTTATCGGTGATATACAACATAGATACTAATAGATAATGATATTTTACTATATTTATAAATAAGTTGAGCACATTAAAATTTTACTATATTTATAAATAAGCTGACTCATTTTTTATATATTTTGAAACTAGTTTTTAGAATAAAAATTTTTTAAAAAAAAAAGAAAAGAAAAGTTATCTTAAAGTTGACTAGTGGTGGATTGGAATTTTCAGCAGCGTCAAATATCTTAACGTCAGATGTATATTATATTACCAGAGTTCAGCTCAGCCGTATTCATATTTGTTGACCTCAACAAAATTCCAATACCCAAACTTCAAACGGCCATCTGGAACAATACACAAAGCCTTCCGATTCGAAGGTCAGGCAATCGATTCCATTGGCAAAGAAAAAACAAAAATCGCTATCACAAAGATGATCTGAAAACCCAGCATCGTCTGCTTGTAAATCTGATATTGGACGAAAACTTTCCTTCCCCAATATTAAAATGGAAATGTCAGAATACCCATTTGAATGTTGTTACCTATGAGTCCCAAGCTTCTTCTGGGGTTTCTACAAGCTGAAATTGGTATCCCAGATCCGCCGTTCATTCGATTGGATTTGTGGGTCTTGACGTGATTTCTCTGTTTCTCACTTTCCTCCTCTGCTATTCGATTGGATCCTTACACTTTGCTTCCAACTTTCCTGGAAGACATGAAGTTAGTACCACATTTTCTTGCTCTTTTCTCTCCTTTGTGGTTCCTGCTGTTTTCTATTTTCTAATGTGTTTTGAATTTGTATTGGATGTGTTCTAACAGTTGGATTGTTCATGCTTGAGAACTGGATTTGTTTTGTACTGTTTTATCTCATTCTTTTCGTTTCATGTGGTGGGTTAGGTCTAGTTTCGTTTGAATGATGTTCTATCTTCATTTGTTCAGTTTTGTTCCAAATTTTGTTGGAAGAATCTCTTATTTATGCAGAAAGATGAATGAAGTGCAAGAAAAGATATTCTGTCTTAGTTCAATCATTAGGCTCCACTTTTGATAATCATTTAGTTTTTGGTTTTCAAAAATTAAGCTTATAAATATGTTTCTTTATTTTGTTATCCACTTTCCACCATTGTCTTAAAAAACCAAGTCCCATTTTGAAAACTTTTTAAACAGTTTTTGTTTTTATGAGTTCACTAAGAATTTAAGTGCTTCTTCAAGAAATGTGAAAACCATAGTATGAAATTTAGGAGAAAGCAAGCATAAATTTCAAGAAGAGAAAGCTAATACAAAATCCTTACCATTCAGGCCTAGGATTTCTAGTTTCATAATGCTCTCTGATTTGTTAAATCGTGCTCATATAATATTCTTTTCTTTATTTTCTCATGTATTCATTGATTTGTTTTTGAGATATGGCCAAGATTTAAAAGTTCATGCAAAAAAATGTAGAAATATGAAGGCCTAGATATCAGAAACAGAAAATAAAATATAAAATTGCTATCAAAATAATGTTGAAGCAAATATTATCTTAGGCAACACTGTTTTTGATTGAATGCTTTTACTGTAATGCTGCCAACATTTCCATCCAACTCATAATGGTGCTGTGATAACAACACTATATTTGGTTACTGAATTTGGAGATTCCTATTTCCTACTATTCACCAACTCTGTTATTCAATTCCTTACACCATCTACAAATGAACAGGAACAAAAAAATATATGGGGTCTCTATCTCTTTGATTCTTATCAACTTGGCAGCTATAATGGAACGAGCCGATGAGAATCTCCTACCGTCGGTTTACAAGGAAGTTAGTGAAGCTTTCAATGCCAGCCCATCTGATCTAGGATATCTTACATTTATAAGGAACTTTGTGCAGGGATTATGTTCACCCTTGGCTGGTGTTCTAGTTCTAAGTTACGACCGTCCTAAAGTTCTTGCAATGGGGACCTTTTGTTGGGCCCTTTCGACAGCTGCGGTCGGTATCAGTATCGAGTTTAAGCAAGTTGCATTCTGGAGAGCCCTGAATGGCTTTGGCTTGGCTATTGTGATTCCAGCACTCCAATCTTTCGTTGCTGATAGCTATATGGATGGTGTTCGGGGTATGGGATTTGGCTTGTTAAGCCTCATCGGTTCCTTGGGCGGCATCGGAGGTGGTGTCTTTGCAACGGTTATGGCTGGTCAACAGTATTTTGGCATACAAGGATGGCGCTGTGCCTTCATTCTGATGGCTACATTGAGTGCAATAATCGGTATCCTTGTTTACATGTTTGTAGTTGATCCTAGAAAAACAATTAGCAACATTCAGGATAGTTCAGATAGGTATCGGCTGAGGTTTGTTAGTTGTTAATTTTATTTTATTTTATCACAAGTTCTATGTTCTGTTTTCTAACTTGTTTGGTATCTGGTTACAGGGATAATTTGATAGACCGGTCCTCGCCTAATTCATCATCGATATGGTTCGAATCCTGGACTGCTATGAAAGCTGTTATGAAAGTGCCTACATTTCAAATTATTGTTCTGCAGGGCATAGTCGGATCACTGCCTTGGACAGCCATGGTGTTCTTCACTATGTGGTTTGAACTAATCGGTGAGTATTGCTTCGATTTGCCCCGCCTCCAATGAACAGTATAATATCATCTTGTGGACAAGAAGTTAGTTAGTACGTTCGCAATATGTCGGTATAAATATGAGTATATGACAATAAATAGAACACCTTTCTTCACCTGCGTTGTATATCATTCAAAGTTGATTATGTTTTCGATACATCCGATGCTGTTCTTTCAGGTTTTAGTCATAACGGTACTGCAGTTCTACTTAGTCTTTTCGCTGTCGGGTGTGCATTGGGATCTCTCCTAGGCGGTTTAATTGCAGATAGGCTGTCAAAGATCTATCCTCATTCTGGCCGAATCATGTGTGCTCAATTCAGTGCTAGTATGGGCATACCATTCTCATTGTTGCTCCTCCGAGTCATTCCGCAGTCTATTGATAGCCTTCTCGTCTTCGGTGTTACTCTCTTTTTGATGGGCTTAACCATCAGCTGGAATGGCACTGCTGTCAATGCCCCCATATTTGCTGAGGTTGTCCCAACCAAACACCGAACCATGATATATGCATTTGACCGTGCGTTTGAAGGCTCATTTTCATCATTTGCTGCTCCTCTGGTTGGTATTCTCTCGGAGAAAATGTTCGGATACGACGACACAGCTAGAGCTTCGTTACCGAAGGCTCTTGCATTGTCAAAGGGGCTTCTTACAATGATGACAGTTCCTTTTGGCGTTTGTTGTTTGTGCTACACTCCATTGTATAAATATTTCAGGCTCGACCGTGAAAATGCTCGAATGCAGAGTACAAAAGGTGCTAAACCTGTTGATTACCTCTAATGAACTGTGTAGGAATATATTGTAATTCCACTGCCAATGTAATTTCTTTTTTTTTTTAAGCCCATTTTTTTTCCTTTTAGAATTTTCTTCATATGAACATGATTAAGCATTTCAGGTTAAATTGGGCACTTTTTTTTGAGAAACATGAAGGATTAGAGACTCTTGACTGTTTTATAGTTATTTTTTCCCCTTCACTTCATTCATTCATTCTTTCACTCACATCAGTTATTAACATCTTCTGTGATTCAAACATGAAACAGAGCATTATTTGCTCTGCTGGTTCTTGGTTGGTAGGAAGAACCATGGTATTAAGTTTTTGTCCACATCTCAATTTTTCTATTTAGATTTCTACATTTTCAAGGATTTGACATCGACATGAGAGGTCAATATTTTTATTATATCGTAAAAAAATTCACGAAAAAGGAAGGGGTACCGTGTTGGTATAGGAAGTAACTTTGAATTCTTTTAAGTCTTTTTTAACTATACTTTCATGTTCTCAGAATTCCTCTCATTCGATATTTTTTAAAATTGATGGATCTACTAAACACAAAATTTAAAGTTTAAATTTTATCAGATATAAATTTAATTTTATATCTAATACATCAATTAATTACTAAAATAATAATAAATAAATAAACTAAACTCAACAGATAAACTTAATTGCATATACATTTAATCAGAGATTGTAGATAATTTGAATCTTCCATTCCATCCTATGTGTTGAACTTAAAAAAATAAAAGAATAAATAAAAAAACTAGATTCAACAGATGTCACTTGTATTCAATGATTCATGTCCAACGTTTGAAACATGAGTTTGAATATTCTTCACATTCCTCTTTATTGACCAAAATCGTTTTGAATTACAATATAATAGGTTTGTGAGTTGCACACTTGTCCCACGTACATGTCTACATTTCGAAATTGGAAATATCTCTTCTTATATATTTTTTTTTCTATATAAATTCTAAATTATTGAGTTTTTTTAAAGGAAATTATTATAAGTGAAAAAATATCCGACTATTTATAAATATAGTGCGGTCTATCAAATAGATAGTAAAATTTTTTTATATTTGTAAATAGTTTGATATTTTTTTATTTTTGAAAACAACCTTTTTTAAAATTAAATTTTTAGGTTAAAATACCATTTCCATATATGTATTCTAGATTTTATTCTATTTCAGTACATATTCTTTCAATTGTTCAATTTTGATCTATTTACTTTCAATATATCTTAAATTTAGCCGTTTAATAAATCTTAAGTTTAGTCCTTCAAAATTAATTTTTTTATCAAAATTAGTTAAATAATATTAAGAATTTTCATGTAAGAAAATACACTTGAATATCTTTTCACATTTTGTAAAGAGAATGCTCGTAGAAACTAAGCTATTTGGGGAAAAATCAAGAACAAAAAAAATAATATATAGACTAATTTTCAGATTTATTGAAACTATAAGACTAAAATTGGATATCTGAAAGTATGAAACCAAAATAAACCAAAATAAAAAAAATACATAATTCATAATGATTGTTCAACCTATTTTTTGTTACATGTTTCGCCGAAATTATATATAATATGTATTAGTAGTAAAAGAGTCTGTTATTTAAATGTCTTGTAATCATAATATTAAATTTTCATCGATATGTCGAAATTTTCATCGATATTTCCATATTTCCATAGGTTCGATATCGATACAAGGGATGGATCGATATTTCCATTATATCGTAGAAAAACTCACTAAACACGAAATATAAGTATCAAAATGCCACTTATATAAATATAATATAAATAATAGATTTTTTTTTTTACTTATTTGAGAATAATAAAATGTTTATTTTCTAATTTAAATTTAATTTTTGAATCTTTTGTTTTTATAAGTTTTCCAGAAATATCTATCAAAATCGACATTTTATCGATATTTCTATTAAAATTTCGGTAAAACTAAAACCTCCATATTTTCATTGACATTGATATTTTAAACCTTACTTGTAATCAATGATGACGACGACAGATAATAATAATAATAATAATAATTACATAGGGTGGAACAGCCACAAAATATACTCCGGTCCCCACAAAATATGCTTTGTTTTTGTGGCACATTTAATATGGAGAAAATTATGAGAAAAAAAAATGAGAAGTTGAAATTATTATTTTTAATTTGACATGCTTGATTGATGTAATAAGACTAAAAAAAATGAAGATTTTGATTCTCCACCAGGCTATGGGTTTTGATTCGTTGATGGCCACGAAATTGTGAATGAATATTTTTAGAAAAGTTACAAACATGAGAAGGAGTCTATAAAAAGAAAATTATTATAAGTAGAAAAAATATCAAACTATTTACAAATATAGAAATATTTCATTGTCTATTAATGATAAACCGCGATAGACTTTTTTACTTGAAAAGATTTTGTGACACTTAAAAGTTATTGTAGTTATCTTTGACGACTTTTTTTATTTAGTTGTTGAATTGACCATCAAAGTAAGAGTATTTTTTTTATATCCATGAATGTCTGGGCCAACTTACGCGCACCTCGACTAATCTCACAAGATAACCTGTCTGACCCTAGAATATTTAGGTGTCAAGGAAACCTGTAGGATATTAAATCTTAGGTAGATGACCACCATAGATTGAACTTATGACTTATTAGTTCTTTGATCTTTTTTACAACCATCAAAATAAAAGTATGAACACGATGACATTATATTATTGTGATATTAACAAACAATTAATGACAATTATTAATTGTCATTATCAAATCTACCATGACAAGTTATTATTATTAATAAACAACTCAAGAATTTGATAGTTTTGTACATATATGGATATTAACGATAATGAAAAAATTGTTGTTGGCATGCACGTACTTATAGGTAGCATTCATTTCTAAGGTCATACACGTATTTTCAATGTTACCATTGTTATCTTTTGCATCCTTTTACACTTGTTCACTTGTCAACTTTCAACTAACATATTAAATCACCAATTGATCTAAAAGCTTAACCTAATGGACGATGATAAATTTAATTATATCATCTAACACTCTTCCTCACTTGTGGGGCTTGAATTATGAAAAAGACCCAACGAGTGGAAATCAATTTTAATTGGGGAGGAAATAACAATGCAAGAGTTTGAACACAAGACCTCTCTGAACCACCTACTCTGATAGCACAACATATCCCAACATATTTTTTTGTCATCATTCGGTTCCATTTGAAATAGTTGTTCGATAAAAATTGTTTTGAATCATACTAGACTTTGTGAGACCGATACATTACATGTATACTTAACATGTAGCTGACTCAATTTCTTTTTATAGATTCCATCCCATCCATTCTTTACCTTACATAGAACTCTTTGGAACCAATTAGCATATACCATTGTCATCATTTTATACAAAATGTTACCCAAAGTCCTAGGTTTTTATTTAGTTAATGACTTGAAATTCCTCACTTTTGGGATAAGTGCTACATGAGTTTTCTTCTCTTTTTTTTCTATTTTTTTCTATTTTTATTTCTAATTAAGATATCTAGGAAGCTTTCAATTCTTTTGTGCCAATAATATCCTAAAGCATTTCATTATTCAAGAGCTTACTCTTTAGTCCAAGTATAGTCCTATTAATTTTCAAAGTACACCTACACAACTAAATATTAAAATAATGACAAAATACTTGGCACTAACCACTCTTTTGTACCTATTAGGGCTTTTTGATCAACATCTGAACTTTTATTTCTGATATTTGAAATTAAGCTTAAAAATATTACTCTCATGTAAAAACTAAAAAGATAGTTAGAAGAATTTATTTTTGTTTTTATAATTTTACTAAGATCTCAAATATTTATTTAAAAGAGGTGAAACCATGATAAGAAAAGTAGGAGAAAAAAAACATAAATTTCAAAATCAAAAAATTAAAAATGAAATTATTATCAAATGAGACCTTAACAATCATTTCCTTATACAGTGATCTATTCAGACTCATTTTAATAATATCCCAAATGATATATAATATATATATATATATATATATATATAGAAAAATTTCTAAAAATACAAAAATAAGGGAAATTATTTACCTAAAATAGCAAATTTTTAGATAGTTGTGATAAACGCTAATAAAAATCTGTCAGGGTCTATCAGTGATAGAAATGATAGAAGTCTATCACTGATAGATGTGTTGATAGAAGTCTATCAATGTCTATCAGTGCTTTTTTACTATTTTCTATAAATAGTTTGACATTTTTTTTTATCTGTGAAAATTTCCCATATATATATATATATATATATATATATATATATATATATATTGACAATACATCCTTTTCTCTTTTTGGAAATTCATCTTTCTTTCTCTTTCATTAGGCATTGAAATAATCAGCTGTTTCTATAAATGTTTGGTGGTCTTTTATTTGTTTAAATACAAATGGCATATAAAACAAATAAAAGGCCACCAAACATTTACTAAAATATTCATCTATTTATTTAATTTTTTATTCTTTTTTTTAAGACCAGTAGTGAACAATAAACAACCAAAATTCACTACTTCCAAATCTCATCTTTATGAATGAGGAAGATACTATCATCTTTCCAGATCAAAGAACAATCTTGAAAAGAAGTCAAAACCACTATATCATAGGTAAAATTATTTTCCTCTCTAGAGATATAACAAAAAAGAACAACATTTGATTCCTTTCTAAAATCTACTATATTAATAAAGTTTAACCATATACATCAAATTATGGAATAATTGGCATGGACTACCTGAGGTCTCTACTACTAACAAAGCCACCCTATATTTTTAGAAGCAGTACATTTTGTCCATTTCAATGTAATTAGTTCGACCACACACCAGATTAAGATGCTATCCTTACAAGCTCAATAGCTTATTTATTTCTCAACAAAGTACAACCATAATGATAATTTGTAGAAATACAAGTTATTCTATCCTTTTATTTAAGGTAATTAGGGAAATTCGCAAGGAAATGGTACCATTTTGTCATAAATTCTAGCAAATAAGCATGCTTTGCGATCATGCATCTACATGCGCTTAAAATCTGGAAATCATGAAATTTTTTATGTTTCATCGCAAGAGTGAAAGAAGAAAAGACATTGTAAAGAAATGTTGTTGCCACGATCGCATGAATACGAAGAAGGCTACCAACGTGTTTACAAAACAAGCCAAGCGATGAGAAAAGAAATCGACATATACAGGCGACGACTGTCAAATCTACAGAGCAAGTTGGTAGCTGATTTGATAGATTCACAGAAGAACCAATGAACCCATGACGCAGCGAAGCAGGACATGAAATTTAATGTATGCATCAGGAAATCATTAGAGAATGGGTTGGTTGAGTCGAGAGATTAACTTTCCCAGGAGAAAAGGAGAGCATCGCCATTATCAGTTTTTAAGCTTTTCTCAGCAGAATTCTAAATACAAAACTCAGAATTCTTCTTGGAATAGTGAGAGTCATCCTCAACTTTGAAGTGTTTATCTGCAAGCAGTCAATCTAAAGCCTGCGAGATCAAGACATTGTCTCAACGACTCAACGTTCCCATTTCCAGTTCCTTTCTTTACTTATCTTTGTATTATGAATTGATATTGAAAGATTTTTTATTCTTAATACCAATATAAGTTTCTATCATCTATCCATGAATACTTCCTCTGTTCTGAGTATTGATTTCTTAACGGTTTAGGGAGATTAGTCTAGTGTTCTCGAATTTATGCATGATTAAGCCATATGTATTGTTTGATGTGCAATTAATCCTTGCTTAGATCTGTTGAGAGATAAGTTTAAGCTAGAGTTCTTGTCTGAGAAGGTGAAAAAACTATATGAAAGCATTAAGCAACTAGGGGTAACACTTTAGAGATAAAGTGAAACTTTCTATTTAGTCAATCATCGCATACACCTTAGAAATAAGGGAAAATGTGGTTCAAGGACTGAGAAGTCAGCGTAGATTTTGAAAGATTGACAAATGCATTTCATGCATAAGTGAAGAAACGCTAGGAATGTCTCTTGATCCTGTTATTAAGTCTATTTCAGATACCATCGCATACTGCTTGATTTTTGTTGCATTTCATTGACAATTACCATCTTCCTTTTTGCTCCTCGTATATCTGAATGCGAGAGATCTTGAAGATTTGAAAGCATGATTAATAAAGTCTTAAAAGAATTGATAGCTACTATTTATACCAACAAAGTGTGCCTTCTTTTTCGATGACTCAATCATAGAAACGAATTTACGTTAGATTCGAAAAATGTCGAGATCATTAAATGGCTGTTTCGGGGGCTAGAATGTAATTAGAGGAGTGTTGGAATGCGTGAGGAATCAAAAGCGAAACGAAAATAGGATCGTGAAACGTAAAAATAGTGGGAAAGAGAGTTGAATTGTAAACTATCCGAACATAATGAATTTAATATTACAAATCAGACTCACAACACTCCAGCAAAATATGGATTTTGAATTATAGTATAATATAAACTCCTTTTCTTACAAGGTCTCAAACAGCTATTAAGTACCGGGGGTTGCTAGAATATTTATTTCGTGTGATTAATTTAGAATGAGATCGAAATATTTGGTTTGGTGGAATGAAATGGATGTGTAGATGTCTCCCCATTTTAGGCCACAATAAGGAGAGAGTGGGAATGTACTGAGAACCCAATGGGCGTTGGCACCGTCATCTATCCAATCCTCGTTTCTAAATCCCAAATCCATCCAATCTCCACACTTTAGTTCCAGCTGGGTTCATTCCCTTAAAATCCCTTCCCTCAATTCATCTTCATCTTCCTTCCTTGGTTGCTCTCTCTAGTGCTTTAGCCACCAACAAACCCATCTCCATTTTCTTCCCTCTTTCCTTCTTAATAGTCTTCCACTTTGATGGCTTCCTAGTCCCACTTCCACTGCAAAAATTGGACTCTAACACCCTTCATTGACTCTCTCTTCTCTTTGTTCAGACCCTTTTCTTGATTTCTGATACTGGGTCTTCCTTTTTGTTTCTCAATTTCCACAATTTTTTTAAAACGACGATGAGTGCGATGAGTTTAGGAACGTCTTTTCAATCCTGCTCCATTTTCAGTCAAGCTTGTAGATCCAGTAGTTATCCATTGAAAAGGGGTTTGAAATCCTTTGTGATTCCGAAACGGAGTTTACCCAGTTCGTCAATTTCGTCTCTTTCCATTTGTGCAGTGTTAGCCAAGGAGGAGACTCTGACGGAGGAAGAAGGAAAGCCTACTTTCAATTTCAAGGAGTATATGATTCAGAAAGGGTATTCGGTTAATCATGCTTTGGATGCTGCGGTTTTTCTTCGAGAACCATTGAAGATTCATGAAGCGATGCGGTACTCTTAATGGAGGGGTGGGAAGCGTGTTCGTCCAGTTCTTTGTATTGCAGCGTGTGAGCTCGTTGGCGGGAATGAATCCATGGCGATGCCGGCGGCTTGCGCCGTCGAGATGATTCACACAATGTCCTTGATCCATGACGATCTTCCTTGTATGGATAACGACGATTTGCGCCGAGGAAAACCTACAAATCACAAGGTATTCGGCGAGGACGTTGCTGTTCTCGCCGGAGATGCGCTTTTAGCTTTCGCTTTTGAGCATATTGCTGTTTCGACGATCGGTGTAGCGCCGCCGCGGATTGTTAGGGCGATTGGAGAGCTCGCGAAGTCGATTGGGGCTGAGGGTCTTGTCGCCGGCCAAGTTGTTGACATTAATTCCGAAGGGGCGGCCGATGCTGGCCTTGAGCAGCTCGAGTTCATCCATTTGCATAAAACCGCGGCGCTTTTGGAAGCGGCGGTGGTTCTTGGGGCCATTCTCGGCGGCGGATCGAACGAGGATGTTGAGAAACTGAGAAACTTCGCCAGGTACATCGGATTGCTATTTCAGGTTGTGGATGATATTCTGGATGTAACAAAATCTTCAAACGAATTGGGGAAAACTGCTGGGAAGGATTTGGTTGCTGATAAAGTTACATATCCTAAACTCATGGGCATTGGAAAGTCAAGGGAATTTGCTCAAAAATTGAACAGAGATGCTCAAGATCAGCTCTCTGGGTTTGATCATGATAAAGCTGCTCCATTGATTGCTTTAGCTAATTACATTGCTTATAGGCAAAATGAGTACAGTCTATGCTATACTTGCATTGAAATTGAATCTTGGAGCATCTGAATTTGAGCTTGATACAAATTACTTCTTGAATTCTGGACTCTAAAGTCTGTGTTCTGTGCCATTCTTATGCTCTGCTCTGTAGTTTTAGTTTTTTGGTTCAAGCCTTTTGTATCATTTAGTGTTGTATTGATACTGATAACAGCTCTCAAGCTCTGTATTCTTGTATTGAAACAATCCCTTTATGTCAAGTATAAGTAATTATAGCAATTATAGACTTCAAATTGTGTTACCCATTTACACAATGATCCATTCTTAGCTTGGTTAGAATATCTTCTGCAATTGCTGGCTCTTCTTCAAACATGACTATTTGTAGAGGGTTTCCTTTTGTTTTCATGTTCTTGAAATGCAAACATTCCAAACTTAGTATGAATGACTATCATTATTACCTTAAATTCAATTCTAACTTCTTGTTTGTTGTAGCTCTCTCAACCATGTCTTCTTTATCAGTAAATTTGATTAGCAAAGCTGTTGGAGGTGCAGTTGAAGGGGAAGGCAAAGCTTGAACTTTTCACTGTGGATTAGGTATGTAGGTTATATGTGAGTGTAGTGAATAGAACTTATACTGTGTACAATTGCTTTTAATAGTATGAATTATCAGTATGTATCTTCTCTTCCAAATCTTGTTTTGATTGAATTGCTATGTTGTGAATGGAGAAATCTCTTGTTCAAAAAAAATGAAGGAACGCGTTTTGTCGGACGGACGACAAACTCAAGCTTAACAATTTCAGACTTAACGAAACTCTCGAAACCGTGAATCAAACAAACAGATCCTACAGAAACAAAGAAGTTTTGCTTTGATTTTGTAAGAGGGAAAGTGACTAATGGATGTTCATGGATGATCTTGTTTGGCATCTCTTGTTTGTTTGGTTCTTTTTACGAATTAGTTTGCCTGCAATGTGGATTTTTGACACTTCACCAGCCCTGTCTTGCTTTGCAACAAAACAAAAAACTCAATAATTGATGTTTCTTAAATCAAAATTTCCTGTATTGTTGTTTGGCTTTTGTATAGAACTGATTTGTGATTATTTTTTCCTTTTTTTTTTTGTTGGTAATTTGTTGGTTGTGTTTGCTAAGTTGAATGTGAAGCCTTAAGTTTGTAAGTGATGTTGTGTAATAATCCATATTGACTTGATGGATGGCTCAAATCAAATCCGAAGTCTAACCCAATAGGTTTAAGGACAGCTAGATGGAGTTTTTTTTTTTTTTTTTTTTTTTTTTTTTTTTTTTTTTTTTTTTTAATATTACTCTATGAGCTGTTTTCAAATATAGAAAAATGATTGAAACTATTTACAAATATAGAAAATTTTACCGTCTATCAACAATAGACTGCAATAAAATTGTATTATTTAGCGATAGACAACAATGAAACTATTTACAAATATAGAAAATTTTACTGTCTATCAACAATAGACTGCAATAAAATTGTATTACTTAGCGATAGACCCAAATAGAATTCTATCGCAGCCTATCAGTAAAATTTTTGTTCGAAATATTTTCTATTTACAGTAATTTCCCTCGCTCTCTTTTCTGTTATTAAGAACCCATGTTTCATGTTTGTCCACAAACTACAAAAATTTCAATTTTGTTCGGTGGGAGAATAATTTTCAAGCCGAATTATGTGACTACCCCTCCTTGCAAATGCACACAGCTAGCAAGTTTGTAGAAGGAAGCAAATGCCAAAAAAAAAAAAAAAAAATGCTTTCCATAACTGCACCTTCCCCAAAAATTACCATTATTATTCATTTTCTACGAATTCAGTGCATATTTTTGTTTCACTCCAAATAAGTTGACCATATGTGTAATTGCAATCGATCTTTTAAGATTAATAATTAAGTGTACAGTAATATTTTAAAATAATTTTTAATATAGTAAAAATTATTGATAGACTTCTATTATTGATAGATTTCTATTAGTCATAGACTTCATCGCTAATAGACTCTTATTAACAATATCATCTATTACTAGTAAAATTATAATGGATAATTGCAATAGGTATTATCTTTAAGGCTAATAATTAGCATTAAACAATATTTTTAAAGAATTGTAAATATAGCAAACTCTATGAGTGATAAACTATATTGCTGATAGACTTTCATTAGCGATATAGTATATCACTGATAGACTCTGAGAACTGTATTCAATTTTTTTTTTTTTTTTTTTTTTTTTTTTTTATGTAATGGAGTGGTGGTCAATCCGCGTGGAAATTTTCATACTTTTAGATTTAGAGATACATTTAATATAATGAGGAACATATGTTGTATACAATTTTTTTTCCCGAATATACATATAAACTAAGTATAAATTGGCAAACAACATAGGGCATAAAAATCGTCATAAAAAATCGTTGAAGTCTACACCATTAGTAAAATTTTAAATGTTTGGAGATTTATGATGTTAAGATTGTGTAATTGCCTATTTGGCTAATTGTTTCTATATAATATCACCTTACTCAAGTTCAACACCTATTATGCTCAGTCTTATACTTAAGCATTAGAGTTTATGTTGGGTTGGGACATCCACTCCAATATTGAGATTATGTTTTGTAGGTACATGTGGATCCTCATTGACTAAATCACATCGAGCAAGAATCATGCATGAACAATATAACATTTCTTTTGAGGAGATCAAATTCCAAATGTTTGAATTTGTATCAATTTGATTATCCATTTGTTATCTTACATATTAGTATTTGATTACCCATTTATTTTTTAGGGTCCTCTTAGCAAGGCTATTCGGGGAGACATATTTGCGTAGGGAAGGTGCTCCCATAAGATCTCTTATTGGAATACATAGCTCAATTAGATTTATCACTTTAGCACATGTAATCAAGTGAGGAGTAAGATCTGAAGAGTCGCTTGGTGTGTTGTTATTTATCACTTTGGCATGAGTGTTCATGGATTTATATCTTGCGTCCTCCCAAGAGGTGGCTAGTCAAACTGTTCAGTCTGAGATTTTTCTTTATCGTTCTAAGTGACTTGAGGTTTCTATTGCGGGAATTCAAGAGAATACTCTTCTCCTTGAAGCCTCTTTCCTTGAGTTATATGTGCTTTATATTTTGTGTTTGATAGGTTTTAGTCATTATTTGTTTCCTTACTATTTTGGGAGCTTTTTGTAATTTGTACCTTGACTTCAAAGTATAGGATTCATTTCTCAATTTAATACCTTTGAAAAATAAATAAATAAATAAAATAGTGGCAAAAAATTAATAACAAAAACCTCCATTAAATTTATAATAATACAAAGAAACAAAACATAAATCATCCACCACCTTTCAAAGAAATCAATACATCAAATTAAAATCCAACAGAAAATCAAGAAATTAATTTGGTAATTTATGATATCAAACCCCCGGTGTAGGGCACGGCGGTGGGTGGCAGCCATTGATCTCCGGCCAAGAATTGAGACACAGTGAAGTTATTAGCAACGGTGGCGTTGATGACACCGACCCCCCACGAAGCCCGCCGTGAAGTGTCGGAGCCCGGCCCTGAGTTATTAAACTCGGAGTAATAAGAAGTATTTAAATTCAAAGTGCCGTCCCACTCCTTCCAGCCTGCAGGATCAATAAAGGCACCAATAAACGACTGCATGTAAACTGTTCGAGAATATTCCTTCCACGGCCGCCCCAAGTAGCTCTTTGTGGCGGGGCTCGCGGCAAGCTCCGGCGTCGGCTTGATGGTGCAGTTGTGGATAGAGGTTCCAGTGTTCTGATTTGGGTCGGTCCGACCCTGCGCCGTGAGGGCATTAAACTGGCCACTCAACGGGAGGCGGGCGTAAATGTTGCAGTTTTGCAAGACGACGGCAGCATTGCCGAAGATGAAGTCGACGGTACCGTAGATGTCACATTCTCTGTAGAATTGACGGAGGGAGTGTGTGTAGAGAGTGTCTTGATAGCCTTCGAAAATGCAACTGTATAACGTCACATTGTCAGCGCTCACTCGCAGCGCTACCGCTTGGTGTTTGGCGGCGCCGGCTGTGTTGCTGATCGTTAGGTTCACTCCGAAGAACCCTGTTCCCTCCACAGCTGCGAGCAATAATAATTTAGTATAAATATAAGTTTAAGTACGTAAACTTTATATTTAATAAATCTTTAAATTTTTTTGGAGGAATTTTTCAAAATAGAAAAATAAAAAAAATTATTTACATAAAAAAACAAAAATTTTAGATAGTTGTGATAGATGTCTATGAGGATCTATAAGTGATAGAAATGATAGAAGTTTATTATTGATACATATTGATAGAAGTCTATCAATATCTACCAGTATTTTTTTTTTGTTATTTTCTATAAATAATTTGACTTCTTTTTTTATCTATGAAAATTTCTCAATTTTTAACGAGTTTACATACTAACGAGTATTTTTAAAGTTTGAGAGGCCTATAGATACGACTTCAAAAAACTATCTAAACTAAAACTTGTAAATTAATTAAGAGGAAAAAAGAAGGGAGAGAAAAAGCAAGGAGATGTAACTTTTGTTATCCAATCATTAAAATTTAATGCAATTTGATATATAAACAAGTACAATCAACAATTAATTAAATACTCATCAATTTAAGCTCAAAAACTATTTAGATATATTTTTTAAATCTCTAGATTAAAAATGTAGCATTTGAAATCTTATAAACAAAATTAATATCTACTTCAAACCTAATGACTTAAGAGTGTGTATTCCGTCTTTAATTTTTATTATTGCAAAAATATTCTTTAAAATAAACTTTAAAATATTTTCATTGACATTTACTCAAATTTCGAAACTTGCATCATGAGATTGACGTTTAATTAAGAGTTGTTTTCAATATAACAAAATGAGTCAAAATAACTAAAATATAAAATGTCATCATCTAAAATCTTGGACATGTTAGAGAAATTTAGAGAAATTTTATAGTTGTGACTAGATTTTAAAGGAGCTCACCAACAGTTGCACTATTGAAAGTGGTTGAGCCATCAACGACGTTTTTGTTGCCGGTGATGATGGTTTCGTTGTTATCATCTCCGATCATCAACACATACCTTTTTTCTTTTGGAACCAACACACTTTCGTTGTAAATTCCGGCAGTAACATAGATCAAGAAGTATCCTTTAGTGATGACAGACTTGTTCGGAGCTGCCGCAATGGCGTCGCTGATAGTTGTGAAGTCGTATGTTCCATTTTGATCCACCGCAACCATGCCTATTGAACAAAAGAATTAATATCCATCATGAAGGCCTAAATTATGAAAAGAAAAATCCAATCTTTAATTTGCTATTTGTTATAGAAAATGTCGATATTGTTTTAAAAGTAGCAATATTTTTTTTTATACTTTTTTATAAATGCATCAAAGCTACAATTGGAGTGACAATTATCCCATTAGAATATGGAGAATGATTAGGGGCAGCTCCCATACTCTCCCTTTCTTCTACTCACAATTTTTTTGTGCCACGTGGCACAATTCCATTGGAAGCTTGTTGGATTGCACCCAAGTTTTTCTTCTTAGAATATTAGATGTAAATTGAGATTTGAAACAATGTCGTGGTGACCTAAAATGATGTGATAGTGTCTTGACTCTCATTTTTGCTACGTCATCTTTACATCTTTTTCAATCATCCTAATTTCTATCAAACATCCTAACGAATTTCATGTTCCAAAAGTAGTTTTAAGGGGGGAGAGGGGTAATACTTTTTTGATCCATAAATTTTGAATATAATTTCAATTTGGCCTCTAAGTTTTAAATGTTACATATTTAATCATTAAGTATTGAGTTTGGTTTCAATTTAGTCTCTAGATTTCAATATGTTACAATATTTTTAACATTAAGATTTGAATTTTGTTTCAATTTGATCAATAGATTTCAAGATGTACACTTTCAACCTCGACTTTTCATTACATACTTCACTTTTCATCTTTAGGGTTAATTTCAATTAATTAATTTTTAAAAAATAAAAAAATTTAATTAATTAAGTTTCACTATTTAAAATTTAAATTTCACTTTCTAATTATTTTAAATTAATTAATAGAATAAACGTTAATAATTGAAAATGAGTATTGAATGAAAAATCAAGGTTAAAACTATAAATCTTGAAACCTAGGAACTAAATTATAACAAAACTTAGTTTATTTTGAAACTTAGACAGTAAATTGAAACATATCTCAAATAGAAACTAAACTCAAAATCTTCAAAAATCTTCCGTAGTTTTAATTAATATAGTAAAATTTGAAAGTATATAGAATTTTTGAAAAAAGGGTATTTTTGTAATTTTGTAAAAAAATTTGCAAAAGAATAACGAAAGGTTATTACCATTGATCAAAATTCCCTCATCTTCGTAATTGGTTTGAAGAAGCCTTCTAGCGGCCGCGGGCTTCTTCCTATGAACCAAGCGCTCATAATACGCACGGTCTTTGGGCGACATTTTAAGCTTCAACTGCCCTTTCCCCACCCCAAAATGGTTCATGTTTGGCAACATAGGAGGCTTCATGTCCTCAGAAACCCAACCCATTTTGAACAAAGAAAGATACAAACTATATAGCTTTCTATCAAAAGAGATGGCCTCCAACACCTTATCAACCAAGCCAACGACCGAGCCCAAACCTACCAGTCCTTCATAACAAGTGTCTTCATTGGTGATCATTGCACTTATCAAGGACATCATCTCATGGGCTTGGTAATAAGGAAGGGCCATGGTTGTGAAGTTGACTATGGAGAAAGTTTGGGATATGAAGTCGAGGTTGGCTTCCGCAAGGCCACGACAGTCGTGGAGGGCGGAAGGGAAGGGAAGGAGGTTGAGGTGGGCGTCGATGAGTGTCAAGAAGGTGCGTGCATGGTTGAGGGCGTTGCGGAGAGTGAAGCGACAATGTGAGTGGATGGAGGCGGGGGAGTGGGGAAGGAAAGATTTGCAGAAGGAGGGGGACGTGGTGGATTGGCAAATCTCCGCAGTTGGAACGACGGCGAACGATGAAGAAGAGAGGAGGAAAAGGAAAGTGAGAAATGTGAGGAGAGATATGGGAATTGAAGAAGCCATGGTGTGTATGTGTTTGTTTCTTTTTTTGGCTTGGCTTTACATATATCGCTTATTTATAAGGATAAATTTGCCTTCCCCACGTGAAATATGAAGAATAATATAATTCATGTTCCTTTTAATCAACAAGTTGTTTAATTTTGCTTTGTAACAATACTTAGATAGGAATTAACTATGAATTCATACCTTCCTCCAAATATCGTTCCATCAATATCACAAAATTTATAATTTGAGTCAATTAAACTCCTAAAATATTCATAAATCAATCTTTAGACTATTCATTACAATTATATGTAAAAATTATCCATGCATTAATTCTCAAATATGTGTAGAGTTCTTTTTTTATATATATATATATTTGTGAGTGTCCGGACAAGCTTATGCGCACCTTGACTAATCTCACGGGACAACCCGCCTGACCCTACAACATTTGGGTGTCAAGGAAACCCGTAGGATATTAAACCCTAGGTAAGTAGCCACCATGGATTGAACCCATAACTCCTTAGTCTTTTGGCATTTTTTGGAATATGTGTAGAGTTCTTCAAATGTTGGATTTACAAAATGGACAATGAGAGTAAATGCATAGACGATTCTCAATTTTTTTTACTAAAAGTAAATTGATTCATTTATGAAAGTTTAGGAGGTTAATTGATACAATTATAAGTTTTACACGAGATTTTAAAAATAGAATTTAACAAATGGGTATAAATTGATACATTTACAAAAGTTCAAGATTTAAAATGATAATTCCTAAATTAGGGAGGGAAGGGAGAAAGGAGGAAGGAGGAAGGATGTATTGTATTTGTGAAGCAAACGTGCATGCAAGTATGTGGTATTATATTGGGAATTGAATATAATATTGTTTAGTTGCATACACAAAGGGCAATTTGAGGTTTTATATACATTAATTCTCACCAACAGAGTGTGAATGGTTGATTGTCAACGTTTCATCATATGCGTAGTTGCCAACCGGCTAACATCTCATATCTATCTTTGGATATACAATCCTTTTGTTGATGGCTTAATATTAGGGAAAACCACCTTCACATATCTTCGTAATAATCTGACATGTTCTCTATTTTAGATTGTAGGTCTTAACTTATGGGATTTTGGCAAAATATTAGAAGAGTGGTTGCTCCATATCGAAAAAGTTCAAGAAAGTGATGAACTCAAAACATTATAAAAAGAGCCTATGCTTTTGGCTTCAAATCATCTCTATTTGGAAGAACTTTAAGCGTGGTATACTAACTCAGTTGAGTGAGTGATATAATGCTTTGAGAGAATGTGTTCTTTTGTAATTGGGGTAGAGGAGAGATTTTTGTGTGATTTCATACATTTGAAATATAGCTTTGAGAGATTTCTTTATGGTCTGTAGGTCTGTAGTTTTTTCTTCACTTTAAAGTTTTTTCACATTAATTATTGTGTTCCCAAATTTATTGCTTTGTTTTAATTTCTTTGTTATGTTTCTTTTAAGTATAAATGTGCCATAAAAATGTATTCTAGTTTAAGTACGGTGAGAGGTTAAAGCACCATGTGTGACAACCCTATAACATTTTATGAAGAGTTGTTATGATTTGAGTATGAGTGAACACAACCTTTTTTTTTTTTAATGATAATAAATGTCACACCTTGTCCTAGCTTACCATAGCATAGTACTAGTATTTTGATATTAATGCTCATCTTAATTTTAGAAGGTCAATCCGGAATAAAGTGTGACTATAAATAAAAAAAAAAAAGGAGATATATATATATATATATATATATATAATAAAAGGGTTTAAAATTTTTTTAAAACATCATCATCAGCACAACGACATGTCGAATTGAGAATCTTGGAAAATCTGATGCTAGAGCAAGACATTATTATTATTATTTGGCTTTTTTTAAAGGGTATCACTATTACGAAATATTTAAATTAAAAAAGAAAGGAACAGAGAAAATAATAATAATAATATCAAACCTTGTAGTTTGTATCTAGAACGTGTGTTTGTACGCCGACCATCATTACGAGGGTTCACGTAGGCCGAATAATTTCTCCCTTAGAAGTTTTTTTTTTTTTTTTTTTTTTTAAATTTTAATTCTTTTTAACCTCCAATGAAATTTCTAAAAGAAGTAATCCAAAAAGAAAACCAAAATAATGCTAAATAGATTAATCCTTTCAATAAAATTTAACCTTTTCAAATACTAATAATGGACTAAATTATATAAATACCCCTAAAATAGGTTGGTTTACATTTTATTTTAATGTTTTTATATGCTCTATATAACATTTCACGGTAGGATTCTGTTAATTGTAATAAAGGCAGGGATATTTTTAAATATTTTCTAAAGTTTAAAGGTATTAATGAATTTTTTAAGTTCTAAAGGTGTTTTTTTTAAACGAACACGAAAGTTTAGAAGTATGAGAAATTTTTCTAGATAGAAAAAAATGTCAACTATTTACAAAAAAATAAAAAAATAATAAAAATACGGATAGATATTGATACATCTATTAGTGATAGACTTCTATCATTTCTATCACTGATAGACATTGATAGACTCACAACTATTTAAAAATTTTGTTATTTTGTGTAAATAGTTTTCCTTATTTTTCTATTTTTAAAAATTTCCATAGAAGTATTTTATTATTTTCTATAAATTCCTAATAATACTACTAAAAAAAAAAAAAAAAAAAAAAGAGTCCATGCTTGACTGAAATTTCGATTCAACGCAGGATATAAACGCGTGGTGTCTCCACAAAAATAGGGTTGACAAATACTTCACTCTTTGAAACCCTAAAAAATTGCCTAAAAAATGAAACCCTAAAATTTTTTTAAACAAATATTCAGATTTGTAAAAGCTAATTTTCTAATTTTTAGAATTTATCTAAGCTGTAACAGTGATTTTTAGAAATAAACAATTAAATGGTCTAAGTGTCAAAAACTATATTGTACGTCAACCATTTCATAGTTTGCCATTAAGCAGAAAAATTATTTTAGAGGTGTAAATTATTAAAAAAAAAATATAAAAAAGAACCGAACAGAGATAAATGATCTATTTAAATGTAGCTCAATTAATTTATCCATTTATTCGAAACTAGAAATTTAGAAGTTTGAAACCCTCACATTATATGTTGTAAAGCCAAAAAACAATTTTGTATTCTGTATCTAAGAAAACACACACCTTGTATGATCATAAGTACACCTTTATTTTTCTTTAATAGTGAATAAATGTCAGCTATAATAAGGTGTGACAAAAATTTATCATAAGACAAGAGTGTTATGCCAACAAGTATATATACAAAATTAAATATATATATTTATTTATTCATTATTATTTTTAATTTAATAGGTAAGAACGAAAGATTAGAATCTATGGTCTCTCAATTAATAATATCTCTTAATCAATTAAAAACTTTGTCCAAATTATATAAGTGTTCTTTAAATAGGGTAACTTTGTAAAATACAAATATGCATGGAAGAGATTTGATATTTAAATGTCCTAAATTAAGCTAATTAACAATGAGATGTGCACACAATGTTTGAACGTAACTTTGAAGAATTTATGACAGTGGTAGACAACTGTATGTGTATATATATATTAAATTGAGTTAATAAACTATAATAAAACTAATGTATTTTTAGACAAATTAAAAAAAAAAACATTTGTGTCCATATAGGAACAATTGATTGTTGTCTTACTTGAAATCATTGATTGTCGTCTTGCTTGAAATTTTTGTGTTGATTATACTGCACTATAGGAAGTTATATCTTAATCTTAAAAACACCAAAAAGGAAAAAAAAAAAAATTGTGTCCATATATTTATGTATTAATGAGCTTCAACTAAATGATTTCAATAGGGATCACGCTCCAGCTCACACCTTGAAGCAAAGAAGCCCAATGAGTCCTCGGGCCTATTACAACCAAAAAGAAAAAAAGAAAATTTACAGAGTTAAAAGCCCACTACAAGAGAAGACAGGAGAGAAGGCCCAACAAGAAATCATATTCGAAAGCCCAAAAGACCAGGAGATAGTACTTACGGTTGATCTTGGGCCACTTTCACCGTTATCCGACACAGTGATCTCAAGTCCAGATATTGTCATGGACACAGATACTCAACTATCCCCCACAAATTCTGATATTTTGATGGATAGTAAGGAGACACGAACAAATGAATGTGAAAAAAAGTCGACTGAAGCAGATAGAGGCATCCCAAAAGAGGCTTTCAAAAAGGAGTTAAAAATTTGGCTCCAAAAGAACAACCTCAGGCTGACCACTATGGAAAACCAGGAAGAACCAAGTGCTAGCAAGAATAACATTTCAAACAGCAACAGGATTATCACAGACGTGTTATCTTTGGGGAATTTGGAACTTACATGAAGATATTAACTTGGAATGTAATAGGGTTAGGCTCCCCTTCAAAAAGAGCCCTAATAAAATGTACTATTTCCAGTTACTGCCTTGATTTTGTTCTTCTGACTGAAACCAAATTATCTTTGGTAACAAAAAAATTATCAAATCAATTTGGAGCTCTATCAGCATTAAATGGGTTAGTTTAAAAGCAAACGGAAGATCTGGTGGCATTCTTATCTTATGGGATGATCTTAAACACTCTGTCACAAACACAATCGAAAAAGGACTTTTCTATTTCTGCTAATGTCACACTGGCGGATGGCTTTTGTTGGTGGATCACTACTGTTTACGGTCTGGCTAAAAGGGAAGACAGAAATCATTTTTGGGCGGAACTTGTGAACTTATATTCCTCTTGCTCTCCAAATTGGCTCGTTGGGGGTGATTTCAATGTGGTCAGATGGGCTTCAGAAACCTCGACACTAAATCCTGCAAAACTGAGTATGAAGAAATTCAATAATTTGATACAGCAACTGGGTCTTTTAGACCCCCCTTGACAAACGGAACTTACACTTGGTCAAATCTTCGCAATCAAGCTGTCTTATCCAGGTTAGATCATTTTTTATACACTGACCAATGGGACTTTAAATTCTCTGCTCATTTCTCCAGGATTTTGACTCGAACAACATCAGATCATTTCCCCCTGGTTCTTGAAAATTCTAATCTCAGTTGGGGCCCAAGTCCTTTTCGTTTTAACAACACTAACCTGGAGCAGAACAATTTCAATAAAAATGTCAAGAATTGGTGGAATTACACCAACGAACAAGGGTACCCGGGTTTCACCTTTATAAGAAGGCTAAAGCAACTAACAAAGCACATAAAGAACTGGCAGAATAGACAGAAAAAGGTGACAGAGGAAGACAAAAAAGAGTGGATTAAAAATATTGAAAGAATTGACTTACTCGAAAGTCAACAACCTATAAGTGAGGAAGAGAGCTCTCTTCGAACTTCTTCAAAGGTGGACCTTAACATTGAAGCTCTTAGAGAATCCCAACACTGGGCTCAACGATACAAACGTAATTGCCTTCTTGAGGGGGATGAAAATTCAACCTTCTTTCACAAAGCTTGCACGACTAGACAGCGCCGCAACTTTATTGCTAAGATTCTTGATGAAGATGGCACCAGTTGCTTAACAAATACCACTATTGAAAATGTTTTTGTCAAACGTTTCAAAATGTATACAGAGCACAAAACAGAGAGCAATGGTTTGTTGATAATCTTGATTGGCACCCCATAAGTCAGGCTCAACAGAGACTTTTTTGCTCCCCTTTCACTGAGTCTGAGATTAAAACAACGCTGAATTCGATTAGCACAAATAAGGCACCTGGCTCGGATGGGTTCACCATGGAATTTTTTAAAAAGTTCTGGAACATCTTCAAGCCCAACATTATGGATATGTTCCAAGACTTTTTTCAAAACAGTATCGTGAACAACAATGTCAATAATACATATATTGCTTTCATTGCAAAGAAGGATATATGCAAAAAAGTTGCTGATTACAAACATATTAGCCTCACCACCTCCCTGTACAAGATCGTTGCAAAGACTCTTGCTGAAAGACTCAAACAAACTCTGCCATCCACTATTCCAGAAAATCAATTAGCTTTTGTGAAAGGCAGACAAATTACAGATGCCATTTTAATGGCTAATGAGGCAATTGACTTCTGGCGCACTAAAAAAGTCAAAGGATTTGTGATCAAACTTGACATTGAAAAGGCTTTTGACAAAATCAGCTGGAAATTCATTGATTTCATGATGATGAAAATGAGTTTTCCTGATAGATGGAGAAATTGGATTAAAGCTTGCATGAAAAGCGTACAATACTCGATACTTATCAATGGCAAGCCTAGAGGCTGTATAAAGCCGAGTAGAGGAATCAGACAAGGTGACCCTCTATCTCCTTTCATTTTTGTCATTGTCATGGATTATTTAAGCAGGTTGATACAAAAGCTCGAATACAACGGGAGTATAAAGGGAGTTCTCTTCTCCAGAGTATGTCACTTATCACACCTACTGTTTGCCGATGATATTCTGATTTTTGTGGAAGACAACGACGAAAACATGAGAAATATCATGAATATTATCAAGACTTTTGAAGTTGCAACAGAGCTCAACATAAATCTTCACAAATCCACTATATCTGTCATAAATGTCAGTCAAAGCAGAGCTGAAGAAGTCACTCATAGATGGGGTATCAATCATCATTTCCTTCATATTAGCTATTTGGATGTTCCCCTTGGTGGCAAGCCAAATTCGACAGCTTTCTGGGATCAAACCACGAAAAAAATCCAAAAGAAACTCAACAGCTGGAAATACTCTTACATATCCAAAGGGGGAAAGTATACTCTTATTCAATCCTCTCTGGCTAGCATCCCTACTTACATGTTGACTGTTTTCAAAGCCCCCAAATCTATTTACAAAAAAATTGAGAGATAATGGAAGAATTTTCTGTGGAAGGATAAAAATGGTGGCTATTGTGCTCATCTCCTTAAGTGGGCAATCGTAACGGCTCCCAAAAATCAAGGTGGTTTGGGAATTAACAGTATGAAAACAACTAATTTCTCTCTTCTTTGCATTGGCTATGGCGTTTCTTCGCAGAAGATAATCCTCTTTGGAAGAAGGTGATCCAAGAAAAATACCAAACCACAGATTATGGGGACATACCAAAAGTCAGCAAATACAGCAACACTAAATCCCCCTGGAGATCAATCATAAAAGGGTATGACTGGTTTTTGGCTAACACGAGCTGGAAAGTAAACAATGGTGAAATGCTGTCTTTCTGGAGAAGCAGGTGGAATTCCCAGGGGCCGTTAGCTGACCGCCTTCCCAGACTTTTTGCTCTCTCTCAGATACCAAACGGCTCAGTTAAAGACGTTTGGAATACAAATGCTACTGAATGAGACTTTCGTCCGAGAAGACCTCTACGTGAGAGAGAGATTGAGATATGGAATTCTGTTAAGAGAAACTTTTGCAAAAACAGAGGAAGAGACAGAATCATTTGGAAGCTAACTACCGATGGTACTTTTAATATCTCTTCGGTCAAAGACGCCTTATACCTGCATGCAATCGGCAAATGACACTCCCAGATTGAGCAGGCCATGTACAAAAGATTATGAAAATCTTACATTCCGAAAAAATGTAAGTTTTTTCTTTGGACTTTATCTCATCAAAGTTTAAATACAATAGATACTCTCCAAAGGAAGATGTCCAAACTTGCTCTCAATCCTAACTAGTGCCCCCTTTGCAAATTACACGGTGAAAATATGGAGCACCTATTCATTACATGTAATACAGCTGCTGCCCTTTGGAATCTGCTGACAACTAAAATTGGCAGCCTTGGATCCTTTAACTCCATCAATGAGATGTGTCAATATATCTTCAATGTCAAACAAAACTCCCAGAAATGGATCATCCTCTTCAATATGATGACAACTACTTTATGGACCATATGGACAGAAAGAAACAATCGTATCTTTAAGGATACCAACAGAAACATAACGAATCTATGGGAAGATATTTGCTCCCTTACGGGCTGTTGGTCCTACAGAGCCACACTCTTCAAAGATTACAGCCCATCCACTATTGCCTTAAATATTCAGGCTTTTTGTAACAATTAATATTTTCGTCTTGGGCTTTCCTCTAGCCCTCCTTTGTACTTCCCTATTTGCGCTTATTGAATATCAATGAATGGGAAATGATGCGGGTGCTATGAAGGTGTCCACCTAGTGGAGATGATCGGGTGCACCCCTTGATCCAAATTATCTTTTTTCAAAAAATGGAGTTTGTCAAAATAAATTTCTTTTAATGTATGGTAGGTTTTTTAATCATCACCCTAGTAATATATGAATTTGAAATGGTAATGTTTATATCAAATTATAAGTTTAATTACGGTTTCGGTTAAATAAGTCTCTTAATTAAAAGTGTCTAACAACTATGTTCCTAAACTTTTAATGTTTGTCTAATAGATCATTAACATATTTGACAATTTTTAAAATTCATGAACCGATTAGACATAAATGGAAAGTTTGATGTACTTTATTAGACACAAAATTCAATTTTATGTCTAATTGATTTATTAGTTTTAAAGATGGAATGTGTCCGAGATTTATTAAATACAGAATACTAATTTTAGGGACCTATTTGATATTTTTAAAGCTAAATAACCTCTTAGATACGTAATTGGAAGTTTACAAATATATTAGATGCTTTTTAAAGTTCAAGGACCTATTAGACATAAATATGAAAATTACAAACTAAACTTATAATTTAACCTAAGGACTCATTGCATATATAATAATATGAGGCTAAAATATTGCAAAATAGCAAAACTTATAACTAATTGCATACATAGCAAAATTTAACTTCAACCTTAGAAAATATTCAAAATGCACAAAATTCCTGATTTCATTAATAGACAATGATAGACTTTTATCACTGCTTATTAGATCAGTGATAGACTGTTATAGAAATCTATCACTGATATACTTATTTGATACTTTATTTGTTTGAGGTTTGTGTTTAGTGATAAACTTATTGTTTGCCTTTACATGTAACCACCTCGATAATTTGAAGTCCAAGACACAAGAAAGACTTACAATATGCTGATAGACTTTGATAGAAGTATATAGAAGTATCATTCATGTTGTAACGCCGTGTATTTTCAAATTTTCATTCAACTGAAATTTAATTTTGGATTTCATCTTGGTTAAGTAATTTGGATTAAGTTGGATTATTAGACCCTAACAAGGATGAAAAAAATCACGCAATATTGTCGATATATCCATTAAATCACATATTCGATAGAGATATTTGGGGGTAAGATCATTTTTCATAGAACTGTCTTTCAGTAGCTCAAGAATAGAAATGATTGAATGAAGAAGTATATTAGCGATAGACTTCTCTCTGTGATTAACGTGTCTCTTCTGATAGACCTTGATAGACTGATATCATTTGATTATCTATTTGATTTTTATCTGTAAATTGAAGTTTTTTTTTTATTGATATATCATTGATTAACGTGGCTTTATTGCTAGACCTTGATAAATTGATATCATTTGATCGACTGATGTCATGAATATCAAATACTTATAAAAAAATCAATAATATACTTATAGTTCTATCCGTGATACTTATATCATGGTCTATCAACATACTAATAGACAGCTATAACTTCTATTAGAGTCTATCAATAGTAATAATATTGCATATATAATTCTATTAGTGTTTATCAACGACATATTTCTATAGAAAAAAACTAGTCATATACTCATAGTTACGGATACTTCTATACTCTTCTATCGTGATCTATTAGCATACTATTTTGCCATTTATATTTCGATAGATTGTTCGGAATTTGAGAGGAAGAAAAGAGATCGAAGCTTGTGGCTGAAGATGAAAGAAGAGAAGATTTGCATTTACTTGGGTTGAAATCGGAGGAGACGAAGAGGAGTGCAACAGGTGGAAGGGAAAAATGAGAGAACAAAAAGATTAAAATTAATTTGCTACCTTTGTAGCAACTTTAAAATATTTGTTATACTTGTAAATAATTAGGCTGGTTTTACTATTTATTACAATTTCTTTTTGTTGAAATAAAAATTAAAGTGAAAAAGTTAAATCTTTTCCAAAAAATAATAATAATAATAATAATAATAATAATAAATTTGTTGAAAATGGTGAAGTAGATTTTGATATTTATTTTCCATTTATCTTCTCAAGGGGGGAAGAGTTTCTACTTTTACACATGTACTTATTAAGTGAATTAAAATATACTCTATAAAAAAAATAAGTAAACAAAATTAATATTGAAGTTTGTGTTGCTTGCCAAAAATCCTAAAAAATATTTACTTTTTTTACAATTAAAAAAAAGAATAATTTTTGAGTGACTTGTACAGATTAGTAAGTATTTGAGATCTTATAATTGAATAGTGGAAATCAAACCTTCTTATTGGTCGTCTTTTGGGGAGTCGTGAGCAATATCTAAAAAAAAATTAGGACAAAAATTGACTAAAATTGTATATTATTCCACCACAGTTTTAGGGGTGGGAGGTGGAATTTTTTTTTTCTTTTTTTGCTATTATGCCCCTGAGACATTCGGTATTTACCATAACACAACCGCATAGTTGTTAATTAAAGGAAAAAAAAAATCAAAAGTAAAACAACAAATGTATGCAGTTTATAAAAAAAATATTAATAAATGTGGAGAAAAATGTCAAGCAATCATAAACGGGGAATTTTCTTTTTTTGCTATTATGCCCCCTCATACATTCGGTATTTCTAGAAAATTTGAAGAATGTACTTCAAATTATTCTGGATGGAAAAGGTAATGCACAACATGGAGTTTTATCTCAAAATTAATTGGCAATGAAAGAAGTAGATCATCTATCTTATGAAGAGTGTGAGATTTCTCGATTTTTTTAATGTGAGATTTTTAACCTGTCCTCTCAAGATGGTAGCTATTTTGGGTTCACAATTTTTTATCGGATCCCAATTTCTTTTTATTGGACCGAATACTCGTTTGAATTTTATGGGTTATGATACCATATTAGATCATAGGTATTTCAAGGTGTGATCTCTATGTTATTCATTGAAATTTAACATAAAGAGAAGCACCCATTTATGGTAGGGTGAATCTCTATATTCTTCCTATAAATAGGTGTTTCTCTTTATATTAAACTAATTTAATAAAAAATACAGAGATCAAATTTTGAAATACCTTTGATTTATTTGTATTTACTATCATGTACCACATTTATTGTCAAAGACTCATATTTTAAGAAAGTATCTAATAACAAGTATTTGAAGAATTGCCTATTATATCAACATATATTTACTATTATATACCACACATTCATTTTTAAGGAACCATACTTTAAGAAATGTGTTTACTAGGTCTTTGAATAAGTATCTACTACATACATATAACATATATTTACCACGCTCTATATATAGTGTTTAATAGTTGTAAATTATGTCATGAATTATCAGTTTATTTACAAGTATTGATCCCAAAAACAATTTACTTAAGCAACTATTTTAATACATATATTTTTATTCGAATTAAGCTAACATATTTTTCTTTCCCATAACAAAGATATAATTAAAATATTTAATCCCATAATTTTTAAAAGTTTAAATTTTTTATCTTACAATATCATAGTCTAACCTTTAACTTAAATATTTACAACATACATGATCTCAAAAATAAGAAAGTCTTACAACATTCATATCTTATAAATGTATTAAAAATTTGAAAATTTTGATATGAAAACTAAAAAAGGGTTAATTTGTAAAGTATTATATATACACACATATAACTCACATTAACACACTCTAAAACTCTATATTTATGTATATTTATGTATATGTATATTTGTATATAGGTTATATTCATTAGGGTGGGGTAGAGACGAGGACGGAAAATACCATATCCCCATCTCCGTTTAGCTACTGGGAAGAAAGCTCTCGCCGCTCCCTCTTCTATTTTCTATCTAATCGGAGATTTTTTTTTTGTCTTATTTAGGGCGAGTCAGGTTGGGTAAATGGACATCTCTAGGTATGAGTTTGTTTTTTGTTTTTGTTTGTTTTATGACTGAAATTTAGGTATTTTTAGTTTGCTAACGCTAGATACTTTGGTGACTACTTTTGTCATTAGATTTTGGGCAATTATTTGGTTTGGTTTAGGAGGATATTAATTTCATAACTAAATTCAAGCTTAGAGTTAAGTAAATAGTTCATGGTCTAAATCCTTCAAGACTCTTCTTTTGAAAATTTGGGTAATTGTAGAGGGGATGCAGGCAGTACAATTCATACCTTCCTCTCCTCTCTTGTTCTTAATGAATTATTTGGATAATCTTGGTATAATTCATCTCCTTTTGATAGAGAATATGTGACCGAGTTCTGATTAGGTTGGCTTCTTTGGTAGAAGTTCACTCCTTCTACCACATTAGTCGTTCTCGAAACATGGTAATAGATTAGTCTGGCTTATTGGGCGTAGTTGAGATGTGCTCTAAGATATAAATGACTAATTTTCTTGATTGGCTTTGTTGATAAGGAAAAATTAAATCTTCTTTTATTTCTTAAGTTTGTTGGTTTGTGTCTTACTTAAAAAAAAAAAAAAGAGAAAGAAAAGAAAAGAGGTATAGTTAATAGTTAAAATTAATTTAAGAAAGTTAAATACATAGGTTAAAAAATCAAAGAAGAAGAAGATTAAATATTATTTTCTAACAGAACAAAATTTATAGATGATTTTGAAGATGTAAGAATATACTAATGAAAAGACAAGAGAAGCTTCCTTTCACGCTCAATTTTGTAACTCTAAACCATATTTAAAGATTAAAAGTAATGATGCAATTAGTGTTTGACCCAATTTCTTTAGAGAAAAAAAAAAACTAAATAATCTAACAAAGTCAATTCTATAGTTGAATTGTTTATAGATTATAACCCTTTTCTTTATTGTGTGACTTTATAATCAAGTACTTTGACAACTTTTGAATTTAAATCAGTTCTAAATCTTATGATTTAAAACCTTAATTAATTAAGAAGATAAACAAAAACCAAGCCCACATGTTTGCATTTTCTTGTCTCTCTAGTGGTTTTTCTTTTTAGCCAACTTTGATTGCACTAATAGTTCACTTCCTAAAAAAAATTAAATAAAATTAATTTAAAGTTTAACAATGCATATGGAGGACCAAGTAACAATAATAATTTTAAGAAATAAACTTTGACCTATTTTTGTTTTTGTTTTTGTTATTATTATTTTTTTGACTTGACCTAGGGATTATCTTTCACACATGGCCACTAGTATAAGAGAATAAAAAAAATATACTAAACATTTATTGACAAAATGAAGCTAGTCGAGACCAACTTGGACTTGGCTCCATTGTTATTATTTTTTATTTATTTTTTATTTTTTTAAGTACTCTCGAAGTGGAGGGGATTCAAACCATATACCTCTTGATCGGTAACACATTTGTTGTTGGAAAAATAATATTAAACTAATTATTCATAAATACTATAAAACCAAACAAATCAACAACAAAAAAGTTAATTGATAAAATAGAGTTTGAGAAAGCCTATAATTTTGAGAAGACGTGCCCTCTACCTTGGACTGGGTAGTTTGACACTCTAATCCTAGGATACAACTTCTTATAAGAAAATTTGTGTGCAGCTAAGCTATCTTACGAATTTCCGTTGTCTTGTATGCATGCAAAAGGCTCCTTTTAGAATCGAAGTTTGGAAAACAAAAGCTTCTATGTGAATAAGGTTTTGTAAAAACTGTATTGCTGTCTCGCAAAAGAAGATGATTAAAAGAGTAAAGAAGGTTTAACCACATTGTACGTAAGTTAAAAATTTTCTAAAAAAGGGAAGAGGAGACTAACTCCTTCTCACCCATTTACTAACTATTTAAAATAAAATCAATAATTATAAAATAAAATAAAGAAAACATATTTAAATTATCCAATATTTATATGTCGGTTGAACTATACTCGTTTTAATGACTTCGCCCTGTATTCATGTTCATATGAGACTTTGGAATTCTAAGAATGTACGGCTTAATAAGCTCTCAATCACTCACTACATTTATTAAATCTTTGTCCATTTTCCCATTTTGAAGATTAATTAAGATTAAATTACAAATTTTGGTCCTTATAATTTGAAGAAAGTTAGAATTATTTAGTCTTCATAGTTTAATATTTAGAATATTCGTACTTATTGTTTGATAAAATCCTCATAAATAGTTCTTAGAATTTTATCAAGCGAGGGAGACTATTTATGAAGTTTAATTTTAACAAACTATATGGGTGAAATTCTAACTTTTAAAACTATATAGATGGCTAATTTTATTCAAACCATAGGAATCAAATTTATAAGTTTAACCATTAACTAATATGCTCTTTAAAGTATATTAAATTATTTATCTTTCCATATTTAATTTTGGGGAGTTTTTAAAATTAGAAAAATAAGGAAACTATTTACACAAAATAGCAAAAATTTTAAATAGTTGTGATAGACGCTGATAGAAGTGTATCAGAATCTATCAACGATAGAAATAATAGAAGTCTATCACTGATAGATGGTGATAGAAGTCTATCAATGTCTATCAGTATTTTTTTGGAGAGTTTTTAAAATTAGAAAAATAAGGGAAACTATTTACACAAAATAGCAAAATTTTTAAATAGTTGTGATAGACGCCGATAGAAGTTTATCAGGATCTATCAGCGATAGAAATAATAAAAGTCTATCACTGATAGATGATGATAGAAGTCTATCAATGTCTATCAGTGTTTTTTTGCTATTTTATGTAAATAGTTTGACATTTTTTTTATTTGTGAAAATTTTCTTTTAATTTTTTCCACATATTATGTCACATGTGGGTTAGAGATTTGAGCCTACAAACCTTAGAAGTAGTAAAGATGTACTAATTACTAAGTTATATTGATCTTCACAATTTGTTTTTTTTTTTTTTTTAACTTAACAACGTGTTTTGTGTGTTAAATTGCTTGAACTCCATTCGTTTAATAGCCATTTAGTTCTTAGTTTTTAGTCGTTTTTTAAAATTGTGATTGTTTTTTGTTACACTTTCTTTTATAATGGTTTTGATCTTTCCTAAGAAATATTTGAATTCCAAATAAAACCTCAAGAACAAAAAACAAAATCTATCGGTGGAAGTAGTGTTCATATAAACTTAATCGAGATTTGACTTGATTTAAGTTAAGAGTAGAAGAAGATTAAAGATCTCTAAAATATTATCCATATGATTTTGTTTAATTGTCATTTGTATTTTTGTTAAATTCTAAATAAATTAAATCAAAGTGGTTTCTAATTTTAATTTCCTAAATCGGTTAGAAACTATTTATTTCTGCTGCAGAGTGAAGGGTTCATTCCTATCATATAAAGCCTTTTTTTAAAAAAAAAAAAAAAAATTATAAACAAGAGGAAAAGAAGGAAAAAAATGAGAATAATAAAGCATTATTAATGTGAAGTTGATGAATAACCCCAAAGCAGGATTAGCTAAAGTGAGAAGAATTATTCTTATAATATCAGTAGGTTTGACTACCGATAACGTTTGGTGGAAAGCTTTGGCTACTAAATGTGTTTTGCAAGAACTATAGAGCCATCCAAATTTGACTAAACTTTCAAATCTATTTAGTATTTACAATTGACAACTTTCTTATCTTTTAGGTAATTAGGAATAAGGTCTCAAATTTCTTTTTTTTCTTCTTAACAAAGCATTATATTATTTTTTTCATAGCACCAACCCACTATATGGACGCTATAAAGCAAATTTAAATGAGGAAGGAATCACTTTCTAAATGCTTGGTCAATTAAATTCGAAGCTTGTGAACTCCATCCTTTACCCTAGTAATCATGGGGTGGGTGTTGGTAGTTTGGCCATCGGGAGATCTAGATATTCCCAACACTATTTTTTAAAGTTGTCGGAAAAGGTATTTTATCCCGACATCAGTTTCATTTGGCGTCGGGATAAGTCTTAGATTAAAAAAAAAAAAAAAAAAAAAAAAAAAAAAAAAAAAAAAAAAAAAAAAAGGTCTTTTCCGACACCACATTCATGGCCGAAAGTGGAAGATATAAATTCCAATCCATTTTGGCATCGAGAGAATTAGATCTTCCAACGATAGTCCATTTAGCATCAACATTGCTCTTTCCCCACGAGACTTTGCCAATGCTTTGATAGAGGGTTGAAATAGCGTCGAAAAAAGTTTTTCCAATGCTTTGATAGAGGGTTACGAAAAACAAAAAGAACAAAAGAAAGTCCTTGGCGTGTGGAGACGAGTTGGAATTAATGACGGGACTAGAAGAATACAGAGGTGAAAGTGATGAGTTATGCTTTGTAATGTTGATGTGTTTTCTAATTTATACAGAGGTTATATCATTGTTGTAAACCTCTTGATGTAAGTCTGAAATCTAGAGTGATATGAGGTGTATGTGTGTATGTATTTTGTGTAAGCCACTGTTTAGGTGGCTGTGGAACAATTTTGTGATAGGAAGCTTACATTTAAGGTAGCCTGATATGTTCGGTTTGAGGGGATCTCAAAGTAGTATTCTTTCGTGATTAGTGTTGAAAGTGAGGGGATCTCACACATTTAGGGAAGCCTAAGTTGAAACTTGAAGTTAGCTTAGTGTGAGGCAAAGTTAGTTGCACCTAACAAGTAAGAACTACTTTGATCTAAAGCACAACTCTTAGAAGCCTAAGTAATCAGACCTATATGCGTTTATGACTATTTATAACTTAGACAGTTATCAACTATACCCTTAGTTTTACGCAGTGCCTTATGTCTAAGATCATGTGACGTCCTATGTTTTGGCCCGTAGTCTCGTATTCCCTTATGAACTTAATAATATTGTTTTAACATTCTCGATACTAATACTCAACTAGCATGTCTACTCAAGTGACAAATCTAAATTAACAAGATAATTAAACTATAAAATCAACAAAGGAAATAGTATTAAATGAGTAGGTGCAAGCATTCATAGAAAGCTAGTTTCATCCTTCTAGGGTGATATGAATCGTCAATGGCTCAAAGTTAGTATTTATATTTTCTTTAATAATTTAGATCGTAGTTTTACTGTTTTAAATTTTACCCTTTCTAAAATATGTTAAATATTTATATTTTTGTCATTTTACTAAAATATATAATGTGACACACATTAGAGTTATGGGAGGTAGTTTTTGGAATTTTGAATATTAGGAATGATATTTTGCCTCCATACTATTGATATGACAGAGATTCCACTATCCTTTTTGCAGTTCTTGATCTAGGATTGCATGTTTGATCAACTTGCTTGTGGAGTGTTTAAATTCTAGTTTTTCAAATAGTATTGGTGGTTAAGAACCATCACCAAAACACCACCTTTGCTGATGGGCACTAATTTTTCATCAAAATTTCAGTTTGCTAATGTTAATTTGTTCTTATGAACATCGTATTCCCCAACACTATATAGTATTAGACATTAAATATGTCAATCTTGGGTTATTTGGAATATACTTATGGTCATCATTGGACATTTTGCATGAACCCAAGAACTTATAAAAGTGTCTTCAGGAATTCAAGGGGCATTAGCCTAGGCCAGCTCAAAAAATCAAAGGCCCAAACTTAGCCTAAAACCAAGCCCTACTAGCCTCAGCCAGACTTGGGCTAGCTCAACTCTTAAATATAGGCCCATAGTTCAATCTATGGACCTTGCACGATGGGCTCGAATTGACCATTTAAATCATTTAAATTTAGCTTATATTGACCATTTGAATAAAATTATTAATTCTTATCTTAAATTTAAAAATAGTCTTAAAAGTTTATAGAGTATGCAACCCTCTCATCCTTTCCAACTCTCATGCACATGTAGATAAAAATTAGCTAGTTATTGATTTGGTTTTTTTTTTATTTTAGAATTTTTACTATTTATTAATTAGTATTAATAATTATATATATATATATATATATATATTATATTGGATTGGACTTTTGAGCCAGTCCGACGAGCCAATCTAGATATGCTCAAACGACCTGGCACATGAGTCGGTCTAATTTAAAAAAAGATAGATTCATGTCCAATCCAATTTACGAGAGGGCTGAGCTAGACTAGACGAAGCTAGCAGGTCAATCATTAATCTTGGACAAGCCTTGAGCCCAATGATGAGACTGACTGCCTTGTATGAGGCAGCACCATGGCATTAATATCATTTTCTACAAAGGGAAGAAAATTCATGGAGGAAGAAAAGCAGAGATAGGAAATGCAAAAATAGAGAGCATGCAGACCATTGGAGAGTTCAGGAAATGAATTTTTAGAATGGTGAAGATTGAGCAGACACAAAATATCAACACAAGATTTTGGTGAGTGAATTTTGATTATGAGTAGCTTAGCTAGATTTCTTGTTCCTAGAAACTGAAGGTGATGGGGGCATTATCTTGTCTTCAGTTCTATCATGATAATTGAATCTACAGAGATGTGAAAGAAATCTACTCAATATCAGAGATCACAGTTGCCTAAGACTTTTCTATACTGATTTTCAGACATTACAATAATGATGATGCATAAACTTTCTTTGGGATTAGCCAGCAGAGTATGTTCATAATGGGTCATATTTCTCAAAAGAGAAGAACAAAGAGATTAAGTTATTATACATTCCCACACCTCTTGGTGCCTTAGTCACAGTTTAAATACATGACCCCACATCAATAGAAAGAAAGAGAAAAAAGAAGAAACTAAATCCTTCTGAATCCCAATATGTTCAAAGCTTATCATAAATAAATATCGATCTGAGTAAGCGAATTCACCTCGACACGACATCTCAATATCTTCGAGAATAAAAGATTCCCAATCTTTCAGGTCTAAGAAGAGTAGTATGTGACTAATTTATTGCCCATCTTAGTCTTCTCTTCTTTCTCTATTTTTCGATGCTAACCGAGTAGCATACAGGGGCAAAAGCAACTGATGAGACACAGAAGCAAATTTGATTGAAGGGGTTGTGTTATCAGCTGTTAGATTGCCTTGCTATTTTCTGAAGAATTACTGTTCTTGCCTTTGTTACATCTGTGCTGCATCTAGCAGCATGTACACTCAACTTCTCAATGGTTTCATCGAAACCTTCAAGGTTTTTCTTGATCTCATCTATTACAAGCTGCATAGCACCTTGTTCCTTAATGCCAAGATTGGCATTCTGCAACAACGAACCTAACTGAATCGATAATCTGCGCACAAGTAATCTAATGTTCTCGAAGTCCCTCAGAATTATGAAACTGTGACCTTCCATAGAGCTCATAAGTTGCTTCTCAACTTTAATGGTGTTCAAGTATCGATTCCAGAGCGTGTTACACCATTTCCCGACTGGACCCATTGGAACAGCTAGTGCAGCAGCCAACGCAATCACCACGGGAGGTGCAGACATCGCAGCCGCCACAACGGAGAAAATCAGCACGGAAGCAAATGCAGTAACCAAAATGACATTGGACACTGTCTTCCATGTCTTCATGGTGCCATATTTTTTGTCAAGCTTCTTCTTTCGATTCTGCAACTTCTTGAACATAGACAAATGCTGCTTGTACAAGGACTGAAACAACTTAACAAACTCCTCTCCAAATGGATCACCAGCCTCTTGAAACTTCTTCAACTCCTCAAATGTTTTCACATATCTCTCATCATCATCTCCATTCTCATCACTCTCAAACTTTCTAACAGCAAGTTTAATGATGAACTGGCTGTCCCGAGTGCGTCGTAGACTCTCCTCCAATGCCGCACAGAAATTTAACGTTTTGAGACTGTTATCAAAGAATGCATCCACAAGGCTAAACAATTCTTTGTTCCACACATCCTCTTTACTTTCAAGGATAATCTTGACAGCATCTCCATTCATTTCCAGTAAAAAGTCAGTGACCTCCATGAGTGCATCCATCGACAGAGACCCAACCGAAACTCCATTAGCCAGCGAATTGAGAGCTCGGTTCGTCCGTTCATGCACTTGAACATCAAAGGATTGCAAATCTGGATTGTTTGCACACTCAGCTTCATATGAACTAAGAGCAGCTGCATAGTGAGAATCATTGATGGGAAGGGGAGGAGAAATACCTCCACCACCTGATTTGTGTTTACTAGATTGTCCTCCCATCATTTCCTGACTATAATTTTGACCACAACAAACAAACTCAACAAAATTTCCCAAATTGGGTTTTCAGAAAAAAAAAAGAACAAAAAGTGAAATCTTCTCTTTCCCACTGCTCTCTGCTTCAGCTAACACAAGAACAAGCTCGAATCTGAATAATAGAACTACTAATCGTGCAATCAAGGTTACAAGATCTAAGAGAATAAAAAATTCCGAAACCCCGTCTCAAATTTTCAGTGAAACAGAAAGGGAAAGTACAAAAATCCCCAAAATTCAGCTTAAAAGTAAAAGAACAGCTGCCACTAATTCAAAAGCAACAAGATACCTCAATTTGAGAGAAGAATTGAAAAGATCCAACGAAACCCAGATGAGGAATCCAAGAGGGCAACGATGAAATCCAATGAGTTCCCAAAACAGAGAATGATGTGAGGGATCGGAATTATAAAAAATCACTGAAGAAGCACAAGAATGAGCAGAAGGAGGGGATCTCGGCGACGAACATGGTGAAAGAAAATGAAGGAAGACCTAATGAAAATGGAGCAAATGGTCAACAGTCATATCTGAACATTTATTATCTCATTGGTCTTCTAATCACGCGCCGTTGAATTTTATTTTTGTTGAATTATTTCTTCTTTTTTTTTTTTCCCTTGAAATTAGCTTTTGTTGATTTTCTTCTTGGCTTCGCCTTCTTGGGAATATCGAGGACTCTTCCTTGAAATTTCCATGAACTTGCTTCTCAAGTCTCACTTGCCAATAAACTATTGCTAGTAAGCAATATTAAAGGTAATGGAGAAAAGAAAAAAAAAGAAAAAAAAAAGAAAAAAGAAAAATCTAACGGTAGTACTTGTCCACTTTCATTTTTCATACGTTATTAAATAATTTATTAATTTATCATTCCCTTATTTCGTAGTCCCTAAATAATTTTTAAATACTATTTTATAATAAAAGTAACCTAATTTTAGAAATTTTTCGAGTAATTAATTTTTTTCAACATTTTATGAAAGGATTTGGACTTAAAACTCTAGTTTGTATTTTATAGTCATTTAACATTTTCTATTTTTAAATATAGGTTGTTTTCAAATATAGAAAAATGAATCAAATTATTTGCAAATATAGAAAAATTTCAAACTGCGATAGATTTCTATTTGTATTTCCTATAGTAGTAGTGGAGTTTTTTCTCAATATTTTTAACCCAACTTTTATTCGTAAACAAGTTAGTCACTTTGTCTTCAACCAATTTATTCTCGTATATGTCCCTTCCATTCTTTGAAATTTAATAAATTCATTTACAAAACAAGTGGGACACTAACATATTTACTATTGGCCACTAGAATTCATTAAGGCAACATTTATCGTAGGTGTAATGTAATAAATCAATGATAATCTAAAAAGTAGGCCCCATTTGATTACGTTTGGTGTTGTTTACTTGTGTTTCGTACCCGATATCTAAGGCTCACTTCCAAATCTTTAATAAAAACGCACAATCAATTGAGAACTAGAGGATGATCTAACCGATTGCGTTTGAAAATTACGTTGTTATACTGTTATAACATGATAACTGCAAAATCTGTCACATTTACTGTTACTGTTACCGTTTGACTCTAATTGGTAACGATAACAGTAAAAGTGACATATTCATAATTTTAAGTAAACATGATCAGTAGAATCTCATTATGATTACACCAATTTTCATTACGAATTAGCTGTAGATGTGGATGTCAAATTTTCAAGAATTATTTTCTAAGAATTAGTTTCTAATGCGTTTAAATATATTACAAACGTCCCATTTTGAATTTATTTAGTCTAATTATATTAAAAAAAAAATAGAAAAAAGAAACCAATCTTTGTAGTCACTCATTTTACTCCTAATTATTAATAATTAAGTCTCTTTATAATAATTTCAATTTTTCATTTTTAAAAACTAAGCTTATAACTACTATTTCAACTAATAAACTTCTTTGATTGGTTATCCACTTTGTACCAATTTTTTATATAACAAGTCGAGTTTTGAAAACTAAAAAAAGCTAGTTTATATATATATATATATATTAGAATTTGGGCTAGGAATCCAAGTGTTCTTTTATTTTTTTGTTATTTTTTTTTTTTTTTTTTTTTTGATAAAACAATCAAACTTCATTAGAATAAAACACGAAGAATCCAAGTATTTTTCTTTAAGATATGTGAAAATCATAATAGAGAAATTGAAAGAAAACAAGCACATTTCAAAAACATAAAACCAAAAATAAAATTGTCATCAAATGGGACCTTAATTTTTAGTTTTTAGTTTTAAAAAGTTACATTTGTTTCTTCACAGCTTTTTTACTATATTTCCATCTTTTAAAAAACTTTTAATTCTTAGGCAAATTTTAAAAACGAAAGCTTATGTTTAAACTTATTTGATATGATACCAAAGAACTTTATACCAAATGATTTCGTACATAAGAGTTTTGATACCAAATGATATGAAAATCTTATAATGTTGAAAATTAGTTAGGAACAATATAATCCTTTTGGTTTGTGAATATCTCTAATTATCAAATTATAAAAATCAAGAATTAGATATGAATTACCTTTGCCATCTAAGACCAAGAAGTAAGGAGAACTAGTTTTTCACTTACATCTTAAACACTTTATAAACAAGTTCATTTGATTTTGATGTACTTGAATGTTCTTGTTATCACACTCGTAAAATTTCATTCAGAAACCAAAATCTATCCTCTACTACTGCCTAATGACTAGTCCTTAGATTGTCACATTATAGATCTTAGCAAAATGACAAAATTTGCCCTCTTTAACTTGTTTTAGAAATAATGAAATTGAAGGGACAAAAAACATCTAAATTATTAAAAATATAAAATAATAATTTTGTACCCTTGGCGTTTCATATCATTACTACTTTTACTTTTAAGTTTCCAAAACTTTATTTTAATTTTTTTTTTAAAAAAATAGGTGTAAGAAGTAGATAGCAAAATAAAAAGACTCATATGTAGAAGTAATATATTATAACTTTAATTTTCAAAATAAAATTAAAAAAAAAAAAATCAAATGATTGTCAAAAGAGACCTTTAATATTTGTTTTCGAAGCATTTATTTTAGGCTAAATTGTAAAAAATACCCTTAAACTTTATAATTTGTGTCAAAAATATCTTTGAATTTTTAAAAGTTTTAAAAATATAATTAATTTTTTTTATAAAAAAATATAAGGTTAATTTTGGATAGAAACATTATAATTTTGTTTCAAAAATACCTTCTACTGTAAAAAGTTTCGAAAATATTCTTAAAAAAATTGTGTATAATCCTAATTTCTAAATCCTCCACATTTTTCAGACGATATAATTAACTTTTAGTAGTTTAGAAAACTTCAATAATTGGTTTCAACAACAGAGGGAGAGATGAAGATTTTAAATTTGGGATTCTTCTTCTTCTTCTGATCATCGAGAAAGCGCTTTGGATTTTTCATATTTGGAGATTCTTATATGAATGCTGGAAACAACTACATCAACACCACCATTGATTCTCAGGCCAATTTTCCTTCCTATGGCGAAACCTTCTTCCCCATCCAAACCGGCCGGTTTTGTGACGGCCGTATTATACCTGATTTCTTAGGTCAGTATACTTTCTTTTTTTTTTTTTTTTTTTTTCTACTTTAAAATTTAGTTTCCATTAAAGTAGGCTGGTGTATAGGAAGGTGGAGCACTAGACTTAGGGGCTCAAATTTTATTGGAGTAATACGTGGATCCCGAGTAACACTTATTTTGATGCACCTTACTCTCATTATTTATATAAAAAAATCATTAAAATATTTTAATATAGAAACAATAAGAATTTACCGTATGTCAAATTACGATAAGACAATTGGGTGAGATGCACAAAAATAAGTACTACCCGAAATGCATCTAAGTAGGGAAAATTTTCTTATACTATGGGAGTATGGAAGATTTTTCATACTTACTCCATACCAGGTCAATCTGCTTTTAAGAATATGATGAGACCCACTAACATTAATGTGGGGACCACTAATATTTATGAATACATATTTATAATGTAAACACATGGAATTTGGTACTTTTGTAGTATTAAAAAAATTCCCAAAACTGAGCCTTATTTATTTAGGCCAAGTAAGATTTTATTTTTGGTTTTTGATTTTTGATAAAGAGATTTTTATCTAAATAATCATCTTTAGGTCATATATTTCAAAAATGTCTTTAAATTTGAATTTTTTTTAAAAAAAATTTTAGTGTTATTTTCAGGCAAATTTATCCTTTTTTATTATTTTTATTTCGAACTTATATATATATATATTTAACTTTATTAATGATAGAGAGAGAAAATCTATATGTTATAGAGAAAGAAAATGCATTTATTTTTTCTCATTTTCAATTGGAGAGAGAAATTCAGAGGTGTGAGAAAGGTCTATAAGCTTAGTTTCTAAACATAAAAAACCGGAAATCAATTTGTTATCAAACACAATGCTAATTTTTCTTATTTTAAATGTCTTTTATTAAACCATATTTAGATCCTAACAACAATAACTATATGAATGGTGTGAGTTTTGGATCTGGTGGTGGTGGTGGAGCTTTTGCTGAGACTCACTAAGAACAGGTTCCAATCAAACTAATTTCTTTCCCTTTTTTTTTTTCCTCTGCTGAATCAAATGCAAAAAATTGTTTTGTTTTACAAGTCATAGGGCTTCAAACTCACATGACATATTTCCAAAAAGTGGAGAAATCACTGAGAAAGAAGCTGGGGAATGAAAATTTTCAAAGCCTCTGTTTTTCTCTTCAATTTTGGTGGAAATGATTATCAAAATCCGTTTGACTTTAGCTATGAAATCTTCAAAACCATTGAAGCTCAAGAACACTTCGTCAATATGGTGATCGGAAACATAACGATAGCTCTCAAGGTAATCTTTTTGTGTGTCTAAATATGTTAGGTTAAATTACACAAAATTAACCTTTAGGCTACGTTATATAAAAATATACTTCTGAATTTTGTACTTTAATTTTGTTTATAAAATATCCGTGAATTTTTCAGAATTTTTATTAATTCGTTTAAACTTTTTAAGATATATAGGCTATAATAACAACCAGAAAAAAGAATAATGGAAGCACTAAGTAACCTTAGAACTGAAATGTTTCATTAAAAGTTTATGTTAGTAGTTAGGTTGTGAGTTAATATACGTTTGGGTTAAATGCACAGAAATGAAAAAAAAAATCAACTAGTAGGAGTGAAAAGAAAGAAAATAGGGAAATTTTCACAAATAAAAAAAATGTTAAACTATTTACAAAAAATAGCAAAAAAAAGGTACGGATAGATATTAATAGACTCGAATAGATATTGATAGACTTCTATCAGTATCTATCAGTGGTAGACCTTGATAGACTTCTATAGCGTCTAAGTCTATCAAGGCCTATCACAACTATCTAAAAGTTTTGTTATTTTGTGTAAATAATTTTCCTTATTTTTCTATCTTTAAAAATTTTCTAAGAAAATATGTGATTTACTAAATTTGTAGATAATAAGATTGTTAATCCTTTTGCAATTCAAAGTAGTATATTAATTTGTTGTGGTCTGTTAGGAAGGTTCTTAATTTTGTAAGATGATATTTCTCTTTTGATCCTTTTTGTATTTGGTGATTCGTCGTCTTGTGAAATTTTGAGGGAAGATTTTAATTTTTTAACATTGTGAGATTTTATACTTTTAACTTGAAATTTTGGGTTATGAAAAAAAAATGAGGTTCTTAATCCTATTATTTAAAATGTTGTGTTAAAGAGGAAAAAAAAAAAAAAAAGAGAAATTCGAAAATTTTAAAAATTGATAAGTGAAAGAAGGGAATTAATAGGGTATTGAAGGAGCTACAAACAAAAAGGAGAACTAATTACACTTATATGCAATATGTTCTTGATGCTTTCATTGTTATGCCAATTATTAATTGATTTGTTAATTTAAGTTGAACTTGAGAAAAGTAAAACTTGAATTAAAATGTAGGTTGCAATTACTAATAGAATAGCTAGCACGAGAGTGAGGTTATTTTATTAGAAGTTGTTGATTACTTTTAGAGGCAGTATTGAATTTCTGTAGGGACAAATAGGAAGAGTCCTACTCATAGTAACAGATTAGATAAATTGATTTTACAATTTAATAAGAGTTTAACTAAACTTAGGAAAGAATATTAATATTTTAGTAATTTGCATCCTTGTTACACGTTCTTTAAAGTCTCTAATTAATTGAAATTGTATCTAAAGCAAGAGATTGATTTTTAACTTTTCTCTTTGATTATAGTTTCTACTAATTAAGGAATAGGAGTAGTGTTAATCTAAAAACAATATTTAAAGTTTAATTCTCTAAATAAAATAAAGAAGAAGTAGTTGTGGTACTTAGTTAATTTAGTGACTCAATCATGTCGACAATACTAAACTCATTGTACACTTGTGGTTTTGCATGGTGTAAAAATCAAGCAATAGCCCTTTAAAATCATCAAAAAAAACAACCAATGCTACCCCTTGCTAAATGACAAAAAATGGTCATAGCAAAAAAACTTTTGAAATGTGCATTTTTTTACTAAAAACTGGGTTCATTTCATCAATCTTGAACATTTTTCACAGTAAAATTGACAAACAATAGTCCAAGCACAATTTTTTTTACTACGTGCTTTAATTGACTGTGGTGGGAGTTCTTGTGTCTTTTTCGGTTCTATAGGTTTTATTGAAGGATTATGAGTTTTATCTTTTGAACAATCTCTAGAAGGGAGCTCTTAAAAAGGGAGCTCTTAAAATTGCTAATTAATGGTACCCTTTCAAAATCGTCAAGAAATGACCAATGCTACTCCGTTTCAAAATTGACCAAATATGGCCGTGGTTAAAAAACTTTTGAAATGTGTTTTTTTTTAAAAAACTAAAAACATGGGTTCATTTCATCAAAACTGAACATCCCCACAATGAAATTCACATACGATGATTCTAACTCTGTTTTTTTACTGCTTGCTTTCAATTGACCATATTATGGGTTTTCTTGTTTCTCTTTTAGTGCTAGTTACATGTTTTTATTCAATGATTATGGATCTAAAATTGAGGTTTATCTCTAATAACAATCTCTCACCAATTTACATGACAATTAAAATGATAGCCCTTTAAAACTGGAAAAAAAAATTGTTGAGCTCATTTGTGTAGTAACCCCTATAATTTTATGAAATTTGGCGTATAAAGCAGAAAATTGACACCAAGGTTCGAAAAACTAAAAAAAGTAGATTTTGTAATTGGTAGAATATCTCTACAATATTTAAGAAATAATTTGTAGTTTGTTTAAATTTGTAAAGTTTTTAATATTGAAACTGTGGTTGCTTCGATCATTCTGTTAGTTGGTGTCGATTTGCCCGAGAGTCTTGTTGTGTTGAAATCTTTTGAGAAAAATCTTGAGGTCCTTGCTGATGACAATGCTTCTCTTGTTGTTATTACTGAGGCTATCACCCCTTGTAGTTCTTGATAATTTTGAAAGGCTTAATGACTACATTGATTTCGTTGCCAAATGATGAGTTTGTTAGAGTTTTTATATTGCCTCAGATTGTCTCTCGTCTTGTTGACTCTGGCAGGATATATTTTCCTTAATTGAAAATTTTTGGTGTTATTTCTCTGAGATTTTTCCTTTCTTGGTGCTCAGCCTCTTAGGGTTTTCGCTACTTTGCCTTTGTCCACTGTGTGTATCTAAGGGAGTGTTTCTTCTCTATTAGGTTAGAAGAATTGCGAGCCGTTTGTTCTGCATTGTTGCGGAAGTATTTAGGCTTTATTCTGTGGGTTGTGAAGTTTTCGTCAGTGTTGATATTGAGGAGGACTCGAGATATTATTGTAAGCATTCACTACATCTTGTGAAGGGATTCACATACTTAAAGAGAGCCTAAGTCTAGCAAGTGAAGTGGTTTTCACTTGAGATTGGAAAGATAGAAGTCGAAGAGGCACTTAGGGGGACCTTAAGTGTTCAAAACCTAATATTCTCATACTTAAATGGAGCCTAAATTTCATTAAGAGGAAGTCTCACACTTAGGGGGAGCTTAAGTGATCTTGCACTCAGTTAGGCCTTACGTGTTTGCTGTAATTGCTATTTTTCTTATAGATAAGTACGACATTGTAATTGCTTAAATGTATATTAGTGAACATATCTTTCCCTGGCACACACTACCTCCAAAGTCGTAGGTGGTATTGTATTGAACTGGGTTACCCAACTTTGTGCATTATGTCCTTTACTACTTTTGTTTGTGTCTCACATATTTTTCATTTGATCAACACATGTGTCTCAGCAAAAGAAGTGTGGGACATTTTGGTTGTGGCTCACGAGGGAACATCTAAAGTTAAAATGTCAAGAATTCAGTTGTTTACAACCCAGTTTGAAAGTCTCTAAAAATGCTAGAAGATGAAACCATTGCGAGTTTAATGTTCGTTTGCTTGATCTTGCTAATGAATCTTTTGCATTGGGTGAGAAGATCTCAGAAGAGTAGCTGGTTAGAAAAGTAATTAGATCTCTGCCAAAGAGATTTGACATGAAGGTGCTACTATTGAAGAAACAAATGATATTGCAATCAGGAAGGTTGATGAACTATTTGGTTCTCTACTTACATTTGAGATGACTCTTGATGGCAAACCAGATAAGAGATTGCTCTACAATCATCAGTGAACAATTGACCTGAAAGTAAGGTTGGAGAGTCAGAAGATTCTCATACACATTCAATCTCATTACTACAAAAATAATTTAGCAGAGTTTTAAAGCACATTGAAAAGAGTTCTAGGAGTTATGTTTCAAGACATGTTAAAAGTAAGTCCTATCGCTGTAGAGAATGTGATGGATATGGTCACTATTAGATTGAATGTCAAAATTACCTCAAACGGCAAAATAAGTGTTATGTTTTGACCTTGTAGATGAAGAATCTGAAGAGAGCAGTGAATTTGAAAAGGATGTCAGAGCTCTTATCAGTTTACTAAGGACATCCAACTGTGTAAAAATCAAGAAGATGAGTGCGGTGAGACTACTGAAGAAGAGGAAATTTTGTCTGAATCTATCGACATTTCCTACTGTGTCCTACATCATCCATGGGTAAAGGATGTGAAGGTCCTATATCTCAAAAGTAAATGATAAAATCTCTTCTTGTTGATAATCATAGGTTTATGTCAACTATTTATCAACTTAACCTAAACTCTATCAGGGCTGAGAAGGACACAATATGTAAGTCAGTGAGGATGTTGAACTCAGAAATTGATAATCTTGAGAAGATTCTCTCCAAAGGTAAGATTCTTGGGATATCTGGTATTGGATTTTCTACTACTATAAACAAAGTTGGAAGTCAGTCTTTCTCAAAAGGGAAGAAAAAGATTGAGTTTGTTGGAGAACAAAATTATGTCCTTGAGGATGCTCCAACTTTGTAGAGACTTACTACCAATCAAAACCTTATTAGAAAATCTGAAAGATTTTGGATATGTCATTATTGGATCTGTTATTGTGATCGTCTTGAATTAGTTTGCATTGATTGAGATGATATTAACAAATTCAGGAGGAGCCTGAATTTCTTCGAGTGAAGTGCTCTTCATTCAACAATGGAAAGATAAAGGTATTGATGAGAAAATACCTCACACTTAGAGAGGGCCTGAGTGATCACTCACTAATATTCACCAACTTAGGGAGAGCCCAAGTTCATTTGAGAGGGAGTCTCGCATATAAAGAGAGCCTAGGTGATCAACAACAAGTTAGACTCTACGTGTGTCATTGTAGATGTCATTACTTTACATATAAATACAACGTTGTAAACATTTATTTTTGATATTTGTGAAATTATTTTTCCTAGACACACTGTCCCTAGACGTAGGCGGGAAGTTCGCAGCATTGGTCCGGATAACCCCCAATTTATGACCTCTTCTCCAGAAATAATGCCTACCCCCTCAACTCGTTCTAAAAAAAGAGGATTCGGGCAGGTAGTAAAGGCAAGCGCATGTCAGGGGATAGGCTTTCAATTCAAATCACGAGACTATGTGTTCGATTTGTTTGGCTTGTTTATTTGTGCTTTAATGTTGTCTGTGTTCTTGTTGTGACATTGTGTGAGATAAGTATACACTGTGTGGCAGATAAGTATACATTTGTTTGGCCTCTTTCATTTTGTTTTTGAAATTTAACTAAGATTACAACTCTTGTACTCAAGTAAGATGCTATCATTGTAAAAAATTGGAAGAAAATAGATTTTATTTTTGAAAACCAAAAACAAAAAATGAAATTGTTACCAAATGGGACCTAACAGATTTAAATATAATTTTAAAACAAAAGAAGATAACATTTAAAAAAAAAAGATAATTAAAATTTTTAAATTCAAATCTGAGGGATTTCATATTTAAATTTAAAATTAGATAACAAACTCTAAAATCTAGGCATAATTTTGAAATTGAAATTCATCGGATAACATTAATGGAAGGAAATTCACTTTGTATGGCCGAAGTTGAAAAATGTTAGAATGGTATGACACATCCATCTCATGTGTTGATAGTTTTTAGCTATTTTTCATTTTGGTTTCTTTTTTCCTTTCAAAATAATTTGGGAAAATTGTTATTTGTAACCTAGGACAAAAATAACTTATTTTTTAAAAATTTCTTTTTTTAACCTCTTTTTTTATTTTTTTTTTCAACTTTTCAAATTTTTAGTAATGTGCCCTATAGAGTGAAAAATCAGAAATACCTCCAATTTTTAGTAGTGGGCCCTATAAACAAAAGGAGGAGAGTTTCAGGAAAAGATTTCAGAAAGATGAGTACTTCGGAAAGAAGACGAGGGTTCCGAGAGATGGATGAAAACATTTTACGTGAAATCTGAACCATTGGGAGTTGAACCAGCGTTTGGGAAAGCAAAAAACTTAAATGTGGAATCTGAACCGCCTCTTGGAAAGGAAATTGAAGAAAATAAGATGGGAAATAAATTGGGGTATTTATGACTTTTCACTCTATAGACCCACCACTAAAAATCTAAAAAGTTGAAAAAAGTGTTAGAAAAATAAGTTTTTAAAAAATTAGTTACTTTTTCCCCATAAAAAACTTTTTAGGTTATAAATAGCAATTTCCCGAATAACTTACTTTGAATCTTTGGCCAATTGCATCATATGAATTATCATTGATGTTACATTAGATGTAAAATTTAATATTTTTTTTTAGTAGAAAAATCAAATCTCTAACTTTGGAGTTACGCTTATTTTTGCAAAATTTAGGCTTAATTTAGAATTGTTGTAGTTTTTAAAATAATTGGTGGTAGTTGAAATGGAGTAAAATGGTATTAGATAAATTTTTATTTTTAAAATAAAAAATTAGTTACTCTATTTGATAAATTAATATTAAATTTATGTAATTTAATTATATGAACTAAATTTATGTAATTTAATTATATGAACTAAAGTAGATTTATAATTTTCATTAATTTTATATTGGTATTTAATTTATAATTTATGATAATATAATTATTTAAAAATATATATAGTTTTAAAATTTTAATCTATGATAAAAGTTTGACAGTGGAGTTCAAAACGAGATAGTTGGAGTGACAAAGGGACCGGTACGGCGTCGTTTGTAGCTTATCTCATTAATATCACCACCACCCATTACACCTAACCCTCCTCCTCTCTCTCATCTACTTCACTCCATATCACTCTGTTCATGTTTTTTTTTTTTTTTTTTTCATTCCTCAATCTTTAATGATGGGTTTGGAACCTCGTGATTTTGAGATATTTCAATTCATAACAAATTTAAACTGAATTATGTTGTTTGTTACGGTAAGAAAGAGAACGATTTTAAAATTTAAAGTTATTTCAAATCTTGTTTTTGCTTAAAAACTTTTCTGACAAAAATGCTCGAATTTTGCAGAATTTCATAGGATTTAAAAGTAATTACTTAATTGATCTTGCCATATTCTAATTTTTAATTAACACGTCATAGTTAAAAGTTTATATTATTAAATTTTTAAATTTCTTTTCCTTTTCGGTTACTATCCAAACACAAAATTTTAAATACATTCATTTCAAATCTTTTTCGTTTCAAACAAATTAATAAATTTCAAATCATTTCTCGGATTTCAAATCATTAAATTTAAAATCATTTCTTCAACTTTCTTAGATCTAAACGGATGGTAAGGGAATGTTTGTTTCAAGAGTTGGGATTGGATAGGTTAGGCATCCTAAGCCCAACCCTTGTTTGGGACAAGGATCTAGAAAGTCTTGGTTTCCTACATCTTTTCCTATAGGTTCGAATAGTAAATACTATTCAAACCCATAGATTACTTTTTTTTTCTTTCTAATTTAATCTAAGAAGTTTGTCGACCCACTTCTGGACACCACCTCCAGTGACCGACGTCGGCCAACTCCGGCGACTACCGCCGGCCAACTCTGACGACTACCGTCGATCAACTCTGTCAACTGCCGTTGTGTAACTCCAACCAACCTCTAGTCGCCACCTCCGGTGACCGCTACCAGCCGACCTCTGGCAACCCCTCCCCCCTTCCCCCTACCAGTGAACTTTCGGCCACCAACTCCGCCGGCCAACCTCCGACGACCAACCACCACCAACCAACCTTGAAAAACATTAATAAAAACGCTCTAAATATATAACAAACTAAACAAACTTTTATATAAAAATACTTTTAAGAAAGAATTGTGAAACGCATCTTTGTTTTAATTTTAAGGAGTTTTTATCAAAAGTAAATAAAAATGAATTTTTGAAAAATATATATTTTTTCTGAGTCATTTCAAACAAGCCATTAGGGTGCAATTATAAAATTAGGTATATTTATTTAGGTTATATGTATTGAAAGTCCTAATTTAATTTAATAACTTTTTCATTTTGTTTCATTGGTCAATTTAACTAGCTCGAAAACTTAGAATCATTTTTTAAACGTAAAGGTTTAAAATGTTGGAAACAACTTAAAAGTTTCCTCATCTCTTCTCTCTTTTCCTCTCTTCTTAAATATCACAACTTTAAATAAATAGGAGAATTTTCTCATTTCACATGCCCAAATATAAATATAAAAAATCTTTATAACTAATCAATCAATTTATTTGAAGTTATCTTTTTTTTCAAAAAAAAAAAGCAAATTATCTCGAGTTAGGAAAGAGTCAATTTGACCAAAATTCTTAATGTCTGTCTCTTTTTGTTTATTAAATCTACGTATATGAACTCACGTTCAACTACTAATATATAACCTCGTTAAGATATTTAAGTCTTAATGTTCTTTTATTTCCATTATTCTCGTTTCTTCTTGCTATAATCTATATATCTTGATTGAAGTGGATAGTTTTAGAGATTGATAAAAAAAAATGGAAGAATGACAGCAAGTGAGTATTGAAGAAGAGAGTGAAACTTTTGAAAGTACAAAAATATTTTTAACTCTTTTTTTTCCCAAAGCTTAAGGGTATTAGTGCAACATTTGAATATTTCAATAATATTTTTTAAACAAGGTGCTAACAATGTCGTTCATATATAACAAAATGGTATTTTTGAACATTTTTTTTAAAAACATTTAAGGGAATTAATGAAACGTTGAAAGTTTAAGAATATTTTTTAAACAAAAAAAACTAACGGTAAATATATTTTTAAATTTTTCTTAAAGTTCAAGAGTATAAATGAAACTTTTGAAAGTTTTATAATATTTTTGAAATAAAGTATAAAGTTCATAAATATTTTTTATAATTTAGCTATTTTTTAAACTATTGTCATAGCTCTATCCTATACAGTATAATTTTTTTTTAATATTTTTTAAATGAAATGTTTTTTTGGAATATTTTCAAAACATTTTTGAAATTTCAACAAAATGGGGCAAAAAAATGAAATTTTCCCCTACTGAAATTTCAAAACTATCGAAATCTTGAAATTTCTACCATGGTCACTTTATTTTCAACCAATTTGTTCTTGTACCTACCCCTTCCGTTCTATGAAATTTAAGCCATTCATTTACATAGCAAGTCGGACACCCACATATTTACTAATTTCCCTCGATGAAGAATCCATTAAGATACGTATCAAAATATATATATATATAATATATATATATATATATATATAACGAAGATGTGGATGGCAAGATTTTAAGCTTTATTTTTGCGCTTGCATTTTTTACAAACCTCACGTTTTGAATTTTTGTAAGGAAAACTATTTACACAAAATAGTAAAATTTTTATATAGTTGTGATAGACACTAATAGAAGTCTATCAGGGTCTATCAGTGATAGTTATATCATCGATAAATGCTGATAAAAGTCTATTAGTGTTTTTTTCTTTCTATTTTCTATAAATAGTTTGACATTTTTTTCTAGTTGTGAATTTTTTTTCCGTCTTTATCATTTTTGTCCTAATTATTAATACTTAAGTCTTCCTTTGATAGTATTTCAATTTTTTCTTTTTAAAATTAAGTTTACAACTATTACTTTCACTTATAAATTTTTTTGATTTGTTATCTATTTGTACCAATTTCTTATGCAACCGAGTCTAGTTTTAATAACTAATAAAAACTAGTTTTTAATTTTTTTAATAGAATTTGGACCAAGAATTTAAATGTTTTTTTTAATATAGGTGAAAACCATAATATAGAAATTGAAAGGAAACAACCATAAATTTCAAAAACATAAAACCAAAGAAGTTGGGGTGGGGGCTATGGGGTTAGGTCTTACAAGACCATGAGGGGAGGGTTCGTGATGTGTAGGATGCCGCTACGTACGTGGGGATGTATGATCCACTTACATTGGAGGTTTGGGCTATAATATTAAGGGGCTGAAGACAATTGCTTCTCAGGGTTTCGTTCGATCATAATGGAATTCGGTAGCTTGACCACGATAAGATTTGGTGAAGGCTTAGAGATAAATTTGACGAGAATAATGTCCCTAGTAGTGGAAATTATTGGGGTTAATGAGGGTGTAAATGTGCGGTAATTTCAACATCGTATAATTTTCTCACCTTTAAGAAAAACTTTTAAAACCCCTAATATCAAATTTATTCAATCTAAAGGGTAGAATTGACATTAAATTACCTTTTGATTTTTTTTTAAAATAAAATAAAAAATGTATATAATCCTTAATTTCTATACCTCCACACTTTTCACATGATAGAATTTCTCTGCAACTTAAAAGCATGATCAGTTGTCCAGAAAACTTCAATAAATGTTATAAAAAGAGAAAAAGAAGAGTACCAAGTCCATCAACCGTGCATAAGGAGATAAGATTTCAAAGGAAAATTGTATTGGGTATCAAATTTTGATTATATATTAGCATCCATGTCATCAACTTTTAAAATATTGCAAATATGAAAAAATATATTGAAAATAATATAGGTGGTTAAAAAAACATTCATTTAAATTTTTTATGTGAAAATAATATTCCAAAACTACCCTTATCTCTTAAGAAATGGAAAATTAATAAATTTGATATTCTCTTTCCTTTACACTAGGGATGGCAACGGGGCGGGGCGGGGCCGGAGATGTACTCCCCATCTCCGTCCCCGTCCCCGTCCCATTCTCCATTTTGAGAAGTCGGGGTTGGGGTCGGAGAATCCCCGTACGGAGATTCGGGACCCCGCGGGAAAAAATCTCTGTTTATGATTTTTTTTAATAATTTTTATTATTTGAAATTTAGAATTTATAATGAAATTAGAAATATTTTAATACTTTTTATTATAAATTTAATAAAAAATTAAATTATTATATTTAAAAATTAAAATTAAAAACAAGAATTAACTAAAACAAAGTAGTTTATATATATATATATATATATATATATATTATATATATATATATATATATATATATATTATAGTATAATAATTATATATATAATTAAAAAAATTTAGTATTTTTTAATTTTATATATAATATATAATAAATAATTAAAAAAATGGGGGGGGGCGGGGGTCGGGATCGGGGACGGGGCGGGGATCCCCTCCTCGTCCCCGCCCCATCCCCGACCGGGGATCCAATTTAAATCTTCAGTTTGACTCCTATACCCAGTCAAACCGGGGATTCCCCGTCCCGTTCGGGTCGGAGACCTGCAGGAAATTATGCCATCCCTACGTTACACAAGTTTTCTTCCTCAACATTCTCCACGTTTCTGCAACAACCTAAGATTCTTCAATCTTCTCCAATATTCATGATTTCTCCAAGATTTGAAATACATAATTTCTTTTGATGCACACAATTGCGCAGATTTATTTTCTATGAAATCTTGTTTTGATTTCATTAGTTGAACACGCGGTTTCAACGCCTCCTTCCTTGAGGATTTCTCTTCTTGAAGCCACGATTTGTATTCGATTTTTTTTGCTTGAATTTCGTCCTCACATTCTCTCATTCACGATTGCGCTCATAATTTTCCTCATTTCGATTTCGTCAAGATCTTCTCCGATTTGTCCATTACTAGTTTTTTTTTTAGGAATGAATGTTAAATTTTCGAAATGGGGATGTTTTTTATTTGTGTATAATCAGTTTGCAACAAATTGGGTGTAGATTTCTCGTTTATATTCGAGATAATTTGTGTTCTTTGGTTATTATTTTTATTATAGTTTGATTTTACGGACTTTTTATCTGAGGCTAAATATATTGAGGAATTGAAAAGATGGCCAGTTGCAACATGGGTAAGAGGAAAATTCATGTGTTATTGTTAGTACTTTGGACAATTAGAATTGTTAGGTCTGATGTGAAGAAGACTCATTTGAGCTCTCATAGGAATATCTGGCTTGCTGTATGAATGTGTTTCTTTCCATTTACATTCTTCTTCTTGTATTTTTCTTCCCCCAATATTTTACTTGAACATTCTTTTGAGAGGATGGTTATCAATTAATTTCATCCACCAAGCTATGGTGTCAAGCTTAAGACCATTGATCATTAAGGATAACCCACAAAAATTTGTTGTGGCTTGCAAAATGCTAGTTAGATATGTTATACAAGATCTGGAAATTAAATTGAAAATTAGAAGTGCGGGTGAATTGTTTAAGCATAGAGAATCAAATATGGCTATATAATTGATATCTGATTTCTATCTGATATCTATTTGATTGTCATATCATTGATATCTGATTGTGATGTGATCTTCATTAGATATTAAGTACTTTCAATACAACAGAAATAAGAGAGGATTTGAATCACATACTTCTTGATAGATAACACATATTATATGGTAGCTGAGCTATATTCTTTTTAATAGTTCAAGACTATTTTTTAAACAAAGTACAATTTTTATAATTTATTCCAAAAGTTATATATTCAGTTTAATTTTTTGTAATTAAATATTCAAACCTTTTGTCAGCCTTCTAGTTATCAAACGAGATTTTGATTATGGATAGATTTATAACATTTACTCTCTCTACTTCTTTAGCTTATATTTGATGTTGAGAAATATCTCAATTTTGTCAAAGAAATAAGTAGAAAAAAGAAGAGAGAAATTGAAAGAAAACAATAAAACTGGAAAGATAAAAATTAACATGGAAAGATTTCAAACGAGAGAGGAAAACCACGCATCAAAAAAGTTTCATTATGTGAAATATTATTAAAAAAAAAATACTTTCTCTAAGTATTATATCACTCACAGAACAAGAATTAGTATGTCGAACTTAAAGTACTTCAAACTAGGATGATTATAAACCAAAGACATAAGCTTTCTATATAGTATTTGGAATCTCATCACTTCCTTGAACCCTTACGATTTTGGCCCAAAAACTTTCTAAGATTTTGTTCTTAATTTTTCACATTTTACGAGGATCATTAATTATTTTTGTATTGTACCTACTCATTTTTCACACGATATAGTTTCTTTCTAACTTTGTCGTTGTTTACAAAACTTCAACAATCATGGTTATAAGAACATAACAAGACTACTGAACTGTTAAGCAGGCCTATAGGATAGGAAGAAATGAAGATTTCAAATTTGGGAATATGCCTCTTCTTCTTCTTCTACATCTTCATCTTGTTTGGAATTGCAGCAGCCCAAAGCGGGTTTCGAAAAAATCCATTGCCCGACGTTTGGTCGTCGGGAAGGCGCTTCGGGTTTTTCATATTCGGAGATTCTTATGTGGATGTTGGAAACAACAACTACATCAACACTACCAGTGACGGTCGGACCAATTTTCCACCCTATGGCGAAACCTTCTTCCCTTTCCCAACCGCCCGTTTTTGTGATGGCCGTATTATACCTGACTTCTTAGGTATGAATACTTCTTTTTTCTTTTCTTTCAAATTTAGTTTCAAAAGCATAGGCTTGCCAACCCCCATTAAAAAATTAGAATTAGTATATCGAGCTTAAAGTGCATCAGATTGAGATGATTAGAAATCAAATGTATAGGTTTCTTAAACAGTATTTAGAGCCTCGTCACTTTCTTGAACCTTTTCAATTTAGTCGGAAAACTACTCTTCTAAGATTTATTTGTTTATTTTTGGCAGCTGAATATGCAGAAATGCCTTTCAGTAAAGCATATTTAGACCCAAAACACAATAACTATATGAATGGTGTGAATTTTGGATCTGGTGGAGGTGGAGCCTTAGTTGAGACAAACCAACCATGGGTACCAAGCAAATCAATCAAACTAATTTCTTTTTCTCTTTTCTCCTCTGCTGAATTGATTGCATAATTTTTTTGGTTTTTCCAGGTCGGTATAGGGCTTAATATTCAAATGAAATTCTTCCAAAAAGTGCAGAAATCACTAAGAAAGAAGCTGGGGAATGAAAGTTCTCAAAGATTCCTCTCTAATTCTGTGTTTTTCTTTATGTTTGGAGGAAATGATTACCTAAATCCTTTGGACATTAGCTATGACATCTTCAAAACCATTGAAGCTCAAGAACAGTACGTCAATATGGTGATCGGAAATATAACGATAGCTCTCAAGGTAAATCTCTTCCATGTCTAAATATGTTAGTTTAAATTATACAAAATTATCTTTTAAGCTACATTTTAAAAAAATAGTTCTAAATTTTGTACTAATACCGATGAATTTTCATAACTAAGTGACCTTAGAAGTCAAAATACTTTAACCAAAATTGTATGTGAGTAGTTGACTTGTGAGTAAATACGCTTGAGTTAAATACACAAAAAGGAAAAAAAATTGAGAATTTTGTGTCATTAATAATTTGAGGACTGTTGATGTAAAATTTGGGACAAAGGAAATGCACCTGACTCTCGCGTGAAATCAGCACAGTTGAATTTTTAATTCTCATACCAAGATCAAGATCTATGTCATGTTTCCAGATTTTTGTTCATTTTCAGATCTATGTCAAGTTTAAGATCTATCTTAAATTTCAGATATCTCATATGAAGTTATAATAATGTATTATAGGAAGTATACAATTATAGAGGAAGGAAATTTGGCATTATGGCATTGGCTCCCACTGGTTATCTGCCAAATTCGAGATGGAAAAGAAGTGAGCAATATTTCCAAGAGACTTCTTCATTAACAAGGATTCACAACAACATGCTTTTCATTGCCCTTCAAAAACTTGCTAAACAACTCAAAGGATTCAAATTTGCTTTTATCGATACACACACTTTTCTCCTACAAAGAATACTAAACCCTACCGAATATGGTAACTAATTTCCTCTCCCCATTCTTTTTTACTTTTTTTAAATCATTCTGTAGACACCGCATTTGGTCCGGCTTGTTTTTTTAATTTGTTTAATTTTATTCTTTTTTTTATATTTTAATTATTAATCGAATTTTGAAATTTAATGAAATTGAGATTTTAATTGAGTTTTGAAAAAAAGTATAAAAAGAAAAAAATAATAAATATTTTATCAAAAAGATTTTGTTAATAAATTTTAATTTAGTTTAAAAAAATAATTTTTTTTTAAAAGAAAAGGTTTTTGTTAATAAATTTAATTGATTTATTTAAAAAATGAATTTAAAAAGGAAATTTGTTTTAAATTAATTTTATAAATCTATTTTTTAAAAAAATGCCAAAATCCTGTTCAACGTTCTTCTTCCCCCTCTATCTTCTCAACCAATTTTTTGTAACGTTAAAGTTATTTTTTAACCCACTGATATCTTATAAATACAGTAAAGAGGGTAAGGGACAGTGAATGGGAGGAGGCAGTGAATAGGCAAGGGGTAGTGAATGATGAGAAGGGTAGTGAATGTGAGAAGGCAGTGAATGAGAAGTAAAAAGGAGAAGTGTGAAGAGGAATTTGAAGAGGGAAGAAATGATTGAAGAAAGATTGAAAAAAAAAGCGGTGAGAAGAGGAATTTGAAGAATGAGAAGAGTGAATGAAAAGTGGGGAAGAAAATATTGAAAACAGGATTGGAGGAAGAAGGAAGAAAAAAAGAATTGGAAGGATAAAAAAATTTTGAGGAAAGAAAAGAGAGAAAATGGTGAGAAAAAAGAGTGAAAGGAAGAAGAAGAGAATAGAAAAGGTGGAAGAAGAGGGGAAGAAATCGGTGAGGAAGAAGAAGAAAGAAGAGAGAACAAGATATTGATAAAGGTGTGGGTCCCATGCCATATTTTATTGTTTATTTATTATTTAATAATATGGTGGGCCCCATGTATTTTATAATTATTTATTATTATCTATTTAATAATATGGTGGGCCCCACGTATTTTTATATTATTATTTATTTTCTCCTATTCTCGATTTCCACCATTTGGTTTATTTATTGTTATTATTATTATTATTATTATTATTATTATTATTATTATTTATATATATATAACATTATTTTCCCTCTTTTTTCTCTATTCAACAAATTTCTTTTCTCTCTATTCAAAAATTTCTCTCTTCTCTATTTCAACAAATTCTACCTTACAAAATATCCATGATTTATTTGTTATTTAAAGATATTTTCAAAAGAATTTCAATTTATTTCATTTTGTTGGATTGTTAATATATATATATATATTTATCTTACTACCATTGATTCTTCAATGCATTATATATTAAAGTTGTGATCTTATTTATTTATTTTAAATATGAGATTTCTATGATTTTGTAATTAATGGATTGAAATTTAAAATTCATTTAAAACATTTAATCAAAGCTTTTATTATTCTTAAATATAAATATGCTCTAGCTTTTCAATTTTAAATACAATTTCTTAATAGCATTTGAAATTTCTTGAATTTCAAACTTTCAATACAATTTTCTTATTACAATCACATTTGCATTGGCAAAATAAATTTTAATTTTATTAGCTAATAAAGTTTTCAAGTATTTTCTATCTTTGATTTAATTTAGGGAATTTATTCAATTTTTTTTTTCGTGCATTGAATATTTAAACAAAGTTCAAGTTAACTGTGCAACTTTAAATAAGCTCTAGCGTAATGTGAATGAATTTCAAACATTCTTAGATTTTGCATAAATCTCATGATGGAGTCAAATTTTGCTCTAGAGAAAAATATTTCATAAAGAATCCAAATATAAATTGGCAATCATTGTCGCTCACACAATGCTATTATACTTATCTCAAAGTTATAATGAAATTTGGTGAGACATTTCCTTTATTTAAATTATATCAAATTTTTATAAAATAATTGGCTAAGATAATAATTCTGTCTAGGCTGAGGTACTTAAGTTGGTCGTAAGGGAACACTGGGAATTATTTAGTCATTTTTTATCAAGTTTCTTTTTATTAATTTTTATTACAATTTTGGATAACAAAATAAAATGTTTTCAAATGGGTGTTGTAGGGTGCTAATACTTTCCTTACACTCAACGACCCCCGAATCTATCTTTGGAAAAGTAGACCGTTTTTATTTTTATTTTTATTTCATTTTAAAATGGGTGACCAATCACACCCCAGAGTGGTTGGTGGGACGTCGGCCGGACGTCGGCCGAGACTCCCTTCACCTAGAAAGAGACTCCCATAGGGAAGGACGTCGGCCGGTCCGCGTCGCGATGACGTTGCGACACATTCCACCATATACAATAACTTCATAACAATTTAGATCCTATATTTTCAAATTTGTTACAAATGGATCCTTCTACTTTAATAGTTATTTCGTCAATGTGTGTCTCGATCATGAAAAATCTCATTAAAGTTAAAAGATTTATTCTTTAAAATTTATAAAAACGTTAACTCAATTTTTTAACGATTTAAAAAAAAAACACTTTTGTAAAACTAAAAAACACACATCACAAGATCTGTTAATTAACTGTCAATTATGTGGAGATTGACTTTTTGAAAAATACTTTGGCTCCCTGAACTTCAATGAAAGTAGCGATTTAGTCTATGAGCTTTGGTTGATAACGATTTACTCGTTGAACTTTAATAAGTAACAATTTAGTCATTGTACTTTACAATTTGTAATGACTTGGTCCTTATAATAAAAAATATTATTAAGATATAACGAAATCTATTATACATGTAGATGGATAAATTAACAAATTGGGAATTATTTTTTTTTATAAAATCTAAAGACTAATTAGTTGTTACGTAATAAATGTTGACACTTAATTTTGATGAAGTTTTTCATGATAGAGACTAAATTGTTACAAATTTCAAAGTATAATGTCTAAATTCATATTTGCCTAATATGTACTTCGTAAAAAATGTGGATGAAGGTTTCAAAGTAGTGGACACAGCATGTCGTGGAAGTGAAGAGTTTAGAGGGTATGATAATTGTGGAAGAAACTTAGGGTCTTTTCCATATACTCACTGCACAAATCTCGAAGACTATTTGTTCTATGATTCTTATCATCCCACTGAAAAGGCATACGAGCAGCTTGCAAAACTGATATGGAGTGGTGATGATCAAATTGTTAAGCCTTATAACTTCAAACAACTCTTTCAATATTGACTCAACCTTGGCGTCTCACTAAGAGAGAGAGATGTAATAAAGATATTTTAGTTTTCCTCTCTTTCTTGAATAATCAGTTAAGAGTAGTGTTGAACTCTATGGTTAGATTATGGTTGGTTGCTTAAATTTAAGGGACAATTGCCAATATAGCAATTAGGCTCAAAATATAGTAGTTACAAGGATTGTTGGAATGCCTTGGTTAGGTTATATGGCACTCCGAACAACTAACATGGGGTCTCATTATATTGCCTGTCAAAAAAATCCTGTGATTTATGTTTTTTTTTTTAATAAACTACTCTCTTGCTCCACCCGTAGACGTAACTAACATACTGTTAGTGAACCACGTAAATCTCTGTGTCGATTTTCTCTGCTGTATAAGTTTTCTCGTCGTATTTGTCTCTTCTTCTATTTGTCCGAGTGATTTTTACACCATACAAAATCGCAAATGTGCGGTGTCAAGTTTTAATATAGTGATTGAGTTCAAGTATTGTCCACGGGATTGAGCCATCAATTTACTTAAGTACCATAACTACTTCTATCTTATTTTATCTAGAGAATTGAATCTCGAAGATGAATTGTTTAGATTATCAGTACTCCTACTCTTAACTAAGTGGAGATAATAATTAAAGATAAAGTTTAAGATAAGATTCAAGCAATGAAATAATAAACTTAACCAATTAAAAGACTACTTTTATCATGCATCAAACATAGGCCAAGAAGATACCATTATGATTAACTTTCTCTCTTGAGGTCAGTTAATTCTTCTATTTAGAGTTAAAACCTTACATATCTGTTTGATTTTTAAAAGGCAAGCAGGGCATAACCCGAGTTTAGGAGGGGGACATGAATGAACTAAGATCACATCTGAATGAAAGAGATCCCGAGGGCATGAAAGTATGGTTAAGAAAAGCTTAAAAGAACATAAATGTACTACCTATAGTAACAAGGTGCATCTTCCTTTTCGGTGGCTCAATCATAAGAACTCTAAAGTTAAGTATGTTTAGCTTGGAGTAATTCTATGTTGGAGACTATGAGAATTTTCCTACGAAGCATGTGAGTGGGGACAAATCGTGCTGAAAGGACTCATGTTCGTTTGCGGGGATAGTCTTCACTCTTAGAAGTAGTTTGAGGGATGCAACGGATTATTGGGACCATCAGGTGCCAAATTTTGATTCTAAATCCCGGTTTGAATCCTCGTCATGGAGCGTTACAAAAAGTATCCTCAATCTATCTCGATGTGTCACTACGAGTAAGTCATTTCTGCTGTCAACCAAGAAGTAGAACTCCTTTTAAAAGTAATCAACAACCTCCATTAGAAAATCCACTCTCTCATGCAAGATCTCAATAATTGGCATGCATGCCCACAGACACATGAATGATTAATTATTTCAGGCATAATAAAGTCTTTCAATTAAATCAAGAATAAAATGAATTATAACATATTCAACACAAGCATGCAATTTTTTAGGTCAAGAAGGTAAAAATATTTAAGAGGCCTTTCTAAGCTCAAATAAGCCTCATGCTCGGAGTTAAAATCTAACATTCTTGTATGATCTTTAAAGACCAAGCAAGATATTTAAGCTCTTCTCTAAATGACCATTAAGTGAACTCTATACTTATATTTCAGAATTATAGATAATCGTTGCAAATGTCATGTTCTAATTCAAGGATTACCCTTCCGAGCCACAACCCAAATCAAAGATCAATTATTAAATGGATAAAAAAAAAACATTAAACATTCAATTTGCAGGCAAGATAATTGCAACCTGAAGAATCTTTATTAAAATTAAATAATAAATCAATCCAAAACATCATTCCATAAAATTACAATTTTGAAACTCAAAATCACCATTAAAAACTACAGTTCTAATAAAAATATCCTAATAAAATATACAAAGAAACGGGGAAAGAAAGAACTCCTAATGTGTATGTCATGTTGATATGAAGGATTTTGCCATCGAGCAAATCCCCATGCAAATAAAATTTATAATTACCATATTGTACAACATATGCTACTAGGTAGTACAAGTGGCAAGTCCAAGTCGATGTGTAGGAAAACGTAAATACAGTTTCAAACTAGTTAGGTTTTCTAGTTAAAGCGGAAACAGGGGAAGGAGGAGTTTAAATCGAGGAAAATAAAATACGAAAAAATAAAATGCATGAATGTAAATAGCAGAAAATAAAGATGCGAGAAAGTAAAAAGTTGAAGAAATCTGAGAGAGCAAGAAACAAGTATGAGGAATTAAAACGAAGTTAAAGAAATTTGAGAATTGAAAAGAGGAAGAAATACTGAAGAAATCGAAGAAAAGAGTAAGAAGTTGTGAAGAATTGTGTACGGTCGATGGAGAAGATCGTTTTAAGGAAACATTCGATCCTGGTAAGAATGTTAATTGCTCGGGTAGCATGCATTTTGCTGAGTCAGGTAACGTATTTTTGGCAAGTTGGGTCACGTGTGTTGAGGGGGGTCGATTAATCGGGGCGCATGCATTTTAGACTTTTTTTCCCAAAGCTTCTTGGACATTTTGCACGGGTTGGAACATAATTTTGCAATTTTTGTAAATTTTTTTGGGCTTTACTATATTTTTAAAGATTCTAGCTCATTTTACTATATGTGCAACTAGCTTTTAAAAAATTATTTGAGTTTATAACATGACATAATTTGTTTCTAGATGTATTTATCTTTATTAATATAATTCTACATTTTAAATTTTAAAATTCAAAATTTGGTTAAAATAAAAACATAAAAATATTGTTTCCAAAATTTGCACTATTTACTTGACAGAACCCAAAAACAGTTTTAAAAAAAAGAATTTGGGTTGTCTGCCAAACACATATTTACTCAACTCATTAAATCTGAAAACATAAAATAGAGTATAAATTTCCAACCAAACAGATCTTTATCTCTCTTCTTCTTCATCTTATGATTTGGAATTCATCATCTTTATTTCGCCTCATCAAACTGTCACATCCCACCTCATATTACCGAACCTAAGACATGTCATGCAAATAATAGATATATTCCAATAAATTAAATTATGGAGCCCATTGTCAAACTCTAAAAATATTTTTCAAATAAGTGACGAACAAAAACATTGGTTATAAAAATTATCACAAATGAACTTTACCTCTCATAAGCTCCAATAATACAAATAATTAGAGAATGAGTGGAAAGTCTTGAAATGTTGAATATCCAAATCAATAGTACGAACATAATTCATAATTAATTTAAAAAATTTAAAAGACATTTACTTGCTAAAATAGTCAAAGTAGTCAACAAATAACCACTCACAACCAGATTAATGAACGAATTTCAAACTGTAATTAGTCAATGGAAAGTAGGGTGTTCGCGGTTCGATTCGGTTCGGTTTGAGGCCAAAACCGAATCGAACCGCTAATTTTAATATGAGCATATATAGAACCGAACCAAACTGTTTGTTCGGTTCGATTTTGTGGTTTGCCTTCTTTTTGTTAATTATATTTTCTATAATTCAGATCTAGCTAAGTGAGAAAGAGATCGGACCGGACATAGATGCTCACTGGACGACGATCTCAGAGAAGCTAGCACTGGCGTTGGGTCACTGGTGGGCTCGTCAGACGTCGCCGTCGAGGGAGGGGTCTGGGCCGTTGGTGGGCTGCGGCTGCCTCTGGGTCGCTCGGAGTGGGAGTGGGAGTGGGCTGTGGCTGCCGAGGCGTCGAGTGGTGATGTCGACGCAAGTAGATAGTCACCATCGTCCGTCAAGGCGTCAACTTGAGGGCAGCCAGCCGTGAGGTGCGTCGCGGCCGTGCGTAGGGGCGGATCTATGAAGGGGCCAGGGGGCACGTGCCTCCCTCACATTGTGTCGTTTTTCATATATATATTTTGTTTTTTATTAAATATAAAAATTTATATTAATATATAAAATGTGTGCCCTTTTAGTTTTAAAATGGAAGATTGCTTTAGTGGATAGGTGATAGATGTGATAGTCTGATTCTTGGGTTCAAAACAGCGTAGATGCAATTTTTTATATATATAAATTTTAACACATTTGTAAGTTTTAAAAAGCTTATTTCATTTCACACATATAGAAATATTTTTGAAATTTTAAAATTATTTGGTAACTATTTGTTAGTTGGTTTTTAATTTTTGTAAATTAAGACATATAAACACTATTTTCACATATAAATTTTTTAAATTGAGCAAAAAAATTTATAAACATAGTAAAATATCTAATAGATTATAGTAGTGTATCAGTGTCGATAACCGATAGACAATGACATTTAAAGCAATTACTCTTTTTATGACTAATAAATATCTAAACTTTCAATTAACTTAATAAGTCCCTTAAAAGTATCTAATAGATATATAAACTTTCAATTTAGTATCTAAAAAATCTCATAAAAATAAAAGATGCTTAAGAATTAACTGTAAATTTTTAAATTGAGCAAAAAAATTTATAAACATAGTAAAATATCTAATAGATTATAGTAGTGTATCAGTGTCGATAACCGATAGACAATGACATTTAAAGCAATTACTCTTTTTATGACTAATAAATATCTAAACTTTCAATTTTAACTTTAATAAGTCCCTTAAAAGTATCTAATAGATATATAAACTTTCAATTTAGTATCTAAAAATCTCATAAAATATAAAAGATGCTTAAGAATTAACTGTTGTATTAAATAAAAGAATATATTTTTGTTTCTAATTGAACCTCAAATTTTTAATTTTGTGGCCAATAATTACATTATTTTTTTAATAAAAAAATATATGTTTTATGTATTAGATACACAAATTGAAATGTCAGTAATTTACTATAAGTTTTTAAAGTTCAAGAATTATATATGACACAAATTTAAAAGTTAATGAGTCAAAATTCTAACATTATATAAAATTGGGCCCCTAATAGAAAATTTTAAATCTATTAGTGTTCGCATGCCAGTTAGTTATGCTTACTAGAGCGATAATATATGATTTGAATATTTTATCGATGCAACGAAAAATTATATTTATATGAACTTGTGCCCCCCTTACATGAAATCCTGGATACGCTACTGGTCGTGCGTGTCTGTGAGATTGTGAGTGAGGTGAGGCAGATCAGAGAGAGGCGCCGCTGCGATTAAAAATAATAAATATATTATTTTTTTCAAAATATGCGGTTCTGTTAGGTTTTCATGCAAAATCGAACCGAACTGCATAAAATTGGTTTAAAACTTTACTAAATCAAATTGAACCGCACAATTCGATTTCAATTTAGTTTCGATTCGATTTTGCAATCGATTCGATTTCAACGGTTTAAATGACCGCCCCTAATGGAAAACCAGTCCGACATCGTGAGGGGAAAGACAGTTATTTTGACCCAACTTTAATTGCTCAATAGCAACCAGCTGTCACTTCTGTTCTTTGAAATATAATCCATTCATTTACAAAGCAAGTCGGACACTGACATGTGTATTATTTTCCTTTAAAATCCACTAAAATAACGTGGATATGTGGATGTCAAAATTTTAAGAATTCTTTTATAGAAATTAGTTGCTTAATCAAATTTATTACAAACGTCATGTCTCGAAATTTATTTGGTTTATATTTAGAATATATTAAGATAATTTAGATGTGGATGGCAATTTTGTTGGAATTATTTCTATAGAAATTAGTTTATAAAGCGCTTAAATTTATTAGAAACGTCACATTTTGAATTCATCTGGTGTATTTAGCTCACCAACATAAATTAGATTTAATTGGTAAAATATACCAACTCAATGTTTGACCTACTAACTTTAAATGTTATTTTACCAATTCACGCCAACTCTTCCTTCTTCCAATATTTTCAATGGCTCCACCTATTGGCCACTATCGACAATTACCGCTGTCACACTCCGAAAACCAACTCTAGGCTCTAGCAATCACCTCCTTCAACAAACTTCGATAACCAACTAAAAAAATCACCTTCATGCAACCAACTCTAAGCAACCGACAACCACCTTCGCGTACAAACTCCAGTGAAAATAACCTTTGATGATCAACTTCGACGACCAACTCCGAGCTCCGACAACCACCTCCAATGACAAACTCCGGCGACCAACTCCAATACCATCTTCATGCGACCAACTTTGGGCTCTGACTATTAACTCCGGCGAAAATCACCTTCCGATAATCAACTTCGATAATCATCTCTGGCTATTATAAGACCAATTGTTTCTTAACAATCTCACCACAGTCTAAGAAGAGATATTGTTTGCGTCTACTTGGTAGGACTGACAAAGTGAACTATTTACTAAACAATATTTTTTTGTATGCATGAAATTGGTTCATTATTGGCCATGATTAATATATATTATATATATATAATATATATATATATATATACCTTATTATTTGTGAACATATAACCCTAATGATAAGACAACCCTAGTTTTTGTGCATGTTCAACTCTTATGTTCCATGACTGTTAAAGAAATGTAGTGAGTTAATAGTTGTTCATTATCAAAATAATAATAATAATAATAATAATAATAAAGAAAAAAATCGTGATCCATATTTTATCCAAACAAAGATGGGTAGAATTATTGAATAAAAAAATCAAAACAAAAATAATAATCATAAAAGCAAATTATTTAGAGTTCAAAAAACTGCGATACCTCGAACATATGAGCTCAACTGTACACTCCAGACACAGACATATGAACTCAAATAAAACAACTTTACACCCAACACAACATATGAAGTTGTGAATGGAATCAGATGCTGAAAGAGTGGGAAAAACACTTCAATTTTTATCTTTTTCTCTCTCCCCTTATGGGGTTATATTTGCATAAGCTTTGTCTTTAATGAATAGTTCGGGTGTCTTGAGTTTAAATATGCTCCTAAGATGTTGTAATAGGGTGGCTCACTCTATAGCCAAATTAAATATGCATTTTCTTATCGTGCTTCTTATATTTGGACTTGTGATTTTCCAAGTTGGTTTTCCCAAAGTGTTGGGCTGGCGAAGAAGTTCGTGTTAAATTATTTTGGTTTGGTATTGTTTGTGGTTAAAAAAAAAAAAAAAAAAAAAATTGTGGATGACGTTTTTTTAAGAATTAGTTTATAGAAATTACTTTATAATGCACTGAAATTTATTAGAAATGTCACGTGTTGAATTTATTTGGTTTATATTTTTTCTTTGAGAAAATATTTGGTTTATATTTTGATGATCTTAAAAAAGTTAGAAAGAAAATCAATCTTTTTAATCTCTCATTTTACTCTAATTATTATTTTGAAATCGTTTGATAACAAGTTCAACTTTTTGTCTTTAAAAATTAAGTTTATAATTATTGCTTTCACTTATAAGTTTTTTTTTTTTTAATATTCGTTATCTACTTTGCCAATTTCATATGCAACCAAATCAAAATTTGAAAATTAAAATAATTAATTTTCAAAAATTAGTTTTTATTTTTTAGATTTGACTAGAAATTTAAGTATTTTTTTAAACATATATGAAAAGCATAATAGAAAATTTGAAAGAAAACAAACATAAATTTAAAAAAAGAACATAAAAAAATTGAAATCGTAATCAAATGGAGCCTTAATTTTTTGTTTTCAATTTTAGAAAATTACATTTGTTTCTTCACAATTTATTTTCTATTATTTTCACATCTTTAAAAAAATGTTTTAGTTTTTATCTAAATTTCAAAGAAAAAACTTATCTCTAAACTTGTTTAACTATCAGTGAGAGAAGTATATCACTTTCTATCATTAAATAGACATTGATAGAAGACTATCAATGACGATTAGTAGTAAACTGATTTTAAAGAACTAGATTGATTTAAAGAAATTGACAAAAATGTATGTATATATATATATATATATATAATTTCAAGTATAATCTATTACTGATAGACAATGATAGAAGATCATCATGACAATCTATCAGTGATAAAAATATAAATATATTACTTTCTAACACTGACGATAGTGATAGAAGACTATCAAAGATAAACGTATATCACTTTCTATAATTGATAGACAAACTATTATTGACGATAAGTGGTAGACTAATTTAAATAAGCATACTAATTTACACATGTGATAGACATATATCAAATTAGTGATAGATAAATTTCAATGTCAAATAAATATATTGTCGTTAAATTTCGTGATTTAGTCGAAACTTTAATAGAATTTCATAATATGTCATTGTAAAAGTGATATTTCCCACCTCCGCAACTATGTAGGGTTCTAGGGTGTGTTTGAAATATATTTTCAAGTGTTTAATTTTAAAAATAAGTCACTTTCGAAAAAAAATTTGAGTCTTTGACAACCACTCAAAATAAAATTTGAAGTGCATTTTATACGGTTTTTATCAAAAAAGATAAAATAAAAATGAGTTTTTTAAAAAACTTTTTTTCTTAAGTCAATCCAAACGAGTCTTTTATCGGGAGAAGGCGTTGATTATTCTTCCGGAGATTTAGTAGATTTTTGTTGGGTAATTGATATTTTTTACCCCTCCAACTAATTTATTTTTGAAAATTTGGACTATTTTTGAAAAACTTATTTTTTTAGACCATTTGATGATGAAAGTGAGGTAAGCAAAGAAAACTTAACATGGTTAATTACTTTTCTACACTTTTCACTTTATTAAATTCAACCAACCTCTTTTATTTACCAATTCAATGTTTTAACTTCAATATTCATTTTTCCATGTTTAGATTCTCAATTTTTTAATTTTTCAAATTCCAAATTTTCATAATTGATGTTATTTTTCATATTTAATTGAAAAATGTTATTAAAATTAAATATCATTATTCAGAATCAAAATACTTAAAGTTAAAAATTTAAATTTAAATTGTAAATTCTAATCTATATTCCGTTTTTGGTATACAGGAGACAAAAAGCAGCGTTAAATTTACCCAGTCCCGAGTCTCCGCCTTCCCGATGACCCACCCCGACTGGGCAGCCCTCCCCTCCTCAGTTCCGAGCTCTTGCCCACCCGGGTAGCCCTCTCCTCCTCAGTTCCCAGCCCTCGCCCGCCCGGGTAGTCCCCCTTTTCCGATCACCCTCACCCAGGCCTCCCCCACAACCCACCCTTTTGCCTTCCAATTTTTTTTTTTTTTTTCAGAATCCCACTTCACACGAGAAATTGATCAAGTCCACTCCAAAACTCTAATAAAATGTGTGAAAATACTAACCAAACGCATGAATCAACTTGGCACGAGAAATTGATCAAGTCCAGAACCACAAACTGATAGAATCCAGTTGAAAATGTAAAAGGAATGTGAGGAGTTTTGAATCTTTGATGGAAAAGGAAGAAGAAAGGAAATTTTGAATCTTTGATAGGAATAAAAATAAAGGATATAATGGTCATTTTATAAATGAATTGTGGGGTCCAAAAATACATTGGTTTTTTAAAAGGGTCCTATTTTTCAAAGTAAAACTGAAATGGGGCCAAAAATGTCAATTTCCTTCTTAATTTTTTACATTTTCAAGGATCATTACTGATGTATATCATTATAATTTAGGTTGTACCTCCACATTTTTCACACGATATAATTTCTTTCTAACTTTGTCGGTCGTTTACAAAACTTCAACAATCATTGTTATAAGAACATAAGAAGACTACTGAACTGATAAGCAGGCCTACAGGATAGGAAGAAATGAAGATTTCAAATTTGGGAAGATGCTTCTTCTTCGTCTTCTTCTTCTTCTACATCTTCATCTTGTTTGGAATTGCAGCAGCCCAAAGCAGTTCTCGAAAAATCCAATTGCCCGACGATGTTTTGTCGTCGGGAAAGCAATTCGGGTTTTTCATATTCGGAGATTCTTATGTGGATGTTGGAAACAACAACTACATCAACGCCACCAGTGATGGTCAAGCCAATTTTCTGCCCTATGGCGAAACCTTCTTCCCTATCCCAACCGGCCGTTTTTGTGATGGCCGTATTATACCTGATTTCTTAGGTCTGAATACTTCTCTTTTTCTTTTCTTTCAAATTTAGTTTCGAAAGCATAGGCTTTCCAACCCCAATTTAATTTTTTTTTAAAAAAAAAAACTCTCAAAACTTTATACCGCCCACCGAACTAGAGTTAGTATATCAAGTTTAAAGTGCATCAAATTGAGATGATTAAAAATCAAATGTATAGTCTTCTTAAACAGGACTTAGAGCCTCATCACTTTCTTGAACATTTTTAATTTGGTCGGAAAAACTACTCTTCTAAGATTTATTTGTTTATTTTTGGCAGCTGAATATGCAGAAATGCCTTTCAGTAAAGCATATTTAGACCCTAACAACAATAACTATATGAATGGTGTGAATTTTGGATCTGGTGGAGGTGGAGCCTTAGTTGAGACAAATCAACAATGGGTACCAATCAAATCAATCAAACTAATTTTTTTTTCTTTTTTTTTTCCTCTGCTGAATTTAATGCATAATTTGTTTGGTTTTTCCAGGTCGGTATAGGGCTTAAAACTCAAATGAAATTCTTCCAAGAAGTGGAGAAATCACTGAGAAAGAAGCTGGGGAATGAAAGTTCTCAAAGATTCCTCTCTAATTCTGTGTTTTTCTTCATGTTTGGAGGAAATGATTACCAAAATCCTTTCGACATTAGCTATGATATCTTCAAAACCATTGAAGCTCAAGAACAGTACGTCAATATGGTGATCGGAAATATAACGATAGCTCTCAAGGTAATCTCTTCCGTGTCAAAATATGTTGGTTTAAATTATACAAAATTATCTTTTAAGCTAAATTTTAAAAAATAGTTCTAAATGAATTTTTATAACTAAGTGAACTTAGAATTAAAATACTTCAACAAAAATTGTATGTGAGTAGTTAAGTTGTGAGTTAATACACGCTTGAGTTAAATACACAAAAAGAGAAAGAAAGTTCAGAATTTTGTGTCATAAATAATTTGAGTACTGTTGATGCAAAATTTGGGACAGGAGAAACGCACCTAACCCTCGCGTGACATCAATACAGTTGAATTTGTAATTTTAGGAAAAAGAGGACCTACAAAACAAAGAAAATGACTCGATGCCTAAGTCAATAAAAGAATTATAGAATGGGAAAGAACTCAAGAAATTTTTAATTTTCATATCAAGATCAAGATCTATGTCATCTTCCTAGATTTATGTCCAGTTCCAGATCTATATCAAGTTCAAGATCTATCTCAAGTTCCAGACACCTCATATGAAGTTAAATGATGTATTTATAGAGAGAATGAAATGAAGTTTACCTTTTTCTCTTAGAATTGGATGAGATGGGTCTTTCCTTATTCTATATAGGATTAGATCTGATTAGTTGGATAAATTATTTGCTGATACTTAGACTTACTTGAACCAAGTCCACATTATCTTATATTTATCTTCTCGTATCTTTTCTTAATTTGTTTTTGTCTATTTTGTTAGGTCTAAATTCATCCAGAATAAAGACAATAATAGAAGTGATAAGAACAAGAAAAGAAAAGAAAAAAATATGTGATGAACCCTCCAACCATCAAGTTAAATTATTTTGATTTTTGATATTAAATGTGATGTGATTGATGTGAAATAGGAAGTATACAATTATGGAGGAAGGAAATTTGGGATTATGGCATTGGCTCCCACAGGTTATCTGCCATATGCGAGAAGGAAAAGAAGTGAGCAATATTTCCAAAAGACTTCTTCATTAACAAAGATTCACAACAACATGCTTTTTATTGCCCTTCAAAAATTTGCCAAACAACTCAAAGGATTCAAATTTGCTTTTGTCGATACACACACTTTTCTCCTACAAAGAATACTAAACCCTACCAAATATGGTAACCAATTTCCTTTCCCTATTTCTTTTTACTTTTTTAAATCATTCCACCATAAACAATAAATTCTTAACCATTTAGATCTTATATTTTCAAATTTGTTACAAATTAATCATTCTACTTTAGTAGTAATTTCGTCAATGTGTGTCTCAATCATAAAAAATATCATCAAAGTTAAAAGATTTATTCTTTAAAAATTATAAACACGTTAACTTAATTTTTTTTGAACGATTTAGAAAAAACACTTTAGTAAAATTAAAAATAGATCACAAGATTTGTTAATTAACTGTCAATTATGTGGAGACTGATTTTTTAAAAAACCCTTTTGCTCCCTGAACTTTAATGAAAGTAACGATTTACTCCCTAAACTTTGGTTGATAACGTTTTAGTTTCAGTATTTTCTAATTTGTAACAATTTAGTCATTGAAGTTTAATAAGTAACAATTTAGTCATTGTACTTTACAATTTGTAATGACTTGGTTCTTCTAATAAAAAATATTATTAAGATATAACGAAATCTATTATACATGTAGATGGATAATTAACAAAGTAGGAATTAAATTTTTTATAAAATGTAAAGACTAATACGTTGTTACGTAATAAATGTTGACACTTAATTTTGATGAAGTTTTTCATGATAGAGACTAATTATTACAAATTTGAAAGTATAATGACTAAAATGTTACAAATTATACCGTACAGAGACTAAATTATTACCAATTAAACTATCTAAATTGTTAATTTTGTGAAAGTTTTGGAAAAAGTGATTTTTGAGGTTGACATTTGCCTAATATGTACTTGGTTAAAAATGTGAATGAAAGTTTCAAAGTAGTGGACACAGCATGTTGTGGAAGTGAAGAGTTTAGAGGGTATGATAATTGTGGAAGAAACTTAGGGTCTTTTCCATATACTCACTGCACAAATCTCGAAGACTATTTGTTCTATGATTCTTATCATCCCACTGAAAAGGCATACGAGCAGCTTGCAAAACTGATATGGAGTGGTGATGATCAAATTGTTAAGCCTTATAACTTCAAACAACTCTTTCAATATGACTCAACCTTGGCGTCTCACTAAGAGAGAGATGTAATAAAGATATTTTAGTTTTCCTCTCTTTCTTGAATAATCAGTTAAGAGTAGTGTTGAACTCTATGGTTAGACTATGGTTGGTTGCTTAAATTTAAGGGACAATTGCCAATATAGCAATTAGGCTCAAAATATTTATAGATATAGTACCATGTAAAATTTTTTGCAAATATAGCAAAATTTAGATCCAACTCACACAGTTTATCACTGATAGACTATATCACTAATCGGAGTCTATCAGCGATGGACTATATCATTAATAGATTTGCTATATTTGTAATTATTTTAAAAGGTTACTATACACTTAGTTATTATACCTAAAAGTGCTACTCATTACAATTACCCTAAATTTAAGTCACGAAGATTGTTGGAATGCCTTGAATATGTTATCTGGCGCTCCAAACAACTAAGCACGGGGCCTCATTATATTGCCTGGTCAAAACAAATCTTGTGATTTATGTTTTCTTTTTAATAAACTACTATCTTTCTCGGCTCGTGGATGTAACTAACACACTATTAGAGAACCACATAAATCTCTGTGTCGATTTTCTCTACTGTATAAGTGTACGGTGTCAAGTTTTAATCTAGTGATTGAATTCAAGTATTGTCCACAGGATTGAGCCATCAATTTACTTAAGTACCATAACTACTTCTACCTTATTTTATCTAGAGAATTGAATCTTGAAGATGAATTAATTAGATTATCACTACTCCTACTCCTAACTAAGTGGAGATAACAATTAAAGATAGAGTTTAAAATAAGATTTATGCAATGAAATAATAAACATAACCAATTAAAAACTACTTTTATCATGCATCAAACATAGGCCAAGAAGATACTATTGTTATTAACTTTCTCTCTCGAGGTTAGTTAATTCTTCTATCTAAAGTTAAAACCTTACATATCTATATGATTTTTAAAAGGCAAGCATGGCATTATGAATTGTTTTGTTAATTACTCATAAAAGTGTAACGACCCGAGTTTAGGAGGGGGACATGAATGAACCAAAATCACATCTGAATGAGAGGGATACCGAGGACATGAAAGTATGGTTAAGAAAAGCTTAAAAGAATTAAAATTTACTACCTATACTAACAATGTGCATCTTCCTTTCGATAATTCAATCATAAGAACTTCAAAGTTAAGCATGCTCAGCTTGGAACAATTTTATGTTGGGTGACCTATTGAGAATTTTCCTAGGAAGCATGTGTGTGAGGACAAATCATGTTGAAAGGACTCATGTTCATTTGCGGGGATAGTCTTCACTCTTAGAAGCAGTTCAAGGGATGTAAAGGATTGTCGAAACCATCAAGTACTCACTACGAGTAGGCCGTTCCTACTGTCACCCAAGAAACAGGACTCCTTTTAAAAGTAATCAACGACCTCTATTAAAAAATCCACTCTGATGCAAGATCTCACTCCATGCCCACAAACACATGAATGATCAATTATTTCATGCATAATATAAGTTTGTTAGGTCGGGTCGCATGCATTTTGCAGTTTTTTCCATGGGCTTTTCGGACTTTTTGCACGAGCTGGAACATAATTTTGCCATTTTTGTAAATTCTTTTGGACTTTGCTATATCTATAATTATTTTGGCTCATTTTAGTATATGTGCAACTAGCTCTTAAAAAATGATTTGAGTTTATAACATGACATATTATAATTCTAGATGTTTTCATCTTTATTTAATATAATTCTACATTTTAAAATTTAAAATTCAAAATTTGGTTGCAATGAAAACATAAAATATTGTTTTCAAAATTTGCATTGTTTGGTTCACAGAATCCGAAAACAGTTTTCAAAAAAAGAATTTGGGTTGTCTGCTAAACACATATTTACTTAACTCAGTGAATTTGAAATCATAAAATAGAATTTAGATTTTCAACCAAACAGACCATTATCTCCCTTCTTCTTCATCTTCTGATTTGGAATTTACCATCTCTATTTCGCATCATTAAACTGTTACACTCCGCCCATATATATTACCCTACCTAACCTAGGACATGTCATGTAGATAATCGATTCCAATTAAACTATAGAGCTCATTGTCAAATTCTAAAATTATTTTTCACATAATTGGGGAGCAAAAACATTCATTATAAAAATTATTACAAATGAACTTTACCTCTCATAAGCTCCAATAATACAAATAAGGGAAATTTTTAAAAATAGAAAAATAAGGGAAACTATTTATACAAAATAGCAAAATTTTTAGATAATTGTGATAGATACTGATAGAAGTCTATAAATTTCTATCAATGTTTTCTTTTACTATTTTCTATAAATAATTTGACATTTTTTCTATCGGTAAAAATTTCCTTACCAATAAGCTATTAAATCTAAAATTGCACTTAAACATAAACTCCTTGATATTCAATTATACTACCAAGAAATCATAAATGTATGAGTCTTTTTTAATAGTAAACAATTACTGAATGAACACGAGGTCTTGAAATATTGGATACCCAAATCAATAGTACGAACATAATTCATAATTGATTTAAAAATTTTAATTGTCATAACTTGCTAAAATAGTAAAAGTAGTTAAAAAATAACTACTTACAACCGGATTAACCCACGAATTCCGAATTGTAGTTGGTCATTTTAAAGCAAGTTGGATATTGCGAGGCCAAAAGTAAATAAGCATTCATTATTTTCACCCAACTTTTATTGCTGAACGGCTGACAGCGGTCAAAGTTTACAATATCGATGTCGATGGAAATATCGAAATCCTAATTTTACACAAATTTTGATGGAAACATCGATTTCGATAGATATTTTTGAAAAATTATAAAAACAAAAAATTTAAATTAGTAAATAAACATTTTATTATTTTCAAATAGTAAACATGTCTATTATTTACATTATATCTATATTAGTGGCATTTTGATGCTTATTTTTTTGTGTTTTGTAGATTTTTCTACGAAATAATAGAAATATAGATTCACTCCTCATGTCGATATCAAACCCATGGAAACGTGGAAATATCAATAGAAATATCGACATATCGATTGAAATTTAATACTATTGCAGCTGTCACTTCTGTTCTTTGAAAATTTAACCATTCTTTTAGCGAAGCAAGTTCGACTTATGTGGTCTATATTTAGATTATAGACTAAAATTTGTTAGAATTATTGTTCTAGAAATTAGTTTATAACGCGCTTAAATTTATTAGAAACGTCACACTTTGAATTTATTTGGTGTATATTAACATTATAATAAGATAATTTAGATGTGGATGGAAAATTTCTAAGAAGTAGTTTGTAGAAGTTAGTTTATAATGCACTGAAATTTATTAGAAACGTCACGTGTTGAATTTATTTGCTCTATTTTTTTTTTTTTTTTTTTTGAGAAAATATTTGGTCTATATTTAGATTATATTAAAAAATAGAAAAAAATCAATCTTTTTAAATCACTCATTTCTCTCCTAATTATTATTTTGGACTCGTATGATAATAATTTAAAATTTAAGTCTTTAAAAATTAAGAGGTTGTTTGGGACAACAACGAGAAGTTGGTAGAGTGGGTTATTATAGCACACTCCATGTTTGGACACCAAATATAATAGTGGTGTATATAACTATTTATAAACTACAATTAAGTATAGTAAATATTATTTCAAAACACTCTTTATTACACTCTTTACTATTTTTTACCCATCCTCTTTTTTTTGTTACAATGTTTATTATTTTTTACTCAAACAAAAATAGTTTACATCCCAAACACAAACTAATATAACTCATATTATAATAGTCTGCACCCAAACACTAACTACTATAACTCATGGACTATTATAATCCACCGACTATAATAATCAATTCAACGCTCCAAACGTTCCTAAGTTTATAACTATTATTTCCACTTATTATTATTTTTATTATTACTATTTTGTATTTGTCATTCACTTTGTACCAATTTTTTATACAACCAAGTCAAGTTTTGAATGTTAAAAAAATCAGTTTTTGTTTTCTTAGAATTTGATTAGAAATTCAAGTATTTCTTTTAATAGATTTGAAAAGCATAATAGGAAAATTAAAAGAAAACAAAAATGAAGTTAAAAAAAACATAAAACAAGAAAAACATAAAACAAAAAAAAAAAAAAGAAATCTAATCAAATGGAGCTTTAACTTTTAGTTTTCAATTTTAGGAAGTTATATTTGTTTCTTTACAATTTGTTTACTGTTATTTTCACATCCCAAAAAGAAAAAATATTTTGGGCTTGTTTGGTAACTATTTCTTTTTTTGTTTTTGGTTTTTGAAAATTAAACTTATTTCCTCTCACTTTCTTACAATAGTTTGCACCTTTTTTGAGTAGAAGAGTTGCAATCTAATCTAGATTTCAAGAACAAAAACTACTTTTTTTAGTTTTCAAAAACTGACCTAGTTTTTTAAAACATGGGTAAAAAGTAGATAACAAAGCAAAAAATTTAGATGTGGGAGGGGTGATTATAGACTTAATTTTTAAAAAGAAAATGGTGTACCAAACGAGACCTTAGTTTTTAGCCAAATTTCAAAAGCAAAAACTTATCTCTAAACTTGCTTAACCATTAGTGATAGAAGTACGTCACTTTCTATCACTCATAGACACTGATAGGAAAGTTATCACTGATTATTAGTAGTAAACTAATTTAAAGTAGTAGACTGATTCAAAGAAGTTGATAAAAAAAAATATAATTTTCAAGCATAATCTATTAGTTACTAATACACTCGTATGCCAATTGAATTATGCTCGGTTTGACTTCAAAACATAATTTTACTTTTAAAAACACATGTAAAGTAGATAACAAAGCAAAAAAGAGTCATGTGCAAAACTAGTATATTATAAACATAACTCCATCTAGTTGCTAAATGATATCTTTAATATTTGTTTTTAAAACACGCAGTTTAGATCTCGATTAACAACTATTTGTTTTTCATTTTGATTTTCTTAAAAGAAGGGGAAAAAAGATGTTGTTCAACAACATTTTTGCATAAATTTGATTCGTTGAAATGAATTTTGTATTTGTATTAATTTCAGTATTGTGAGTACAATTCTCTAATATTTAATCATTTGATGCTTTCTCTCGAAAAGTAAACTTGTCTTGAGGGCTTTGCAGCTTGTTCTCAAGGCTGATTTGTCTCGAGAGCTTTACAACTTGTTCTCAAGAATTTGTAAAGCTTGTTCTTCAAACTTGTCTTGAGATCAGCTTTACAGCTTGTTCTCAAGACTGATTTGTTCTCAAGAATTTGAGGAGTGTTCTCATTTCTTAATTCCCTCTAGAACCTCCTTTAAAGTCTCTACGGTCTTAATTTTTCACATTTTACAAAGGATGATTTAATTAATGTATATAATAATTATAATTTAAAATCTATCTTAGAAAATGAAAATACAATTTCACACACTAACACACATGTCACTTAAAAAATCTTCCACACGTGTTAGTAGGCTTGCAAGTATATCTTCTCTAAGCCTTCACAAAAGAACTACTTCCACGAAAACTTACATGAAAATTTTGAGAGAAAAACTTTGAAGAACAGAGAAGAAGAATGTCAAGCAAGGAAGAAGAAAGCAAACACAATCGTTTATAGTGGTTCACATAACTTCAACAATCGTTATTATAAGAACATAACAAAACTACAGAGAGAGATGAAGATTTCAAATTTGGGATTTTTCTTCTTCTTCTTCAACTTCATCTTGTTTGAAATTACAGCAGCCGAAAGTGCTTTCTCGAAAATCGAACTGCCCAATGTTCGATCGTCGGGAAAGCGCTTTGGATTTTTCATATTCGGAGATTCTTATGTGGATGTTGGAAACAACAATTACATCAACGCCACCACTGAAAGTCGAGCCAATTTCCCTCCCTATGGCGAAACCTTTTTCCACATTCCAACCGGCCGTTTTTGTGATGGCCGTATTATACCTGATTTCTTAGGTCAGATTCTTCTTTTCTTTCTTCTCTTTAAAACTTAGTTTTGATTAAATTAAGGATAAATAATTTTCAACGGCATATTTGGATTGATTTGAAAAAAAAAGTATTTTTTTTAAAAAAAACTCATTTTTATTAAATTCTTTTGATAAAAATTGTTTAAAATATAATTCAAAAACTATTTTGAGTGGTTGCCAAATAATTCATTTTTTTTTCAAAATGACATATTTTTTAAATTAAACACTTTAAAATATATTCCAAACACACATTAAGAGTGAAAGTATTTTAAAGGGTTTTGAAAATTGGAAAGGTAAAATAACAACATATCAAATAGTTTCCATTCAAAACTAACACCAACACTTTTCAGTATTATTTAACTTTTTTTTTTTCTTTTTAATATTTGAGGGTACCTATTATTTGAACTTTTGAACGTTGGGATTTTCTTTTTAACACAATAGAGAGATTTATAATATTTACTCTCTCTAATTCTTTAGCATATGTGATGTTGGAAAAAATCTCTCACTTTCATCGCAGGAATAAGCAGTAAAAATAATAGAAAAATTGAAAGAAAGCAATAAAACTGACAACATAAGAATCAACGTGTGAAAAGACTTCAAACGGGAGAAAAAACCCACAAACCAAAAAAAATTCATTATGTAACAAATTATTACAATCACAAAAAAATCTTTTACAAACCCCAAATTACAAAAAAAAAAAAAAAAAAAAAAAAAAAAAAAAAAAAAAAAAAAAAAAAAACTTAAAACTTTATACCACCCATAGAATTAGAGTTAGTATATCAGGTCTAAAGTACATTAAATTGGGATGATTAGAAACCAAATGCATAGGCTTCTTAAAGAGTAGCTTGGAACTTCATCACTTTCTTGAACCTTTTCAATTTGATCAGAGAACTACTGTTCTAAGATCTATTTATTTATTTTTGGCAGCGGATTATGCAGAAATGCCTTTCAGTAAAGCATATTTAGACCCAAACAACAATAACTATATGAATGGTGTGAATTTTGGATCTGGTGGAGGTGGAGCCTTAGCTGAGACAAATCAACAATGGGTTCCAATCAAATCAATCAAACTAATTTCTTTTCCTTTATTTTCCTCTGCTGAATTGAATGCATAATTTGTTTGCTTTTTCCAGGTCGGTATAGGGCTTAATACTCAAATGAAGTTCTTCAAAAAAGTAGAGAAATCACTAAGAAAGAAGCTGGGGAATGAAAGTTCTCAAAGCTTCCTCTCAAACTCTGTTTTTCTCTTCAATTTTGGAGGAAATGATTACTTAAATCCTTTGTTCATTAGCTATGACATCCTCAAAACCATTGAAGCTCAACAACAATTCGTCAATATGGTCATCGGCAACATAACGATAGCTCTTAAGGTAATCTTTTCCGTGTCTAAATATGTTAGTTTAAATTATACAAAATTATCTTTAAGCTAAATTTTAAAAAATAGTTCTAAATTTTGTACTTTGTTCAAAAAATACTGATGAATTTTCATGACTTTTGTTAATATGTCTAAACTTTTCAAGGTATATAAACTATAACAAGAAGAAAATTAAAATAAATTGTATGTTAATAGTTGAGTCGTGAGTTAATACAATACATAAAAAGAGAATAAGTGATGTAATTTGATGTGAAATAGGAAGTATACAATTATGGAGGAAGGAAATTTGGCATTATGGCATTGCCTCCCACAGGTTATCTGCCAAATTCGAGATGGAAAAGAAGTGAACAATATTTCCAAGAGACTTCTTCATTAACAAAGATTCACAACAACATGCTTTTCATTGCCCTTCAAAAACTTGCTAAACAACTCAAAGGATTCAAATACGCTTTTGTTGATACACACACTTTTCTTCTACAAAGAATACTAAACCCTACCAAATATGGTAACTAATTTCCTCTCCCTATTTCTTTTTACTTTTTTAAATCATTCCACCATAAACAATAAGTTCATAACAATTTAGATTCTATATTTTCAAATTTGTAATAAATTAATCTTTCAACCTTAGTATAATATAACTATTTAGTCAATGTATGTCTTAATCATGAAAAATCCCATCAAGTGTAAAATTTATGAACATGTTAACTCAAAAGTTTAATGATTTAAAAAAACACTCTTGTGAAAAGAAAAACACAAATCACAAGATCTATTAATTAACGGTCAATTATGTGAACATTGATTCTTTAAAGGCTAAATTATAGAAAATGCTCCAGAACTTTGAACTTTGTGTCAAAAATACTCCTGAACTTTCAAAAGTTAAAAAATACCCTTAAATCTTTAAATAAAGTTTAAAAATACCCTTGTCGTTAATTTTGGATGGAAACTGTTAAAGTTTTTTTTTTCTTTCAAAAATGATCTTGAACTTTCACAAGTTTCAAAATACCCTTAACTTATAAAAAGTTCAAAAATACCTTCACCATTAGTATATGAACAGAAATCATTAATACCTCGTTGCAAAAATAACTTCAAAATTAAAAATAAAAAAAAGGTTAAAAAGTACTCCTTTCGTTGCTTGAAATTTTCTTTAGTTCGAAAAAAACCAATTTTAAAACAAATTATATAGATATCCTCAATTTTTTTATATAGATACTCTCAACTTTCTCTTAATTTTTCAATTCTTAGCTTACACTAATTTTCTCAGCAACCAAAATAAAGGATAATTATAATGAATAGCAATTTTTAAGGATAATAACCAAGTTCATAACAATATTTTAAAAAAATTGCAAATATAGCAAAGTCTATCAGTGATAGACCACCTAGACCGTAAAAATCTATCAGCAATAGAAGTCTATCACTGATAGACTTTGATATATTTGTAATTTTTTAAAAATGTTGCTATGTATGCTAATATTTTGAATTTGATTGCTATATTTACAACTGTCCCAATAAAAACCAAAATTCTAAGTTAAAACATAAAACCTCACAAAATTCCAAAATCAAAATCTCTCTTTAAAACATACCAGAATGATACAAATAGTAAGATAAAAAAAAATGTAGTTGACTATTATCACACACTCAACTACTAATAATGTACAACTTAGTTTAAAACATTTAAATCCTAAAATCCTATTCTGTTTCTTCTAATAACAGTTCATATACCTTAACTAAAATATGCAGCAAATGTTAGATAGTTAACAAAAAGTGGAATAAGAGGGAGTATAGAATAAGGGAGGGGAGAAAGACGGTATTAACAGTTTATGTTCATATAACAGTAAGTGTATGTATGAACTTTTTTTTACAGTTTAAGGGTATTTTTGAAGCTTTTGAAAGTTCAGGGGTATTTTTGACACAAAACACTAACGGTTTTCATCCAAAATTAATGGTAAGGGTATTTTTTTTAACTCATTTTTGAAGTTTAAGGATATTTTTTAAACTTTTAAAAGTTCAAAGGTATTTTCGACACAAAGTACAAAGTTTAAGAGTATTTTGTATAATTTAGCTTTCTTTAAAAAAAATACTTTTGCTCTCTGAATTTTAATGAAAATAATGATCTTGCTTAGACTTTGGTTGATAAAGTTTTAGTCTCAGTAGTTTCTAATTTGAAACAATTCAGTCATTGAAAACTTTAATAAGTAACAACTTAGTTCTTGTACTTTACTATTTATAATGACTTAGTCCTTATTGTAAAAAATATTATTAAGATTTGAAATCTATTAATTAACTACCAAAATGAGCATAACTTAACTGGCATCAAGAATGTAATATCACACATTGTCAAAAAAACTGCCATTTATCTAAAGTTGATTCTTTAAAAAACACTTTTAGTCTTTAAACTTTAATGAAAGTAGATTTAGTCTCTAAACTTTGGTTGATAAAGTTATAGTCGCAATACATTCTAATTTGTAACAATTTAGTCATTGAACTTCAATAATAAGTAACAATTTAGTCATTGTATTTTACAATTCATAATGATTTAGTCCTTATTGTAAAAAGTATTATTAAGATTAAATGAAATCTATTATACAAGTAGATCGATAACTTAACAAATTGTGAATCAATTTTTTATATAAATTATAAAAACTAAATTGTTACGTAATAAAAGTTGAAACTTAATTTTGATGAAGTTTTTCATAAAAGGGACTAAATTGTTACAAATTTGAAAGTATAATGACTACATTGTTACTTATTAATGTTTAGAGACTAAATTGTTATAAATTATAAAGTAGATGGATTAAATGGTTACCAACTAAAGTTTAATGTCTAAATTATTAATTTTATGAAAGTTGTGATTTTTAAGGTTAGACATTTTCCTCATTTATACTTCGTTAAAAATATGGATGAAGGTTTCAAGGTAGTGGACAAAGCATGCTGTGGAAGTGAGGAGTTTAGAGGGTATTATAATTGTGGAAGAAACTTAGGGCCTTTACCATTTACTCACTGCACAAATCTCGAAGATTATTTGTTCTATGATTCTTATCATCCCACTGAAAAGACATACGAGCAGCTTGCAAAACTGATATGGAGTGGAGATGATCATCAAATTGTTAAGCCTTATAACTTCAAACAACTCTTTCAATATGACTCAAACTTGGCGTCTGATTGACAGAAATGTAATAAAATATGTTTTTTGAATAATCACTTAAAGTAGTGTTGAACTATATATGGTTAGACTTGTGGATTCTGAAATTAATAAATCTTGTAAGTGATTGCTGATAATATAATAAGGTAATATATCAATACGATAGATTGCTAAGTGATATACGCACAATATAAGATATATGAATGTTATAGGTAAGACATGTGATATAACATGATAGATTAGAGTGAGGTAATGTGATATATATATATATATATATTTGCTAAGAACATTTTATTTTTTATGGTTTTACGGTTTAGTACATTATCAATCAAAAAGTAGGTGGTAACATCAAAGTCTAACATAAATTAAAGTCTAAGATTTCAATTACATGGCAACATTGTTAAGTATATTATTAATGTGTATAGGTTTTCTAAAAGAAAAACATCTCATTTGGCTTTAAAATCTTTAAGTCAAAACTAGGGTATTTTAATAACACACGCGTCTTTCATGCCCTTTTTTTTTTTTTTTTCTCTTTTGAGATTTGTATTTTTTGTCCAATTCTAAACCAGCATAACGTTAAATGTGAGTTTCAATTTTCTTTTTGGTCATCATTCTCCACTTTAGGCTTATCTTATGAACTTTTCCTTATTTGCATTATGTTCTGAACAACCTAAAAAAACTGAGAATGAATTAATTAGCAATAAGCATATATAAGATAGCAATCTAATAGAAATCACAAAGTTATAACTTTGTGACACAGAGTGGCCGACTTTATTCTCAACAGAAAGAAAATGGAGTCACCACCAGTATTGATTTAGAGAGTCTGACTTTGACATCCAAAACATTCTAAGATGGCCCGCAAATAAAAGACAATGGGTTCAAAGGTATTTTGTGTATGGAGAAGGTATTAGCACTCATTTTATTTTTCTTGTGTCAAATTAAAGAAAGTGGCTTTAAAAAGATTTATGTTGATTTTTGAATCATCGATGATTTATTGATCACTATTAAGTAAATAACAACCAACAATTATGAGTGGTCATTAGAAGATTTTATTTGAATTTAATTTAGCTTTTCAAAATAAATTCATCACCTCAAAAAATTAGGAAATCAACTTTTTGAAACTCTAAATTCTGTGGTGTGATTTAGTTTCAAAAATTATGTGGTGTGATTTTTTTAGGAGAAGGAAAGTTTGAAAAGTGAAAATCATAATTACTTAACCCTAAACTTAATTTGCTACCAAATTCAGTTATGAAAAAAAGTAAAAATAAGTGAAGATATTGTTGTTTGTAATAAAACAACAATAATAATGCTAGATATTTTATTTTAATAGCTAGCTGAAAGAATAAAAAAAATTGGAAAATTTTCAAAAATAGAAAAAATGTCAAATTATTTACATAAATAGCAAAAAAAAAAAAAAAACACGGATAGATATTGATAGACTTCTATCAGCATCTATCCGTGATAGACTTCTATCATTTGATAGACCCTGATAGACTTCTATCCGCGTTTATCACAACTATCTAAAAATTTTGTTATTTTGTGTAAATAATTTCCCTTATTTTTTATTTTTAAAAATACCAAAAAAAAATTAGAGAGTTAAGCTAGTTGAAAATTTTTCAACAAATCTTAATTTTGTTCCAACCACCTTACACCAAATTGAAAATCATACACCTAAATAATTGCAATAATTATTATTGTGCACATCAAAGGACCAGCCAACTTTTATTGATACCTACCCCTTCAGTTCTTTGAAATATAATCCATTCATTTACAAAGCAAGTGGACACTGACATATTTGATATTTCCCTCTTCAATCCATCAACATAAGTTAGATGCGGATCACAAATTCAAGTTCGAATTTATATGGTCTATATTTAGATTATTTTTTAAAAAATATAGAAAAATTCAATTTTTTTGGGTCACTCATTTTAATCATAATTACAATTTAATTAAATTTGACTTCAATGACATATTTTATATGGTTTATATGTACAAAAAAAAATAACAAAAAAAAAATACTGGCAGACATTAATAGACTTTTATCGGCATCTATCCGTGATAGGCTTTAATCATTTCTATCATTGATAGACTTTTATCCGAGTCTATCACAACTATCTAAAAAATTTTCTATTTTGTATAAATAGTTTCCTTTATTTTCTTATTTTTAAAAATTCTACTCTCTTTACTATTATTTTCACATTTCTAAAAAAAGAAAAAAAAAAGAAAAAGCATATTATTGTACAAGCCAAGTCGTCGGCTAGGACAATTTATGAGTATCATTTAAATCAAAATATCTCTTTTTAGGTTTTCAATCTTATCTACTTAATTTCATCTTTTTGTCTTTTACTACCATTTTAGTTTTCATATATGGTTATACGTTTTCTAATTACGTTTTGGTGTATCATTTGGTTACAAATTTAATCTAGCAGTTCACTATTTGTGAGACATAACAAAAATCTAATATGACAGGCTATTACGGATCATATTAGTATTAAATTTTCATCAATATATTTATATCTATTTTTCACATATCTATGAGTTTAATATCGACATTTTTTAAATTTTTAATTTTTAGTCAAATTTTAAAAACAAAAGCTTACTTCTAAACTTGCTTGATATGAGATCAAAGATCTCTGTACCAAATGATATGAAAACCTTAGAAATATTGAAAAATTATGAACCCTTTGAGTATATGAATATCTCTAATTATCCAATTATAAAACCCTAAGAATATCAATTGGATTTCAATCTAAAGGGTAGATTTAGATATGAATCACTTAATATGAATCAAAGACCAAGAAATAACAAGAACTAGTTTCTCAATCACACTTTGAACACTCTACAAGCAAATTGATCCGACATACTTGAATATTCATACCATTAAACCCAAAAAATTTCATTCAAAAACCGAAAAAATATCATGTATTAGACTTAAATAGCCTTCGATATCCAAAATGTGGGTCATATCATAATCTTAGCCAAACGACAAAAATACCCCAATTTAAAAAGTTTTGTAAAAAATGAAGTTAGGAAAACAATAAAATTACATATAAAATATTAAATAAAATATAAATAATAATACTTAGTTTTTCATAATTTCATAACTATTTTTTTAGTTTTCAAAATTTAATTTTAATTTTAAGACGTAGGTAACAAAACATAAAACTTATAGAAAATAAAATAATTTTTAAATCAGAACGTTTTTAATATGCATTGGTTACTAGCCATTTCTGTCACTTTAAGTAAAATCAATCATTGTTTAAAAGAAAAGAAAAAGTAAAATCAATGACGTGACATTCTCACTTGTCCACAAATTTTTAATAATTATTGTTATAAAAGGAAAAGAAGTTGATTGGACAAAAAAAAAAAAAGGTAAGTAGGAGTTGAGGTGGAGAGAGTAGGGAGAGATGAATATCTCAAATCTGGGATTCTGCTTCTTCTTCTTCATCATCTTGTTTGGAATTACAGCAGCCCAAAGTGCTTTTCCGAAAATCCAACTGCGCGATGTTGGGTTGTCGAGAAAGTGCTTCGGATTTTTTATTTTTGGAGATTCTTATGTGGATACTGGAAACAACAACTACATCACCACCACAATTAACTTTAAGGCCAATTTTTCGCCCTATGGCGAAACCTTCTTTCATATTCCAACGGGTCGATTTTGTAACGGTCGTCTTATACCTGATTTCTTAGGTGAGATACATTTTTTCTTTTTTCTTTTTCTTTACAATTTAGTTTTGATTAAAGTAGTGTATTGCCTCTCTATACTTTGAAATTTCAATTGTTGTCGTTTCTTTTTAGTTTTCAAAACTTTGCTTGATATTTTTTAAAACTTAAAGAAAATAAGCCATAATTTTCTTTAACAATATAATATAAAAATTTCGAGGTGAAAGTAGAGTTTACAAGTATAATTTTTAGAAAAAAAAAACAAAATGGTTATCAAACTGAGCCTTATTTATTTAGATCTCGTCTGATAACCATTTCGTTTCATGTTTTTCAGTTTTTGAAAATGAAGTCTATATTTACTCTCACTTTCTTACCGTGATTTGCATCTTTTTCTTAAGTTGAAGAGTTAAATTCTTAACCAAATTTCAAAAACTAATTATTTTCTTATTTTAAAATTTTGACTTGATTTTTTAAAACATTAGTGAAAAGTAAATAACAAAGTACGAAATTTAGAGATAGAATAAGTACTTATAGACTTAATTTTTCAAAAACAAAAAACCTAAAATCAAGGCTCCGTTTGGTAACCATTTGGTTTTTGGTTTTTAGGTTTTGAAAATTAAGCCAATAAACACTCATTCCACATCTAAATTTCATGTTTTGTTATCTACTTTATACCAATGCTTTTAAAAACTAAAAAAATTAGTTTTTAGAAACTTGTTTTTGCTTTTTGAATTTAAGTTAGAATGCATCTCTTGTAATTGAGAAAAATGCAAATCATTGTAAAAAATTGAAATGAAATATATTTCATTTTCAAAGACTAAAAATAAAAAACTAAACAATTAACAAATGGGGCCAAATTATTACCAAGCGGGACTAAATATATATATATATATATATATATATATATATATATATATATATATATATTTTTTTTTTTTTTTTTTTTTTTTTTTGCAGCGGAGTATACAGAAATGTCTTTTATTAAACCATATTTAGATCCTAAAAACAATAACTATATGAATGGTGTGAATTTTGCATCTAGTGGAGCTGGAGCTTTAGCTGAGACTCATCAACAACTGGTTAAAATCAAATCAAATCAATCAAAACTATTTTATTTTTTTTTTCTTTTTCTTTTTCTTTTTCTATGCTGAATTGAATGAATGCATTTTGTTTGTTTAATTTTACAGGTCATAGCACTTCAAACTCAGATGAAGTTTTTCAAAGAAGTGGATAAATCACTAAGAAAGAAGATGGGGATTGGAAGATCTCAAATCTTCCTCTCTAATTCTGTTTTTCTCTTCAATTTTGGAGGAAATGATTACATAAATCCTTTTGACTTTAGCTATGACATCTTCAAAACCATTGAAGCTCAAGAACAATTTGTCAATATGGTGGTCGGAAACATAACGATAGCCGTAAAGGTAATATCACTTGTCTAAATATGTAATTATAAAAAATATTTTTGAATTTTGTAATTTAACAAAAAAAAATACTTCTGAAGTTTAACTTTAATTTTATTAATACGTTTAAACGTTTCAAGGTATGTAAGCTATAGTAAAAAGAATAATAAAATCACCAAATAACCTTAAAACTAAAATGTTGTAGGTTAGTAGTTCAGTTGTAAGGTAATAAGTTTGAATTAAATACACATAAAGGGAAAAGCATTGAGAATTTTGTGTCTTAAGTAAAATGAGGGCAGCTAGTGGAAGGAAAAATAAATAAAACATGTGTAATACCAAATTTGTAGCCGATGAGATTTTGTTAATCTTTTTATCGTTCAAAATAGTAAATTTATTGTGGCTTGTTAGAAGGTTTTCCTCATTTTCGAAGATGATATTTCTTTTTTGGTCCTTTTTGTATTTTTTTTTTATTCATTGTTTCGTGGAATTTTGATGGAATATTTTAATTTTTTGAACATTATGAGATTTTATACTTTAACTTGAAGTTTTAGGTCATATTTGGTCGCTGAGAAAATTGAAATAAGAATTAGACAAATAAGAGTATCATATAAAAATGGGGGTTATTTGCAAATATAGAAAAATGAACCAAAATATTAATAAATATAACAAAATTTCACTCTCTATCTGCGATAGACTACTATATGTGTCTATCTGTAGCCTATCGCGACATAAATAGTAGTCTATATCGTGATCTATCGCAGATAGACAGTAAAATTTTGCTATATTTGTACTTTCAACAGTTTTATCATTTAAAATAATTTCCCTAACAAAGGTAGTAAATGATGCCAACCATTAATTACTTTTTTTTAACATGAAATGAATGATAGTAAAGATATTAAACTTGAAAATAGTTTAAAATGGGTCGATTAACTTTCCAACTAGTTAAAACTATTTTTCTAACTGTCATTCAAAACAAACAGTGATATACGTGTTTCAAATATACAGTCGTTGCTTCTAGTTAACAGAAAAACACTTTGAGAGTAATTTTTAAAACAGTTTCAAAACTTTGAAGATTATAATGAAACGTTGTTGTAAAATTTAGAAATATTTTGTATAATGATATAGGAAGTATACAAGTATGGAGGAAGGAAATTTGGGTTTATGACAGTGCCTCCGTTGGGTTATATGCCAAGTTCGAGATTGAAAAAAAGTGAGCAATTTTTCCAAGAGACTTCTTCATTAACAAGGCTTCATAACAAGCTGCTTCCCATTGCTATACAAAAACTTGCTACTCAACTCCATGGATTCAAATATGCTTTTGCTGATACTCACACTTTGCTTCTACAAAGAATACAAAACCCTACCAAATATGGTAACCAATTTCCTCATCCTATATCTTTTTCTCTTTTATTTCATATAACTATGAGAAATTTTCACAGATAGAAAAAATGTCAAACTATTTATAGAAAATAGCAAAAAAAAAAAAAATATTGATAGACATTGATACTGATAGAAGAAATCAACGTTTATTACAACTATCTAAAAATTTTGTTATTTTGTATAAATAATTTCTCTTATTTTTCTATTTTTAAAAATTCTCCTATAACTATTTAGTTAATGTACGACTGAATCGTGCAAAATTACATCAAAATTAATTGTTAATTACGTAAAGACTTATTCTTTATAATTTATAATTAATACATTTAAACCTAAACTTTAATGAAACTAATGATTTAGTCACCGAACTTTAGTTAGTAACGTTTGAGTCTCTATACTTTCAATTTTATATACAATTTAGTTATTGAACTTTAATAAGTAATAATTTAGTTCATGTAATTTACAATTTGTAATGATTTAGTTTTTATTGTGAAAATTATTACTAAGAGTTCACACTTAATTTTGATAGGATTTTTCATGACAGAGACTAAGAGTGTATTTGGAATATATTTTCAAGTGTTTAATTTAAAAAATAAGTCATTTTGGAAAAAATTGGAGCATTGGACAACCATTCAAAATAGTTTTTGAAGTGAATTTTAAATCAATTTTATCAAAAGAGTTTAAATAAAAATGAGTTTTTTCAAAAACATTTTTTTCTCAAGTTAATCTAAACGAATCCTAAATTGTTTCAAATTATTTCAAAGTATGATGACTAAATTGTTGCTTATTATTATTGTGTAGAGACTATTGTTACAAATTAAAAAGTTTAGGGACTAAATTGTTGTCATGTAGATACTAAATTGTTTAGGCTGCACTTAATCATTCTTCTTTTAAGTTTTGAGAGTTTTTTTTTTGAATCTGTATTTGTTAAAAATATGGATGAAGGTTTCAAGGTAGTGGACACAGCATGCTGTGGAAGTGATGATTTTAGAGGGTTTTATAATTGTGGAACTAAGGAAGGGCATTTGCCATATACTCACTGCACAAATATTGAAGACTATTTGTTCTATGATTCTTATCATCCCACTGAAAAGACATTTGAGCAACTTGCAAAACTGATATGGAATGGAGGTGATGAAATTGTTAAGCCTTATAACTTCAAACAACTCTTTCAATATGACTCAACCTTGGCCTCTGATTCACAGAAAGAGATGTAATAAATATATTTGTATTTTTCCTCACTACCTTTATTTAAGCATGAATCATGCTTATGATTGGAGAATGATTATGAAATGATGGTTAAAATCACTTTTATCATTTTCAAATTCACTCTTAAACATGTTTTTTTTTTATCATTTAAAATCAATATTGATGGTATGAAAATTGTATTTAAAAGTGTGAGATTAAAGATTAAATTAATTTTGAGTGATTAAATACATGTTTAAGAGTAATTAAGAACATGATAAAAGTGATTCTAACACTTCCGAACGTGCTAAGTAATGTTGTGGATTTTGAGATTAAATAATCTTTGTGATTTATGTTTTCTTTTTAATATTGTTTGTTACTTTAATTTATGTGTTACCAGCGTTTGCAAGTTCTAAATAAGATGCAGAGTTTTAATTTCTTATGAATTTTTATTGGTTAAAAAAATACTTTTGATCTCTGAACTTTCATAAAAGTAACAATTTAGTCCTTATACTTTGAAATTTGTAATAATTTAGTTCTATCATGAAAAACCTTATCAAAATTAAGTGTCAACTCTTAATAGTATTTTTGACAATAAGAACTATGATGTAGGGGTATTTCAGACATTTCTTGTAAATAACCCATTGTACTTTCTTTCCTTTTATTTTATCTTCCGTTTATTAACTCTTAGTTTTAATTTTAGATTATAGGTTGGAAATCACTCTTCTTTTTTGAGTCTATTTAAAGGGGTTTATGATTAATTAGGTTTAGTCGGTTAGTTAAGTGTGAACAACCCCTTTCCTTTTGGGCCTATTTAAAGGGAGCTTTGTTATCATTTTGAACACAATTGAATAGTACTTTTACTCCAAAAGATTCTTAGTCTCTACAAGTCTAAGTCATTACAAATGGTAAAGTACATGAACTAAATTGTTATTAAAAGTTCAATGACTAAATTGTATAACAAATTTGAAAGTATAGAGACTAAATTGCGACTAAATGTTGTTGTTTTTGTAATTTCGTTGCTAAACGTTGTTTTTGTTGTAGTTACTCAGACGCTACCAACTAAAGTTCAAAGACTAAATTGTTGCCTTCATTAAAGTTTATGAACTAAAAGTATTTTTTTAACCATGTGAATGTGTATATGTCAGTGTATATATACTACAATTTTGGTCTCTAACTATGATTTAGAGAAAGTTATAATTTAGTTCATATGGTTTGATAATTTCATAGTGGATTCAAATATGTTTTTGTTGCAGTGATAATGATTGGCATCATTTACTACATCTTTCATAAAATCAATTTTTATTTATACAACACTCACCATGACAATTTACTTATACTAAATTATTGTACTTTCAAAGTCTAATAGCATAGCTGAAACCTTCTTAGAGTAAAAATTAAGCCAAATTAAAGAAAATACTCTTAATTAGCTTTCTATTTCAAAAATATCTCCGAGTTTTAAAAAAATTCATTAATACCCTTAGACATTTTTAGAAAAAGTTCAAAAATATTCTTAAATTTTCAATATTTTATAAATATCCTTAAACTTTTTTTAAAAAAATAAAAATGTCTTTATCATTATTATAATAGACGAAACCATTAATAACTCTTTTAAAAAAAATACTCTTAAACTTTTTAATGTTTAATACCCTTAACTTCTAAAAGTTTTTTTAAAAAAATTTACTGTTAGTATATAGACAAAAAAACCGCTTACCTAATTTATGTTATTTATGACCTAACACTTTTCCATCTTCTCATCCTTTTTCCCTAGCTTCTTCAATACCCTATTAATCCTCCTCTTTCATTAATCAATCTCTGTAACTTTTCCATTTCTCCTCTTTTTTTCTCCCTTTTAATATAAAAACTTTAGATAAAGAGGAGTTCTCTAATTTCTATGCATGCCCAGACATAAATATTAAAAAAATCAACATTCTAACCACCAATTTCCTTAAAGTTATCTTAGTTAAGTTGAGAACGAACAAATTTAAAAAACAACTCATATCGAGAATTAGTTTTTTTTTTCCATATAGATACTCTTTTTTTTTTCTCAATTTGTCAAATTCTTGTTCTAATTTTCTCATCAATCAAACATGACCAAAAACTTTAAGTCAAAAGTATAAAATCTCGCAAATGTTCAAAAATTATAATCTTCCCCCAAAATTCCACAAAATGATGAGTCACAAAAAACAAAAAGAACCAAAAAAAAGAAATATTATCTTCAAAACACTACAACAAAAATTACATACGATAGCATTGAAAAAATGCTTTCGTAGACTTTCCATAGCGTTTTCGAAATACTGTCGTAGCCCAAGTTATTGAAAGTTCTTGACTTTCAATAGCGTTTTGTCACCGCTATAAAAATTCATTTTCTATAACTCAAATTTAATGCTATAAAAACTTTTCATAGCGCGAAAAAAATGCTATAGAATGTGTATCACAACGTTCTTTATAGCATTAAAAAAACGCTAGAAAGTGTCTTTTATAACATTTTTTATAGTTGTATAAACATGTTATAAAAGCTTTTCCATAGCGTTTGAAAGATGCTGTTATAGCTGATGTTATTGAAAGTCCTCAACTTTTCATAGTTTTTTGTATTGCTATAAATAATGCTATAAAAGTTGATATTTGATAACTTTTAATTTAATGTTATGGAAACATTTCATAGTGTTGAAAAAATGCTATCGAAAGTTTTTGCAGCAGTAAGAAAACGTTATAAAAGACTTTCTATAGTATTTTTAAGCATGTTGTTGAAAGTCCCTAATTTTTAATAGCGTTTTTTTACCGTAATAGAAAAAAAACTTTATATAACTCATATTCTATTGCATAATTTTAGTGTTATTGAAACTTTCTATACCACTTTTTATATTAAAAAAAATATATTATATTTGATCTTTAATTACACTTTTTAATGGCATCTTTTAAAGATTTTATTGCTATTGAAACCTTTGTACAATTTTTAAATAGTAAATACTATAGCCAGATTTATATAGAAGTAACATATTGGTTCAAATACTATTGTAAAAATAAGATTATTTTAGTCTACAAACTTCTAATGTATTTAAATACATATACATAAAAAAAATCAAATTATAGAGGTATATATTTATATATTTATTGAAATCACTTGCCCATTCTATTTATTGTCTAGACAAAGAAATATGTAATTTACATTTCATCCATATCTACAGTCATAAATATAAACAAAATCTTCAAATTTCTAGTCCACAAAAAAATAAAGCATTATATTGCATTAATTCAAAAGATTGACATAGTCATCAAAAGTATGTTCTAACAAAGTTCTTACCTAATAGAACAAGTTGCAAATTTTGATTCAACTAAAATGAGTACGTATATAGTCCCAAAAAAAGTTGATACAATCAAAATGGATGTTTAAATGATAGTGATACTAACATTCACTCATAAATATATGCAGCTCCAATGTTTGTCGTCATTTCAATCATCTAATAAAAAAAATAAAAACGAAATAGCTTTTATAAATCATCATGATTTAACTCTAACAATAGATTAGTCAATCAACTAAATAAATACTTAATTCACAAGTATTAAATAATTTTTCTTATATAGTTTAATTTTATCCATTGGCAATGTAATCGTAGTGTCCACAACATCATCAATAACAACAATGTCAAATGTAGACCTCCATAAGAAGGAATTAAGTATTAATTTTACCATATCAGCCCACACACGTATGCTTTTGCGCCAAAAGGTATGTGATGGACAAGTATTGGTGGATCATTAGAAGACTTAATAACTATACCAAAACAAAGAAGCCAATCAGGGGAGAGTTATAACTAAAGAGCTCTATATAAATGCAAAGAAACCAACCAACTATACTTATAACTCATACACTATACATCCTTGAAATTGGGGGAGTGAGGGATGACTTTAGTAATGGAAGCCAATAGAGTTATAACTCAAAAAAATATACAAATGTCAAGAAACAACAAACTATGCTTATAAATTAAACACTATACAACAACCAATATTACTACAAAATTGGAATTTCATGACATTTAAAAACAGTCACAATTAAAATTCATGACATTTATGTTGTGTCATCGTATCCCTGTAAATATATGAATACTAATGACAGTTTTTAAAAAATGTCATAATTAGACTTTTAATGACAATAAATAATTATTAACAATCAAGATAGGTTTTCTTATTGAGAACATTCTTCTTATTGGGAATTCGATTATGGAGGTTGATCTTTGATCTAGAAAGATATTTTTTTAGATAGTATTTTTTCTCTCGTTGGTAATGAGAAAAGTATCGGAAGTAGTTGGGAAGGTTCGGTTTTTTTTCTTGCATTAAAATTTTTTTAAAAAAATCAAAACATTTTTCACGTGACATTGTCATTGGCAAATAAATTTTAATAATATTTTATGAATAGATAAATGAATACGCGTGTTGGTGCATCGTTTTTGCAAAAATTTCAAACCCTTTCATCGATTTGTGTGACTCGTTTAAAGCGAACAGCGTGATCTGCCCCATCAAATCTCCCTTCCCCAACGTTTCTTTAAATAAAGACTTGTCCTTTGCAAAATTTATTTTAAACATTAATCCGTTTATATATATAATAATTTAAAATAACTGTTTTTCTAATAAGTTTAAAAACAATAATATTAATTAAAAAAATTAGGTTGAAGAAGTGATTTTAGAAATAAAATATCTACGTAGAATTGATTTTCATATATTTAAAAGTGATTTTAAGTTATTATATTTGGTTCTAAGTGATTTTAGAGTTATCAAATTACTAAAAAAATGTATTTTCTATTTGAGAAATTAATTAACTAAATAGTTATGATAAATATCTATTTTTACTAATTTATTTTTTTCACTTGTTTTATCGTTAAATTTTTATATGCATGATTGATATGCTGAGTAAGAAAAGTGTGTATAAAAAATATCCAAAAGAAAATTCAAAACATATATCTCATTCATTCTAGTTGTTTGTATCATTAAAAATAACTTAAACTATTACCGTAAGCTTTTAATGACAGACAATGCATATTATCTTTCGGTTAAGAATTTAAATTTAAAAAAAAAAATTGTTTTCATGAATAGTTAATTAACTAACAATATTTTAGTAAAACTAGACTAGTCATTTTTAGCAACTATTCTCGGTCGATCACCTTAACAAAAATCGCCTACCAACTAATTATTTCAAAATCAAGTTAAAATGATTTTAGATATTCTTAAAATCTCCCGACCATTATTTGGTTTCTCAAAGTGACTATACAAATTCCAAATTACCGTGAAGAAAAGCTTTAAATTTAGGGGAAATTCTGTAATTTCAGTATTCTCGAGATTTCATGTAGATTTTGAAAATTTTAATATAAGCTCTTTTTAAGTGCTTCTTAAACTAATTGATAAGGAATCACTTCAAAATCAATTTTTTTAATAATCACATTTATATTATTTATTGAAAAGGAAAAAATCATGAACTATTGAAAGATCTGTTTTATTTATATTTTTTTCAGGACAACATGTGGATTATTTCCTTTAGTAGCATCACTCTGTGTTTTAACCAATTTCTTCATACCTACCCCCTCCAAGACTTGAAATTTTAATTGATTTATTTATGAAGAAAAAAAAAAAAAACAAGTGGGGCACTGACAAAGCTTATTATATTCCACTAGAGTAGAATTAGTGAGGTCTAGAGAGCCACGAGGGGTTGGGAATGATTTCTCTAGTTCCACCTTCGCTATCCCTTTCATTTTCCATTTTCTCAAAATTATTAGATTCTCGAATTTTTTTTTAATACAAATGGAGTAGAGAAATTTGAACTACGGACCTCTTGGTCATCAGGACATACTGATGTCACTTGAGCTAAACTCTTTTTGGCAAATAATAATAATAATAATAATAATAATTAACTTAAATCACTAATATGAATTTTTTTAATTAAATAGTTAAACTTCTCACTCATATGTGACAAAGATATAATTAAAATGTTTAATTTTCATAATTTCTAAAAATTAAAATTTAAATACTATAACAACAAATCATAATATTAACTTAATAATATATATATGGAAAATTTTCACAAATAGAAAAAATGTTAAACTATTTACAGAAAATAGCAAAAAAATATTGATAGACATTGATAGACTTCTATTAGCATCTATCAGTGATAGACTTCTATTAGCATGTATCAGTAATAGACTTCCATCATTTCTATTACTGATAGACCCTGATATACTTTTATCGGTATCTATCAGTAATAGAAGTCTACCAAGGTCTATCACAATTATCTAAAAATTTTGTTATTTTGTGTAAATAGTTTCTCTTATTTTTTTATTTTAAATTTTTTTTCTCATATATATATATATATATATATATATCCATGAAACAATATCTACACTTTAAAATTTAAATTTTAGAGCCACTGCAAAAATAAAAAAAATATAAATGTAAGTTTGCAAAATTAGTGATGCTTTTTTTAAATTGGTTAGTATATCATAAAATTTAAAAATGATTTTTAATTTTTATTATTCTATTGTACTCTCATTGGTCTATCGATAAATATACCAATAGTATCTCTCATATACCTTGTATTTCTTATATCAATAAATTAATATAAGACTAACATGCAAAATATAAAGTATACAAAAGATGCAATTGGTATACTAAAGTATATAATTGATATACCAAATTTGTTAGTCGATAGACTTCAATTTGAATTTTTATTCATTTCTTTTCAAGTGTTGTTGTACTCTAGTACATTGCTCTCAACTAATAATGATTCAAACCAATAAGAAAAAATAAAACTTATTATGATTAATTTCATCTTGTTGGTAACTATTATCTAATTAGAGTATTGTAGAGGTTGTCGAGTTACATATTGACTCCAATTGCTAAACATAAAATGTAGTGAATTGACAAAAGCTCAAATGTGTAGCTAAAATGAATGTTTAATGCTAGAGTAAAAGAATGTGTCTAAACGGAACAAAACATGTCTAACTCACCTCCAATCCTATCGGAGTGGAAAATTTCCATCAAAATTCAATAGAGGAAAATTTTGATTTTTCCCTCCTTTTGACGAAATTTCCATGACATTTTGAGAAATTATTTTATTTTATTTTTTCCCTATTTTAATGAAATTTCGAGAAAATTTTGATTTTTTTTAATTAGTTACGTTAATTCAGTTCAAATTTTATTTTTATGGTCTTGATTATACATAATTGCATAGTTTCACACACGTCATTTCCAAGAAATGATGAAGTTTTTTCAATGTGCTACTTTTTCTCATTTCTATTTTTTCTCAATTTTCAGTTCTATTTTCAATTCGAAATTTTCATTTTTAAAGAAATTGAATTTGAAAAAATCATAAAAAAAACCTATATTTATTTTTAACTTCATTCAAACTTTTTCTATTAAATTTTCACATCATTTCGCCTTAATTGAATTGATGTGAGTTTTTTTATTTTACCATTCAAAACTTTCATTTTCACATCACCTCAAAATATACCTAAACTTTATATTATTTATTATTTTATAATTATTTTTCAACTTATTTTTTAAATTAATGCTCTCATATCGACATATGCACAAACACATACAATATACATCTAAATGTTGTGTTACTTTATAGAAATAATGATAAAACTGTTTAATTATAGTCTAATTAAGCCCAAATCAAAGTTTCATTAACTAATTATAACAATTTCCATCAAGTTTTCCAAAATTTCCATCAACATCGATATTTCCATAAAATTGGGACCTCAATATTTCCATCAACGTCGATATTTTGAATCTTGCCTCCAAATGCCATGAAAGTCGATCTCATCTCGGTTTCCAAATTGTTTAATAATTTATTAACGCTCATTCAAAATTCAAATAATACCTATGTTATGGGATAGATAGTTCATTCACATCACACTCTTTTTAAATTCAATCTTAATAATAACATTAATTAGTGTATCATTTACATATCAACACTCATTAAAAATCCATTTCAAACAATATTGATGCATCAAAATTAATAATAATATGTTTAATGAGATAAACAAAATGTTAAACAATTAAAAAAAGGAGAGTAAGAGGAGAGAAAACATCAGAGAAAATAGAAAAGTGATAGGTTATAGATTGAAGTAGGGGAGAGAGAGAAAAAGGAAGAGGTGATGAGAGGTGTAGATAAACGGTAAGACCATTTTTAACTTTATTTTTTTTTAGTAAGGGCAGGGTAATTTTGAACATTTTCTTTAAATTTAAGGGTATTTTTTAAACTTTTAAAAGTCCATGGATATTTTTGAACGGTTTTAATTTAAAACTAATATTAAGAGTATTTTTTAACTCTTTTTTAAAAGTCTAATGATAATTTTGAAAATTTTAAAAGTTTAGAAGTACTTTTAATACAAAGTATAAAGTTTAAGGGCATCTTATATGATTGAGCCTATTTAATATCATGCATGTAATTTAGCCAATATAAGTACAAAATGAAAGTAGATAGAATAAAAAAAAAGTACAAGTAATGAGAGGGACACAAATAAATGCAAGTCTATAAAAGGCAAAAAAAAAAAAAAAAAAAAAAACAAAATAGTATTTAAAACTTTTGGAAAGATAGAAATAAAGATACACAAAAAAAATAATGAAACAGTTGAAATAATTAAAGACAAAAACACAAATCTTCCCTCCGCATTTACCACATGATATGATATCTCTCATTTTAAAGATTTTCTATAAGCATTCACGTGATGCTGTCCACAAAACTTCAATAATTTCATTGCTATAATAGTTAAATTCCAAATTTAGTTATTAAAATTTCATAGTCGTGATCATTCAAAGGAAAATTATTATAAATAGATAAAATATCAAAATATAGAAAAATTTTACTATCTATAAGTGATAAAAGTCTATCGTGGTCCATCTTTGATGGACAGTAAAAAAAATTTATATTTGTAAATAGTTTGGCTCATTTTTTTATATTTGAAAATAACTTTTATTTAAACTTTTAATATTTCGTCAAAATTTCTAAATTTTAATATCCTGACACCCTACCTGTTGTAGGGTCGGGCGAATTGTCTCGTGAGATTAGTCCAGGTGTGCGTAAGCTGACCGAGACACTTACAGATATAAAAAAAGACAAAAAAAAATGCAAACATTACCGAGCATAACCTTAAAGATTTATGAAATACAAAATTACAATTTGAATATATATTTAACATATTTCAAAGTTTAGAAATTACTAGAAACTTCTTGAAATTTAAATATTTATTAAATATTAAATTGAAAGTTTTAAGAACAACTTTTATTTAAAATTCAAGGATTAAATTGATAAAAGTCGGGACAAAAGATGTAATGAAATGAGTATAAAAGAAGAAGACTACATCATAATTTTGAACCGGAAACTGTTAGAGATGAAGTTCCAAAATTTGTGCATCTGCTTCTGCTTCATCTTGTTTGCAGCCGTGTCGGAAGCCGCCAGAATCGGACTCGGCGGCATTCGGTCGTCGGAAAGCCGCTTCGGTTTTTTCATTTTCGGAGATTCCTATGTCGACGCCGGAAACAACAACTACATCAACACCACCAGTGACTTTCAGGCCAATTTCCCGCCCTACGGTGAAAGCTTCTTCCAGATCCCCACCGGCAGGTTTACTGACGGCCGTAACATTCCCGATTTCTTAGGTCATTATCATTTCTTCTGTTATTATTTCTTTTGAAAAAAATTGGTGTTGGAGCTTCTTTGATTGTTAGTAGCTGTTAGATTGCTGAAGATATTTCTTCTTGCCCTACTTAAACCTTGGTGCTTGAACTGCTGGTTAATGCTCTGATGGATGAGTAACATAATTTTTGTTCATTATTAAGAAGAAGGGGAACGGGGAACGGGGCTTAGTTATAATCATTTCCTTATGATTCAAATGTTTTAACTAATTTGGTTAATGGATTGGATAGCTTTTGGATCTATTAATCCTATTTTTTCTTTGACTTTGAAGTTCTATCATATGATTTGTGTTCACAAGGATTGAGGATTTAGTATCAGAGTAGATTTTGAGGGCAGTGAAATTGATGTCATTCTGAATGTTCATATTGAAGTGATAACTTCAAGTTTGTTGCTAACTGGAGGAACAGAACTTGAAAGACCAAACTTACATTTTGTACTGTTTTATTGCTGATTCTAGCTAGCCACAGGGAATGTCATTGCTACAGTATTGTCTTTAGAACTTGAAATTTATTATGCTGATGAATGATAGAGAAATACTGGAATCAAATGGTATGATTCGGTCGAGTATTAATTAGGGTTGAAGAGCGTTGATATAATATTAAATTTGTCATAATAATCCATTAACTTAAGTTTTTATGTCAATCGGTCCTAAGCTCTCCTTCGTTCTAGACGTGTTTCCAGACAGATCTAGAACGAAAGATGGATAAAACATTAGGTTGTTTCCAAAGAAAGAAACAAAGAGGAGAAACTTGGTTTTCTTGTATCCAAAGTTTCATGGAATGTTTCTGAAGGTTGAGAATCGACATGAACAAGAAACAGAAATGTGATTAAATGACCCTATAGTCCAAGTTTATAATGTTTTATCAGTACGCTTATTATCAAGAAATGTTAACGCAGGTGAGTATGCAAACTTGCCTTTACTTCCACCATATTTGGATCCTCACAATGATCTCTATGACTATGGAGCCAATTTTGCATCTGGTGGAGGTGGAGCTTTAGCACTGAGTCATCAAGAACAGGTTCCAATCAAATCAATCAAACCAATTTCTTTTCCCTTTTTTTTCCCTCTGCTGAATTGAATGCATTTGTTTGGTTTTCAGGCCATTGGGCTTCAAACTCAGCTGAAGTTTTTCAAAAAGGTGGAGAAATCATTAAGAAAGAAGCTGGGAAATGCAAGATCTCAAAGCTTCCTCTCTAACTCTGTTTTTCTCTTCAATTTTGGAGGAAATGATTACCTAAATCCTTTCGACATTAGCTATGACATCTTCAAAACCATTGAAGCTCAAGAACAGTACGTGAATATGGTGATCGGAAACATAACGATAGCAATTAAGGTAATATCACGCGTCTAAATATGTTAATAAATAATAATTTAAACCTCGTTTGATAACTACTTTGTTTTCAGTTTTATGTTTTTGAAATTTATGTTTTTCTTTACTATGATTTTCACATTTTCGGTAGAAACACTTAAATTCTTAGTCAAATTCTAAAAGCAAAAACAACTTCTTTAAGAACGGCTTCTTTTTTAGTTTTCAAATTTTTGCTTGATTGTTGAAAACATTAGTAGGAAATTTTTTTTTTATAGGTGTAAGTAGTGTTTATAAATTTAATTTTAAAAAATCAAATATAAAGAACAAATAATTTCTCAAACGAGGCCATATATAGTTTTTGGTTTTTTTGTTTTGGAAAATAAACTTGTTTTCTCACTATTTCTTTATAATAGCTTTCATCATCTAAGTAAACATTTAAATTCTTAGATTAGTCAAATTTCAAACGCAAAACAAGTTATTAGAAACTACTTTTTTTTAGTTTTTAAATTTGTATTTGAATTTTAAAAACATTTACAACAAATAATTAGGTGTGTGCATCAATTGGTCCATGTACCGGTGCGACCACCAATAAGTTGATTTCTGGCAGTTATGGAGAGGCTAAAGATGCCGGCCTGCCAACTACACGGTCGGCCAATCGATTTTTGTAGGTTTTCCAACAGAAAAGAGGGAGGAGATAAGATTAAAGGGAGAAGAAGAGAGAAAAATGGAGGAGAGAGAAGAATGTTTCCAAAAGGGAGAAAAGGAGAGAGAGTAAATGAGAAGGAGAAAGAGGAGAAGATGAAAAAAAGATTATAGAGAAAGAAAATGAGTTGGGAGAAGAGAACTTAATTAATGGAGAAAGGAACAAGACAAATAAATGATGGAGAGAGAAGAAAGGGGAGAAATGACTATTTTTAACCCAAAAATGTTTTCACATTTTAAAACTAACATTGTTTTTTTAAAAAACTAATTTTTCTAACTTATTTTTACTTTTTGAGATTTTAAGTTGAGAATCTTACATGATTAAAATACAATTTTGTCCTCCCATTCAAAAGTCTACCATTTTAACTTTCACTCTGCCTCCACTTAAAATCTTAAAAAGTAAGAAGAAGATTAGAAAAAGTAATTTTTAAAAAGTAAGTTAGTTCAAAATTTTTTTAAATTAAAAATAGCAATTTTTGAAGAAAAGGCCATGAAGGATGGAAATGTGATAGAGAAAATGACTTTTTTAGTATGTTTTTATTGTAATTTAGTGATTTCACATCACATCAATCAAGACTTAATGATGGAAAGGGGAGAGAGAAATGAATTGTTTAGTACTTATTTTTTATTTAATAATGAATTATTTGACGCCAATCTATACATTGATCATGACAGCTTTTCTTTTACAATTACACGTCATTAAAGGTAAGTTGATGAACATTTTTAATATCATCGCACGGTTGGTCGGAAATATGTTTTTCAGATCCTCCGACCGGCCGAACTTTGGTTTCTGAAAAACCGACACTGATTGATGTCGGGTCATTCGGTTTTATGGTTTGGTTTGCTCACCCCTACAAATAACAAAATTTTACAAGTAGAAGTAATGTTTAAATGCGTAATTTTCATTATCATAAATGAGGTTTTAATGATACATCATTTTGCTTTGTAATAGATTAAGAAATAAATCAGAATTGTAAGGTTGGTTTGGATTTTATATGTGATAGGAAGTATACAAATCTGGAGGAAGGAAATTTGGGTTTCTGGCAGTGCCTCCATTAGGGTATATGCCAAGTTCAAGATTGAAAAAAAGTGCTCAATTTTTCGAAGAGGCTTCTTCAATAGCAAGGCTTCACAACAAGCTGCTTCCCATTGCCCTTCAGAAACTTTCCAAACAACTCAAAGGATTCAAATACACTTTTGCTGATGTTCACACTTTGCTTCTTCAAAGAATACTAAACCCTACAAAATACGGTAAATAAACTTTACTCTACAGCTATTTTTCATTATTTATGGCTTTAAATCCTATTCCGGTCTCTATACTTTTTAGCTTCCATTCATATTAGTTTCTACACTTTTAAAATGTCTATTTTAATCCCACTCATAGTTTAAATTTTCAATTTCGATAGGCTCAAAATTTCAGTTAGGGAGCCCCAATTTCTCGAAATTTCGATTTTATTTTTTTTAAATTAGCTATGTTAGAACTGGTATTTTTTTTTGTCTCTTTTACTATCAAGAAACAACATAGTTTCATTCAATCTTTTCCATTGAATTTTCACATTATTTCACCTCAAACTTGAATTGATGTGAGTTCTTTAATATTCCTCTCATTTTCTCTAAGCTCTATCTACTCCTAGAGCTTTCTTTTTCTTCTTTCTTTTCCATTATGTTATGCTTAATGTTATGTTTTTTATATCCCGTTTATTTTAATGTTATGATTTTTCTATTTTTATTGTGTTATGTTATGTTAGTTTAATGCTATGATTTTTCATTTTTGTAGCTATTTCATTTTATAATAAACAATTTACAATTATTTTATATGCAAATATTTCATGTTATTTGATTTTGTAATTATTTTCTCATTTCTTTTTTAAATTTCTGCTCTTGCATTGACATTTACACAAATATTTTATAATATACATCTAAATATTGTCTTACTTTAGAGAAATAATGATTAAAAATTGTCAATTATAGTCTAACTCAGTTACAATCATAGTTTCATTAACTAATTATAACAATTTCCATTAATTTTCATAAAGTTTATTGAAATTTTTATTGATATCGATATTTCCATCGATATCGATATTTTCATCGATATTTCTGTAAAATCGGAACCTCGATATTTCCATTGACATCGATATTTTGAACTTTGGTCCCATTACATTTAAGTTATATTCTTTTGAGTTTTTGTCACTTTCTAAAAGTATTGAAATTAAATAGAGATTTTAAAAATATAAGGACTTAGATGGACCAAAAAAAAAATTAAAATAGTATTGAAACCTTATTTCTTTAACATCACATGCATCACAAGAGACTAGATTTTGACGAACGTTCATATTCTCGAGGAGGACTAGTTAAATAACGTTTATGTTTTCGAGACGCCCCTTGAAAATTCGGGTTTTAGGGTTAGATTATTATTGGCACATTGTTTGAAAATATGAATGAAGGTTTCTAACATTTGAAAAGTTATGGTATTTGTTTGGATGAAGGTTTCAAGATAGTAGACACAGCTTGTTGTGGAAGTGACGAATTCAGAGGGGTTTATAATTGTGGAAGAAATTTGGGAGCTTCCCCCTTTACGCATTGCCAAAATCTTGAAGATCATATGTTCTTTGATTCCTTTCATCCCACTCAAAAGATTTTCAAGCAGCTTGCAGAAGAGTTTTGGAGTGGAGATGCTGAAATTGTTAAGCCTTTGAACTTCAAACAACTCTTTCAATATGAGCCAACTTTGGCTTCTTATTGAGATTGTTAGTAGGATAACTTTTTTTTTTGTTTCCTAATCATTTAAGGGGTTTAGTTCCATTATTGTTACACTTGTGGATTTTGAGATTGAGAAATCTTGTAATCTTCTATATGTTTAGGCATCTCGAAATGTTTCTTTCTAATCTCGAGTGGCGAATATCGCTAGCTATGGAAACTCATGTTCGAATAAATGCTAGCTTATGGAGTTCATCTCTTCATTTAGTAAATTTTAACTTGTTTTTATATGCATTGCATAGATGTACAATCCAACACATCTTACGTACAACTGCAAGACTTTTTGTGGCATTTTTTTGACAGGTAGGAAATGAGATGTTATTAAGGGGCTATTTGGAGGCCCATAATGAAATGTGTTTGGATTGTAATATAATCTAAAATTGATGTTTAAATTGAGTGTTTTTTTTGTCTGATTTGTAATATTAAACTCATTCTCTTTTGACAGTTTTTAACTAAACCCTCATTTCCACTGTTTTTACGTTTCACAATTTTATTTCTGTTCTGCCCTCGATATTTCATGCATTCCCGCACTCTTCTGATTCTCAATAATCTTGATTACATTTCAACCTCACGAATAGTCTCTAAAAGTTTTTGGTTTCCTATAGCATTTTTTTAAAAATTTGTGTCAAATGTTGTAAAAAGTCAAATTTGGTGGCATGTTTGGTTATGAAAGCATTTTTATAGAAAAATGCTATGCCATTTCATGCAATTGTAAATGTTTCATAACTCTTTGAAAAATGTTGTATTATAAAATATTCATAGCATTTTGAAAATGCAATTAATTGCTTTCCATATAGCGTTATGTAGCATTATTAGTAACTATGTATAACGTTGTGTAATTTTTATTGTAGATGTCTTAAATTTTTATCAAAATACTTTTTAAGTACTTTCCATTACATTTTGTCAAATATCAATTTATATCTCTAAACTTTAGGAGTTATATCGATTAAGATCACAAACTAATAAAGAGTTATAAGCAGATTTTTAGGTGTAGGTAAGGTTTTAGGAACTGAAGCATTGGTTCATTTTTACTTGAGAGAGGGGGAAACGCTGACTCGTGATTTGGAGTTGACAACTATGGTGTTTGCTCCTTGAAGATTTGGAGGGACTATCGTATGGAAAAAAAATAACTTTTTGGTTCTTAGATTATGGGGTCTAGTTTCTATTTAGTCTCTAGGTTTCATGTTGTACTTCTAGTCCTTAAGTTTTGAGTTTGGTTTCAATTTAGTTCACACGAATGTTAAAATTTTATCCTTGAGGTTTGAGTTTTGTTTCAGTTTGGTCTTTAGGTTTCAAATTTTACATTTTTAACTTTTAATTTTTCACTAAGTACTCACTTTCAATCTTTGGCGTTAAAGTTTATAAATTAATTAAAAATAATTATAAAGTAAAATTTTAAATTTAAATTTAATCGAGGCAAAGATAATGAAATTTAATTAATTATATTTCTTTTAAATTAATTAATAGACATCAACATTAAAGACCGAAAGTAAAAATTTAGTGAAAATTTGAGCTAAAATGGACCAAATTGAAACAAAATTCAAATCTCAAGGGTAAAATTGAAACATTTTGAAATCCAAAGACTAAATTCAAACCAAACTTAAAACTTAAAACTAAAAATTTATGCCCCATTCGGTAACCATTTTATTTTTTGTTATTGTTTTTTAAAATTAAGTTTATTTCCTCATTTATCTTAAGTATAATAGTTGAATTTTTTGCCAAATTCCAAAAACAAAAACAAGTTTTTAAAAATTACTTTTTTTAGTTTTTAAATTTTGGCTTGTTTTTTAAACCATTGGTAAAAAGTAGATAACAAAGGAATAAATTTGAAGATGAAGTGGCTTACGCAGTTGATCGGATCAGATAGCCCTTTAGACTCAAATTTTGATCAACAAGTTGGAGGTATGACTGAGCGTAGCTAAAGGCATTGGTTTGCTAAATCGACATACAAGAAGATTATATCATGGGTTCTCATCCCATTTCCTGGGGCACGAAAGTAGAACGGGCGAAATTACATGAGAGAAAGAACCTCTTGGTGGAGTCCCCTCGAGGACTGAATAACACAACTTAGTGACTAGGAGCAGAGGGAGAGCCCGTTGCGCCTTGTTTTTGTTTGACCAGCCTATCCTCTTTCGAGAAGCAAGCTCCCTCCAGTTGTCCAATCCCTGGGCGGCTCTCGGTTTTTTAGCATATATTGAAAGTAATGTCTATAGGCTTCATTTTCAAAAACAAAAACAAAAAACGAAATGATTACAAAACGGGATCTTAACATTTTAAATCTAAAGAGACGAAATGAAAACTAATCTTAAAACCTCGAGACTAAAAAGATATTTGGGAAAATTACCTTTTTAGTCCTCAAGTTTTGAACAACATGTGCGTTTGGTCCCTCAGTTTTAAAAATATACCTTTTTAGTCCCTCAGTTTATAAGAATAGGTCCATTTGGTCTCTGAGTTTTCAAAATATACCTTTTCAGTCCCTGAGTTTTTAAAAATAGGTCTAAAAAGTCCTCCGATTATTTTTTTCTTTAATTTTTTAAAAATAATTATATGATATTTAAAATAAGAAAAAATAGTTTTAGAGACGAAATAATTTTTAAAAATTATTCTTATAATTTAAAATATCATATAATTATTTAAATTAATAATAAAAAATTATTTGAGGGATCTCTTAGGCCTATTTTTAAAAACTCAGGGACTGAAAAGGTATATTTTGAAAACTCAGGGATCAAATGGACCTATTCTTATAAACTAAGGGACTAAAAAGGTACATTTTAAAACTTAGGGACCAAATGCACATATTGTTCAAAACTTGGGGACTAAAAAGATAATTTTCCCAAGATATTTTTGATGAAGAATAATAATAAACAGTAAGGACATGGACAAGGCAGCTTTCACATTTGAGATCTTGAGTGGTCCACATTGTATTGGAATAATTTAATAATCACAAGTGGATAAGAATGGACAATAATGGGTACAGTGTAAGCTGTAGATCTCAAAGCTATTGGTGTTGGTTCTCAGAACAAAATGAAGATCTCAAAATTTCAAATCTTTTTGTGTATGTTGTTGATTTTGAGTAGTTTACAACAAAGGATATTGGTATTATCAGAACAAAATGTGGGATTTTTCATATTTGGTGATTCAATTTTGGATGCTGGAAACAACAATTTCATCAACACCACCACCAAGTTTCAGGCCAATTTCCCTCCCTATGGCCTCACTTTCTTCCACATCCCCACCGGCCGGTTTTCCGACGGCCGTCTCATACCCGATTTCATAGGTAAATTCTATACTTACTATATTCTCGTTCCGTAACTATTTCGTTTTTAGTTTTGTGTTTTGTAAGCCTAATTTCTTTAGGGTAGTTTTCACTTTCTTGAAAAAGATCAAATTTTTAAAACTTACTTATTTGGAAAATTATCTTTTTAGTCATTGAGTTTTGAACATTTGAACAATATGTTCGTGTGGTTTCTGAAATTTCAAATTTTGATTTATTACCTACATTCTAGAATGTAAAAACTCGAGTATCATACATACATATTCTTCAAAAGTCGAGACTAGAAAAATAATTTTTCATGTTTTTAGTTTTCAAAACTTTATCTTAGATTTTGAAAACATTTTTAGAAGGTAGGTAACAAAAAAAAAAAAAAAAAAAACTTGTAGGTAGAGATGGCACTTATAAAGTTAATTGTTAGAATGTAGGTAACAAAACAAAATTTTATTTTTGTTTTTAGAATGTAGCTTAAGAGTTTAAGTGTCTTTTTAAGAAATGTGAAGTCCACAACATCAACTTAAAAACAAAAATGGAAGTCGTTATCAATCAGAGCCTAATCTAAATATTTTTTTTTATTTATTTATTTAGCAGATGAATTTGGAAAAATGCTAGTTTCTGTGGTAAATTTTTAAGAATTTTTTTTTTTTTTAGAGATTGAAAATAAATTTTTGGGGTTTTTTTATTTTATTTTTTATTTATTTTTAATAATGTTGCAGCTGAGTATGCAAAGTTGCCTCTGATTCGGCCATATTTAGATCCTCACAACAATCTCTACATCCATGGTGTCAACTTTGCTTCTGGTGGAAGTGGTGCTTTACTTGAGAGTCACCAAGGATCTGTTAGAATCCATTCATCAAACTTTTTTATATATATGTTTTTTTTTCCAATTTAGTCCTTCATGTATTAACATTTTTCAATTCAATCCCTTGAGATTTATGGTAAGGAGAAAAGCCTTCAAACATCTTCTCAATGATACGATGTTGTCCATTTTGAACATAAACTCTCGTGGCTTTACTTTTGGTTTCACCCAAATGACCTCAAATCATTAGAGATAATTGTCTTTCACTTATATACCATGGATCTTCCCCTTATTAGCCAAAGTGGAACGTTGGTCGGATTCCAACAATCCTCCCCTTGAAGAAAGGACCACCAAAACCTCCCCTCGAATAGTCATCATTCATCCGTATTTAGGGTATTGTCCACTTCGGATATAAGCCTTCATGACTTTGCTTTTAGTTTCACCCAAAATGCGTTATACGATTGGAGATAGTTGTACTCACAACTCCTCTTCCTAGAGATCATTCCTTGTCCAATTAGTTTAACCATGAATCACAATCACTATGTCATGAACACACCAACACGACCAAGTGTAAGCAGCATGACTTTGATACCACTTTTTAAGGACAACGACACTCTAAATCTATCTCCACATTGGTATTATTGTCCACTTTGGCATAAACCTTCATGACTTTGCTTTTGGTTTCACCCAAGATGCCCTCATACCATTAGAGATAGTTGTACTCACTTATCTAACCAATGTGGAACTATCTAGAAGAGGAATTAGCAACTTTTTCTCTCTTAGATGTATTTGTTGCCAAAATTCTAGTCAGGAAAAGAGTCTGACCTTGACGTGACACTAACAGTAAGTTTGTTTAGAGGAAAAAAAATGTGACCTACAAAAAAAAAAAAGAGAAATCTACATGTAGTTTGGTGCTTGTCACACACACTCTAATACTTAAACAAGACTGAAAGAGTATGAAATCTTTAAGATTCGACAGTGAGAATTCACGTACTACATCCTGGTACCATCATGACCTACAGACAGGGATAAATGAACAAGGCTATCTAAAATACGTATCGAAGGTGAATCAAAATAACCCATCACTTAAACGGGTCGGGGAATGCCCCATAGGGCATTTTGGTAGGCTTGGCCTCGACCTAGCATGTCAATTTGGGCTATCATTATGAACTAAAACATATATTTAGCTTATTCCCATTTGTTTTTCTTCTCTGATGCATTGAATTGAATGACAAGAAAACATTCTAAGTGTTGATTGATTTTCAGGCCATAACCCTTCAAACTCAGTTGAAGTATTTCATAGAAGTGGGGAAATCATTGAGGAAGAAGTTGGGAGATAACAGAGCTCAAAATTTGCTGTCAAACTCAGTTTATTTGGTCAGTACAGGAGGAAATGATTACATAAGTCCTTTTGAAGGAGACTCTACTGCCTTTCAAATCTATACTCCAACACAGTATGTGAATATGGTCATTGGAAACCTCACCACAGTGATCCAGGTAAATTTTGTATACAAGTTTTTGATATATCTTTAGAGTAATTCTCAACTTGGCTCCTTAATCTTTTCAACTTCTCTGTTTTCGTCGTAATGAATATACGATTATCGGTAGAAAGTTGATGTGTTATTCGAATTTGTTATTTTATTAACATATTTGGATGTATGAGCATGTCAATACTTCGTTGAGAGTCGAACATATTTTAATTATAGATCTGTTATATGCATGAATTAACATCCAAATACATTTATGTATTTTGTTGTTTAGATTGGAGTCAAGAGAGTTGTGTATATGATCATAAAAGTTTATGAAATTTAAGTATATATTTTTAAGATGAGAGTTATAGATCTGGAATTTTCGTCGGATCGAAGTTAATTATGATCCAGAATTGTTCAAGAATCCTATAAATAGGAGGATTATATTGGTCTTTGTATTGTTTGTGCAAGTGTGTGGAGAAGAGAACACAAAAGGGAGTTCAAACGAATGTGTGAACTAAGTTTTGTAGAGTTTTTCAAATACAAGTGATTTTGTTCCTTCTCAAATATATATTCTTTGTCGATTATTTATTTGTGAGTGTTCATCATATCTTCCAACACTTCAACACGTCATTTAAAAAAATTGAATTTGGTTGATGGATGAGTTGAGTTTCATGCTAGTGAGATCTTCATGCATCAACAAAATAATTCATTGATACATCAACTTCTTTATTAGTAGATCTTAACAATTTCTGTTAGGCAAAAGACTTGGTTGAAAATTTGATAATACATCCAGATAACAACCAAGCTACGAAAAAATTACCTATAAAATTAGGGATCCATTTGACATATGTATGGGAAAGGGAAATTTTTAAAAATAGAAAAATAAGGAAAACTATTTACACAAAATAACAAAATTTTTAAATAGTTGTGATAGACGCTGATAGAAGTCTATTAGGGTCTATCAGTGATAAAAATGATAGAAGTCTATCACTGATAGATACTGATAGAAGTCTATCAATGTTTATCAGTGTTTTTTTTGCTATTTTCTATAAATAGTTTGACATTTTTTTTTATATGTGAAAATTTCTCTATAGGAAATATACAAGAATGGAGGAAGGAAATTTGCATTTGTGGGAGTGCCTCCTTTGGGTTGCATGCCAAGGTTGAGGCTGTTGAAAGGAGTTGGACATGGAAGATGTGTAGAAGAGGCTTCTTCAATAGTAAGGTTACACAACAAATTGCTTCCCATTGCTCTACAAAATCTTGCCATTCAACTCAATGATTTCAAGTATGCTTTTGCTGATGCCAACACTTTGCTTCTACAAAGAATACAAAACCCTTCAAAATATGGTAATTTTTTCCTCTTTGCTCATTCTTTTCTTTTCTCTAATTCTTTTTCTATGATATGAGAGTGAAAATTGCAAGACGTTGTTTCTTAGAAGAAGTAGAAATGTCTTAACTATTAAACTATGTTGATGATGAAGGTTTTTTCTAGATAGTATTTCTTAGGTTAAATAGGAGTGTAGTTTTTTTCTCAGTATGTCTAAGGAAAGAAATCAAGTCATACATTCATAAAATCAAACTTTTTGGTTTTTTTTTTTTTTTGTTCCATGCTTTTCTTTAAAGAAGGAACACAAAATATGTTTGATAATTATTTTGAATTTATTTTTCTTTAAAAAAATGTCTTCGTTTTTGTTGTTCTCTTAAAGTTTAAATTAACAAAAATGAAAGTTCTACATGAAAATTGTTTTTTTAAATAAAATAATTAAAATTATTATGTCTTGGTTTTTCTAATACTCACTTTATAAGGGAAAAAAATGATTAGAACTATTATTAAGGTTGTTTTCAAATATAGAAAAATGAGTCAAACTATTTACAAATATAGAAAAGTTTCACTGTCTATCAGCGACAGACCGTAAAAGAATTTTATCGCTCAAAGTTTCACTGTCTATCAGCGACAGACCGCAAAAAAGTTTTTGATGTTCTCGAAACTCCTACACAACTTTGAGCATGTTGATTAAACTAGAAAATAAAATGTAGAGAACATTTACTAAACAAACACATGTATTTCTAAAAAAAATTAGAAACAATAAACTTAGAAAGTACCTCACCCCAAGAACCTCCAAAATAATTTATGTTATTGGGATTGATTATTATTATTATTATTATTATTATTATTATTATTATTGTGCACATAGTTTAATTATTAATTGTTGAGAAGATTATTAATGAATATGGAAAAAACTTAATAATGATATATGTGGATGAAGGTTTCAAGGAAGTGGAAACAGCATGTTGTGGGAGTGGAGAGTATAGAGGAATTTACAGTTGTGGAGGAAAGAGAGGAAAGAAAGAGTTTAAGCTATGTGAAGATCCAACCCAATATTTGTTCTTTGATTCATATCATCCCAACCAAAAAGCTTATGAACAACTTGCAAAGCTCATGTGGAGTGGAGATGAACAAGTCATTAAGCCTTATAACCTCAAACAACTCTTTCAATATGGGGCATTGGTGGCTTCTCAATGAATTATTATATTAAAGAAGAGTGTCTTTTTCTCATTATTAACTTTCCTTAGACACTTTTTTTTTTCTTTTTTTAGTTCCTCCTTTGGTAGACTTCGTGAGAATTTTGAAATTGAGAATTTGGGTTGTCTATGTTTAGCATGGGGCAATTTCAAATATAGCAATCAGACCCAAAGTATTAACAGTTAGTATAATAAAACAAAAAAATTTGTCAATGATTCAGCTCTATGAGTCTATTAGTGATAGACTATATTACTAGTAGAAGTCTATCAGCGATAGAGTCCCACTAATAGGAGCCTATCAATGATAGAGTCTATCACTTATAGATTTTGTTATATTTGCAATTTTTTTAAATGTTGCTATACACTTTATTATTATTTCTAAAAGTGCTACCCATTGCAATTACCCTAGATCCTCATTTACTTCTTATGTTAATCCTAATTGAGCCATGAGTTCGTAAATCTCATCAGCTACATAAACTCGTGCTAATAAATTCAAATATATGAGTGTTAGAATTTGAAAAAAAAAAAGTTAACTTTTTAGTCTCGAAGTTTTTAAAAATGAGTCTGGTCCCTATGTCTTAAAATATACCTTTTTAATTCGTAAGTTATCTCGGGGATTCTATTTAGACACCATGAGGGCTTTTTTTCTTTTTTTTTTAGAAATTCATGAGAACATAATTCGTGTCCTACTCAAGTTAGAAAATTTATCTTTTGATGTTATTGTATTGAATTTGTGGATGTCTAAATTCGGATGAGGAACACCTTGATTTTCACATATTTCAACCGTAAATTTGTAATTTGATAAAGAGGTATCCTATGCTAAAGTAAGAGATGGAGAAACTTATGTAGAAGAAAGAAGTTAAGAACTTTAAGTTACCTCATATGCTGTGCATATGAAGTTCTAATGATATATTTATTAAAGAATTAATCTAGGGTGATAACTCTCCCCTAAGAGAGTTATAAAGATCTTTGCAAAATCTTAACGGAAATCAAATCAAATCAAATATAGCTGATATGGAAAGATCCCTAAGCTTAAGAAAGCTCTAGCCCTAAAAGGCTTATAAGAGGCAAGAAAGGACCCCCCGCGAAAACAAACAAACAAATGTGTACATTAAATGAAAAGTAACTCACAATGTGTGCTAATCATATCTCTAGACTTCGAAAAGATTCCTTTTAATACTGAAAAATTATATGAGGAATAGCTAAAAAAAAAAAAAAATACAAGGTAATGAGAAATACTTAAAGTTGAAATTGCACTAGCAAAAATAGCTAATAAATTTTGAGAAGAAGAAAGTAAAGAGTTTTCTTTCTATTTATACCATTCAACATGTGGAGACTAGTAATTTTAATTGATTTAGGGGTTTAGGATTCCAACTCTCTACATTTTTTCCTCGATGTTAATTGTCTAACATTCCACGAGGTGGAAGTTAGGATATTTATTCACACGTACATTATATGAACCTTAGGTGTACTTAGTTGTAGGTGTAATATAACATCCCACGGAGGTAGAGGTTAGGGTATATACTTACATATACATTATATGGTATAGTTATAGGGGTTTAGTTGAACAATCTTGTGCTCTTATTTCCACTTTTGCCACTAAATTCATTAAAAGAAAAAAAAAACTTATATAACATGTAAATAATTATATTTACAACGTTTTTTTTTCCAATGACTTACGGTGCACAAGAAATAGGAAATAGGTTAAATACTTCTTAGGAACTAACAAACTGAGGGTTTTGCATTTTACGAATTTATTCAAGGTAGTTGGTGTACCAAACTTTAAAGTTTACATGTTTCTTATCATTATTTTGGTATTGTCGTTTTTAATAGGAGATTGGAATCGACCCTACTTCTTCATTTTGTTACTTCTAGATTTTGACAATTTACATTCCATAGGTTTTCGGTATGTACTCAAGAACACATACATTTCGATTACCACTATTATTATTCTATTTGTATTTATATATATGTAAATTATGATAGTGATCCCTAGATAAGTTTTGAATGTGTGAATTTGATTCTAAGAATTCATTTAGGAGTTATGTAGACACATTTTAGCTAGTTAGGAAAAATTAGGAATTCTCATATTTTTATTTACATTTAATTTCCTCCACAATTTATTTATATTTGTTTGGATTTTTTTTATCCATCATTCTTATTTATAAGCATTGAGGTAATTGAAATACATAAACCGCAATAAACATCGAATAGCTAGACAGTGAAATTTTTTTATATTTATAAATAGCTTAACTCATTTTTTTATATTTGAAAACAACTCAAATTTAAAATCTTAATTAGGATATTTTTGTTATTATAAAACTATTAAATTCTTCTAAAGTATACATTTAATCATTTTTGTAAGAAACGTTATTTTAGTCATTTTTTCAAATACTATTTAATCATAATATTTCTCTCATTACCCTTTAATATTTTAACTTCGAAATATCTGAAAATACTATAGCATTAGTTGCAACATCATTCATAAACAATAATATCTACACTTGAATGCTATTTTAAATGCCATCACATTTATTTGTCAATTATTACACATAGCAATTTCCATCCATCGTTTTAACCTTGAAAATTAAATTTTTAAAAACAATTTTTTAAGAAAAACTTTCCAAGGATTTTCTGGAATAATTTAAATGTTCAAAATTAAAAATGAAACTTTTCAAATCTAATGCAATAGAACCTAATTTAGGGGTATTTCAATAATATAACCTTAATTGAATGATATCATCAAGTTCTTAACTTAGATGAATTCACCAACTCTTTCAAATACAACTAATGGCTAGTTTTTCCATATGCTTGGAAACTTATAACCATCCACATTTTTCAGATGATACATTGTAGATACACTACACTACATCAAACACACTTACTGAGATCAATAAATATGGGACAGCCTTGAGTGAAACTGAAACATGCCTTGATACTTGATTGAGAAGATTATCCAGAAATAATGAAAAAATCAAATTTGTTCCACCCATTGCCTTTATTCATATGTACCTGAAATCATAAGAAAAATACACGACTCCATAAGGAAAAATGAAATGAAAACATCATCTACTTCATTTCATTGCTGCTATTATACCTAAATGAGTCATTTCCTGTGGCCATCAAAATGCACAATAACCATCTTCTCTCTTCAAAAAGATCTCGATTTGTTCGAGTGCCTGAGATTCCATAATATAAACAAGAGGCAAAATATTGTTATAGAAATAAAATAAGACTCGTTATCTAAAAGGCTTTAGCTAATTGTAGTGTAAATTATCATATTTATTCAAAGACGGAGAGAGATAGACCGTACCTCGATTGCTATGGCCATAGGTGTGACATTAGATACGTCTTTAGTACCCAGTTTGGCTGCAATTTCTGCACAAGTTAAACATTCAGCTTATGTCATTTGATATTGAGATTTTAGATTCTTAGCATAGAGGAACAACCAAATAATACATATTGTTTGGAATGGCATTTGAAAAAAGAGCTTTAAATGAAAGCAATCTTCTGTATCAAAGAAATACTAAGAAGTGTATGTGCTAAAGCAGTCAAAGTTAAAATTTACCCTCTAAAATTCATTTCAAACTCATCCTAAACTAAATGGCATCCTTTTAGTGGTCGGTAGTCTTATGAGATTATAATTTGAGAATAAAAACCAAAACCATTGAGTTTTTGACATTAAGCTGCCATTATTTTACAAGTTCTTATTTGTACATCCCCTGGTAGAATACATGAATAAACTAACAAGGAGAGATGTCTTACTTTCGCAGGAAACTTTGACTTCAGCGTTGGCATATGCTTCACCCCTCTCTTCCAGGAGAGTAGATAAACGGACGAGGGTCTGTAGATAACAGGAATCAAATATTATTCGAGAGTCAATTTTAAAACTAATCTTCAAGGATTATTATTTCTCAAGTTGTCACGAGAAAACAGAAACTTTGAAATCATACACTCTGTGTATGTTTCATGTAAAAGAACTTCAACATCAGAAACCTGGAAAATCATATTTATGAGTCAAGGGAAACAAACACTGAAAACAGATACCTTTGAGTATACATCAGTTGAATCATGATGCAAAAGGGGGCGTGAATTGGTTCCTACAGCTGAAATTCTCTTAACCAAGGCTTCCAAAGGCACATCCAACCAGACACTGATCCCTTTATGCATATATTTCCTGGAAAGTTAAAAATAAAGGTTCAGTCAGATGATATTGAAAGTTAAGTTCAGCTGGAAAAATGTAGCACTTGTATCCAACTAGTCTATCTTCTTTACCAGTTTATCGTTCTCGTAACGGCACCTCCACCAGTGGAAATAACAAACTGACGCATCAAAGATAACTTCCTCAATGCCTCCGTCTGCAGGAATCAAGATAAGTTAGGTTCACCGGTATGTTAATCAGCTAAGATTCTGTTTTGGAGTTCATATATGCATAAAATAGAGCTTGCCTTGCGCTATCAATATTTTAAGAGTGAGAAATTCGAAACGTTACACGTTCCAAGTCTATGGCAAAATATAATGGCCCAGTGAACAGTTTGAAATTATTTTTCACAAGTGATAATGAACCTTTTCACTGTATTATAATATTATCTTTAAGAAGGAAGAATAAAAAAACAAAGTAACTACTATTTATCATACAGCATTATTAGCATGATATTAACTTTTACCTTCGAGGCTAATAGGAGGTTTTATTCTAAGCAAGAACCCAATCCCCTAAACTAAACAAAGTGAAAATCTCGAATCATGAAATATGATAAGATCATTTTGATCAATTCTAGAAACTATATATAACACTTTAAGAGTACTCTGAAGTACAAATTCAATTGTACTAGGGAGACAAACAGTTGAAATATCCTCATTATTGAAGAGAAAAAGAGCAGCCCGATCAAGATCCATGTTCTGATATGAAATCTAACAGCTAAAACCCTTGACGAGATAATGAATGTGTGCAATTGACGAGATAATGAATGTGTGCAATTGGGAGAGAGAGAGAGGTAAGCATAAAAATGAACATGCAACATAAACTTTGAACATAGTAGTGAACATGCAACATAAATAATGTCAAGATGTGAAAAATGATTTGGCAGTTATGTAGGACTGACCTCCCTTTCTCTAAAGAAGTCCTCCCCATAGACCTTGAAAATTTCAGCTACAGAAATTCCAGTGTCTTGTTCCACCAATGAGTCACTGTGGCATCCAAAACATAAAATAGCACAAGTGATCAGCATGAAAATATCTCATCAGTCATAGTATATGGTGATGCATAGACTAGCAAAATTAAACATAGATGTCAGAAATCATAGCACCAGCATAAAAATCCTAGGTCAACAGTTATTTCCTCTCATTCATAGATGGAAATAAAATTAGGAACCGGATCTAGCTATTTTTCTGCATCTGTTACAGCTTCAATGATAATGTACTTTTACAGCTGCATTTTACTCAACTTTTGCTTTTCAATAGACCTTGGAAGTTAAATTTAATTATAAAACTAAAAGAATGTAAATATTTCCCTTTCAACGAAATCAAGATGTAACTAAGAACAACAGAATTTTGTGAAAGTTGGTAAATGCACTAAAAGCTTTGAAACAAACCTATCAGAAAAGGAGTAACCAAGTGCATTCGACAAGACTTTTCCTACAGTCGTTTTTCCGGAGCCCATCATTCCTGCATTTCATAGATAGGATTTTAAATATCTAATTGCATAAGCTCAAAAGTAATGAAGTACTCCAAGAAAGAAACTGACCAACAAGATATATACAGCGCCCATTTAAATATGACTCAATCTCCCGGGACTTCCTCTGCAATTTTATGACCAGTGAGCCTAGAGATGAAAAATATGCTAATAAACTAGTGGGACAACTTTTGTCCTTCTTTTAGCAAAAAGCAGGAAAAAGTTAAAATAAGAGGCTCCACGATCACAGAAGGCAGGAAAAAGATGGAAACCACTAGTAAAATGATAATGAAAAAGTGGGATTAGGAAACCCATACCTGTATAGCCAAAGATTCATCAACAGAAGCACATTGGTTTCCAGATTCCAACACTGAGAAACACAAAAATTGAAAATCTTATCAGATACGTTTTTTTTTTAAATGAAAGAACTTGAGTTTCATTGAAAAAATAAAGAATACACAAGCATAAAAAATAGAAAATCCCACCAAAAGGAGCCAGCGTACGAGAAGAAGTTTGAAGAGAAACTAGACCAAGTTGATAGTTACAAAAGAGCTTAAAAACAGAGAATCTAACAAGGGACCACAAATTGCCAAAAAAAATCTCACGTTTTCTGAAGATTATGTTAGTTCTCTCACCCAAAAGCCCCAACAACATAGCACACATCCCAGTCGGCCTAACATCTAATGTTCATAAAAGTTGATTACACTGTTTTCCATTTTTTTTTCTTTTTTCTTTTTTTTATTTTTATATAAATTATTAGTTTTGCAAATATAATATATATGCAGGTAGAAATAAGGAGATTGGGTCAAACTCAAGCTAAGGATTAGGGAAATTTCAAGAAGCCCTCATACTGGGCAAGAACCAATTAATAGGATACTTTCAAAGGAAAGAAAAATGTTTTTATGACCTTTACCTCAGGCATTAAACTCCTGATCTATATTTTCAAAAATTTCCTTATTCCACGCATTCCAGACTCCTCCATCTAATATGATCTTAAAGCAACTAGATGTGTTATGTGTATATAACTTCACGGTGAAATCAAGTGAGAAAATTTATCAAATTGAAATGAAATTGTCATTTTACAACACATTTAACAAATGGTGCTCCAAGTTGTTGAAGTATACCGAGCAAATTTGAACAATTGAAGAAACATTAATTTTAGAATGGGTAAAGTTGAGGAACTTCATGTATTTTTGGGGTTCCAGTTACGTAGATGAACCTGAATTAAAGAATTTTTCTCAAGTAAATGCTAATTAAAATTCTAGGAGCTGAGGTATATAAGTGGCTCTCTCCAAATACAGACATAATTCTACAGAATACCATCGAATTAACCGGTCATCTCATTTCTTTAGCTTCAAGTAGAGAAAATTGAATATATCGGCTATAGATCGCTAATAGCAAACCTGAAGAGTTCTTGTAAGAACAGGAGATTTTCAAAGCGACTGTTCTGCGATGACTTGAATGTCTCGACACCTGTAAATCAAATGAAAATGGGGCCTGCAATATATGCTGCTCCGCTAATCTCCTAGAAAAATGCAGCGAACCCTTCGGTTTTGCAGAAATACTCTTCGAGTGGATCCATGGTGAAAACTGCAACTGCTGTGTAACCGTGGTCTCCATACTTGCTGGCATAGCAGCTCGATTTCACCAAATTTCCAGAACAAATAAGAAATTTTTTTTACACAAATATAATCGCTGCAAGTCCGGAGGTCATAACGTTAGATTCTCAGTCCATTCATCTCCAAAACAAAACAACCACCAAAAATAAACAAATAAATAATAGGTAGCGTAAAATAAAATAAACACAACCTAATCCTAGAGATGTCGCAGAAAGCAGAGTAAAAACAGAACATGAATATGAGGGGAAAAAATCCGAAACCGAAAGAAAGAACTCATAATACGAAATCAAAGAAACACAATAACAAGGATTCTTTCTATTAATTATTCCACTTTGAGCGAGGTCAAATATCCATGAAAACTTCCGATAATGGCGGCAAAATGAGCGTACCGGAGTTGGAATGCGATTATATGAAGAGGTTGAACGCAGAGAAGATCTTGGAGCTCTGATTCCTCTCAAGATACTCCTCTGGTTTGCAATGCCTCCGTCTCTCTCAGCTCCAACACCAGAAACTTCGTCCCTGCAACTATGTGATGTTTTATATATGTATATATATATATATATTATATAATTTATATTTATATAACTTTTATAATAAATAAATAATATTCCTTTACCTGCGATTGGCGAAGAAATTTGGACTTTGAAGCTTTGAGATGCCTCGCCGGTGGGGATTTTTTTTCCTTTTTCCTTTTTTTTTTAAAAAAAATTATTTTTGTATTCAAAATTGGCTCTTACCAACCCCCGCGAGTCCATGACTTGGCCCTTGTTAGTCAATAACGGCAACGAGTAAAAATATATACATATAAGGAAATTTTGACGAGTTGAAAAAGTGCCAAATTATTTATCAAAAATAGTAAAAAAATAATATCCTTAATAAATTTTTATCGGTATCTATCATAACTATCTAAAAATTTTATTATTTTGAGTAAATAATTTCCCTTATTTTTTATTTTTAAAAATTTTTCTATAAATAATTTGTAAGAAGATTATTTTAAATGACAATATTGCTAAAAAAATATTTAACAATATAATAAAATTTCACTGTCTATTTGCGATAGACTATGATAGACACAGATAGTAGCCTATCGTAAATAGACAGTGAAATTTTGCTATATTTGTAAATATTTTGGTTCATTTCCCTATATTTGAAAATAGCCCTTAAAAAAACTTTATTATTTCAAAATTACAATATTACTTTAAACTTTTTAAAACATTTTTAAACTACTTTTGAAGTATCGATTTATTAGAATATTGGACGAAAATTAAGACTTGAAATGGTGTGAGAGAACTTGAACAAAAATTAGGTTTCAAACACTACCATATTATTTATGTCATCGATCTAATCATTCAAGGCCCTAATTTTTTCACCCAAAATTTGGACATAAATTAAGACTTGAAATGGTGTGAGAGCTACTTGAACAAAAATTAGGTTTCAAACACTACCAAATTATTTATGTCATCGATCTACTCATTCAAGACCCTAATTTTTTCACCCAAAATTTGGACAAAAAATAAGACTTTAAATGGTGTGAGAGGGACTTGAACAAAAATTAGGTTTCAAACACTACCATATTATTTCATGTCATCTTTACACTCATCGCTGGCGTTGAAAACTCACACACGTTGTAGGCCTCTTGCACCCTTGGTCGGCTCGCTTATTTGGTCTCACCTTGCTTTTCGAGCTGACTACGTGAGAGTACTCATATCGATGCGGTGTCGAGCTAACCACACTTCAACGCCTAAGTTAGTACTTGGAGTGTGTAATTCAGCTAAACATAGAGAGTAAAGTCAAAGTTCTCCTTTGGAGTTTATTTACTTTCTCCTCCCCTTTGGATTATCGCATGAGATTAATTATTATATCATTCATATGTGACACACAAATGTGATTACTAGTAACACCAATAATGTTACAAGGATTACAATTCTCGAAGTTGGAGAACGCCAGATCGAGTTCGACTTGATTATTTTTTAGTTAACATATTTTATTTAATTCAACAAATTAGTCACAAATTCGAGAATTTGACTTTTCTCTTTTGAGATGCATGTTATCCACGTGGACTTTTAGGTGTTAGGGCAACCCTCAACATAGGGGATGTAAGGAATGTGGTGGATTGCCGAGTGAGGGAGTGGGTAGGTGGTTCTAGTGGATAACGTTGAGTATAGGTATGACGTGGCATAGTAGGTTGGTGGGGGAGAGAGAAAAAAAATCCGGTGTGGCCCCCACTTGAATTTCCTAGCAACTCTTCTTTTTAAAAAAGTTGGGTGTTGATTTGATGCCTGTATTGCTCCTCATGGACCAGACCATCCTTACGCTCTCCCCTCATTTCCTAATCATAATCTTCCTTACAATAGGACACATTCATAATCCCCTTTCTTTTTAACCTTATATTTATTTCAAAACTACTTTTCTATGTATAAATATCCAACAAAATGTTGACGTGTCTAAATGTCACTCTTTTAAATATAATTTAGATAAGTATCTTAGTTACCACACTTTTTTTCTCACGTATCGATTATGTATCCAACAATCTAAAGGATTTCTACTCCAATGACAGTTTTAAAGTGTTTTAAAATGTCAAAGGCCAGGGACAAAGTTTAATATATATATATATGATTTAGTCGAACTTTTTTTAGTATCCCTACTTCAAATTGATCTTGTTGTACTTGAATCATCGTGATCTTTGAATTTTAATTTGAGTAATTGTTATTATCAAATTCTAGATTTAATTAAATACTATTAGTGTGTATTCATTGCTTCTAAAGTGTCCATTTTTTTAGTGAGTGTACCTTCAAGTTTCATCTATTTTAGATATTGTACTTTTAAAATGTTTTTTTGGTATATGTATTTTTTAAAGAAGGGATAGTGTGGTCTTTTTATTCTCTTTTTTCATTTGTTATGAAATCGACAAACAAAAAATATAGAAAACGTAAAATAGTAGAAAATCGACATATAGATTTACATAGTTCACCAACAACATGTTAGTTACGTGATATGTCCACGGGACAGAGAGAAAACAATTTTATTAGAGAGAATGGTACAAAATATAGAATCGTGATGTCTCTAGGGTTAAAGAGTTTATATAGTGTACTTCTTTAAACCCTATGGTTATAATTGTAAATAAACTGTAAATATTATAAATATGTCAAATACGAATTCAACTTAGGTTTCAATGGCAATGCCCTTGAACCCCCCACCAAGGCGTATTGTCCCTAGACCCCAGCTCGCTAACCGGTTAAGGAGACCTCCATACTTCGCTATTTGAAGTGTCAGATAACATGTTCAAGACATTCCAATATCATTCCATTTTTTTTCCTCTAGGATTTTACACAAAACTACACTTGATAAATTTCTTCTAATTTAACCATAACTTTGTATCAAAAAATTTTCCTTGATTACACCATTCATGTTAGAAATACTCAAAAATTGACTAGATTAAAGTGAGTCTTCTTCTAAAAATATAAAGACTAAAGCAAGAAATTGAAATGAACCTTTTTAAAAATACAGGAATTAAAGCGAACTAAAAATAAGAAGACATCTAACAAAATGGGTCCATCCCTAACAAATTTTAGGTTAACTTATTTGGGTTGGGTGAGTACCAAAAAAAAAAAAAAAAAAAAAAGCTTTTATGATGTAAATAGTGGAGAAGATTCCAATATAATCAAGAAAGGAACAACCACACCCCCACCACCCTTCTCTCTTATCTACCCATCTCCTTCTTGTGTGGTCGGTGTTAAGTGTTAAACAACAACACTCATTTTCCTTCCTTGTCCCATTCCCAACTTAGAAAAACCTACATGTCAAATCGACTATTAATTATTATTATTATTATACTTAAAATTACAATTAAATCCATCACCATCCATCTCAAAATTTGTGTGGAGAATTTTACATCTAATAAATCTATAAATTTTCAATTTTGTGTTTAATAGATTGTGTATAAATGCTGAGAAAACTAATTATCTAATAAATCTCTGATTTTTTATAGATTGTGCCTAATAATAAATTATTGACATTTTAATATTTTTTTAAAATCCACAAAATTATTGGACAGAATATTGAAAATTTAAAAGTTCATTAGACATTATATTCAATTTTATATCTAAATGACCTATTAAAATTTAATTTTTTTTGGAATATGTCATACTTATTCAAGTAATTGAAAGTTCAAAAACCTGTAGACATTTAAGATATAATAATCTATTATTAAAAAAAAAATTGGAAAGTGTTTGGTTACATGCACTTTCTCAAAAAGTGTTTTTATATAGACGTTTGTTTAGTTTTATATTAAAAGTTTCAAATTACTATAAAGGACGACTAATAAACACTATAAACTAATAATTTAAAAACACTTTCATTGGTCATAGTTGACCACCGTAGTTGGTCCCTGAAGGTGGTTGTCGGAGTTAGTTACCAATGGTGGCCACCAAAGTTGGTCGTAGGAGGGTGGTCGTTGGAGGGGGTCGTCGATGATGATCCCTAGAGTAGGTTGTCAGTGGTGGTCATTGGAGGTGGTGAGCAAAGGGCAGTGGTAATCGGCGACAACCATGGTGGAGGTGAAGTAGAGGATTAGTGAGGACATTTTAGTAATTTTAGATATTATACAAATTAGGAAGAGATTAATTATTAAACATTCAAAAATCATTTTTCTAAAAATTGATTTCAAGTGTTTTTTTTTATCAAATAAGCTTATTTTCATAAATTCATTTTTTTAAAGTAATTTTGAATGGTTAACAAACACCATAATTCTTTTTAAAATGATTTTTTTTTAGAAATTAAACACTTGAAAAACTAAACTAACCACACCCTAAACTTCTTATTTAGGATATAACACAAATGTTACGAATATAATTATATTTTAGAATTGTCGATCCTTTCCTAGCTAATTCATTGAATTAAAAATAACATTTTCATTATTAAACCACACTTTTAAATGTTTTAAGGAAAAGAGGGTTAGATTTATGCATTTTTTTTTAATTCTCTTGAAATTATTTAAAAATCCTGAGAAACAAAAAGATGTATTATAAATCTTTAGTTAAAAAAGAAAAAAAGAAAAAAGGAAAAAAAAAGGAAGTTAAAAATTAAGAAGTGACTGAAAATCGTTTATGTAACATTTTGGCTTATTAATACTAATATTGTTTGATAGCAATGGGGTAGTAGAGAGTTGATTTTTCTGATGTTTTTGCCATTGTGGGTTTGTTTCTTCTTTCTTAACTTTATTTATTTACCCTTAGAATTGTTTTAATTTTTTAGACAAATTTACCCTGAAAATTGTTGGATAAGAAGAAAGGGGACGGTGAGAGAATCTAAAAAAAGTAAGAAAACAAAATGGGGGTAATTGTGTCATTATGCTATTATAAAAGAAAGTATGTCACTATCAAACCCTAACAAGTTGATATGACAATGATGTATGAGGTGAAGATTTTCGATATATATCTTTTTTATGCCTAACACAACAAACTACACGCACCACCTCATCTCAAAGGAGAGGGAGAATACTAAAAGGAAAAGTCTCTTTCTAGGTCAAAGAGCAACCTTAAGAGGATGCCAAAGCCGCAACATGAGTGACTTTATTCTCCTCTTGAAGAACGTGTCAAAAGTGCATAATATTTAACAGAATCCTTCACAAAAAGAATATCCTCAATGAAAACTCCAATCTCCCCAATAGATAATTTATCTCCTTCTTGAGGAGCTTAATAACCTTCAAAGCATCATAATCAACCTCGAGAGGGGGGTTACTACCAGCCACTCTAACTCTACAGCTTTGACACCCTCCAACTGCAGCTTTAGCTTCAAGCATTTTCAATATTGAGTTAGTATATATGGTACTACTCTATTAACTGTTTGTCATATCAGTATCTTTTAATTAAAATGATGCGGAGTCTATCAACGATAAATAGTTATTTATGAAAAAATTACTATAGTAAACCTAGGGAGAAGGACAACTAGAAATTTTCTCACATAAAATAAAAAGAAAATAAAGAAACAATTCATTTGGTTTAATTAAATGAATCTCCATTCGTAAAAATTGAATTTTGATGACTTGCAATGAAGAGGTCATGCAAAAATAGTAGTTGCAAGACTTTTTTGAAGAGGTTCATCAACTATTCTTATTCAAAGTGACCTGCTATATTGAGAAGGATGAATGTGAAAGACCTTTCGCATATCTCCAAACAATATTTATAAAGATTTGCGGCTTTTTATCCCTTTTAATGCTTTATTGACTAATTATTATTATGGACAACGAATTTTCACCTATTCCATAAAAGTTACCATGACACACTGCCAATTACGGTAAGTAAATTGTTTGGACAACCTCAAATAGAAAATTTGGACAATGTTCTCCAAGATTTTTTTTGTCCATTTGGGGAGGAGAGTTAGATTTCTTACCTCAACGATTGATTGCGAGAAGTTGAAGGGTCATCTCAAAAAGTCCAACCAAATTAAAGTTTCTACTTATAGGTCTCTTGCAACTTCATTATTATAGGTCTCTTGCAACTTCATTCTTAATATATATCCTTTACAAAAAGATGTGTACTTAAGTCACTTTTTGTTGAAGTATTGATATAAATTTAATTTGTCATTTAAATTGTGTTATTATGGGTAATTTTGGACTTGAGAGAAAATTTAAGAGAGTCATGTCTGAGGGTAAAATTGGAAAAGTTGTTTCATCCCAAAAGGCTCAAGATATGAAATAGGTCCTGGAGATATGCTAATAAGAGTGGGTGAAACAATTGGACTGCGACCCAATTGGCCCGTCGATGTCTACCCACCCCTCTCATTTTGATAGATATACCAAAAATGAGAGGGCAAAGCAATTGGGTGGCTCGGCCCAATTGACCCAAGGTCGAGGCAAGATGCCAAAGAAGAAAAGGATAATGCAATTGGACCGCTTGGCCCAATTGGCCCGCCTCGACTTCGACCAACTTTTTCCATTCTTTGGAGCCTATATTCGATAGGCCTTTATCTGACACCTTCGTGTGGCCCAATCCAACTCTCGAGAGTCATATTAATAAAAGAATAAAGAAAGTTGAATCATTTTCCTAAAAAGATGAATAGTTGGTTACGTAGCATTATTCTTTCGATAGTTTTGAAATCCAAGAAGAAAATATTAGTTTGGTTATATAACAATTGTGATTGATTTTCTTTTGTTATGCTTTTCAAAATTGTATTGTATCTCCTTCTTTTTAAGGACAAATCCGTATTGTATCTTCCAAAGCATTTTGTTGTTTTATACATTTGACAACTATAATTTTTTTTATTTAATTTTCTTCGATAAAAAACTAGCAATTGGAAACAAAGAGGTTACTTTTCAATTCTCTTTTAATTTGCTTTAATGACATCTTTTTACTTTGTTAAAACATTAATCATAAATATTGAATCTTAATGAAAGAAATAATTAAATGCAATGATTTTTATGATGTTCAACATGTTTTCGTATTTTGGCATTCTAGATTTTCTATCTTTACGTGCAAACTTATCATCCTAAACATTGTCATTATATAATTTTTATTTTTATTTAATTTTTGTGAATAATAACCAATGTTATGATGGTTATCATTCCACTATAACATAAATTAAATCTCTTTTGAAAATCTTTAAAAAAAAATTGATCCTATGTTATACAAGGGGTTCTACCGTTTATAAAACATTCAAAATGTTAATACCAAATTTGAGTCAAGTAAATTGTACTGACCTCAAGGTGGTGCCAACGCAAACCAAAAGAAAGAAACTGTAGACCGATGTGGTGTAGGCCACACTCACTCCAAGTCAAAAGAGGGAGATTTAATGCTAATAGAATTCTTAGCTGAGAGTTCACTTACCTCATTTGTTTTCCCTCTGTATATAGATCGTGGATCTTTTCCTTTTTTTTATAGAACTTCCTTAAGTTCTCCTAGTCTTCACTCCTTGCAGGGTTTCAGCCTTGGCTGCGGATTTGACATTTAGAGGGTGTGTGACCCTTTTGGCTTTGGTCTTTTATGATCTTTTTTCAAAAGTCCCATATATGTCTTAATCGGGCCTGCATACCTAAACAGATGGGCTCAGCCTCGACCTCGGTACCAAGGTCGATCGGGCCAGCTCGGCACAAATTCTCTCCGACCCACTTCTTTGCTTGTCCTTAGTTGCTTGAGTCACTCCCTCTTTTCGGTTATATAACTTTTGCCTTTGATCCAAAATTATCCATTAAAAAAAACAAAACAAAATAGTCTAAGAAAAAAAGAAGAGATAAATTACACAAACCAAGAATTCATCATAGTGCTTTGTAAATACACTTTTCTAATTTTAAAATTTCAGAATACTGTATTTCAAACACAATTTTATAATTTTTTAAATTTAAAACTCCGAAAATAAATTCTCAAAACATAAAATGAAACAACAACGAAACGTTGGAGTGAAAAGTAAAAACAAAAAAGAGAGTAAAAAATGGCTTTAAGTGGCTAACGTTCATAACAAAGAAGACGTTATACACGACTATTTAAAATGAATCTACACCGTGGGTCGTGTACTCTTCTAACCAAAGTCTGAACTAGCTGGCTGCCATTTGGCCCTACCCACTCCCAAAGTTTGCTCAAACTCCAAAATTGTCTTTGATGTTTATATAATAAGGAAAATTACAAAAATAACCCATAATATAAGGTAATAGTTGCAATTATATATATATTTTAAAAAATGTAATTATACCATCAATTTTCAATTATAAAATTGGGCCATCAAGTTTACATGATGATAGAAATTGTAGTAATTGTATAAGTTCGAGAGTTCAACTTTTATCATTTGAGTTTTATAAATATTGTAAGTTTGAAGGTTCAATTTAACACCGGTAGAAGTTGTAGTAAATGTTTGATGGTGTAATTATAACTACCACCATACTTTAAGGTGGTTTTTGCAATTTGTTCTATATAATATAATTTTTGTTTTAAGTTCACAACATATTATATTGTTACACTTTCCATTTTTATTTCATTACACTACATGACTAATATCATGTTGATGTGACATGTTGATTGTTGTATTTATAAGTAGTTTCTTTCGCATGAATATGTTAAAGTAACAAATACATATGTATCATTAAAGTGAGCTTAGCTTAGCAGTGACATGCTCTCTCTTGAAGTTAGAAGTTCGATTTTTCATTCCTTCAATTTTTGTACTTTAAAAAAAAGTTATATGTTAGATATATTAAATACGGACATGTGAATGAGCTAAAAAAATGATTTTATCATCTCTTAAATGTGGTTGTCTCCTAGTTAGCTTCTCACGTATATATTTATTCTATGTTAATACATATTTTTAGATTCTAAACGTTCATGAAATTAACAATTTAGTCTCTAAACATGAATATGTAAAGACTTGGTCCTTGAACTTTCAAAATTGTAACAATTTAGGTATTGAACTCGGGTATGTAACAATTTTGATCTTTATACTTTAAAATTTGTAACAATTAATTAATCTTTACGAAATTTTTTATTAAAATTAAGTGTCAATTCTAATTATGTAACGATTTAGTTTTGGTAGCTTATAAACATATTTGGTTCCTAATCATTTTAACAGCCTCCATAGAAAAGAAATCATGTGAAACCTTAACAATATTTTTCATGATAGCGACTGAATTTTTTTTACAAATTTTAAAAAGTGTGGACTAAATTGTTAGCATAGTAAAGTTCATGGACTATATACTACAAAAGTTAAAATATAGAGATTAAATCTTTATAAACTACAATTTAGAGGTTAAATTGTTTAAGGACTTAAAAATATCTTTCAATCTTTATTTTTCAGGGGTTGTTTGGTTCACCAAGTTGAGTTGGATTGTTGATAAAAATTACCAACTCAATGTTTGGCCCACCAACTTAAAATGTTGATAGAGTTGAGTTTGTTATTTTAACTAAATCACACCAACTCTCTCCCTCTAATGTTTCCGATGACTCCACCTATCGACCACAGCCTCACTTCGGCGACCACTTTCGATGTCAACTCTGGCCAAGATCATCTCAACTCTACATTTCAAATATAGACTTTTTAACTCCACATACAATTATTACAAAATCAACCAAACATACCATTAACAAGTGTTTGAAATGCTGAGTTGAGTTATGAAGTCTAGAGTTAATGTGTTGGAGTTTGTGTTTGAGGTGTAAAGTTATAAAATGGAGTTCTTTGATAAATATACAAAATAGAGAAAGATGGAAAGATAGAGTTTATAGATAATTATGCAAACTTCAATAGTAAACATTATTGAAATTAAGTTATTTAATACCAACTTATGAAGTTGGTAAGACAAACAAGTTCTAACTATATTGTTTGTTAAAAGAACACTTAATATATTGTTTGTTTAAAAAAAGAAAAAACACGTTCTATGCTGTCACAAAATTTTAAAATAACAAGCAATTAGAGTACGTTGATCACAAGTTTTTTTTTTTTTTTTTTTTATAATATTAAGTAAAATATCTGCTTTGATTATTGAAAGTTTTTTTCTATTTTTTATTGTTTGTTTAAAAAACACGTTTCTATGCCGTCAGAAAATTTTAAAATAACAAGCAATTACCGTACGTTGAGCGTAAAGTTTGTTTATTATAATATTAAGTAAAATATTTGCTTTCATTATTGAACGTTTAACTTTTCTATTTTTTATTTCAAAAAAAGATTTTTTTTTTATATATATTTTTAATATCTAACTTTAATATGGCCCTCAGCTACAGCCCATTGGCTTAAATGTTTAAGAAAAAAGGTAGACCCCACAGTCAACACCCAGTTTCAAATGTCTAATAATATTTTTAAATTTTAAATTAATAAGCAACTGTGTAGTATAGAATATTTCCACATTGGCAACTTTACCAGACCATAAATATTAATATTATTAAATATTAGATCAACCAATTAGACCAACAAACAAAATACTATAGTCGAGCTGTAATTGAGATAAACTAGACCAACATGAACACAACTTTATGAGTAATTGACCTTTTTCTTTGGATCGAAGGTCCAAACTTTCATAGTCTACATTTGTTCTAAAAAAAATTAATCAACTAATTTATGTGTGCGACAATAAAATAAAGGTAGAAGGGTTGGAGTATTTATTTGCATTTTGTACATCATTTGCTATTGATATGCATGTGCAAGCGCACACATCGAGTTGTAATGTATTAATATGGTTCGAGACCGAGTATTGTCATCTAGAGATTGGGTATTAACTCTTTTAGCTACTATGAAAATCTTAGCAATTTTATTTAGGGAATCAATTGTGATGGTTTTTTAAACTGAAATTTAAACCACAAAATTAAAACAAGTAAATCAATCAATGAGGGTTTCCAGAGTATTGACTCAGCTAACTGGATAATTATACCACATAAACAATTTGTAGAATTAGATGTTTCACGATTGCATAAGTCTAGAAGTTGAAATTTTCCTCTTTCGAGCTCAACCCTTCTTCATAGCAAAACATTCAAATTTAATTCTCTTTGCAATTAATCACCTAGGCATGACACACTATGACCCTTTCAATAACAATTTCTAATCTTTTCCTATTGTTCTCATGTATGATTAAAAAAATCGGTCTAGTGTTTTGCTTCATGAAAATACTAGAATGCAATTGTGTAATTGACATTAATCCAACAAAATTTTTCAATGCTATAGCATCCAACCAACGTTTGTCAATACTCTAAAAATCTAAACTTAACCAATCACGATCATCAAATATATGGAAGTCACGAAACATTAAAAAAATAAGGAAAAAAAGAAAAGTTATCCATTAGTCCACGCTATCAATCTTTGAGTTTTTAACTCTCGTGCTCGATCTTCCGATCACCCTTCAATCAACATGAGCTTCAAAATCCCCTGACCTCAGCCAACTTCTCCAACTCCCCTATTGACCAAAAGCACTAAAAATCTACTTAAAATCTATAAAATATCATACTGTAGATAGACAGAGGGTGAAAAGAAAATGAAGAAAACAAGTTATGACCTAAAAATAGCCACCTGCTCCAAAAACTATGACCTAAATATGGAAAGACAGTTTTTATCATAGTGCGGTAGGGCGCGTTGCGACAATACATGAACTTTCTCAAGTACCTCACAGCATTGAGTTGGAGTGTCACGACACTCGAGTACTGTCCTAGAGCGTAGTGGAGCATATTGGTGAGCCAACACTCTCCTCAGGGACAAATTGTCTTTTTGCGTCATGTATGATCTGATTGATGGTTTTGGGCTCCAAATACTCCATTTAATCGTGATTCAATCAAAGTGTTCTATCTGTCTTCATGTAACATCAACCTCTAGAAAATAATCATTCAAATCTCATTAAGGATCTAATCTAACTTAAGTTAAACCGAGAAAATAGCACATGAAATAAAGAAGTATTATAGACTTGTGAAGATTATGAATTAACGTTTTTAAAGTGAAATCTTAATAAATAGTTTAAATTGATGACTACTAAAACTTTAAATTTTAATCCAAAAAATTACTAGTTTGGAGTTCTAAGTCTAACGTTTAGGGTGTATATTTTTTTTTCTCTAAATCATTCGATAATGTCATTACTACTAACGTGCCATGATTTATTAGGAATATTAATAGCATAAGGACTTCAAAGCTATATGTTTAGAGCAGTTGCAAATATAGCAATCAAACTCAAAGTATTAGCATATATAACACAATACAAAAGAATTTGCAAATACAACAAAATTTAGATATAGCTCTTGATTTTATCAATGATAGACCATATTACTAATAGGAGTCAATCACTGATAAGAGTTTATGAGCGATAGAGTCTATCACTGATATATTTTGCTATATTTACAATTCTTTAAAGTTATTGTTATATACTTAATTATTAGCCCTAAAAGTGCTACCCATTGCAATTACCTATATTAAACTTTTGGGGCTTTAGGTTGTAGTTGTGGCCCGTTTTTCTTTCTTTCTTTTTTAGAGATTTTTATATAGAAAATCCTTTGTATACCATATATTTCATAGATGTCCTAGATTTTGAACTATTTCGTCAATAGCTTTTAGTTTTAATTCTGGACCAATTTAACATTTTCACCATTATTTCAAAATATTGAAATTTTTTTTTCTTATTAACATCATTTTTAAATTTTGACTGTGTTTTTGCTATTTATTAATTTTGGTTGATATTAATTTAATGCAAGATATTTTAAATTAATATTTCTTTCATTTTAGGAGATTTTTTTTATCTTCTTCTATAATCCTAGCTGAAAATCGATCATCTCTTCATTGACATCTCAAGTATATGTTGAATATACTGGAAAATGTTATACATTACATATACTATAGTTTATTTTTAGGTGTGTTTATAAATATAATGGAAAATGTAAATATAGATCACATATATTATTTATATAAGACTACATATTGTATAAATTGTCTTGTTCATGTACTTATCAAATATAGCCTGGTTTATTTCTTGAAAATTCAAATACATATCGAATATATTGTGTTGCATATATCAAATATACCTCGTTTTCTCCTTCAAAGTTTCTTGTTTTGCTTTCATTTATGAGGAGAACAATTTTTGGATTTTTTGAGAAACTTTTCTTACTTCTGTAGGTTGTAAAAAGAAGATCGTTTTGAAAAGTTCATAAATGCGAGAAACTTCCCTTAAATGCGTATATATATAAATGATTGATAAGGAGGGTTGGAAAAATAAATTGGATTAGACTTTTGTGTAAAATAATAGTTAAGACTATTCAGGTAAAAGTAGAAAAAGTTTAAACAATTGTATAATTAAGTATATTTATTTAGGCTATAGGTATAGAAATATATATATATATATATATATATATATATATATATATATATTTTAAATAAAAAGAGAATTGTGAGGAATAACTAAATGAAAAAGGAAAAAAAGGTAGGGTGGTAGTTACAATTATTCCCTTAAACTTTCTATTGTAACAATTGAGTCCTCAAACATCTCCAAGTGTTAAAAATTGCACTCTCAAAATTACATAATTGTAAAAATTGTAACAATTGTATAAATTCGAGACTTTAAGGGGTGAAATTTGATCATTAGAATTTTAATTTCTACAACTATTATAAGTTTTAGGGTCCAATTTTAATAACGTTTGAAGACAGACTTTTTATAATTGAAAATTTGATGGTGTAATTACAATTACCACCATATTTCGGGATAGTTTTCGCAATTTGCTTTTTTCTTCCTTCCTTGTGTTATTAAGAAATTTCTAGATGCTATAGGGTTAATGCGGATGAAAAGGCCCATAAATTAAGAAAGGCCCAACTAGCGGCCCATCCACAGGCATTAAGATGAATTAGACATCTCTGTTTCCAAACTTCTGCATTTTCATCGCGCAGTTGCTGTGGAGGCAACTACAGAATCCTCTGAACGCGGAAGAACTCTTGTTCGACGTTACTCTGCACAAATTTCTCTCTGAACTGCAACAATGGCGACTGTTATGCAGAAAATTAAGGATATCGAAGATGAGGTATCTGCACGTATTTAATCATTCTATGATTTTAGTTTCGTTTATCCTTAGCTGCCGAGCGTAGGAGCTTCATTTCGATTTATTGGTTGCTGGGTTATCTTTCGAAATAGATTTAGTTACCATTTATATGCTCCTGATTGGTCAACCACAATGGATATGTTGAAATCATTTTGAAGCTGCTTATATAATTCGAAGTTACCAGTGATATAGTGTTTTCCGGGCTATTTTATGTGGGTTTATTGATGTAGAGGACGAGTTTATGATCATTCGTCCTATATTCATTAGATTTTCCTGGTTCCCCTCTCTGTTAAAGGAATTTTATGGAGTGTCCTGTATCCTGGTTCCCTTCTCAGTTACATATATCTGAGTCTGAAGTCTGACCTTATAAAAAGATATATTATTAGAGATATATTATAGAGATATATAATCTACCGTCCATCAACTTTTATATGTTGAAAATAAAAAATGGATTGTTGTAACGATGTTATGACAAAGATTGTGTATAATGGCTGCTTATGTGGTTCTTTCCTAGATAGGAAACAATAGATTCCATTACTCAAATTATAGAGCATGATTCATTGTCGAAGTTCCATTTTTGGGGTGAATTGCGAACCTTCTAAGTTGTCTTACTGGGCCTTTTGGTGGGGTGTGAAGTGAGTCAGCTTTCTCGTTCTCTCGGTCTTCCTTTGGGAGATAACCCGAGATTGGTGTGTTGTTGGAACCAGTGGTGGAAAAAGTTCAGAAACAGTTGGCTTGAAAAAGGTTTTTTTTTCCTCTAAAGGGAGAAGACAAACTTTGATCCAATCTGTGTTGAGTAAACTCTCCATATTCTGCAAGTAAATTTCTAATGTTAATTATAGAGAAAAAAATTAATGGGGAATTCTATGGGAATGGGGAAAGAAATGGGGGGGGGGGGGGGGGGGAGAAACTATCCCTGCCCTTGCCTCGCCCCATGGACATCCCTAATTACAACAACACATAGTCTTAAATATAACAAATCTTCAATCTAGTTTATTGCCTCCATGTGAGTGCTTTACACAATTCTTTTCCTAATACACAAAACGTATCAATCTAGATTGGAGGCCTTTCATTTATGTTCCTCTGAATTAGGCCTAGGGATCCACCATCCCTAAGGCCTTCAGGAGGTGTGGTGTTTTGTTTTGTTGGTTGGTTGGTTTGTTTATTTATTTAAATGAAGTTATCTGTTTCCCATAAAAAAACAATTATTCAATTTAAATATTACAATAACAGCTAAATGAATTAGGGTTTCTAACTTCCTTATTTGTATTATACATAAAAAAAAATATCCGAGGCAGGGACGGGGATGGGATTCCCCGTCTTGTCCTATTTTGGCTAATGAGGAAAGCATGGAGAGTTGTTGTGTTAAGAATGCAGCTCATAATCTAGTCTCTGCGCGTTCTATGGAAGGCCTTTTGTCCTAAGAAAGTCAAGGTTTTCTTGTGGATCTACTCTTTTGAAAGGTTAAACACCTGCTATAGAATCCAGAGGATCCTTCAAAATTATGCTTTCTCTCCTAATTGGTGTGTTCTTTGTGAAAACAGTGTGGAGTCTTTGATGCACCTTTTTTTTTTTTTCTTCTTTTGTTCCTTTTTTGTTGATTGTTGGGGGATACTGTTTAGCTGGTTCAAAATGTAGTGATGTTGGCCCAAGAAAGCTTTTAGATGCCCTTTGGAGGTTGTGATTTGAAACAAACTCTAGAATCTTTCATGATCAAGAAACTAACAGTGGTTATTTTTGGAGTTTGGTTACTCATTTTGCTTCTTCTTGGTCCTCTATTTCTGAAGTCTTTTGTAATTATAGCCTAACCCAAACACTAGTTCGGTTCTTTTTTTTGTAAGTTGTTCTGTGGAGATACCCCATCTCCCCCTCTTTTTGTATCTTCCTCTTTGATAATTGAAGCTATGTTTCTTTAAAAAAAAAAAAAGTCCTAATCCACCTGGACATAAGCCTTTTTTAATTGTATTGTTTGTGTCCAACCTTATCCAATTTGATCCTCCTTTCATCCACAAATGATTGGCTGTTAGGACTGTGTCTAGAGTTTGTAGCTGATTTTCAAGAAATTTTCTGGCAGCACTGATTTAATTTGTTCTGCTTAAACCTTTGCTACAATTGATGATACAAGTTATTAAACCAATGTCCATAGTTGTCTTTACCATGTCTTTCTTGAGAACTAAGCAGATGTAGGTCTCATTTATGTGTTCATTTTTTAGCACAATTTATGTGTGGTTGAGAGTTTGAATTTCCGATCCCAAAGATAGGAGTATATGTCGTAATCTCTGAGCTAAGCTCATGTTGTCCTTATTTATGTGTATGTTTTTGCCATTCCAATAATGTTTTGAGACATCTGAGGTTCTCATTATACTTATACTTAAGTTGTAGTAACTGGCCAAAAGGCACGGGAGCTTTGAAGAAGAATACTAAGTAGTTATAAATCTGGATAAATATTCGATCATTATATAATTTTACAATGGGCATTGGAAGTTTTGGAGATGTGTAATTTTCTTGTACACGTACGTACAAGTTATTACAGGAGATGAATGGTTGATTAAAATGGAAAATTTATATACTCCGTTGGCTGTGCAGATGGCAAGGACTCAGAAGAACAAAGCTACTGCTCATCACTTGGGCTTGCTCAAGGTATATATATCCTCGTGGTTTGATGGATTTTTAAATTTTATTTTTAGATATATGTTAAAGGAAAACTTTTCATTGAAGAAATTAAAAATTACATTGAACTTCAATGAATTTTTATCTTATGAAAAAAAAAATTACTTTGAAGTGTAGTAGAAGTATCATCAAAGCTCAACAATTAACTAAACAAACCATAAAATCGTACCACTATATCTTAAAACCAGCCTATTGATTTGACAAAACCCAAAACCTAAGAACAAATGCTTGACTAAATAAGAAACTTCACAAAAGCTAAAGTAATTTTATCTTTAGCTCTAAGATTAACAATGGTCTATTGGATTGCCAACATCTTCTAGCCGAAAAGTTGAAGCAAAGGTCCTAAAAGCTTGGCAAACAGCACAAAACAATTCAAGACATCACAAACACTAAAAAAGCAGCAAAACTCAAATGAATAACCATGAGTTCTAAAATTTGGCAGTAGCTCCTACGAACCAAACATCAATAATTCTGTCCTTTCAGAAACCGTGATGAAAATATCCTTGCTAGATACAGCAGCAAAAGAAAATAGAAACGGTAATGCACAGCCAATCACTTACTCGTCCATATAACTATAAAATAAAATCGAACCATGATCTGAAATTGAATAAGTATCTTATCTCTCTTTATTTTCCTTACATTTGATGTACATAGCAAGCACAGATGGTGTACTTAAGGCCGAATTATCTTATTCTTTTTGAGTTCTGAATAGCTTAACAGTTAGTCCTCACTATATGTTATGTTATTCACTTACAAACTCTCACAACACTTGGCGTCTAATAGGCTAAACTTGCAAAGTTAAGGAGGGAACTCATAGCACCTGCATCAAAAGGAGGTGGTGGTGCTGGTGAAGGTTTCGATGTCACCAAAAGTGGCGATGCAAGAGTTGGTTTGGTTGGTTTCCCTTCCGTTGGAAAATCTACATTGCTCAATAAATTGACTGGTACTTTTTCAGAGGTACAGAAAACTCGTTTGATGTTATATCTATTCTTATCACTTCACAGTGATAGTGTTTAGTACGATTTCTTTATATTCAATGACATTTGCATAAAGATATCAACAGAAAATATAACACTGTGATGAATCCTCGTTGAAACTGATGTTACTTAACCATGTCAAGTTATTATATACATCTGCAAAAATTTGGTTTTAAGTGTTGTTAAACATTAAAATAGACGTTGGTTAGGTGTTAGCCTTACAGCCATATGCATTTGTAACGTTAGGGACTAAACTAGCCAATGTCTAGGTTGTTCTCTCAAAGGTCTATATAAATCCCTTGCTTCTTGTGCAAAATCAATCGATTTAACCCAACAAAATTAAACTCTTTTGCTTCTTGTGCAAAATCAATCGATTTAACTTAATAAAATCCTCTCTTTTTGGTGTACACCAGTGCATGTCCTGTCTTTATTCACGAACTGATCCGTATAAAGGAATTAGGATGTTTCTAGTGTGTTCTTACATGCAAATGGTTATAGTTTTTGAAAGGTTGGTTATCTTGAGATCTGATGCATAGACTTGAGTGTTGTAGGTGATATCCCCCCACCTCCTTGTGAAACCTTAAGAAAAAACGAAGCTCAAGATATGTATGCATGTACAAGATATTAAAGGTTTGTTTGGCAGGCAATCTAAAAATAAAGGATTCAAAGAAAACAGAGATGTATTTCATGATTTCAGATATTTGTTTCGTAGCAGATTAACAAATCAGATTATATTTTAACCAATTGTTTTAAATGTATTTGGTACCATATTTATAAACTATAAAACTAGTTGTAGTTACCCACTAAATATTAGATTGAATAATCTATATTTCTAAATGTTCTTATTTTTTTAAATTTTTTTAATATTATATTATTATTGTTATTTTAAAATATAATTATGCATTTTAAAATTTGAAATTCAAAACCTAGATACAAGACATAAAATATGTTGTTTTCAAAATTTGCACTGTTTGGATCACATGATTTGAAAACAATTTTCAAAAATAGAATCCAAATTGCCTTCCAAACGCATATTTGCTTAACTTAGCGAATGTGAAAACATAAAACAAAATCTAAATTGCCAACGAAACATACCCCAAGATATCGTGGATCTTCAAAAAGAAGACTTTGGAATGCCTTTTTTCTTATCCACCCGTCTTACCTAGTCCCATCAAGCGCTCCTGGGCCTAGCCCTCTTTCTCAACTTGAGTCTGAAGTTCAGCGATTTTCATTATTGACAAACATCAGCGCTAAATTGTACAACTGCATCCTAGAGTTCTAAAGAATCACATTCACATGTGCATGTGCATTAATCTGTGTGTTTGTATTTGTATATAATTAAAATATTTACAATTTATGCACGCATATCCGTATGCGTGGATGCATGAGTGTTTCAGTATATATGATTAAATTTCTTAAAATGTAGTGTAGGGTATTTTCTGAAGTCTCAAAAATTGTTATCTTTGCAGGTTGCTTCATATGAATTCACTACTCTAACTTGCATACCGGGTGTAATCGGGTATAGAGGAGCTAAAATTCAGGTGCTGTTATTCTTTCAAATTTCTGCCATTTTCCTATGCTTTATTACTCTATTTCCATTGAGTATTGAGGGTTAATATTTGAGCATACTTTCTTTTTCAGTAGTTTTTTTAAAAAGAAATAATTTTTTTTTATAGTTACCTTTTTGCCACCTTTTAAAAGTAAAATTTGAATTGAACTTGTATTACTGTGAATGGCAGTTACTTGATCTCCCTGGTATTATTGAGGGTGCTAAGGACGGAAAGGGAAGAGGAAGGCAGGTAAAACATGATAAATCTGTTAATACTTCTCGTTTTAATATCATTTAGTCGGATTCGGTTCAGCTGTCAATGGATATGGGTTATTTCTATTATCTTAAAGTCATTTCATTTTGAATGTTCACTATAGAGGCTAGAATATATATATATATGAAAAAGTCGAACTTTGAAAAAATAAAAGAATACATGACATATTGAAAAACAGAGGCCCACAAAAAGGGAGCCAAACTACAAAAAGGGGCTTTAGTCAAGAGAAATAAGATCTAGGAGTAATTACAAAAGAGTCTTGAAACATAAACCCCGAGAGAAATAGACAATCTAATAGGAATCGGAATCAAACATCATTGAAGAAACTCTTTGTGAGAGCCCTAGTTTGTTATATAGTTTGATTTGGTTCATATAGCAGGATTATTAGTAGAATATTAGTATGGTTATCAGTAGGGGCTTATTAGTAAATAGCCAGTAAGTTTGTTAGAGCTTTTAGTTATAAACAGAGGCAGTGGGGTTGAAAGGAGGGTCTGACGAATTTTGTGGGATTTTTTTTGGGGAATTTGGGAGAGAGTAGCCCTCTCGAAAGACTATGGTATATTGTAGTTTCTTCATTGATATTGTAATATATATTTCTATCTTTTAGTGTTCTTTTTTATCCTTGAGTGTTCTTGTTAGGTGATATCTAACAGTACTTCACACTAAGGTGCGTCGTTTTTCGCTATCTTCTCTATTCTCTGGCATTTACACCATTACAACCAAGCAAGAAGCAACCATCACCTTTTGTCGGATTGTGTTGCGTGATTATTAACATGCAAAACCACAAATGTATGACATTTTAAATCTATTGAGTGTTGTCCTTAGGATTGGTTTTCTAGTTGATTGAATATTGTAGTTAGAGTTACTAGCTCCTCATTTTATCCAGAGAACCAAAAGAGACAATAAATTAATCTTAATCTAACTGAAAACTGCGTAAGTGGAGACAATGATAGGAGACGTTTTAAGCAATGGTTTCTTAAATTGGGAAAAAAATTCAATAAATTAAGCAAACCAATTTTAGCATACAACAATAAAGTCAAGAAGATATAAAAATTATTAACAAGTCTCTCTTGAGCTCAACTAATTCTCTTGTCCTATTAACAACCCAACGTCTTCGTCTAGATTCTTATTCAAAATAAGACATTATTAAAACTTCTTTTAATGGCTTCTATTAGAAATCCTCGTTCCCATTCAAGATTTTACTAAGTCATTCATCCTAGAAATAGAAATTGGACTTTTTACCTTTGAAAGACCTCCTGAAATTAAGATGAAAAAGAGGTATCAATAGAAACCCTAAGGGGCCTAACCGCAGTGTCGAGACGCTAGCGGCAGCATCTTGATGCCATCCCAAAATTTACAAAATACCCTTAATTTTTGCCTGCATGCCTTCTTTCATCAATTTCCATGAAACTTCGTAGTGTCGAGATGCTGAATGGCTGAGGCTGATTGCAACATGAGATTTTGGCCTGCTTTTCTTCTTTTCACTCTAATACTACTTCTATTCATTCGGGCTCTTCAATTCTTGACAACATTTTTTTTAAATTTTTAATTTTATAAGAAACAATATTTTATTGATTGAATGAAATATTCATAGAGACTATGAAGCACGGACACGTCATTTTTGGCGAGGTGTCAGTGTCGGACACGGATACGTCCGGACACGCTCCCGACACGTGTCTGACACGCAATAATCCGTGTCGCCTTTTATTTATTATTTTTTTAATTTCGGACACGGTCGAACACGCCATCGCCATCGGACACGCGTACAAGAAAAAGAAGAAAAAGAAAAGAAGAATCCAGAACTTTCAAACCAATCGGCAGCGTTGGAGAGGGGTGGTCGGCGAAAGAGGAAGGTCGAACTTGGACGGCGGTGGAGAGAGGTGGTCGGTGAGCAACTTCGACGTTAGGGGAAGGGAGAGCAAAATCGAAGAGGAGGGGGAAGAAAAGAATAGTGCAAGAAGGAAAAGGAAACATTATTAGGGTTAGGGTTTTTGCTTTGGGCTTGGGCCTTATTAAAATGGGCTATTGATTTTTTCTTTCTTATTTAAATTACATTTTCTTTTCCTTTATTAATTTCTTTTTTGAAAAAACGTTATTTTAATAACTAATAGAAAAACTAGTATTAATTATTTTTAGTACTTAATAAAAAATAGTATTATAAATAATTAATAATAAAAACATTATTTTTAATGATTATATATATATATAAAATTAAAAAATAACGTGTCCCCAACGTGTCGTGTCCTACATTTTAAAAAATTGGCGTGTCGCCGTGTTGTGTCGCGTGTCTCGTGTCCGTGTCCGTGCTTCCTAGCATAGAGATATAAAGTGGCCCATTTATAGGGGGTACAAAAGATTTTTCCAATTAACAAAAAGGAAATTCAAACTATGACTTTGTAGAGGTTGTAAATTTTTACACACACAAAAAAAAGCATTGAATGTAGCCAACTCAAGGACCTCTCCAGCAGCTTTTTCTTTATCATGGAATATTCTGTTGTTTCTTTCAGTCCAAATCCTTCACAAAATATCCCTGATTAAGCTAGACCAAAGATGAGCTTTTGTAGCCTTGAATGGGTGATCAATAAATAGCATCCTGATCCAATTAAGGGAGTCAAGTGGGGGACAAAAATCCAATCAAAAGCGGAGAACAGTTCAGCCCATATCTTAGTAGCAAAATAAATGGCAATGGGAAAAAAATATGTTTGTGATTCATTGTCTTTTTTGCAAAGACAGCACCAAGATGGAGAGGTGTAGAACGAAGGACATCTTTTTTGGAGCCTAGCCATCGTATTAAGACATGAGCAAATAATTTCCCACAGAAGGAACTTAATTCGTTTTGGGCAAGTGAACTTCTAAATTTACTTGTAAAGGTCTCGTGATGATGATGATGATGGCGGCCTGATGAGAGATGTGATATCAAAGATTTTACTGTGCAAATGCCACTGTTGTCAAACTTCCACCCATTGGTCGGTATGGTTAGTGAGCTGTATCTGGGATATCCCATTTTTTCTCAATAATTCCTCTAAAAACTCGGTTTTAACTCCAAATGCTTGAAATTTACAAAATAACCCAGTATAAACGTGAAAGCTCCAAAATACATCTCAAAACTAAAAATAATTTAGGCCTAAGGATAACTCACTATGTGTGTCATCAGATTGCTGAGACACATACACGTGACCTGAGGGTTAGAGTTTGATTGAGTGTTGGAGAGTTGGAGAGTTGGAGAATTGGGAGTCACTGGAAAATTATACTAGGTTCACTTTCAAGTGGGTGAAGACCACCTTAATTGGATGGAGGAACCAGCCAAAGCTAGTAGAGCTCAACTGGCATGCGAGAGTGTTAGTAACCACGAGGTATTTGGCTCCTACCTCCAATTGTACTTAAAAAAAAAAAAACTTCTACTAAAAATTGGATGGAGGAACTGAATGGACCTTTACATCCAAGTCTGCCTTCCTATCCTTTACAGGAAGAACACCAGAAAAATGATGAGTTTCCATTGGGTTAAATCCATTTGGAATTGGAAGTCCCCAAAAAGTTGAGATTCTTTGTGGTCCCTCATGTACTGGAGTTTCATCGTTGCTGATTGGATACAAAGAGGAGATTTCTCATTTGGGCTCTATCTCATTCAATATGCAGCCTTTGCAAAAAGGGGAGGAAAATTTAGATAATTTATTCATTCACGGCCCTTTTTCCCATGGGGGTTGAACCTTTATTTTCAAAGAATTGGCCTCTAGTTTTTTTTTTATCGAATAGAGTAGACAGTTGGTCAATGGAAGCTTTGATAGGTATGAGATTCAAGAGCAAGACCAAGATCCTTTGGATGTGTGCTGTGAGAGCCATTCTCTGGTTATTTTGGGAGGAGAGAACATTTTTAGTATAAGATGACAGTAGAGGATTCTTTTCTTTATACAGTACTTGGCTTCTTGGAGTTCAGATCACAAAGGATTTCTTTCGTAGTTGAAGTCTCTCCATGATTACCACAAATAGAAAAGCCTTTACATAATAGTTTGTCGGAGGGGTTTCCTCTACCCCTGCCCTCGGGCAGTCCTTTTTTGTGTTCTAATAATATATCTCACTAAGTTTATAAATAATAAACAAAATGGTTATCAAATAGGGGCTTAGATGAGTGTAAGGAAATTTATGGATGAGTGAGGACAAGATTAGATGTCTTTCAAGTGAAACCAAATTATTAGTTGTAGTTCTAGTATCGTGGGTTTGTACTTTGTATAATTCAATTTATATGTGGGGCGGAGAGATGCATTCTGTTGTATTTTCATTCTCCATTATCTTATTCTTCTTTAATGGTTTACATTCATGTAGGTTATCAGCACAGCCAGGACATGCAATTGCATTATAATTGTTCTTGATGCAATAAAGCCTATTACGCACAAACGTCTAATAGAGAAAGAGCTAGAGGGATTCGGCATCAGGTAAATTTCTGATGGTACCAAATTTAGCATGTGATATTTCTCAAGGGGTGTGTCGAAAAGTTTTATATGTATATTTTATGGAGACCAAAATAAAAAAAGGTGCAATTAAGAAAAGTAATTTGGATTTAATGACCTCAAGTCTGTCTCTTAAAACCAGCTTGCTGAGCTGAGCATGATCTTTTGGTGTTGACTGGAATACTGGACAACACTTCCTTGTCAACCAAGATATTATCTTAATGCTCAATACGCTTATAAGGTAAAATAGGTGGATGAATATGTTGGATAGTTTGTGCCTTTAGAAACTACTAGAGCGCAATGTTAAATCTTGCACTTCTCCATGAATCCATTTGTTACCATTCTAGCTTCTGTTCGTTGTTATATCCTTTAAAACCACCTTTTTGTCGTATTGTGACCTTACCTCTTATTGATTGTCAACTTTCTTCGAAACTATTTGCAGTTATGGGTGCTTTCATTAGTGAAAAAATCAAATGTTCCCACGTTCATTTTCCATTTCTTATGGACAACTTCAATTTTTTTAAAAGAAAATGCTGGGGAAAAAGGAATCTAGATATCCACCCCACTCAAATTAACAACTTGGAGATGTTAAAGAATGTCTCCGGTTTGATAATTCATAGTTACAAGATGTTTACAATTTCTTTGTGATAAAAAAGTTTTGAAGGATGAAGTCTACAATATCAAACTTACATGAAAACTTTTGAAGATAAGTTTGCTTCTTTTGATTCTTTTTGGACTTTTGTTCAGCATACAACCTCTTGGTGATGCACAAATTTCACATAATTCTTTTGTAATTATAGCCTTCTAATGATTATTAAGTTATTAACAATGGCTCTTCTTTATTAGTTATGTGGGAGGGGGTTTCCTCAACCCTCTGCCCCTAGACTATTCTTCTTTTGGTCTTTGATGAATATACATCTTTGTATCTTATCAAAGAAGGGAAAAAAAAAAGAAGAAAGAAACATAAAAGTATTAGACCCTCACAAAACGTACAATAACAGCCGAATTTTTGTTAGGTTAGTTTACAAGGAATATTTATAAAACAAGCTCAACAGAAAAGTTAATTTTGCTAATTTCTGCTGGTGGTTGGGGACAATATTTTTCTCACGCTTGTGAATATTGTCAGCAGTTTGTTGTTTAGGATGACCCCTGGTGATCTTCATTATTCCTTGATTTTTCCTTTTCTTTGTACGGTTTATTCAATTTTTGGGCATTTTCTTTGAAATCAGGTTGAACAAGGAGCCTCCTAATCTGTCGTTCAGGAGGAAAGACAAGGGTGGAATAAATTTGACTTCAACTGTAACTACTACCCATTTGGACCTTGACACGGTGAAGGCTATCTGTAGTGAGTACAGAATCCATAATGCTGATATCACTCTGAAATACGACGCAACTGCTGATGATCTCATAGATGTGATTGAGGGTAGTAGAATATACATGCCTTGTATCTATGCTGTTAACAAAATCGATCAGATCACGCTAGAAGAGCTGGAGATTCTGGACAGACTTCCTCACTACTGCCCAGTCAGGTAACTGTTATGTCCTTGCAACTTTCTATAATTTTCTTGTTCGTATTTTGCAAGTCTGCTTTCACTTTTACACAGTACTAGTTGGCATTATGAATTTAATGGTGTTATTTACTTTCCCACTTAACCACAAGGGGTCACACAAGGCCCCAGTTGTCAGTACCCTGCATTATAACTTATAACTCAGAAGCGTTGGATCCAAATCATCGAAGGATTGAAGAGAAAAAACATCTTAAACCAATCACATGGAGCTTACAAAGTTCTCTAAAAGGAAGACAAACAAAGCAAGTAACTAAAAAGGAGTAATAAAAGCATTCCAGCTACGGTAAATGTCTCAAATGGAGAATGTATCTAACTCTTCGATAGAGAAACCCTGAAGAAGATTTTAAAAGAGTTGCATCAAAACGGACAGAACTTGAATGATGAACATTTAAATAGGTTCATTCTTTTCCACCACAATTTTGACGTAATGACTATAACTGCATTATTCCAAAGGAAAAGATCCTTTGAATTCATTGAAGGATCAAGGAGTTGAGTGACATTATCCTTTGGCTTGTTTGAAACAACCCTTCGAAGATTGGATCAGGAAAATAAATAGGTCCAACCCGAATGTGAGTAGGGGCATTCAAGAAGGATATGATTAAGAGTTTCACCTGCTTGTAGACAGAATACAAAATGAAGGCAAAATATAGTGATGAGGGAGCTTATTCTGCAATACTTTAGAGGAACTAAGGCTGCCATTAATCATATAAGAATATTTGTTTTCTTAGGACTCTTAAGTGACTAGTCAAAGATTTGATTGAAAATGAGCCTGAAGATTCAAGAGACCATCCTCATGAATCCTCTTGTAAGGGAAGAACCACTAACGAACGGCCCAACAGGTTCTGAAAATCATCAATCTCTTCATCCTTCAAAAGCCTTTTGAAAATAAGGTTCCGTGAAGATGTTGAGGCATCTTAGTAAGAGGAAACCGTGCCCTCTTGATCATAAGCTATTGCAAATAATCTAGGATACTGTCCCTTTAAGGTAGTACCACTAAACCAGGGTCATGCTAGAATAGTGTTCGTATTCCATTTCCCACAACAAGTGCATTGGGGATTTCATTTTCTAGATTTTAGAAATATTCAACCACGAGTGTCAGAGGCTTGAATGACCCTTTCCTTTCGTATGCCAATTTTTCTTTAAAGAGAAACATAACTTTTTATTGAAGAAATGAAAAGAGTCTGATGCTCAGAATACAGAGAAACAAAATTACAAGAAAATAGAAACTAGAAAACTAAGAATCAAGAGGTGCACCCAAATATCTCAACTAGGTTGACACATCTTTAGCACCCTCATCACATCCCGTTACATAGAAATCTGCCAAATTAACTTAGTAACATGATCTTCATCTGTATATGTTGTATGCATATACTTCCTAGATATCGTTGTTAAATCATGTCCTGTTTCTTGCCTTCTTATCAGTTTCTTCCTTCTTCCTTCTTTTTTTTTTTTTTTTTTTGCTTTCTTATCAGGTTTGTTTGTTTGTTTTTTTAATTCGAAAGCTGAGTTTGATTACATAAGGGGTTTGATTTCTTTATTCCCCACTAGGCCATTATTGTATCTTTAATGTCATGTGAATACAGTATATTGTTTTATTTTTCATGAAAGATCTAATGAACCAATGGAGGCTTTTACTTCGCTTGATAACTTGATCATATTATTTATTGTTTCTGGTTGTTTGACAGTGCTCATCTTGAATGGAACCTTGATGGTTTACTGGACAAGGTGTGGGAGTATCTTGATTTAACTCGCATCTACACGAAGCCCAAGGGAATGAATCCAGATTATGAAGATCCCGTAATTCTATCATCTAAGAGGAGGACTGTCGAGGATTTTTGCAGCCGTATCCACAAAGATATGCTGAAGCAATTTAAGTAGTGAGTAACTTTTATTGAAGTCCCAACTTTTCGGTGGCGTTTGAATGTGCTCTCTTTGTTTTTTAACTTAATTTTTTAGTACTGTTTTCTACTATTTTCTATTATTTTTTCCAATCTGCACATGACTAAACCCTAAATTTTGGTTTTTCAGTGCTTTGGTTTGGGGATCAAGCGTCAAGCACAAGCCCCAACGAGTGGGAAAGGTCGGTCCATTTCCTTTATTTTCTGCCGCTGTTTATAGTCCCCACCTGTGAACAAATTTGAATGTGGTATGGAATCATTTATATGTGAAAATTGAGAGATTGGTCCTTTTGCGTGCAGGAACATGAGCTTGAAGATGAAGATGTTGTTCAGATCATTAAAAAGGTGTGATTCTTGAAATGTTTGTAGCTTTTCCAACTGATTGGAAATCGTTACATGCAAATGCCTTTACGCTCTCGAGTTTAGCTTTCCGTGACGACATGTCACATCCAAAGCTTTTTGTTAGGCTACACTGTACTTTATTGGTACTACTACCTTCAGTCGGAGCATTGAACAATACGTAGTAGGAAGTGAGCTTGATATGTAATTGTGCCATTTTGTAGTCAAAGCTAAGATCGCATATTTTCCTGTTTTGTTCATCAGATTACAACTGTTTTGAGTGTTCAACTGAATGTTATTAGATTGAACATCACTGTGCAAGTAAAAGTAAATCGTCTAGTGCCGAGTCTTTGTATAAGTGTGTGCTTTTTAGTCCCTACATGAGTCTTAGAGCAGTCATTATTTTGTTACTTGCACATAATAGCTTCATACGTTGTTTATGAGAATCATGCTAATGAAATTTGAGACATTTTCTACGTGATGAGTTTAATCTTTGGGGCCAAAATGAGTACCGCTCAATTGATATATAGTATGTTAGCAATAATGAAGTATGTGGTTTGAATCGCTCTAATCCCCTATTGAACTAAAAGAAAAAAGTTCAATCCTAGTGTCTAGATTTCTGAACTTTAAAAAGTTTTGATGGGTTTTTGAATTAAACGTTTTTGGTTATGTGTCTAATAAGTTCTTGAGCTTTAAAACTGAGAATTTTGTATTTTCAATGGTGTCTAATAGGTTATTTGAAAAATTGAAAATCACTACACTTATTATCGGGAGAACTAGATTGTATATAAAAAAATTGTCAAACACTAGTGAATAAAGTACACATGAGTGACTAAAAGCAATTACAAAGTAAATAATAGAACACTCATCATACAAAAAGCAACAATAAATCAAATTAGAAGGTAAAAAAACTCTAATGGTCGTAGATGATTAGACTGACAAGTGCAAAATCAAACGAATGAGACGTGAAGAAAAAAGAGTGATGATTGTAGTCGAAGTATGCATGATAATTATTTGTTTTGCACGGCTTTCTAGTAGACTATAAGAATTGTCTCCCATGATATAACGACTAACTTAAATAGAACAACAATCTTGAGATACACAGATATGGTAAAACTCTTAGATATTTGCTTTCAACTCAACTCAAGACCAAAAGAAAGATTGAGAGGAGAACCATTCAAATGGAATGTTTCAAATGAAGAAATAAAGTTACTATTTATAGACTAGCAACATAGTAACTATTCAAAAAATAATATAAAATAAGAAAAATTAATTGTTGAACCATATGTATAGTGGGAACAACTGGAAAAAGAGTTTCAACCGCTTCTATAGCACGAGGTGCGTCATCAATATTATGGAACTAACAAGTGCCAAACAACAAAAGGGAGAGATCGTTGTCAACTACATTAATTGATGGAGAGCTTTGACCCTTGATTGCAAAAATCAACTAATATATTTGTTCTTGAAATGCGAACCTAAGGTATGCATTGAAGACTCGTCTACATCTTGTTGAGAATAAAGTCAAAAACATTTGAAGAGTTAGCAACTCATGTTCACAACAAGTAGTTGAAGTAAAAACAGATAAGAAAGGAGCAACATGAACTAAAGAGATTGTGAAGAGTGCTACAAAAAAATCTAATGTTGTTAACACAACCCTGCTGAAACTTTTGGAAAAAAAAACAAGGACCGAAAAAAGACACGATGGAGACGAGAGGTGATATTAATTAAATATTAATGAATTTGAAATAAAATTTGGCTATATGAGAATTTTATCTAAGGATGATTTTGTCTAAGATGGAGTATTTAAATTGATTGGCTGAAAGGAAACACCCCTAGCTGAAAACTAACCTGAGAGTTGATACTTGGATTAGTCAAATTTTATTTAATTTCATTAAATATGCTCATGATGTGATTAGTTTTTAAATAGTTTATTAAACTTGGTAATTCACATTAAAATCAAAGGGTTATTAAAGGGTAGATTGAGAAACTTAAATAATTGAGATTGGCCTAATTTGCCTAAGTAATAGAAAACACTATTTCAAAATACTAAACGAGAGAAATACATATATGATATGTCATGATATCTTACTGTCTTTATGATTTATTCACCATGTGAGATTTATACGGAGTATCGTGACAACATTTAAACCGTCCCCGTGTTTGCATGGGTCAATATTTAAGATTTTACAAAAGGAAAGTCATAGTTATTTTTTAAAAGCAATTTCTAAATTTAACTATATGTCTTATTACCCCAATTTCTATCCTAATTTGTTTCTTTAACATATTCAACTGATCAAAGAGCCACTAATAAAAGGGTGAAGGTAGGATGAACAATACGTCTACAAACTAGTTGTTAAATGACGGTGACCATTTTTAAATTTTATTAAAAAAAATAAAATCAAAATTCGACATTTGAAAGTGTATTACCAAAAATAGTATTTTAATATTAAAAAAAAGTATATTAATAAGCAATTAATTGCTAAAACTAGCATACATATAAGTTGAATCATTCAAAATAGAAAAATAAGGAAAACTATTTACACAAAATAGCAAAATTTTTAGATAGTTGTAATAGACGCTGATAGGAGTCTATCAGAGATAGAAATCACTAATAGATCTTGATAGAAGTCTATCAATGTCTATCAGTGTTTTTTTTTTTTTTTTGTTATTTTCTGTAAATAGTTTGAAATTTTTTCTATCTGTGAAAATTTCTCTACCTTTAACACATTAAAAATACATACCTGCAAAAGTTTTAGAAAAACATTCCTTTTTTATTTTTTATTTTGTAAATTAACAACTGGGTTGGGAGAAAGATATAAAGAAGATTACATATTTATCTAACTTCAATTAAAGGAGTTTCTTATGTTCTTATAACAACTTACAAACCAAATGTGAAAAAAAAACCTTGAGAGAAACCATCACTTCATTAATCAACAATATTGGTGAATTTGAGTTTGTGATCATGCTTTCACACAACAGTTGAAGTAGCTCAATATGCTCTTCCTTCTCTGAAAAGAAAAACCATACAAGAAAAAGTTGTAAGGTACAACTTTCAATATATCTTTTTTAAAAAAATCAATAAATATACTCAACAATAACATAAAGAAATATTTGAATTCTTATACATAAATCAATAACTTCAATTCAACAATTATTATTATTATAGTTTAAGCATCATTTTATAATTTTATTTGTTTATTTATTTTTCTAATTTATAGTTTGATCAATATATAATATATATTGTTAAGTTCAAGGATACTTCTTTAGAAATATGGATAAGAACACCATATATTTATTTAACAATTGTTATTGGTATTATCTATCTTCCTCTTTCATGAAGATTGTTTTGTGACACTGACTCCTTTATCATAAAAGAGAGGGTATTAAGCAAACAGAAATTGTACTATTTAATTAAAGCATTTTGTATGAATGATAACAAAAACACAATCTTATTATATGATTCCACTAAATGGCTGTGATTATGTAATGGTAGTAGATTATGTATCAACATCAAATTACTATCTATAAAAATCCATGATAATTAAGTTACAGTTGAATTTCAAATTACATTCGGGTATATTTAAGGTGTTTAGCTCCCAACATCAAGTGGGTGGAGTAGGCTATTATAATCCACTCCATATTTGGGGCTCTAATTATAATAGTTGGTGTTTCCAGCTATTACAACCTACAATTAACTACATTATTACTATTTCAAATCCCTCTTTAGTACCGTGTTTGTTATTTGTTGTTGTGTTTACTATTTCCTACTCATGCTTTCTTTTCCTCTTTGTTACATTGTTTATTATATCGTATTCATGCTTTCTTTCCCTATTTGTTACCGTGTTTACAATTTCTTACAAAGACTAAAATAGTATGCACCCCAAAACTATTATAACACAGACTAAAATATTCTGCACCTAAAATGCAGACTATAAGTCGCATTGTACGAGGTATCTCCATGCACTAAAAGAATTTAGTTATGCTAATTAGATTTATGGTTACATGAAAAATAAATCAATGAGTGAGTATATCTTTAATTTAAGTAGAGCACTTATACCATGGAAATGATCTTTAAAACAAATGTGTACAACATGTTCTATTATGAATTTTGAGTTTATAGCTCTTGATAAAGTTGGAGAATAATTTTAAGTTTTTTTTTTTTTAAAAGATATTCCAGTATGCTCCATGTCTATAATTAACATATGTATTTACTATAACAATTTAGGGCATATTTTGACATGCAATCTCAATTCTGTTTTACTTTTTTTATTCACAAGTTTTACGAAAATATGTTTTGACAAATTTATTTTTGAAAACTATTTCTGAATACTACAATCCAAATATTGTTTGAAAACTAAAAAACTAACCACTTTATGTTTCCAGTGTATATAGATTTAGATTTGAAATTTTAAAATGCACGATTATATTAAAAAGAACGATAATTTGATAAATCAGTATTTTCATGTTATAAACTTAATTTATTTTTGTAAAAAAAAATATGGATAATATAATATATTTCAATTTTTTTAAAAAAATTAATATATTTCAAGTTTATTCTACTTTGTCCCTAAACTTTTACATTGTTAATTTAAAACTTCAAGCTTTTGATATTGTTCCATTTTGGTCCTTAAACTTTCAAAATGTCTTTTTTTTCTTTTCTAAAATTTACAAAATAACAATCTTGATCCTTGCTATATTATTTTTATATGATATTCACTTGCTATATACTTGTCTATAATCTATATGACTCGAAAGGATGATTTTATTAACATACTAATAGGCATACTTAAGAATCAAAATCCTTAAAAAACTTTTTTAAGTGGAAGGACTAAACTAAATTTTTTAAAGTTGAGACAAAAATATGACAAATTAGAAAATTTAGGTCTTGTTCAATATTTATTTAATTTTTTGTTTTCAAAATTTAGGCTCATAAACACTTTTCCTACACATAATAATAATAATAAAAAGTAGTTTTCAAAAAAGTAATTTTTATTTTTAGAATTGGATAAGAAATTCAAGTGTTTTTTTTAAAAAATTATAATTGCAAAATTTCCCAAAAATAGCGCTATTTTCGAATATAAAAAAATGAGTCAAACTATTTACAAATATAGAAAGTGGTCTATCACCGAGTGAAATTTTTTCAAAATGGAGCCTTAAAATCAAAATAAATATTTTGACATCTCCAAACAAAAAAGAATATATATGTTTATATAGTTTTTTTTTTTAATTTTGAACGTTTAAAACAAAAATAAAACATATTTGACCAAAATATTATTTAAACTTATATTGTAGAAGGACCACTACTCCAATCGATTTTGAACACGGTAATTTGCTTTCCCTAGACAAAACACAAATCCCCATCATGGCACTTGCCAGCCAGTAGAGTTTTTTTCTTTCTTATTTTTATTATTATTATTTTTAAAAGAAAAGGAGAATGTGAGTTAATAATTGTTCTGTAATAGTTTCCCAATATTATTCATATCCTGAACAGTCAATTCCTCTCCTTTAAGATAAACTAGATAAAAGTGTTTGGGAAATGGTTCATCTAAATTTAGGAAGTCGGGAATGTATCATTTAAGTCCGGCCATGCTGAATATAAATCAAATGAATTAAAAGTTAGGGTGATAGATTGTTAACCGGCTAGATTTTCGACTTTGTTTCCTTGGTCATAGGTTTCAATTCTCTGGTAATGTGATATGTTATGGGGGTAGATTTACAGAGATGAGACAAGACTGAAAATTGTAGAAATAGGAGACCCAAGGACAAAGATAAAAAATTCGAAATGGCTAATCCAAAGTCAATAGGACCTATGTCCTACCCATAGCCAGTCATGGCCTTAAGAAGCCGATCCAAGAGAATGGACCAAAAACATGAAAGACCCTACAATCCGATTGAGAACCTTGGAGGATCTCTCTAGGACCCATGAAGGACCCCGCAATCCATAGAGGACTTTTGTAGGACTCATGGTAGTGCAACCATATGAGTAATAACTCGACTGTTTAAAGAATTACAAGGAAGGCAATAAAAGTATGGCCATTATTTACATAAAACTAAAGATCTATATATATAAATGACGTAGGTCATTCGTCAAAGGTATACTGAAAACACTATACTATTATTTTCTATTATCATGCTACTCACAAACTCAATATTGACCTGAACATTGAAGTGCGTTTTTTTCATTATTTTGTTGGTTTTTTCTTTTATTTTCTCTTTCCTAGTCAAAACTCAAAAGTATGAAGTAAGAGAAGGATTTCAACTTGAAAAAAACTTTTAGACCAAGTGGCATTAAGGATTCATCTTTATGTTATTTTTTCCTTGAATAAATTATTGAGGGGCGGGGTCAGTTTTATCACATGCATGCCCACACACGAAGAAAAAGGAGACATGCGTAAAGTAAAAGCTGGAAGAAAAAAAAAAGAAGAAAAAAAAGAAAAGAAAGGCAATGAGAGAAAGGAATCTGACCGTTGGGGAGTTGCTGTTGGTGGGATTGAGTTGATGATTTTCATCAGCATGGGAATGAGGTGTGTTTGTGGTGGGAGTGGCTGATGAGGCCATTAGCTCCTCTTCATTCCCAATGCTAGCCCTTGACAAATCCCTTTTGTGTTGTTTTCTATTTTCCCTTATTTTTGAGAAATCAACTGAATAATCAGGCACTTCTCCCTTCTGTTCCCAATCCCCAAATTGTGGAACACTCATCCATGGAGCCACTTTCTGCATCAAAAGTTCATTCTCTATTTCATAATTTAAACCACCACTCCAAATCATTTTTAATACATTATTCCAAATTCAAATCATAAAAAAAAAAAATATTTGAGTGCATCGTGGGTTGCACTCATATTTTTGCTGTCTTCCCACTTGTTCAACCACAGTCTGCAATATAACAATTTCCTCCTTCTATTTGATCTTCTAAGTTTCTTTGCAGTGTGCTCAAGATGCACCAATCATAATACTATCACAATTTGCTACTAACACAATGTCAAATCGAAATCTAAACTACTCAATATAACTAAACAGACCTCCATATCCAATAATACACCACATATTTCTTTCAGAAAATATTTATATTACTAGTTTACTTGATTTCATAGTTCAGTTTAATAAAACTAAGACTTGAAGGATAGAGTCTGACTCAATAGCTAAGTATGGAGGCAAGTAATTTATAATATGTTTACGCGTTCAGGTACAGGCCCACTATCAATAATGAGCCAACTTGTTAGTTAGGAATTTGATTTGACGATTGAGATGAATTAGCTGGAGAAAGTGAGTTAGAATGAAATAACCTAATTATCTGAAAGAACAGAAGCATTGCCTAAAAGTTGCCCCAATTTCCCATCTTATCTGCTGCAAAGATTGTACCGGCCTTAGGCTAAAAAATTCCTTAACATCCATTAAACATACTGAAATTTCATCTGATATCTAACTATTTAAGTCTTAGATTGGACTCCAGAATTCGTCAATTTCGATGTGAGAGTGCGGACTAACATCAGAAACGAATTAAGAGGTATTCGAGAGACGGAAGTGGAAATTTTATAGACAAAAGATTGGAACGTGAAAGGAACTGAAATTTCGCAGAAAAAGAACCTAATTGAAACTTGAAAGAAGAGAAACTGGAAGCAACAGAAGGAAGGAACCGCAGAATTTCAACAAAAAATTCGGGAAAAGATAACAACATTGAAGGTCGAATTTCAGAATTTCGAAGCTAAAACAGAGAACATAATAAACTTCGGAAAGTGTTCAATCCTTCTATTGAAACCGATGTTTTCATACAGTACAAAATCAAAGAAAACACTGTAACTTTTGTTTGGTTGCCGAGAAAGTGCATCAAAATGATTACAGTATACAGAAATTTCAATGTGTTTTGAATAAAACAAGAGGAGCGAACTGTAGAATCTAAGTTTCAGCTGTTAATAAACTCAATTCTGAAAATCCTCTAAGCTTTTCTTAATGTTCCTACTTAAGAAAAGGCAACAAGAACAAGAGATTGGAATCATCATCGTTAACCTCCACAAATTTTTGGCGGAACAGAGAAACCGAAAATCAGTAAAGTCAAAGGCATGAGTTGAAGAATTACCTCCTTCCGATCCTCCATGAGATTGATCTCAAAAACCTTTGGAAGTTCGTTTGAATGGTTGGGAAAACGAGAGAGACAGAGAGAGAGAGAACACTTGTTTTCAGCTAAAACTGAGAGACTAATGAACTAAAAAACGGACCTACTACTTTCCGTTCATCTAAGAACGATGACAAATATTTATTTTTAACAAAATGTTAGCCAGAAGAAAAAAAAAAAAAAAAAAAAAAAAAAAAAAAAAAAAAAAAAAAACTGTTATAAAATAGGAACAAAACAAGAACAAAAGAAGAACAAAGAAAGAACAAAACAACAAAGTAGAGAGAATTAGAAAGTAGAGATAACAATTAAACTCAATTTTGGTGTGTATTACAAAGGTAACATATACTACTGTTTATAGGATATGAGATGGTGTATGTTACAAGATTGAATTCAATGGGGAGGTATGTTACAATATCAAATTCAATGGGAGTTTTATGATATTTTGTAACCTATATAGGTTATGGATATCTACATTTATATATTACATTTATAGTACTCCCCCTTAGATATCCATATTATATAAAATAAATGTCTCGTTAAAATCTTACTAGGAAAAAACCCAATGGGAAAAAAAATCCTAGTGAAGGAAAAAGAGTACATTATTTTATATACTTTCCTGCCTCATTAAAAAACCTTGCTACAAAAACCCTATGGGGAAAAGCATAGCCAAGGGAAAAAGAGTACAGTAATTCTACTCCCCCTCGTGAATATATCACTTGAGTTCTCTAAGTCGTCGCATTCCATTGTTGTGCACCAACTTTTCGAATGTCGATGTGGGTAATGCCTTTGTAAATAAGTCTGCCAAGTTATCTTTTGAAGAAATTTGTTGAACATTAATGTCGCCATTTTCTTCGAGGTCATGCGTGTAGAAGAGTTTTGGTGAGATATGTTTTGTTCTATCTCCTTTTATATACCCTCCTTTGATTTGGGTTATACATGCTGTATTGTCTTCATATAATATTGTTGGTAAAAATTTTCCAGAAGACAAGCCACATGTTCCTCGAATGTGATGAGTCATTGACCTCAACCATACACATTCTCTACTAGCTTCATGAATTGCAAGAATTTCTGCATGATTTGAGGAAGTGGCTGTAATGGTCTGTTTTACAGACCGCCAAGATATAGCAGTTCCTCCACATGTAAACAGATAACCTGTTTGAGATCTAGCTTTGTGTGGATCAGATAAATATCCAGCATCTGCATAACCAACTAGATCAAAATTTGATTTGTTTGAATAAAACAAACCCATATCAACCGTTCCTCGAAGATAACGGAGTATATGTTTAACTCTGTTCCAATGTCTTTTTGTTGGAGAAGAACTGTATCTTGCTAATAAATTCACTGAGAATGCTATATCTGGTCTTGTGTTGTTAGCAAGATACATTAGTGCACCTATTGCACTAAGATATGGTACTTCAGGACCAAGTAGTTCTTCATTATCTTCTCGAGGTCGAAAGATATCCTTTTTCACGTCTAGTGATCGAACTACCATTGGAATGTTCAATGGGTGTGCTTTGTCCATGTAAAACCTTTTTAAAATCTTTTCTGTATATGTCGTTTGATGAATAAAAATTTCATCAGCTAAATGTTCAATTTGCAAGCCAAGGCAAAATTTTGTTTTTCCAAGGTCTTTTATCTCAAATTCTTTTTTTTAGATAGTTTATTGCCTTTGAAAGCTCTTCAGGAGTTCCAATTATATTTAAATCATCAACATATACAGCTATAATAGCAAATCCTGATTGTGATTTCTTAATAAACACACATGGACAAATTGGATTATTTTGATAACCTTCTTTCAATAAATATTCACTTAGACGATTGTACCACATCCGTCCTGATTGTTTTAATCCATACAATGATCTCTGTAATTTGATTTAATATAATTCTCTAGATTTTGAATTATATGATTCAGGTATCTTAAATCCTTCAGGGATTTTCATATAGATTTCATTTTCCAGAGATCCATATAGATATGCTGTGACTACATCCATAAGATGCATGTTAAGCTTTTCATATACAGTCAGGCTAATTAAATATCTTAATGTAATAGCGTCCACCACAGGTGAATATGTTTCCTCACAATCAATGTCTGGTCTTTGAGAAAATCCTTGTGCAACCAATCGTGCTTTGTATCTCGTGACCTCATTATTTTCATTTCTTTTACGTACAAATACCCATTTGTATCCCACAGGTTTTACACCTTCAGGTGTATGGACTACAGGTCCAAAAACTTCACGTTTTGAAAGTGAGTTTAATTCTGCTTGGATGGCTTCTTTCCACTTAAGCCAATCCTTTCTATGACGACATTCTTCAACAGATCTAGGTTCACAATCCTCATTTTCATGTATAATATCATGAGCAACAGTATAAGCGAAAATGTTGTCTATGGCTACATCAGTTCTATTCCATCTTTTTCCTGTCATTACATAATTTATCGAGATCTCATTGTTATCTTCATATACTTGAGTCTCTTCGACATTTTTATCAATAGTCATGTCTGGAGATTCTTTTTGAATCTTCTCATTTTCAATTGAGTCATTTTGACTATTGATTACTTTTCTTTTTCGAGGATTTTTATCTTTTGAACCTACTGGTCTACCACGCTTCTGGCGTACCGTTGACTCATTAGTTGTAACAACTTGCTGAGTTGGAATTTCAATTCTAGATGGAGCATTAACAGCTGGAATATATGACTTGGTCACTTTCTTAACATGTGTAAAAGCATCTGGCATTTTGTTTGCTATGTTTTGTAAATGAATTATTTTTCGAACTTCCAGTTCGCATTGATTTGTACGAGGGTCTAAATGAGACAATAACGATGCGTTCCAGGCAATTTCATTTTCCAACTTCTTAATTCCTCCCCCTAATGTTGGAAAAGTTGTCTCATTAAAATGACAATCAGCAAATCGTGCAGTAAATACATCACCCGTCAGGGGTTCAAGATATCTAATAATTGATGGGGAATCAAATCCGACATATATTCCTAATCTCCTTTGAGGTCCCATTTTAGTACGTTGTGGTGGGGCAATTGGAACATATACTGCACAACCAAAAATTCGCAAATGGGAAATATTTGGCTCTTGACCATAAGCTAATTGTATTGGGGAGTACTTATGATAAGATGTCGGTCTTATGCGTATAAGTGACGCTGCATGCAAAATAGCATGACTCCATACAGATATTGGAAGTTTTGCTCTCATAAGTAATGGTCTAGCAATTAATTGTAAATGTTTGATGAATGATTCTGCTAATCCATTTTGTGTATGAACATGAGCTACAGGATGTTCAATACTTATCCCAATTGACATACAATAATTATTAAATGCTTGGGATGTAAACTCACCAGCATTATCAAGTCGAATGCTTTTGATTGTATAATCAGGGAACTGTGCCCTTAATTTGATTATTTGAGCAAGTAATCTTGCAAATGCAAGGTTTCGACTTGATAATAAACACACATGTGACCATCTACTGGATGCGTCAATTAAAACCATGAAATATCTAAATGGTCCACTTGGTGGATTAATAGGTCCACATATGTCACCATGAATTCGTTCTAAAAATGTAGGTGACTCAATTCCCACTTTAGCTGGTGATGGCCTAATTATTAATTTTCCTTGAGAGCAAGCAACACATGATAATTCATTAGATTGAAAAATCTTCTGGTTCTTTAATGGATGTCCATGAGAATTCTCGATAATTCTTCTCATCATTATTGATCCAGGATGACCCAATCGATCATGCCAAACGATGAATATATCTGGATTCATGAACTTCAGGTTCATTGTTGTGTATGTTTCAATTACTCGTATATGTGTATAATATAATCCAGAAGAAAAAGCAGGCAGTGTTTCCAATATACGTTTTCCATGTGAAACAATAGATGTACTATATGCAAAACATAAATATTATTAATTATTCTTTTCTCTTCAGGAGATTCAAAAGAAAACAAAATATCTCATATACAAGTGGGTCAAAAAGAATAATCATCTCTTCAGGAGATTCTAAAAACTTGTAACATCCAAATACCATCATATTTAGGGGTTAAAATGATAAGTTATGATCTCTTCAAGAGATTCAAATAAATTCTCAAAATTTGATATACCACACATCGTCTTCCTTTTCATTATTAAGGATTTTAATTTTTCAAAAAAAAAAAAAAAAACTTTTAATGTACGAAAGGTACAAGATCATAGTCTCTTTTGAAATATGAAATTCTCATATAAATACGTGTGGTTTTAATAGAATAATTACTTATTCCTCTATTAAAATTATTTCAATCACAATTATTAAATATTGTAACATTCACGTCAAAGAATGATATTAAATAGTCGAAATTCATTATTTTGCATAAATCATAAACTTATTTTGATTTATGCAATTTCAGGTGCATTAAATCACAATTAGCTTTAGAAAAGTAATAAACTATTATGCATAACTTTCAAATTTTATCATGAGAGAATTCATTCAAATATATATTATCACTATATATAAATTTTTAAAGTTTACAAAATCCACATGAGAATAATTTAAATATTCATTTAAATATTTAACAATCCAATAAATTTCAATAGACAAACAAAAAATTGACCAATTCAACTCCGAGGTTAGTTCCCAGGTATAGGTGTTCCCTTATGGTCAGCTTAAATACCTCATCCTAGCCAGAACCATCCTTAGACAGAGTTATCTTATAGTCAAATTTTTATTTCTAATTCATTAATATTTAATTAAGAGTTAATTAATAAATTAATGTATCTAAGTAAATTACTAAAGTTTATTTTCCATCTAATAAAAACTAATTCACTTAATGAATATTCTTTAATTTTTAAATCTTAAACCTTTCAAAATAAAATTAAAGATAGTCTTGGATATTTATTCTCATACTTGAAAAATAAAAGATAATATTATTAGAAGATAATTTTAACATATAAAAGATAATATGTGTAGGAGATAATCATAATAATCCTTATTAGAAAATTTCCAATGGTTAGAAATATGAGAGATAAACACATCCTAATTCAATTTTCCTATTCAAATATATGGAAAATATAAATTAATTAAGAAACATCTCAATTGAATTGACCATAATTTACAACCTTTTTTCTAAATGATATACTTTAAGCAAAATATCAAGCATTTTTAAACATATATGATAATTTACAATTTGGTAGTCTTAAGAAATTGAAGACAATTTAAATTATATTGATTTGAATTTAGAATTCAAAAACCTTAAAAAAAAAAAAAAAAAAACTCTTCTTTGCTCAACTTACACAATCGCTTTAAAGAGGTTATTCAATTCACAAATTTAAAATTGTTTATGGTCTAACAATAGTAAACATACATATGTATATTTGTATATACTTCAAATAAAATTTAAACCAAAATGCGAATTATCTATATTTAATATGCATCATATGCACCCCAAAGGCATAAAATAAAATGTTAAATGCTCAATGATTTATATGAATTTTCAATAATAATGTTTAATTACTTTATACCAAATCGCATTCAAGAGTTCATGTAGGCAAGTGCACGGTTAACACACATACTTATAAAAACAGAGATTAAAGTTTACTTCAAAAGGTTGAAAAATATCATCATTGGTATTAGAATAGCTCTAATCAAAATTAAGAATAAATAAGGTCTAGGAAAACAAAATTACCATGCAACATATTACTTAGGTTTTCTTATTACAAAAATCTCATAATATGAACTTTTTACCTTTGATCTAATTAAAAGTTTAACAAAAAAAACTAATACCAATATACCTTAAAAATCCATTTGCAAACACATAAATCACATATATGATTAAAATAGAGTACTCATCTTATTTTGGACTTTTGTTTTAATAGAATAAAGATGAATGATGGTGGTGAGAAAACCAATGATGAATACATCAAACACATACAATTTTGTTTCTTCTAAATCAAACAAGACCAAATCACCAAAATCAAAATATTTACCGTATTTGAACGAAATTCTAAATACCTTAAGAATTATGGAGAAAATTCTAGCGGGGATTGAGTGTTCTTGATATTCCAATGAATCAAATCCAATCTCTACAAAATCTTCAAAGTGATAGAGACTCGTGCTGATAACGTGTTATAAAATAGGAACAAAACAAGAACAAAAGAAGAACAAAGAAAGAACAAAACAACAAAGTAGAGAGAATTAGAAAGTAGAGATAACAATTGAACTCAATTTTGGTGTGTATTACAAAGGTAACATATACCACTGTTTATAGGATATGAGATGGTGTATGTTACAAGATTGAATTCAATGGGGAGGTATGTTACAATATCAAATTCAATGGGAGTTTTATGATATTTTGTAACCTATATAGGTTATGGATATCTACATTTATATATTACATTTATAATAAAAACATTTTTCTTTGTTATTTATTTATTCTTCACAAAAAGAGGCAGTCTAATATAAAATAATAGCAATTCTAATACCATTTAAAAATATTTGTAAATATGACAAATCCATTGATTCTTATCACCCATTTATAACTGATTAAGGTCTGATATTGATTGTTTGCATACTCTTTACTTATTTATTTGTGTGTTATATTTATAAATATGACAACCAATTTTGTCGTCCATTACAATTAACCTACGTGGGAAAGAGTAGGTGTCTTAATCACTCACTACCTTCATTTTTAACCTCAATTTGGATGCCTAAGACTTCCACAATTTCATCTCTCATGTATTTAACTTTTTCAATAAATTTTTTATTGTTAAAAAAGATTTAATTAATTGACAAAAAGACGATATAAGGTCAAAAAACACTTTTGTAATACTCGAATTTAGAAGAGGTATATGAATGAATTGAGATCACATCCGGATGAGAAGGATCTTGAGGATATGAAAGTTTAGTTAAAAAATGCTTAGAAGAATTGAAAGTTACTATCTATACCAATAAGGTGTATTTTCTTTTTTAGTGGCTCAATTATACAAACTATGAAATTAAGCGTGCTTAACTTAGAGTACTTCTATGTTGAGTGACCTCCTCATAATTTTTCTAGGAAACATGTGAGTGAGGACAAAGCAGCAGTTCAAGACAAGCAAGGATGATGTTGTCAGGTAATTGTAAGGGAATGTCGGGGTCATCAGGTGCCAAATCCTGATTCGAATCTTAGGCTTGAAGTGTTACAACTTTAATAATTGAGTTGAAAATAATATATAATTTTTTATTTGATGACAGAAATACGCCACCACAGGCATATCTCACACTAGAAAAGGAGAAACAAAGTGTCATAAAAACCAAAAAGTGTGTTTTTGGCTGAAAAATGGAGACTTTTGGCCTAATTTACCTTCCCCTATTGTCCCTCCTTTGCGCATCTCATCTCTTCCTCTACGCCATTCGTGAGGTTACACAGTGCTATGCAAGGAATTTCAGGCCCATAGAAGTTTTAAATACACACAAGCCATTTCATACAATGGTGTAATGAGTGATGCTATTTATAATGATGATTCTTTTTGGGGTCAATTATTCTATTCTCTCTCGATCGATATTATATTTTCACGTGTGTCATGTTCTTGGATCTGTTTGAGCATGTTATTATTAAAAATTTGGTATATAATAATGTTAGTTATTGCAGTTTATTTTCTCTTATGACTTTTCATTTAGTTTTCTTTATTTTTGAGCTTGTAGTATGAACTAACTAAATACTCTTTAAGTGAGAATTAGGGATGCTATTTTGATTTGAGATTGAAATATTGGAGCTCAAAATGTATATTTTAATATGGGTTTACAATGGTTTTATTGCTAATACATGATTTTCATTTGGCCATCCATTTCCATGTATTATTTTCTCAATTTTGGGGAAAAAAATGGAGAATCAATTGCTTAAACCCACATTAACTTATTTGAAAGTTTGTAGCTAACTAATTAAGTGAGTAAGTTATGGGTGAACACAACAATACTGAATTTAATGGGAGTCTGAGATTATTGAATTTGAGTAGGTCTAGGAAAATCTCATAAAAATGGTTGTATGGATTGAAATTGCATTAATTTTTGCTCCAACATTTGATTTCTTTTGTTGCATTATTAGAATTAATAATAACAAATGTTTGGATGGTTCATACATGGTAATGTATTTAGTTATAGTGGATAGCGTCTAGATGGCTACTCAGCGCTAGTTGATTTTTGAAGTGTCTTGATGCTATAGATAGCATCTTGATGCTATTCTATCTTCAGCTTCTTGTCTTCAAGTTTCTTGGAACGTCTAACATAGTGTTTTGATACTCTTGACAAGGGACATTTTGGTCATTTTTACTCCCTATTGACTTGGATGGCATATTTGGGCTTCAAATTCGTCAAATTTAGCTTCAATTCAAGTAAAAATTGCCTAATTTACCTTTTAACGCTCGATTCCTACATACACAATGACCTAAATCTATAAATTTCTCTTGAAGTGTCGAGTTGTTGGTAAGGAGTGTGACCAGATGGGAGCTTTCTAATGACATAAAACATTTTCTATTGATTTGTCCCCTAGACCTATTCTATCTTTGTCGACGCGCGATTCCGTTTCACCGTTTAACTTTGTTGACTTTGAAGCTTGATTTCACACGTGTTCTTGAGGATCTTCACTCTTATTTTTTTGGCCAGAGCACAGTCTCAACTGTTTGTATTTGTATTGTTTGTAACTGACCACTTGATTTGGTTGATCATTAATGGTTTTCTATAGACAAAAGAGATATGTAAGATAATATATGTGCATATAAAGAGGAAAGAACACATAGTTCTTAATTTCTTCATATATGTGGCTCCAAGGTCGAGATTATATTCCAACATAACAGACGCATTCAACCAAAAGTGATTCAAAGAGAAGTACCTTGGAAATTGAGAGCGCAATGTTGTAAAACTCAAGGGCAACTGGGAGAGAAAAATGAAAGGATAATAAGAGCCAAAACAATAGTTGAAAGTGTTTTTAGAAAACCAAAAAGTTAAATGAATGTGTTAATGCTTTGGTGTTGCTATATTTTTTGGTGTGACAATTTTGGATGTTGGTAAACATGGTGTACATCTTGTCGTATGTGTCGTTTTATAGAATGTCTCACCTAGTATCTTAATTGTCTAGAAATACTTTTTTTTTGTAAAAGAATATGTATGATTGTCTTTAAGGATTCTTTCCTTCTCTAGGTGCTGGCCGGTTGTGGTTATTTGTTCGCTCTTCCCTATTGTTGCATATATATAAGGGTTTGTCTTCTTCGTTTTCGGGTTGTCGCATTTGAGGAGATTGTACCGTTTTGATGTTCATGGTGTGAGAATTGATTATGTATTGAAGGTTCTGTTGGTCTTAAGATGTTCATTCTTGACTATCTTGAAGCATTGTTACTTATATGTGAAAAGAGGTTATCATACTCAGGCGAGCGTAAGTTTCACAATTGTGGGAAAAAGAGAGGCATGGTAAGGTTGGGAGGGCCATTGAGAGGGAGAGAGAGTATGTGAATATTAAAAAATTTCTAAAGTAATGAAAATCATTATTTTTGCTCCATCAATTTAATAAAATATCAACATAAACATAATTCAACCATTCAGATAATTATTTATATTCGCAGGATCTCTCTCATCTTATAGAGCCATCTTAACAGTTTACTAATATTACATGAGTTTCTCTCAAAATAATTATTTAGGTAAAATATTTTTCTTTTAGGTGTAAGGTATAGAACTCTACCTCTAAATTTGTTGAACTGATATAAATAAATTTAAAAAATGACACATGATTTTCCAATCACAATGGTTGAAGAAAATTGAAGACACCAAAAATTTAAAGTAAGCAATTTTGAAACTTTAGGAATAAGATTTTGAAACCTAGTAAGTAAATGAAAATGAAAAAAGTGACCGTTGCAAATATAGCAATCAATATTTTTTAAAAATTGTAAATATAGTAAAATTTATCAATGATAGACTTCTATCACTGATAGACTCTTATGGTTCGTAGAAGTCTATCAGCAAGAGAAGTCTATCACTGATAGACTTTGCTATATTTGCATTTTTTTTAAAATGTTGCTATACACTTTATTATTATCCTTAAAATTGCTACTCATTACCATTATTCATGAAAAAAATTATCAAATGTAAAAGCCCTAAATATTTACCAACAATAATTTATCTTCTCTTTTTATTTTTACTATTTTTTTATGGGCTAAAACTTTTTTAACCCATTATTGTGGACAAAACTTATCCTTTGAACAACAGAATCCCATTATTGGAATGGAATGTATTACCTAAAATTCTCAATTTAGAAAACAAAAGTCCTTTTACAAATTACAACCAAACATTGAACAAGTTTGAACAACCTAAAGACATTATATAAAGGAATGTTTTGGCTATCTTCTCTCAAGACATTAGAAAAAAGAATATCAACCCCCAAGCCTTAAAATGGGAAGAAATTTACAAACCATTGTCTTTTTGGTACTAGTCTCTGTGTTTTTATCTTGTTCAACTTATTCCTTGCCTTTGTCAACAAAAGGAAGATGGATTGTTGATTCGAAAACCGGGCATCGTGTCAAACTTGTTTGTGCAAATTGGCCTTCTCACACCCAGAGCATGCTGGCAGAAGGCCTTAACCATCGACCACTAAAAGAACTTGCAGATGAGGCAATTAAATTGAGGTTCAACTGTGTGCGTCTCACATATGCAACTCACATGTTCACTCGCTACGCTAATAGGACAATTGAAGAGAACTTTGATCTTCTTGATTTAAAACAAGCCAAAGCTGGATTGGCTCAACATAACCCTTTTATATTGAATAAGACCATTGTTGAAGCTTATGAAGCTGTTGTGGATGTGCTTGGGTCAAGTGGGTTAATGGTTATTGCTGACAACCACATTAGTCAACCAAGATGGTGCTGCTCTCTTGATGATGGTAATGGCTTCTTTGGAAATCGAAATTTTGATCCTCGAGAATGGTTACAAGGTCTTCAGTTAGTTGCTAAACGTTTCGTAAACAAATCAACGGTATGTAATATTTAAAACGGTTTTTTTTTCATATTCTAAATGAAACTAATCTCAAACATTTGAAAATTTGAAATTAAATCATCTCATTAACAAGTTTTTTCTATCATGGCATATAGGTGGTAGCAATGAGCCTACGAAATGAGATACGAGGAATGATGGAAAATGCAAATGATTGGAACAACTATGTAACTCAAGGAGTAACAACAATCCACAACACAAATCCAGAAGTTTTAGTGATTGTTTCAGGCTTAAATTATGATAATGATCTTCGATGCTTAAAAGAAAAGCCCTTGAATGTTAACACCTTAGACAATAAGCTAGTTTTCGAAGTCCACTTATATTCTTTTAGTGGTGATTCCGAGAGCAAATTCGTAACACAACCATTAAACGATATTTGTGCAACTATCATGAATGGGTTTATAGATCATGCTGAGTTTGTAATTGAAGGATCAAATCCATTTCCTTTGTTTGTTAGCGAATATGGATACGATCAAAGGGAGGTTGATGAAGCTGAAAATCGATTCATGAGTTGCTTTACCGCTCATCTTGCTCAAAAAGACTTGGATTGGGCATTATGGACTTGGCAAGGTAGCTATTATTACAGGGAAGGTCAAGCAGAGCCTGCAGAAGCATTTGGTGTTCTCAACTCTGATTGGACTCAAATTAAGAACCCTAACTTTCCTAAAAAGTTCCAGTTATTGCAGACAATGTTGCAAGGTAAATTGTTATAAAAACTATAAGCAACCCAAACAATTAAACTAGTTTATAAGATCAAAATATAATGTGTAACCTTTTTATTGATATGCAGATCCAAATTCCAATGCTTCAACTTCGTATGTTATGTATCATCCGCAAAGTGGCCATTGTGCCCAAGTGTCAAATGACAAGACAGGAATATTTTTGAACAATTGCTCTACCTCAAGTCGTTGGAGTCATGACGGTGATGGTACCCCAATTAGGTTAACATCCACTAGTTTGTGTTTGAAGGCCAATGGAGAAGGTCTTGGAGCATCCCTCTCAAATGACTGTTTGGGCCAACAAAGTACTTGGAGAGCCATTTCTAACTCTAAACTTCACCTGGCCATCTTCACTCAAGATGGAAAGAAAAATTGTTTACAAGTTGAAAACTCCAACTCCTCAAAAATTGTGGTAAACTCTTGCATTTGTACCAATGGTGACCCAAAATGCCTTCAAGACACCCAAAGTCAATGGCTCACACTTGTTGCAACCAATACCTTGTAATTAATTTTTAAATATATGTATGAATAACAATTGACAATGATGGACCATTTGTGACTCTTTTGTGGATCATTTATGAATAACCAATACCTAGCATAGCTATTTAAGATCAAACTTTGTCACCCAAACTTCAATAACAAGACTCTTGAAAGCCGATAGCTCTATTTGAATCATGTTTAGAACATGTTTGAGAGATTCAATTTTATTGTTTTTAAAATTACTACGAAATATGTTTTTAATCATACAAAACCAATTCAGATGATATGAAAAATGTATATGAAAGTGTAAAATTAATTATAAAATTAGTTTTTAGTGATTAAATGCATGTATCAAAGTGATTTTAAGTATGACAAAAGAGATTTTTACAATTTTAAAATCACTCGCAAACAATCATTTAATCCTAAATAATCAGATTAACTAGAAAATTAGGGTGGTTTTGAAATTATTATTATTTTTTTTATGAAAATTGGTGGTTTTAAAATTATTTAGGAAAATAAGATAGTTTTTTTATGTTTCAGTGAAGAGTCTTCTTAAAATAGATGAAATGGGAACCACATAGTAAAGGAAATAACAATTGTAATTTTTTTTATTATTATTTTTTTTTACAAATTCATTTCCTTTATTTTATTTTTACAAATTCATTTCCTTTATTTTTTTCAAGGAAACATAGTATCACTTTTTTTTTATTATAATCATTATCTTATTATATCATATAGAAGGCGTTTGGACACTCATAATATAATAGATTTGTAATGTAATGTAATCCAAAACTCATGTTTTAATTGAGTATTTTGAGTCTGATTTGTGATACTAAACTCATTTCATTCCCATAGTTTTCAATTTAACCCATAATCCGGATTATATTCTAGCTCCCCAAACAACTCTATAATTTTCTTTTCAATTTTTTAGCAAGACTAAATTTAATTTTAAAAAATATTACATATGAAATCATTTTATTTGTAAAATAATAAACTATTATGTATAAATAAAGATAATACCACTATTTTTGTTATTTTACCATATTGTAGTTTTATTTTACTAAATTTGTGAACTATGTTTCATTTAAAAAGAAAACTACAATAAAATATAGTAAAATAAATTTACCGCATAGCTAAGTAAAATTTTAAAACTTTATATGGAAATATAAAAAATTCTAATTTTTTTTCTAATATATTACTAATGAGAAATTTTAGACCAATCACAAATTGTCACGCCATTTATCAAATTAATGGCGAAATTAGAAATAATTGAATTTGGGACTAATTACATGTGTCTTAAATTGAAATTGATAACGTAAATTAGCAAATTCTAATAGTGCCATGTGTTTTCGTTTTCAATGTTGATCAAAATAATTATTTTTTGTTCAATTAATTGTTAATGTTTGGAATACAATACAATCGAGTCTAAAAATAGGCTTAATTTGGCCCAAATGTCAGCAAAGTCCCAAATCCAATTAGTTGGGTCCAAGGTAGATCAATCAAGCCCAAGCCCACAAAATCTCACATGAGAACTCTATAAATAGAGTAATTCTCTTCATTTACAAGAGAGGATTCTCCCTACATTCAGAAGACTCCTTAACTCTTGAGGCTGAATCACGCTTGAAGACTCCCTAACTCTTGAAGCTGAATCACGCTGGAAGACTCCCTAACTCTTGAAGCTGAATCACGCTTGAAGACTCCCTAACTCTTGAAGCTGAATCACGCTTGAAGACTGAAGTTTCTTGGAACACATACATTCCTCCAAGACTCCAACTTCACGTGCATCCACGCGCTCCGTTTCCATACATCAAGCGTACACGTTCAATTGAGAGAGAATCAGAGGATCAAGTACTAGAGATCGAACCACATCCGCATCAAGTTTACATAAACATAAGTTCAACTCCATGAAACACGTTTCTCCAGAAACCTCGTGCGAACACCTTCTAAGTATAATTAGTGTATAATTATATTTTTTTAAACAAATATCATTTTGGTCCCTAGGTTTTTAATAATACTCAATTTTTTTAGCGCATGATCAAATCTAATTTGGTCATTAAAGATAGTCGTTAGCAATTGGTCGTTGAAGATCAATGCAGTTGGTTGACAAAATTGGTCGTTAGAGCTGGCCATCAAAGTTGGTCGTTGCTAGAGTTAGTTGCCAAAAGTGGTCGTCGAAACTGGTCCCAGAGTTGGTCATCAAAGCTGATCACAGAGACTAATTTCAATTATTGAGTGTTTGTCAATTGATTTTGAGTATTTCTCTCAAACTAACTTATTTCATAAATTCATTTTTTCAAAACCTATTTTCAATAGTTGTCAAACAATCAAACTTTTTTCAGAATTAAACACTTGAAAATTTAAATCAAACACACTCTACATTCTTGATAGCTGAAAAAGAGTAGAAACACCTAAAACTCCAACCAACCCACTCAATGGCAACAACATTTAGGAAATCAATCCCACTTGTAACTAGAAAAAAACAAAAAACAAAAAACAAAAAGGGGTTAATAATAATGAAATAAAATTTACAACTAAAAAAAAAATCCAAATTTCCTTGCTGTTCCGCCAATGGGTATACAAAACAAGAACACCAATGACAAAAAAGAAGTCCAACGTATGACCATCCCTTCTCAAAGGTAGTTGGTTCATAAGACTCTCTATGTCCCATGACCAAGGTACTCCCAAATACCTAACCTGTTTCAAGGATTTACAAGGATTGTCCCTTATATCCCACGAGCTCGCGATTTACAAAGGAGTGAAGTTGAACTAGTAACTTTCAACCACCAACGTCCCTAAATTCTAGGAAACTACTTTCCATTACTTTTAATGACTACCGACTACCTACCTTGACAACTACTCATACTCTCCGCTATCGAGAAAACTATCCACATTCTGAATAACTACGAATCCACCCACTGGCCACTACTTAGAAAACTATCTGCATTCTGAGTAACTATGAATCCACCCATTGGCCACTACTTAGGAAACTATCTAGAGTCTCGAGTTACTACTCATGTCGCATTCAATTCAAATGTTTTACTTACAGGATTCAAATGCTTGAACAACCACCACATTCTTCTAAGCGTCTTTGTCATCATGTGTTGTGCATGCATGTCGAACAATCTTCTAGTCCCAAATGCCTCTCAAATTGCTTGTCATATGCCTCACCTTTAAATAAGAGCTCGTTTAGATTGACTTTCTAAGTGTTTATAAACACTTATTTAAACACTTAAAAAAATTACTCCAAACATGCTCTAAGTATTCCCTTGTCGAGCCCCTTGTCTGACCTTGGACCAAACAAGCCATCGATGTGCCATGGATGGACTGAAGCAATATGATTCAAATTTTGAAATCTGCAATAAAAGAAAGAATCTAAAAAGAAAGATAACATAATGAAACAATTGGATGGAAAAGAGAGGAAAGGAAATAGAGAAAGATAGGGAAGTTAAAAAGGGAAGTGGAAAATAAAATAGGAAAAAATGACAAATCGTACCATAAATAAATATATATGGCCAATTCAATTAAAATTTATTTATTCAACCATCTCTATTTAGTCAGCTAGCTGTCAATTTAAAACCTCTTCCAAACCTCAAAGAATGAGACATCACTTTTAAAACTTCCAAGCCAAATAAACACCTACTTAAAACTATCGAGATAGAAAATATCTCATATACATAATTTACTTTATTACCTATTTTTAATTTAATGTTTTTATCTCATCAATTAGTCTTCTTATTTTGTTTTTTTTTTTTTTTTTTTAGTATTTTTCCAATCTTCTTATTTTGTTGTATTAAAGCATGTTTAGAAGTGAATTTAAAATAATTAAAATACTTTGTTAATATTACAAAAACATACATTTCATCATTCAAAATCATTTTAACAATTAATTTTCAACTTTTAAATGTGATTTACATCTTTAAATTATTTTTAGATTGATTAACTTGACAAAAGTAATTTTAATCATTTCAAAATCACTCTCCAACCAACTGCTTAAATTAGTCACTTCATCCCTTTTCTAGACATATTACTTTTTTTACATCCTTAAATATAAATAATCAATGAATTTATTACCACTCAAACTATATTCTTTTGTCAAATATATGTATTGAATCTAATCCATTTTCATACTAATCTAGTAGATTAGTCATAAAGAAAAACTTCCATTGCAAAAATTCTCGTAAAAAGTCCAAAGTTACCGCCATTACTGTATCATCTTAACCTCAAATTCTTCGGAGAAGCATAATTTTTGGACATCTGGATGATTGTAGTATTTCGAACGAGATAATTTAAAAAAAATGTAACGATTAAGGTATCTTCCACTCATATTGAAACGACTATTTTAGTGATAAACATTAATAAACCAAAATATTATATTTGTACAATAAATAACAAATTTATTAAAGTTTAGAAGTATCAAAGACCATTAAAAACAAATCAAAAAAAAATTGAAAATGGAATAATATGTAATCCAATAAATTATTTTCAACGTAGCTTTTTCAAAACATCTTCAATTTTTAGTTGTAAAAGAAAACAAGTTTACGAATACGTCACTTTTAAACCACAGGAAGATAGAAAGGGATAAATGCACTTGCTCCAAACTTTGACCTCAAGAAACTTATTTTCGTTAATTTCAAAATTACTTATATTCTAACATCATTAGTAAATACTTTAACGTAGCCAGATTTGAAGATACTATCCATCCAAATTAACAACTCTTTTTTGAAGAAATAAAAAATCAACTCTTTTTTGAAGAAATAAAAAATTTACTCTTAACATTTTAAAAATATTAAAGGAAAAACGAATGCTGAAATAATTGCAATAAAAATTAATACTTAAATACAACTCAAGCTACGCCTATTCCATGGAACTCCGCCTCAAAAGGAAAATAATTTTTAAAAAATATCTTTTTAAAAAAATAAATGCAACAAAGTATCCTATGATTGAACACTAGGTGAGCTGCACCAAACATGATTGACTGCACAAAGATATCTAATTTCAAGAAAATGCCAACATTTAGCACCGTTGTATCACAAAGTTTCAAAATTTTGAAGCAATCTCCCAAGTTTACTTTTTCTTTCACTCATGTTAAAAATATAAAAACATTTAAGTGTTACCACAAACACATACGCTATACTCCTTAAATCAAATGAGTTCCAAACCAATTTTTTAAAAAAGAACCCCACATAAGTCTTAAGTACGTCAACAAAAACTTTCGACACTAAAAAAAAACTACAGTACTAGGAAGCTTTTCTCATAGAATCAAATGTTGACAACTCAAGTTTGTACATTCATCAACCAAGAAGTCAAAAGTTTAAATTCCCTATTAATAGTTTGGTTGAACCAAAGAAAAAAAGTGTTGAAAAATGTTCAAGTGCACGCAAAGTCAGCTTCTTAAATGTATCTAACAGGGAAAACTTGACACTAAAAAAAACCATGGTACTTAAATTTCCCCCGTAAAAGTAAATCTCACACAATATATACATAGAACTAATCTAACAAACAATTGTTTAATTTACAGATCAAATACTACCTAACCTCTCTTTGAACTCTACTACATCAATACCAAGCTTCTTCAAACTAGTTTCAGAATTTTGTAAATGAATTTGAATAATACATTTAAATCTTTAAAGTGTTTATAAAACATACTCAATTTAAAATTTTAAAAGAGCTCAAAATCTGTTTTGGTTATTTCCAACATAGCCAAAACGACAATAATTATAAGGCATCATAAAGTTACTTTCAGAAAATGGAGAGGTCAAAGATCAGTTTAAAAACCTACTTGCATCAGAAGATTCATTCATGCAGACTCTATCCAGTTCTACTACAACACAGCTCACCCCATCAAATCAAAGATCAGAAAGAAAAAAATATATATATAAGAGAGTGTCCGGGCCAGCTTATGCACACCTCGACTAATCTCATGGGACAACCCACCTGACCCTACAACATTTAGGTGGCAAGGAAACTCGTACAAAATTAATTCCTAGGTAGATAGCCACCATGGATTATCAGAAAAAAAAATAGTAATCAAAACTAACCAAACGACAATAATTATAAGCCTATTCAGGTGAATGTCATTTCAGACTTGTTCTATTCCTACATCCTGTGACATGTGAACTTCAGATGTGAGGTTCTCAAAAGGAATAGATTTATGCGTCAGCAAATGCTGAAACAGCTAGGAGGCAATACACCAGAAAATGTTAGTACAAGAATACATTTAAACTTCAAAAGTGACTCGAATAAGATTTAGCTAATAGGCAAGATAATCATGCTCTTCTGACATTACTACAACATAGAGCAATCCACAGATCCAAACCAGTGACTAAATCAGAACCTAAATGATGCAAGATACTAGTTAATGTAAAATATGAATTGTGAGTTTTAAAGTGGTTAAATAGATCAATACAAGCAAATGAAGACAAAGCACTGTCAAGCACCACATTTTCTTGATACCTATGAACTTTTCTGACTATTTTTTATAGAAAATTGCAAGCCCGCAAGACACTGAACTACCTACAAGCACAGTCAATTCCAAAATAATCAAAAAAAAATATACAACAATTGCTGAGAAAAACTGCACCAGTCCTGCCTCACCCTCAAATTATATACATAACGAGATAGAAAAAAAGGGAAAAGGCTATTTATATATTGGGCAACTTTATCCATACAACTTAAAATTCAACAAAACGAAGTACCCTATTAAAATATTGGGCAACTATGTCTACACAGGATTGAAGGTATAAAGATGCTTACATATAGAACAAGCATTTGATTGGTGCAGGCCAGCTTCATGAGAAGGGAAAACAAGAAAAGAAAAGGAGAAGGATAGACAAGTCTTGACATATCATTTTTGCATGATTAATAACATAGTATTATAAGTTATAAAGAAAATAATATTGACCTCAAGAAACCAATTGGATAAACTAACAATCTAAGTCGTCTAATAGACCTAAAGGAAACCCACTAACTTATTAAATTGAAAAGTTTAAAGTACTATTGTTTATATTTCCTTAAATGTAAACATTTAAACCCTAATAGCATCCCAGTGAAAATATAAAAATACCAATAAGTGTTTTCCAATTCCTTAGAGCCTTTGGTGCTGCAAAAGAAACTCCAAGCAAAATACAAGAATGAAAATACCTTAGAAAGCAGAGAACCTGCAAAATAGTCGCTCCTCGTTCCAACCGGGCAACCTGATTAGATTAATATTAACTACCAAATGCAAACAAATACTCATTGCATGAACAATATGTGCTCCAGACCTCAGCTGGCCCACTAGTAAAACCAATATATTGAGCTCAATGAAAATTTATATTTGTTGATCAAAGGACAGTGGCTAATATTTTAAAATCAGAAACTGTTTCAGTACAATAACAATAGCTTCTAGATTTAACTCTTTGATCCCGAAGAAAAGATGCAAGAATGAAACATGAAAATAATTTGGAATTGCAGACTCTCAGACCTGGATTGAAATGCTAGATAAAATATAAACTAAAACGACCCATGTTTTACAGTTTCCCAAAGCATTAAAAAAATGTCAATATGAACCCAGATACCCAGATAAATATAAATTTCAAAATTTTCAAGAGCAATAAAGATAAGAGATATCAAATAATAATTAGGTATAAAGCCTTGTAAAGCATAGAATTTTAGTTGGAATAATGGTAAAACAAATCAATGGAAGAGAATAAACCATAACTTAACTGTCAAGTGCAAGATCTATTAAAACCATAGGGGCGAAAGAGTTTGAAATATTTTTTGTCAACCATTGAGCTAGAGTTTACATAGTTTTACTAGAAAGTACTAAAACTGATCCAAATCTTTGAAACAAATCTTCAATAGATCAAAAACTACAGATTTAAAACGGAGCTTAAATGAAGAGGGTCGAAAACGTCATTTGCATCAGCTCCTTAAACTTCAGAGAATCACCTGATCAGTACAAAAATACTGACGCACATATGAGTGAGATCTGCACAACGAATAAGAAAGCATGAAAAAATAATTTCAGAAAACAAATTTTTCAGAACCATCTTTTTCAAATTGTTCAATATAGTTATTTAAATTCAGGATATCAGGTGGAGAAGAAAGGTGCCTTGACTTTTGATAAATACTTTTAGTTATGACAAGAAGATGGGCAAAACCATCATTCGACGAGAAAAGAATTTAAGTTGACATTTGTGAAGCAAAACTAATTGTGGGAACATGAAATTAAAGAAAAAAGGAGTCAAAGACTATCAAAAATCAAGATCACTTCCCACATCCTTACCCCAAGAAAAACAGGTAATGTACCAAACGTGAGAACTCAATTGGTTTATAGGATGCTAAAGTGGGGAAATATTAGCTTCAAAAGAAAATGATGGAGTAAAAAACAAATACGTAAAGGAAGAAGAAGAAAGGAAAAGAAAGGAAAGGGGAAAACAACAAAAGGTGGGAGAAGGCAAATAACTTTTATATTGGAGCACTGAATTGAAAGAAACAAGAGCTTCTCTCCACAATTTTACAACCGATTTGAAAGAATTATATTGCAGTCCTATATAGAGTTCGTCAAATAGGATGCAAAATAGCAAAATAATGGATCTTAGTTAAAATAGTACAGTACTTGAATATAAAGTTGTGGAACTTTCAAAACCTTCCAACATCAAAAAGTAACCGATCAATGACATCATCATAGGACGCTAAAATCAAACAGTCAGACAAATCATGAGTCAACCTTAGATATTGGACCAAATCCATGAACTAAATGCAACAAATAAAACACAAAACTAAAATGCAACACACAGAAACCTAAAATAAGCACACAAAATATATAGCTAAAATCTAAACACACAAAAAAAACAATATAGAACTTATTTACATAAGTTGAATTATTTTCTCACAAAAATCCCACACCACTATCGTACTTCCATGAATTCAGACAGAAGTATTAGTTAACGAAATCAGCCTATAACACAAGTAAAGAGATGCCATATTGTTACCAACAAATAGTTCTGTCATCAACAGAAGTATTGAGACTAACCAATCTTCTTCTCTATCAATAACTACTTTTTGTTTAATCTAAGGTCATATCATTCTATAACGATATCTAATCACCTCCATAGCTCTATCGTTCAAAGATTAATATGTTAGTATGCATATCTTAAGATAAAACAAAAGAATATGGAGTAAAAGGAGAGTGAATCTATACCGCATCGAGGCACTAGTGCCCCATATAACCGCCAGGACCACCATACTGCCCAACACCATGCTGCCCTCCTCTTCCAGTTCCACCCTGTCCCATCTGTTGGTTTGGATATCCACCCTGCACGCCGCTTTGACTTCCATATCCAATCACCCCAGGGCTTATATTTGCTTGACTCCCGTACCCACTTTGTACTCCAGGTCCCGCGCCTTGCACAGCTGGATTCAGCCCTGCAGCAGATCCGAGTGTCCCTAACAAATTAGTGAGCCCCAAACCAGCACCCTGTCCCGCCAGCAAAGCAGTCAGAGCCTGACCAAGTGCTGGGTTCAATGCTTGAGGAGGTCCTTGGTTATAACCAACACCAGGCCCTGCAGGTGCCATCAAGTGCCCTGATCCAGAGGCTCCCCCACCTGCATAATTAGGATTCTTATTCCTCTGAAACGGCGCATTTGGTGTATGATGTTGGTGCTGAGCCTTCCCTGGCTTGGGACCGTCGATGGCCTTTTGACAATGCAAGACATGACCTTCAAAGTTCTTGTGGGGCTCCTCCAAAGCCTTCCTAGCACTTTCTAGCGACTTGTACACAAATAAACAGAAACCTTTAGGCTTACCCGTCATCTTGTCAAGCCCCAAAGGTCCTTCCTCAACTTCACCGAACTGGGAAAAGAAGGCTAGCAACTTCTGGGGATCTACATCAGCTCCAACATTGCTCACATAAATCTTTCTCTGCGTATATTCTGAAGCAGGTGGTGCTTGAGGGGCTGCAACCGCACTAGTCGGTGGAACAGGCCCAATCGAAGCCAACTGACAGGCAGTCATCCTATTACCAATCTTCTTCTGGGGTTCCTTCAGTGCTTTTCGAGCCCCACTGCGCTTCTTGAAGAGGATGAAACCGTAACCCTTGGACTTACCAGAGACCTTATCACACACAGCTTTGCAATCCTCAATCTCACCGAATTGCTTAAACACATTAATCAAAGTTTCGGCATTCGTATCCCACCCTAGCCCGTGAACAAAAATTTTCCGGTGAGACGGGTCCGCATCAGCAACCATTCGAATCCTTCCAGCCACATCCGCGTGGTTATCCGCCGCTTCACGAAGAAGATTTATAAGCTGGTCCTTGCTAAAAGGCTCCAAGAGCTTGGGAATAGGCTCGTCGTCGTCATCAGCTGTAGTTGCAGCAGCAGCCGAGGATGAGGAAATCTTAGGGGTCGGATGATGGTTATTAACATTCGCATCGCCTTCATCTTCCTCCTCATCATCGTCATCATCATCCTCCTCTTCCTCCTCGTCGTTGTCGTCGTCGTTTTCGTTTTCGTTATCGTCATCGTCTTCTTCCTCGACAACATCGTAACTGGCTAGATCCTCAGGAACGACTTCCTTGAGAGGTTCATTCTGGGGCTTGGGGTCGTCGAGGGCAGCTTGAGGTTGCTGCTGAAGCTTCTTGGGAGGCTCTGCAGGCTCGGTAGATTTGGAGGAGTCGAGCTTTCGCTTTCTTGCCATGGGAGGAGTAGAGGAAGCTCAGAGGAGGTCTAGGGTTTTGCAGAGGATGAAGAAAGCAAAGGGAGTTTGGTTTGATACGATGCCGCACCGAAGTAGTGAATGATGATAAAGAGGATTTAGGTCTTCAGATCAGAAATTGAGATTTCAGCGTTATTTTTTGGACCTCTGGAGATGCCAGCCCATTTTTCACTCAGGCCCTATTCTTTCTTTTTTCTACTTTTCAAACATTTAAATAACTTCGGATTCAATTTTAATTTTTAATTATAAGTAAACAATTAATTCATTATTATTGTAAGTTAAACTATTAATAGCTATAATATATTATATTATTAAAAGAATATAAATAAAACATTGGAAAAATATTTGTTTTTCTATTTTTTTTAAATTTGTAATAATGATACTTTTTTTTTTTTTTGATCTAATTTAAAATATTAATCTGAATTAAAACATTTTTTTATTAATTAGTTAATAATTAAAAATTAATATTTTGATTTTGATTTGCATAGATTTGATTTTTTAAGACTAATACTTAATGTTTCTCTATATTTTTTAAATTCCACGTTTATTCTTATTTTGCTAGTCAAGTTATGTGTACAAAAATCTTAACATCTTTATTCAAATGTCAAAAAAAGCTTAGATCAATTGATATTTTTATGCGCTAAGAACTAATAAGTTCGAAGTTCAAATCCTCCATCCCTACTTGTACTCAAAAAAGAAAAAAAAAATCATCTTTATTCAAATAGGGAGGACTGGATAAGTTAGAAGATCTTTTTTATATGCTAAAAAAAATATAGAATCAATTTTAGGTTAAGATTCATTTTAATAAATAATATAAAATAAAAATATTTCAAAAACTTATACATATTATTAAAAAAAACTACTTTTAGTTTTCAAAAATTGGCCATAGTAGAAAGTATATAATAAAACAATCAATTTATAAGTGAAATGGGTGTTTATAGGCTTAATTTTCAAAAACTAAAAATCAAAAATCAAATGATTATGGGCCTAAGTTAATAAGGTTAATTTATATATTAATATAAGCGTAAAACTTATCTAAAATAAAATAATAATAATAATAAATTATTTAAATTTATATTTAAATATAAAAATTATAATATAATCTTCACAGTGCAAAACACATTAATATTTTTTAGTGTCATTAAATAGACATTGCAATCTCTCATTTGATTGGGTCAACTTAAATTGTATAATATGGGCACTTAGCATAATCATGACAGTTTGGCCGAGTGGTCTAAGGCGCCAGATTTAGGCTCTGGTCCGAAAGGGCGTGGGTTCAAATCCCACAGCTGTCAAATTTTAAATTTTGTATTAATATTTTATTATATTTAGATGTCCCATAAAAATCTGTTTTTCTCTCTTTATGAAAAAAATGAATTGACCATCGAATTGAAAAATAAACAATCTTCAAATTTCCACAATAATAGTGGGTATGAACTTTCTTTGTTGGCTTTTAGATGATTTTATCACATATTACTAGTTAAGTCTAGTATAATTGAAGAATGATTGAAACTAGAATATGGATAAATAAGTTCTTTTTGCCCGTTAAACCCCATAAATTTGGTAGCTTTTTGTAGGAATAATTTATTACAATTGAATTTAAGGAAGAAAATTAAAAAGTTTAATGTTTAGTTTAGTATGAAAATTTGCAAAATGAGAAATTGGAAGAGATTTTCTTGGTTGAAGAGGAGAGAGAAATGAAGAGGTCGGAATTGATGAAGAGAGAAAAGTTTGGTCAACTTCTGGTTCCAAGCACGCACGTCAGTCATTGAAGAAGTTTTTTTTGGAGTTAAAACAACTTTTTCAATTTGGGACCCCTAAATTTTTTAGCCCTGTAATGGTCACAATCCACACATGCTAAAGGTTAGGCATAAGCAGTATCATGATTTAATGTTCTACATATTTCAAACTCACAAGTGAGAGGAGTGTTAGAGTGTTGATATAATATTAAACTTACTTTCGCTCATCGAGTTAAACTTTTGGATCAATCAATAACTTAACCTTTGTAAGTACAAGGATACTAGATCTGATCGCATTCGTGTCAGTTTTGATGTGTTTATGGCTGCATGATCTTGTACAAGATCAAATGCATCATGAGTGTCAATTATATGCTCATCCTCTACCTTGCAATTCATGATTAACGTGATCAACTGATCATCATCACCACCGTCCAAAAGGTGGACATTATGATCAAGAATGAAAATATCCATGGATAAGTCGATATATCTATAAATCGAAGGATTCGACATCGATATTAAAAATCCATAGATATCTTCAACATCTTTTATAAACACTCATAAAACATTAAAAAAAAAAAAAATCATCTATTTAGTCCAACATGAATATAACTACTAATAACAATATCCATAACTTAGTTATGGAGTAAAAACAACTCAATTATTAATCTAAATAAAATTTTAAAATTTTGTGACTTATAGAAATATCCATGACATATTCGTAAAATTGAAATCTCGATATCGATATTTTAATCATTAATTATGATCAGCACTGGATATGCTAATTAAAATACAACTACTAAATTTCGATTTCGTGTACACCCTCTGGGTAAACAGGGACATAACATAATTTCAGAGGGCAGTTGAGTTGAGACGATGAAATCGAAGTCTTAAGGGTAGAATTGGAATTAATTAGAAAATCAAATCAAATTGCCATTTTAGTTGTAAGTTTAAATTATTTGCTATATTTGTAAATAATTAGCACATTTTTGCCATTTAATATAATTCCCCTAGCCCCTAATTTTATAAAAGGAGATATAATAAAGGAATACATAAATATGTTTTCTTTCATTTGAAGAAATTTTTTTGGTAGTCTAGTGAATGGTGAAAACAAGGGAGAGAAAATAAATGTAAAATAATAAATGAAAAAGTTAGAAACTCATTTAGGCAATTTTTAAGATGCTAAATTGGTTATTATAATATGTAGTTATTATAGTATGTGAGTTATAATAATTTGTGTTTGAGGTGCAAACTATTTTAATATAAGTTATAATAGTTTGTGTCTGGAATACAAATTATTTTAATCTTGATAGAAAATAGTAAACAATATAACAATGATAAAAAAAAATGAGTAGAAAATAGTAAACACGTTAATAAATAAGAATTTGAAATAACAACCCCGTAATTAATGGTAAGTTATAATAATCCATAGTTGAGTTACATACTATTTTAGTTTAACCTATGGACCAAATAAATATCTCAAGCTTCAGAACAAAAAAAAAATTATTTATCCTAACATTATATGTGCAGATAATTTCAAATCTTAAAATCAGTCCAACCATAATTAAAGCAATTTTTCTCATGCATGAGAACAAAAGTTTGATTGGAAAGAATGGGCTGTAGTTGTTCTATAGCATATCATATCATTAAACATACTATGAATCAAGCACCAATTACAGAGACAGATCCCTTAAGCCATGAAAGAATTAACGAACTGATTTTATATCAACCAAGTGCAGACAACTCATACAGGTATATTTATAATATGCCACAGCCATCGCTATCGCCCATGCTAGTCATTGACCGATCGAATCAGACGTTAATATCCGAGCGCTTTGATCTGGTAGAATTGTTGATCTCCTGAGAGGCTGAAAGGGCAAATTTTGGAAGGCTGTAGTTCTCAGAGGCTGAAAATGGCTGCTGGGGATAAAGCGTTGGAGGTGGAGTAAGATTACGCTGTGCCGGGAGCGGAGGAAGTGCGTTGTACTTGTATGTTTCGCCACTGAAACTGCAATTAATTCAAACATAAGTACAATAAGCTACAGCCGAGTTAATGTAGCATAAGTAAAGGAAGAGACCTTATGGAATAACATAAGCATTTTGCAATTCGCTTACATAGAGGAATTTACATACAAGTCTTTAAGTCTTCTTTCAGGCCATTTTGACAATTACCCATATAATAATTTAAAAAGATTCATATATAGAAACTTCCATCTTTCCCAAGTTTGGAGCACCAAGAAACTTCTGAATACAAAGTTGAAACTCATGGCTACTAATTTCCCTTCCACCTACAAAATTGTCCTTCAATACTATATATCGTACCCAAGATATAAGCTGAAAAATAACTAATGTACATCCAATCAATCGGATGTAATCATCCCAGACGCAAAAAGAAAATTATTTTTCATCGTCTTATCCACCTCCAGTTGCTGTGTTCTAATAAAGCCATACATTTCTCAAGCAGAAAAAAATTACTAGCCTAAGATTATGGTGTCGAGAACTTAAGATGATGAAAAGAATAGCAAATATATTGTTATGCATAAACAGATAAAAGATAAATGGGTAAACCAGACAAGAATCTTACTAACAAACAGTATCGGAATTATCTTACTATTAGATAAACGCCCACTCATTAACATGAAAGCTGATCATTTAAAAGAGGAAAACGCAGTTGCAACTTTCAAGCAAAAGAGGGAAAAGGAAGAAGCATTTTTCTGAAAAAAGTACCTTGCACGACTGTAGGACTGTTCCTCATCACTGATAGTGTCATCGAGACGCTGTACAGATTTTGGAACTGAAGAAATGGACCAAGTGTTTGTTGCAGGTAAACTATCTGAGAAATATCTTCTCCGGATGAGCTGAAAAAAGCAAATCAACATATTGGATATTATGGGGGGAGAAAGGAGCTGTGATTTACAAGCAAAAGAAGAGCAGGAAACAAGATAATAGGAATAGGAAAACTGACCGTGCGAAAAAATTTGGTCACGGCTTCCTTGTCATATCTCGCCTCTTTGGCAGCCTATGTACCAGAAATCCACCATAAGACTAATGAAAATTGAAATGGTAGAGTAACATTCGCAGCTTCAGAATGTCGTACTTATCATTACAATCAAAAGGAATTGGGTACTATTTTTAACAAGAACATTCACTAGTCAATTAAACAAGCTCACAGAGGTTTAGATTCATTATTTTACATTGTCATACTAGCGAATTAATCTCTCAAGTAATGCCAAACTTTTCAACAGCACGAAGTACTGGTTTGCTTCAAAAACTTGGGGGAAATAGGGAAGTATAGAAGACATGAATGAAATGGAACCATTTGACCAAATTATCTGACCAATAAAAGAACTCAAAGCTATAACCCACAATCTACAATCCAAATAACCTATTAGATAATGATTTGGATAAATACTAAGAAATGTGAGGGAGAAATTATAGTTCTTACAGCAAGAAGTCCTCCACCGCCAGGGAAACTTTCAGTTAAAGGGATTTCCTCGCTGAAGGAAAGCAGACCCTGCTTCTCAACCCACTGGCGAGCAACATCAACTAGATTACCACTACTTTCTCTCGTACCCTCTTTAGCGGCAATATCCACTTTGTTACCAATAACAATATATGGCACGGGAAGGCCACCAGGGCCTCCAGATCCCAAGGGAGCCGAAAATGTCCCAATCGTAGCAATCTCTACTGCCCACTTCTGTAGGCTTGATTTTGTTCTTCTCTGGGAAAGATCATGAACAAAAATGACGCCTGTATACACAATTTAAGCATGAACTGAAATAAAATATACATGAAACTTCAGAAAGAAGAAAAATTCAAGGAAAAAATGTGTCTATAGAAAATGTGAAATTACCAAGAAAAAACAGAGAAGGGAGAAAAGTCGAGCCGCAATCCAAGTTACTTTTTTTAAAAAAAAATAATTTTTTTACAAATGGCATTAAAAGAACTTAAAAAGTAAGTATTATAAGGGACATCAAATTTCCACCAAGAAAGAGCAACAAACTGATATAAAATACCCAAATGACCTATCCTTTAAATCTTTTGAAGACAAATGTTTCTGCCAAGCCATAAAGTCTAAACAGAAAGCTCTAAAAATTTGAAGAACAGGCATTCATTCTCTTTTAAAACGGTGGCCACCAAAAATTGAGGGTTAGGGCCATCTGTCAACCAAGGCTGGTGAAGCATGTTCCAAAAATTTCCAGCAAAGCAGAAAGTTTTAAAAACGTGTCCTTAGCCATCTGCAAACTAGGTTTTTTCTTTTTCTTTTTTATTTCCAGCACAACGACATATTAAGTTACCACAAGTCCACTAGACACCACTTTCTCTACTATTTATCCATGATTCTTCTTCTCCAACTCCAAACTTTCTATCAAGTAATAGAAAGTTTGAACCTTGTTTACTACCTTTTTAGTTTTATATGCTATAACATTTCCTTTGCTATAAATCATTTATTTCCATGGATGTTGATTACTATTATGTATATATTCATCTACATATATATTTATGTATTTTTTTTTATACAGTGTGCCTCACAAACTATTATGTATTTGATAAAAAGCCTAACTAATGCCTTAGCAGACTAAGAAACTTAAAAAATATGCCAGACACGAGGATAAACCATCCAAATAGTACCAGTACATTGCCAATGATTAGTGCTTACTGAAATTGTCTAGGCAACATGCTAAAAAAAAGACACATTCATACAAGTTGAAAGTTCTGTAACTAATATTTTTAAGAATAATTATGAAAAATTGACAAGCACAAAGGTCTTACCATTAATATGAGAATAGAAAAGAGAGCGACAGTCTTTGTAGCGCTCATGCCCTGACACATCCCAAAGTTCAACAAAGAAATCTCTCTCGGCATCACCTTTTATGCTACTCGAAGAGCTACCAGCATTTCCATAGGTGATATGCTATCAAAATTGTAAATAGAACAATTGAAAAATAGTGAACTTTCAAGAATAAATGGTTTCACTAGAGACAGAAGGCGAGTCTTACCTTAACTCCAACTGTACAGCCCATAGTTTGAGAAGGACAAGAAATGGAAGAACCGTTTACAATTAGATGAACCAGAGAAGTTTTCCCCACACCTAGAAAAATATTGAAATGTAATTTATCTAGAGAAATATGGCCGGAATTTTAGATGAGCACTGAACTAAATGATAGAAAAATAGAAAACTACATAACAAGTTTGTTTATTTATTTCTTTATTATTATTAATTAATTTTTATGAGAAACATAAATCAGTTACGAGCAATAGAGTGTTTTCAGAGAAGCCACAATCTAAGTACCAATAATGAAATTTGACTTTATCTAGTTTTTTAAAGTCTTTTTTTTTAGATAAAAAACATTTCATTGACTTTATCTAGTTTTTTCATCAACCAATTATGGGTAACAAACTTTTCTAACATACAGGCATATATAAATTAGGCATTTAAGGCATCCAAGATACTAGCACAACCAGTCATGTTGACCCCTTAGCTCCAAGAACCCCCAATCCAAGCACCAATTATCGTCTATCAGATAATTAGGAGGAAAGAAATACATATATATACATATATATATTTAATGAAAAGAACAACTTCCATTACAAACAAATCAAATAATACACAAGGACAATACAGAAAAAGAAAACCCACGCCAAAAGGAGCCAGAAAATTTGACAATAACAACAATAATTAAAAGCATAAAAACTGTGTGTGTGTGTGTGTGTGTGAGAGAGAGAGAGAGAGAGAGAGAGAGGCTCCAATTTTAGAGAATGAGAAATAAAGGATAATCACTAAAGTCTGTAGTGATGGAAGCCCAAAGAGGGACATCGAAAATAACCAAGACCCAAACCTCCTCTTGAGAACTGTTTGATCATTGAAGACTCCTATTTCTAGTGAAGCCAAATATTCTATTAAGTCACGAAGAAAGCAACTTGCCAATCAAACACTCCTCTATCACACGAGGGGAAATTGAATAATACCTCCTCCATGATAACCCTGCATGACTTGTTGCGAGCCATCTAAACACCAAAAGAATCTTGGAGCCTATCCTAAATCGCTAAAGCAAATTGGCAATCCCACAAAATATCATCTACAGTTCCCGCATCCTTCTTACATACACACACTACACCACTAAGGACAAAGCACAATAGAAGACAATCTCTAGATACGATCCATTGAATTGATCCTCCAATGGGAGACTTGCCAAGCAAAAAGTCTATATTCTCGGGAAATTGTGACAACAAAAACACTTTGGTTGAACCCACACAAGAGAGAGAAAAAAGAGCTACAGAGAATTCCCTAGACTGGCCAAGACACCAAAATCTAATATCCCTAACTCCCTAATGAGGGCAAAAACTGGCTAGCGAAGAAAAGAGAACATTCTAGGATTCTCTGTTAAACAATGGGTGACCAAAACCCAAAGTTAACGATAAAGAGTGAGGTGAACAAGAATAGACACTACAAACAAAAACTTAAAGATGAAGATGGGAAAGAGGCAACATGTATCCCGCAACAAACAATCCTCCCAAACAAAAAAATTTGATGACTTGTCATGAACTTGAAAAAGATAGAAATTTTCATGTATCTCGTAGTAATAGATCTCCATGGGTTCTTAAAAGTGTCTTTGATCCTACGATTAGAGACCCAATCGGAAGGTATAGAACCATAGTTACTCACTATCTAAGAAGCACGGATACGGATACGAAACAGAGATACACCATGACACAAACACGGCAACACGCCATTTTTTTTTTTAAATCTAGGACACATACACGACAAGGAATGATGTTATCTTATGGATGTTGGAGAACGATAGTTCCTTTTCTATTAAGTCTTTCTCTCCCAAGCTTATTGTGAAAGACGCAGCCCTAAACAGACAAAAATCTGATCTTATATGGAAAGCTAATTGTCCTAAAAAGGTCAAGGTTTTCTAATGGATCTTTTCTTTTGAAAGATTGAATACTTGTTGTAGGATCCAAAGAACTCTGTAGAATCATGCTCTCTCTCTCCCAATTGGTGTGTTCTTTGTAAAAGAAATGAGGGATCCTTGATGCATGTCTTCTTTTTCTGCCACTTTGACGTGGATTGTTGGGGAAAGTTGTTCAGCTTGTTCAATTTGCAATGGTGTTAGCCCAATAAAGCTTCAGATGTCATTCTTCAAATTATTGAGGGTCCTTGGTTCATCCTCATGCAAAATCCTTTAGTCTAATGGGGTCTTAGCCCTTCTTTGGAGGCTCTGGTTCGAAAGAAATTCGAGATTTCTTTGTGATCAAGAATCAACAGGGACGTCTTTTGGGATTTAGTTACTTTCTATACTTCTACTTGGACTTCTACTTCTAAATTCTTTGTAATCATAGCCTAACTCATATTTACATCAACTTGGGCTTCTTTTTTATAACTTCTTGGTGTGTAGGGATATCTCCCCCACTTTTTGTATCTTCCTTCTTGTTAAAATACTGGCTGACGTCAAACAAAAAACAATCTGAAGGACATCCAGACGACTTGTTCCTTTTCCAAAAGAAGGGTCCAAAGAATAGCCCTCCAATCTAGGTTAGTTGTGAAAGTAAGACAGTTACAAAAAAAAACTTGATCACACTCCAATTTCTAGTCAAAATTGGGAAACTTGAAAATGAAAAAGAATACATATAAAACTATCGGCTGTGTATTCCTACACACACACACACAAAAAAAAAAAAAAGGAGATCTAATCACAAGGGGCCCACTACACATCAAATGGAAATAAGTTACATGAAAGCCTGTACGAGACAAATTACCAGCTCAATTCAACCTAACTTTGAATCCTACTTATATATACATAGATACACTTACTTTAATGAGTAAGCTTTGAATAAGGAAAAAAAAGGGAAAGAAACAAAGGGAATACAAAAATACCAACTCCCAAAAGGGGCCCAACTAACCTATGAAGGTTAAGGTTTTCAAAGCTAAGGAGATCAAAATAAGTCCTACTTCTCAAGAAAATATCTTATTCCATCTATCGAGCCTAGAAATTTTTTTTAAGAATTGTCAAATGACAAAGTATCATTTAAATCAATTAGGGCCTGAAATTAATACCACAAAGATTAATTTGCATTTTTACATGGGGAACTCGTTTGCACTTTTAGACGATGAAAGATGGTCTATTTGCAATTCAGCTCAGAACTAGTCCAAATCTCAAATGTATTGACCAAGACTGATGAACATGCTCAGGGTCTAAGAACTTCCCTAAAAGATCAATCATTTCTTGAAGTGAAAATAGCGCAACAGATTCATCACATTTCAGATGAGATGAAGTTTTCTTTAAAATCAGACATTTTACCCCAAATGGAAATTTTTTGCAAAAGATTGTCAGTCATGAAATCTTTGATTTTTATCTCCAGGAACACCACAGTGCCAACCCACTCTGATTTTGCAAATTTTAAAAGTCTTTACTAGTCAAGTTCCCATTTAAATATGGACAACTCCAAAGGAGCCCAATTAACCCTCCAACTCCAAGTAACTCTATGAAGAGGATCAAAATCACAACCTCCACCATTACACATATTAAACTCTGAACTCAGCTATGGATATAACTATCTGCCCATCAAGATTAGTTAGACAGATACTATGGAAACCAAAACCAGAGGATGCTCCCAGTTAACATAACATTTCAGTGGAGCTACCAGGAAAAGAAAAAAAAAAAAAAGAGTAGAAAAAGTAAGAAGCATTCAATCAAAAAAGCAGAAGAAAAGTAACTAGAATGATTTTTAAAAAAAATCACCTGAATCACCAACCACAAGCACTCGAACCTGACCACAGAGAGGACCGCCATTAAGTTCTTTGTGCTCTCTATCACGGTCCTTCCAGAACATGTTTTCTTTCAAACCTTCTAACCCGTATTCACCTCCGAAGACGAATTCAATAATTAAGTACCGTCAAATTGACACAATCTCCACGAAGAACAATTTCTGAGCATAGGCACCTCCAAGTTCAATCTGAAATCCATATTACATGAGAACTAAATGCAGATCAAAGCTGAAATCGGAGAACCCATGTCCAAACATCTCTGAACAGAGTCAATAGTTTATTCTAGAGTCCCTATAGCAGAGATCTAGTTGCTGAATCATAAAAGAGTCGAGGGTTTGAAGGTTGGACAGCAATGGAAAATGAAGCGAGGATTAACGATCTGGGGTATGCCCATGCAAGTGAGATTGGTGTGTGAGAGAGATCTGAAAGAGATGAAAAGTTGAGAGTGTAATCAGATTTGAAGCTTGGGAAGAAGAAGAGCGATAACACCGCGCGCGCAAGAAGAGAGATGAAATGAAACCGACGAAGGGCATTGGTGAATGTCAGTTTACAAAACGACCCTTGATCGGAGATTTTTTTTTTATCAAATTTTATATTAAATCGTCAATTCACCAAAAGCTTAAGATAAATAGTGAAGATAAAGTTAATATCATTTCATCTAATATTTTAAAAAAAAATAATAAAAAAAATTAAAGTAAATTTGGAAAGAAATCTAGAAATAGAATTTTGAAAACAAGAATAAAATGAAAATAGAGTTGTACTTGTTTTGAAATATATATTTAAATTTTTGTAGCATATTTAGAAATTGAATTTCAATTTAGAAAATTGTTTCAAATGTGTTTGAAATTATATTTATAAACTATAAAACTAGCTATAGTTAGGCATGAACAATGAACAAATTGGAGCTCAAATGTTTTCAACTGCCGCTGCGTCACCAAAGAAAGCTTCCAACTTTAGACCCATCAGTTTTGAAAGCAAAAATCAAGATTACCCAACCCGACCCACTTCCAAACCCAAAATGAATCGGGTCGAGTCATTTTTCCCTTATAAAACTAATCCAGGTTAGGTTGGATTGGTTTAATTGAAAATCTGACCTGACCCATTAACACTCTAGTTGAAATTTTATTTTCAACGTATGATGTTAATGATGTCTGTTTTGAGGATGGATGAACATCATTGGAATAATTATATAGAGTGCTCCTTTATAGGGGCCCAAATGAAAATTAAACCCCATGTTTTAAAACCAATGAGTTTTGGCATTTTGCTTATGTCATCTCATGTAAAATTACCACTTTAACCTCAAACGCATCATTCTTCCTTCTTCGTTTTACAACTTTTGTTCTTTTCTTTTTCTTTTTCGTTTTTATGCATTTTTCCTCTTCCTCCTTTTTCTTTTGCATTTCTTCTTCCTTTTTTTGGGTTTTTTTTACGTTTCTTCTTCTAACTTTTTTTTGCGTTTCTTCTCTCGTTTTCTTTTTTGAATTTTTTTACGTTTTTCTTTTTTTCCCTCTTTTTTTTATGCGTTTCTTTGAGCATCGAGCATCGGACAACAAGCATATACCATAGAGCATAGAGCGTAGAGTATCAAACACCGAGCATTGAGCACTAAGCATCGAGTGAACTTCCAAATCAAGCATAAAGCATAGAGTATAGAGCATCGAGTATTGAGGACTAGGTATCAGAGATCGAGGATCGAGGAAACTTCTGAATCGCAGCTCGTGGATGGTTCTTAGGGTCGAATGGGTAAATTCACAAGGTGCTGACGCAAGTTGAAGGCCACTTTTCATTCAATTTCAAACAGTGGACCATTTTCATTTGGGCTCTTGAAAATGAGTCTTCTGTAAAAAAAAAAAAAAAAAAAAAAAAAAAAAAAAAAAAAAAAAAAAAAAAAAAAAAAACTCACATTATTTGAGTTTTAGGTATGCATGTATGAATGTTGTTTGTAATTGGGTTTAAGGCTTTGTTAGGGGATTTTTTTTATATAAACTTGTTGGGTACTACATTGTTTGTTTGATTCAGCTGGATTTTGTCGGAACATTTCCCCATTTCTATAATCTATGGCAATTAGTTGTAGTAATGAGGTTGTAAGTAGATTGTGTGGATGGGAGTTTGTGATTAGTAATGAGGTTGTAAGTAGATTGTGTGGATGGGAGTTTGTGATTGATGGTGATAAAAAACGCATGCCTAATTGAAAACCTGTTTTCAATATCCGGTGTAAGTGCACACTATCAACAAATAATAAATAGAAAGTATTTCAAGTATCATACTCAAGAAAAAAATTTTATTGTAGCAAAGATTATCTTGTAAGAGAGACCACCCAAGGGAAGTCCGAGAAAAGTAACATCATTATCTTCTCATGACTTCAAAACCGCTTTACAAGACTTTGATTTGGATTCGAGGACAAATCCTTCAAAAGGTGAAGAAGATGATATGAACCGTCCAAGCATCAAATTATTACTTATATTTTATTTAATAATTTTGAAGTAATTTTAGTATTTTTCATTTTTTTATCCTTTTTATGGTATTTTATGTAGGGTTATTTTTGTCTTTTATTATGAACTATGATGCATTAGAGTTTCTTTTATTGGGAGACTATTTAAAGTCTGGTCATTAGGTTATTGAAACAATTTTTGACGTTTTGAGTTTTAAGGTTTTTTTGAATGAAAATTCTCTACTAGATGCAGAGCCTCATCACCATCATTTTGCAATTCTTGAATTAGGGTTGCATGTCAACTGAGATTGATCAACCTATCTTGTGGAGTGTTCGAACTTGGAGTAAGGAACTAGTTCTTCTTATCTTTTGCTCTTCGATCAAAAGGTAATCCAAAATCTAACATTTCCCTTTGGAATGTTGTCAAATTGATTTGGAGGTTTTAGACTTTGATATTAGAGGTTTAACATTTGAGTTCTTAATTTGCAAAATTCTAGAGTTTTCATGTCAGAGGCTTATTAATAAATGGACCTTAATATTAATGTAAAAAGAGTTTTCAACATAAATAGCCTTAAGATAAGGCACATTTTACGTTGTTGTCTAAAACATCTAATTTTTATGAAAAAAGCCTTCTTGCTTTAATATTTTCACTAATATCAATAGTTATTTACAATTTAACCCCCACCTACATTTTATATATATAAATAAACAAACCTAGGTTTTTGTGTATCCCTCCTTCATGCATAGCTTAGAAATTAGTGTATCTTCAATCTCTTCAATCTCTCTCTCAAAACTCTAGTTATTCCATCTTCTTCAATCTCTTTCAAGACTCTCTCTCTCATCTTTCCAGCCGCCGCCTCCCTTCGGACCGCCCAACCACCGTCGACGACGTCGTTCCCATCGTTCAACACGCCGTCCGCCGTTCACCCCGTTGAAGTTTCAACCGCCGTCGTGGTTGCCGTTCAAGTTTCAGGCGTCGTCGTGGTCGCCGTTCAAGTTTCATGCGTCGTCGTTCAAGTTTCATGCGTCGTCGTTCAAGTTTCGGCAGCCGTTCTCGCCGTTCAAGTTTCGACTGACGGTGAGTTTTTTTTTCTCAATTTTTTCTGGCCAAACTTCTTCGATCTCACTCCAACTCGTGCGCCGCCAAGATCTCGCACCTGTCACCAATCGCCGCCGCCGTCGTGGATTTAAATGTACTTTTATGTTTTTTTCAATATATAAATATATATATTTGTTCTTGATATATAGGAGGATTTTTTTATATATACTGTGATATATATCTTCAGTTTTTATTGATACTTTTTTTTATGATATAGACACTAATATATGTTGAATATTAAGTTCATTTGAGATTTATAAATCATGTTAGATAGAATATAAACTATAGTATATATGAGATAATAACGCAAAATACAAATGAACTCAAAATAAACGAGGAACTATAATAGATAAACTCAAATAAGACAAACCATCATATAAAAATTGCATTAGAGTGACATATATATCAGACATTCGGTGAATATATTACAAGCACACATAAGCGTTGCCTAATTAGAAGTGCATACATATCAGAATACCTCAGATATATACCAAATAAACAATGGAATATTACATGAAAACAAATAGAACTCAAAATAAACGGTGGAATATATCACATAATATCAAAAATCAAACGTTAAATAACAACAAACAATATCAAAGAAATGATTAATACGTGAAAATGAAAATAAAAAATATTAAATACATTTTCTCTCTCCAATTGAGAATGAAAAAAAATATTAAAAATATTTTCTCTCCAATTAAAAATGAGAAGAAAATCATATTAAACGCATTTTCTCTTCCCATCATAAAAAGAACTTTGAAAATAGGAAAAATACATATAAAATTCAAACATAAAAAAAAAATAAAAAGGGTAAATTTGTCCAAAAATAATACTAAAAGCTTTTCTTGAAAAAAAATTCAAATTTAAAGACATTGTTGAAATATAGGACCCAAAGATGATCATTTATGTAAAAATCTCATGTAAAAAATAAGTCAATTAGGTTAAAAAAAAAAAGTGGCCTAAAGATATTAGTGTAATTGGGCCTATTTAAATAGACTATTAGTGTAGAAAACCGAATAATAAATCAACAATTAGGAATTTGACTATGAATCTAAGATTCTACACCGTGAGGGTCAAATTACATGATAAATGTCCTATTGCCTAAACTTGAGATTCAAATTACAATTCAAACACCGTAAGTATACAATTTCACCACTTTATTAGATATAGAGCAATTTGGTTCCTTGTATAACAAATAATAATAAAAAAAAAAAAACAAAAAAAACTAAGCATGTGTTTTAATGTGAGATAATAAGAAGGGTAAGTTATGATCCTTAGTCACAAATCACAGAGCATATGTACTAATAAAGAGAGACTAAATCTTCCTCCAAACATCACACCACGCTTAAGTAACTCCACTAAACTCAAAGCCTTATCAAAATCCCAAATAGAAAAGATGGGATGTGCGTTGTTGTTGCTAAGTTGGTCATTCTCACTAATCTTGAACCAAACTCTTGACAATAAAAGTAATTTGTATAATGGTTAAAACTTATCCGAATAGTCCAAATCTAGACCGAAACTACAAATAAAAGAATTCTAAGAGTTAAAAAAAAAAACTAAATTATGGCATTTGATGAGGAGCTAGAAAGGGTCCAAACAAAGCTATACCATATATTACTTTCTGAAAAGAACTTTGGTTTTCTTGCTGAAAAGTGTTGAATGTGTCTCAAACTAGCTTGAACCTAAGGATTGAAGAGTTCCAAGTATTATAATGCATTTCAAATACTTAAATCTAGTTCGAAAGGAATCTAGACTAAAATTATGACAAAAAAAAATTCTAAGAGTTAAACACTAAATTACAACACGTGAGAACAGTTTGAAAGGACAAAAAAAAAAAAAAAAAAAACTTTTACCACTCATACTTTAGTTCATACTCTTAATTATGACTGGCTTATCTCTCTCCTCTCTAGATTTGTCTTTCTTCTTGTGTTATAAAATGTCTATTTTGTTGTAGTAAACGGAGTGTGAAAAAACTTTTCAAGAATTTAAGGTGTATTTAGGCTTAACTCCCGTTGTTGCTAAATCTATTCCAAGGATGAGATACTACTTTACCTAACAACCTTTCATATTGCAGTGAATTCTTCCCTAATCAAATTATTTGCTAGAATTTGTTCCTATTATCAACACCTATCTTTAAATTTTTACAATTAATTTTTGTTATTTCTTGTGAAAATAATTGCTAGAATATTATTGTGTGAACATTAATTGCCCATATTTGATTGACTTGGTTGGTAGAGTTGATTTTGCATATTTGTTATCTATCTTCATATTAGATTTAAATAAAGTGCGTTTGCAATTGTTAATGCAATTTTTTTTTTTTAGAGGTGAACTTGTTAGCATGAATGACTCTTTAAATAAAGTCTATTAATTTATTTAATGGAGCCTACTCATATATAAAATTTGATTAAACCTTATTCAACCTCCTCTATAATTTTTTTTATACTGATCTAATAAGTTTAAAGCAACAAAAATAAACGGTTATTACTTTCCTACCTAAATAAAATAAAACTAGTATAATGAATAACAAAAATATATAGTAGTTTTAACTCTTTTTTTTTTTTTTTAGCAGAGATAGTAGTTTTAACTTAATCACATTAAAATAGCATAAATATTTCATTTTTTATTTTTAACTTAGTTAATTTAAAACATCAAATAATATATTTCACTTTTAAAGTTAATCACACTTTAGATCAAATTACCTCAATTTAGAGTCAATGGAAAAAATCTTTTAAAAAAATATTGGAAATTGATCTTAAATGGTACAATACTTATACAAAAATGAGCGAATTTTTGTTTATCTGAATTGAAATTGATATTTAAACAATAGGATTAAAAAAATTGTAATATATTCAATAAAAGAATATAACTTAAAACCTCAACTTAAAAATTGACTGTTAAAATATTGAAAAATAATTAAAATCTAGCTGTTAATGGTATAGTAACAGAAAAAAAAAAAAAAAAAAAGGCAAAAATTAACAACTTCACACAACTCCAAGTTAAACAACTTTTCACCTAAAAAATAGGCTTCATAACATTAAACAACTTTACTCTTTGGCCTAAATACTTCTCAGATAACTTTATAAAAATCTTAAATGAAAAGATAGTAGGAATATCTAAATCAATAAATAAAAATAGTGGAAAATATTTTAAATTAAAAAGAGGAAAATTACTATAAACAGAAAAAATATCAAACTATTTACAAATATAGAAAAATTTCAGTCTATCACTGATAGACGGTAATTTTTTTTATATTTGTAAATAGTTTGGCTAATTTTTTTATATTTAAAAATAACCCTTAAAAAGATTGTTTAAAAACCCTACAACAATAAAATGTACAAAAAAATTTTAAAATAGAAAAATAAGGAAAATTATTTGTACAAAATAGCAAAATTTTTAGATAGTACGTTGTGATAGACGCTGATAGAAGTTTATAACTGTTAGATGTTTATAGAAGTCTATCAATGTCTATCAGATTTTTTTTCTATTTTCTGTAAATAGTTTAATATTTTTTTATATGTAAAAATTTCTCTAAAATATAATTCAATTAGGAACAAAATGAAAGAAACAAGTGTCTTAGTTATGAGAGCTAAACATAAGTATGAGCATAATGATAAGAAAAAATACATCAAAATATAAATTTTAAAATTTTAAAATATTTGGACCTTTAAAAAAAATATGATTTTAAAACAACTCATTTTACTAATTATTTCAAAAAAAAAAAAAAAAAAGCTTTCACATCTAGATTTATCTATGCAAAATTTATACAAAAAGTACAAAATTGGTCTATACATGAAAATAAAAGTGGACAATATTTTAGAGTAAGTTTGAGTCGACTTTCTAAATAATTGAAAAAAAAGTATTTTTAAATATTTAGAAAATCAATCTAAACTGACCCAATCATTATTAAGTAGGAGTAGAACTAAAGGTTGGTATTTGATTGTAATACACAACAAATGGGCTCTCATGGTTGTGAACTCCTTCATATGTAGTAATCACATAGCTTGCATCCTCTCTATCTCTTTCCACCTTCTTCTTCACATAGCATCCTTCACTTGAACATTTATAGTAATTTCTGTACCCAAAACCATACTTTTATCAATCCATGTTGTATTTTATATAGTGTAATTGTTTTAAATGGCAAAATTGCTAAAAATATTTTAAAAAACAGCAAAATATTATCGTCTATTAGTGAGAGACATCGATAGACTACTGTCATCTATTATTGTCTATTAGTGATAAGTGTCTATCATTGTCATTGATAGACAGTGACATTTTTCTATATTTAAAAACAACACCCTTATATATATATATATACTCTACTTAAACCAAATTAAATCAAATATATGCATATGTCAAAATAAGCTTAGAGTTCAACGGTGATTGATATAGTTTGAGAGAAAGTTCGATTTCCCATCCAACAATTTTTGAGCTAAGCTCACTTACATTAGTTAATTGATGTTATAGTTTAGTATATGCAGCATCTTTATTCTAACTTAAGCTTGGTTATTCTCAATTAAATTTTAGATAATTTCAATACTTTTTATTTTTATCAAATTATGTTGTTATAATTATAAGTTTTAGCTTTAGTTTTAGGAAGGTATTTTATTAGTTTGTTTTTACTCTTTTTTTTAAAAAAAAATTTAGTACACGTGAAATATGAGAGATTTGAACCTCTGAACTTATAGCTAGTAGAAAAGGTGTGTTCACTTTGACACCGACCCTTTTAAAACTTTTTATATACATTATTTTTCTTAGAGATACATAATTTTTAATTGACCTAATTATAATTTCCTGATGTTTCTATTTTTTTTTCTTGTCTTAGTTTGGAATAGAATCGTAAGCTCCTTATTTTTATCATTAGTGAATACATAGATCCACACCATACTAGTCAAATATAGCTTAATTTGGATTAAAGTTATACTAAAATCAGACACATTTTGTTTCTTTTTTCATTCTGAGTTTCAAACTTTCCAAAGGTTTATTTTAGTTAATAAATTTTTAGAAAGTAAAATATTTTGATTTAATCAAACTTCAAAATGTGTCTATTTTAACTTGTGAAACTTAAAAAATAAACTAATCATTTTAGTTGTTATTATTTTGCAACCTAGAATCTTCCCACATAACATCCATTTATTTCTATATATTTTTAAAATTAAAATAGATATTTTTGGAGGAATTAATATGAAAAGTGTAAGAATAAATTTAAAATATTGAATAAGAAACCTTCAATAAAGATGAAAAGAAAATTTAATGAAAGAATGAGTTGAAAAAGACCCATATCTTCGGGTTTTTTTTTTTTTTTTTTTTTTTTTTTTTTTTTTTTTTTTTTTTTTTTTTTTTTAAGTAAAGGCCATGCCCCTTATTAATTAATCTTTCTTTAAAAAAAAACTTTAATTATTATAATAAATTATTATTATCAATTATTTTTTTAACTGAAAAAACTTTTGTAATCAATTATTACGTATGGTTATATATTATTTTTAAACTAAAACTAAAGTTAAAATAAAGAGAGAAATATTTTTCGTCCTTAGGTTGAAAATGTTACACTTTTAAATCTTTAAGTTTTGAGCTTAGTTTCAATTAGTCCTTAAATTTTAAAATGTTACAATTTTATCTTTGAGTTTTGAGTTTTGTTTAAATTTGGTCTTTAAGTTTCATGATTTACACTTTTAATTATAAAATTTCACTAAATATTCACGGTCTGTTTTTAATGTTAATGTCTATTAATTAATCTAAAAGGATTATGATTAATTAAGCTTCACTATTTTTCATCATTGTTATAAGGAGAACTTTTAAAAATAGAAAAATAAGAGAAACTATTTACACAAAATAACAAAATTTTTAGATAGTTGTGATAGACGCCGATAGATGTCTATCAGAGTCTATCAGTGATAGAAATGATAGAAGTCTATCATTAACAGATGTTGATAGAAATCTATCAATGTCTATCAGTGTTTTTTTTTTTTTTTTGCTATTTTATATAAATAGTTTTACATTTTTTCTATTTGTGAAAATTTTCCTTGTTATAATTAAATTTAAATTTTTACTTCAAAAGTATTTTAAATTAATTAATAGACATTAACGCCAAAGACTAAAACTGAGTATTTATTACAAAATTAGATATAAAAAGTGTAAAATTTAAATCTATGGATCAAATTGAAACAAAATTCAAATATGTTAAGGGTAAACTTATAACATTTTGAAACCTATGAACTAACTTGAAATCAAATTCAAAACTTAAGGACTAAAACCATATGATTTTGAAACTTAAAAAGTAATGGAAATTAGACTCAAAACTTAGAAAGCAAAAAAGTATTTTTCCCTAAAATAAATATTTTATTTCAATTATGCTCATGTGTCCTTTAAAGTAATTTGGCAAAGAATGAGAAATATAAAATAATGAAGCATGCTTATATCTACAATATCCCAAAGCGATAAGAACAAAAGTTGCTCCCACTAAACTCCAAAAATAAAAATAAAAATAAACATTGAGAAAAAAAAAAAAGTTGTACCCAACTCCTATATTAAATTTTTTATTCTTGCATTTTGGGTGAACATCATACCTATTTATTAAATAGGTCTAAATCCTTTTTTATAGGAAAATTTTTACGAATAAAAAAAAAATCAAATTATTTATAGAAAATAGAAAAAAAAAATACTATAGACTTCTATCAGCATTTATAAGTGATAGACTTCTATCATTTTTATTAGACAACTTCTATCCGCATCTATTACAACTATCTAAAAATTTTACTATTTTTTGTAAAGAGTTTTCCTTATTTTTCTATTTTTATAAATTCTTTTTTTATATCAATTTTTTATTTTATTTTAATCTCTAAAACTAAAATATTTGTTTTAATTTTAAAATTTTAAAATTTTGACGTTTTTCTGTTTATTTAATTTACATTTATATTTGATTAAAAACAGATACTAGATAAGGTAAATAAATAAAGTATGTGCTTATAATTTTTGTTCAAAGAAAGAAATAAAAGACAAGACCAACATATATATATTTTTCATCTTTTATATTTCAAACTTTAAAATCAATTATTCAACCTCCTATTTGATAAAATGTCTTTTTTAGTCCTCTACTTTTTATAAAGTTATGCTTAATTTCTCACTATTTCTTTATTATGTTTTTCTCTCCTTTCTCAAAACGTTTAAATTACAAAAAAAAAAAAAAAAAAAAAAAAATATAGATACTTAGATAAAGTAAATAAATAAAATCTCAGAAAATTTTTACAAATAGAAAAAATGTCAAACTATTTACAAAAAATAGCAAAAAAATCACTTATAGACATTAATAGACTTCTATCAGCATCTATCAGTGATAGACTTCTATCATTTCTATCACCGATAGACCCTGATAGGCTTCTATCATCATCTAAATTTTGCTATTTTGTGTAAATAGTTTCTTTTATTTTTTTATTTTTAAAAAGTTCCCTAAAATCTCCCTAAGATTTGAAAATGCTTTTAAAAAGTCAAAAAAAAAAAAAAAAAAAAAAAAAAAAAAAAAAACAGGATGAAACAAGTGTTTATTAGAAGCTTAAATTCAAGGGCAAAAAAATTTAAAAGCCTTCTACGATAAGACAGCACGATTATTCAAATATCCAATTGAACCAATCAAATTCAAGTGTTCAAAAGTTTATAAATATATGCTATAGTATACACCGAATTTTGTACCACAAAAAAAAAAATATATGTTGACTCTTTTTTTTTTTTTTTTTTTCACAAGTCTACTCTTTCTCCAAAACCAAATGTGAATCACACAATAAATATATATATATATATATTATCCAAAACTTTTTTTTAGTACTGTTTTTTGACTACTCTAGCCGCCTCCAACTTGTCTATGACAGCTGAATAAGACATCTAAAAATTACATGTCTAAATCAAAAGGAAACTAAATCATTCTTAAATTAATTTAGCTCAAATGATTAAGATATTGATAAATTTTGTTGATGTTGGAGTTTAAATTCCAACCCCTAAATTCGTTGTACTTTTCAGAAAAATTAAGTCTAATTATCTTTGGGTATATCATAATTTTTTTATTAAGATCGAAATTATGTTAATTTGAGCATATATAGTTCAACCAGTTATACCAAAGTTAAAAGTTTGATGTTCCATCCCAACGACATAGAAAAAAAAAAGCTTCCTTAAATATTTTTTGGGGTTTAATTATTTGATGTAATGAATTGATTTAATTACCTGGGATTTGGACTGTTTTTCACAGACTTTTTCCCATATTTCCTCCACTTGTAGCCATCATCCATAATCTCTTGCTCTGATTTGGTTCTGAATGCAACCCTACACCCCATTTCTCCCTCCCTTTTCTTATTCTCTTCATTTTTGCTTCTTCTGCAAAACACAAAGAGAAAAAAAAAAAAGACCTATTAGAAAAAAGAAAAAAAAAGCAAATTGAAGTTGGAAGGGGGGTTTGGATTTAGAGCTAATTAAGGTACTTGCATAGACGTTGACGCTCCCGATGAAACTACTACGCTAGATCCGCTATCGATTACAACAGAGCTGCCACTACTATCGACTCCAGCGATCTTTTCCGACGAAGTCATACTCGGAGAGGACGATGCGGCTTGGTCGACGTTATTGTTGTCGTCATCGCCGAACACGAGGAAATCGGAGAGCTCGAAATCGAAGAAGGAAGCGGGGTCGAGAATCGGAGGAAAATGAGTGTAATTAGGGTTAGGGTTAGGGTTTGAATCTTCATAAGGGAAGCTGGCCATTGGGATAATGGACTTGGTGTGAAAACAAGCAGCTGATTGTAAGGAGTGGATGAGTTTTTATAATAAAAGAATAAAGATTTTTTTTTATAATTATAATAAAAGATAAAAATAGATATATTTGCTTTCTTCTCTCTCTTTCATAGCAGCTTCCTATTAGGAAGATGCTTTGAAAGTTCTTCATTGGGACCACGTGGCTATCTAGAGTGAGTGTAGTGACGTCACCATTATGACGTATGTTGCTCACTTTATTGTACAATTATGGACCACTTTTCCTTCTTTTTTTTCTTAATTGAGAAATTTTTTCTTTAAGTACTACTTTAATTTTTATTTGTTCAATAACAAATTTTAAACTTTAAATTTGTCTTGTTTTCCCCTTGTATTGTTATACTTAATTAATAATTAAAAGTTTTCAATCTAACTAAGATAAAGAATATTTTAGGTGTAACAAATCAACTCTATGATGTGAACAATTTAATTATTTTAGTATGGTAAGAATTTGACAAGTCAGAATATTGGTAAAACTTAAAAAAAAAAAAAAACTATTTTGATTTGGAAGTAAAATAAGAAAATTAGAGTTGATTTAATTTTGAAATGGGTGAATCCTTTTAGAGCGCCAACTGCACACATTATTATTCTTCTTAAAAATCACTACTCATTATCATTATTTGTAGTTTATCAATTGTGAGGATCAGATGAAGTTATCATTTTCTTAGTTCAATAGTTATGAAGTGGATGGAACCATCGAACCTTGGTATTGTAATTTGGTATCTTTATCTATTTACAAATAACTTATTATATTATATTAATAGTTTCTACTAATGATGGAGTAAATTGATAATCTTAATAAAAGTATGAACACGATAATGGAACTTGTTGTCGTGTCTTTCTCAACAAGTCGCTCTGGGGATACATATGCGAAGATGAACTTATCTACAATATATATCACATCGGTGTGGTGTTGGAGCCACACACATGTCTAAGTCAGCAAATGAAGTGTTTGGTATGATTAAGCACCTATAATTGTATACCTCTTGAGGTGGTGTCTCGAGCTTATTTATAAAACCCATCACTTGGCACATACTCGAGATTTTCACACTGCTTGTAGTGTCAGAGTGGGTGAATGTCGAGATGACAATACATTGGCGACAGTCAGCTTGACTCGTCATTTTAGCGTTGGTTTTTACTGACAAACCTTCACATCATCTTTATTGCTAGTAATCAACTAATATCCCCATGCTGATATTGTTGTCTTTAGCCAAACCACTATAGAAACAAACATTAACCGCACTCCTTTGGTGTTCACTCAATTATTCAAGTCAAAGATTGAGTCGTTGATTTTCGAGAAAAATGCCGTTTTAGTTCCTAAATTTATAAGAATAGGTGCATAATTTCGTTCCTGTTGTTTCAAAATATAGTCCTTTAATTTTGATTATGAATTTATAAGAATAAGTTTAAAAGATACCTCATCGCTAATAGAAGCGTTAAAAATAAATAAAAGACTGACCGGATATTTTAGCTGTTTATGTGACTTGCTGAATGGACAAAATTATCCAAGTGGATTTTGTATTAAATAAATTGACATTCAAGTGCTGTTTTTATTGACTCATTGCCAGGTCCTTGCCCATGCTGCTTGCTGTTATATGCTTTTTCTTCAATTTCTTCATTTGATTTCTAGTTAGTGCGAGAAGGAAATTTCAGCTGGGCTGTTTAAAAAACCACAAAATGGCATACCTTAAGGTATTAACTAAGATCATAATCTTGCTATTTTACTCGAAATCCAGTCTTGGAATGTGGTTTATTATAGTATAATTTGCTGCTAATTTGTGGGCTAGAAAAGCTTCCATATTCACTTTCAATCAATTTGATTGTTAAAGTTCATTCCTAAAGAAGTAATTTTTTGTTGGATTAAGATACTATTTTAGATAACATTCTTCTTTTCTCTCTCTCTTTCATTATTTTTTTTTATTTTTTATTTTTTTGTTAAAATATCATTTTAGTTTCAGAAATTACTTACTTCCCATGACAACTTGTTTTATTTTTAACATTTTTACATAAATGATCATTTTTGGACCTTATGTTTGAAAAATGTCTTTAAATTTGAATTTTTCCAAGAAAGGTAGTGTTATTTTTGGACAAATTTATCATTTTTATTTTTATTTTTTTTATGTCAGAATTTATATGTATTTTTCATATTTTCAAAGTTTCCTTAATGATGGAGAGAGAAAGTGAATTTATGATGGAGAGAGAAAATACATTTAATATGATTTTCTTGAGAAAATATTTTTAATATTTTTTTTCCATTCTCAATTGGTGAAAGAAAATGTATTTAATATATTTTTTATTTTCCTTTTCAAGTATTTTATATGTGTTTTTCCTATTTTCAAAGTTCCCTAAATGATGGAGAGAGTAAGTGAATTTATGATGGAGAAAGAAAATACATTTAATATGATTTTCTTCTAATTTTCAATTGGAGAGAAAACCTTTTTAATATTTTTTTTTCCATTCTCAATTGGAGAGAGAAAATGTATTTAATATATATATATATTTTCATTTTCACATATCAATCATTTCTTTGATATTGTTTGTTATTATTTAACGTTTGTTTTTGGATATTACGTGATATATTCTACCGTTTATTTTGAGTTCTATTTGTCTTCATGTAATATTTCATTGTTTATTTGGTATATATCGGAGATATTCTGATATGTATGCACTTCTAATTAGGCAATGCTTATTGTGTGTTTGTAATATATTCACTGAATATCTGATATATATGTCACTCTAATGCAATTTTTATATGATGGTTTGTCTTAATTGAGTTTGTTTATTATAGTTCCTTGTTTATTTTGAGTTCATTTGTATTTTGCGTTATTATCTCATATATACTATAGTTTAGATTCTATCTAGCATGGTTTACAAATCTTAAATAAACTTAGTGTTCAACATATATTAGTGTATATATCATAAAATAGAAAGTCTCAATAAAAAGTTGAAGATATATATCACAGTATATATCGAAAAATTTCTCTATATATCGAAAATGATTATATACTTGCAAATATTCTAACCAATATATGAAATATACTAGTAAAATTGACTAAATTCTATTGAAGTAAATTTAATCGAAGCTCCCTAATGATTTTCAAATAAACAAAGTTATCTATCATGGTATATAAATCTCAAATGAATTTAATATTCAACAGATATTAGTGTATATATCATAAAACAGAAAGTATCAATAAAAAATTGACGGTGGCGATTGGTGACAAGTGCGAGATCTTGGCGGCGCGCGAGTTGGAGTGAGATCAGAGAAGTTTGGCCGGAAAAAATCGAAAAAAAACTCACCGTCGGTCGAAACTTGAACGGCGAGAACGGCGGATGACGTGTTGAACGATGGGAACGGCGTCGTCAACGGTGGTTGGGTGGCCTGAAGGAGGGAGGCGGCGGCCGAAAAGATGAGAGAGAGTGTTTTGTGAGAGAGATTGAAGAAAATGAAATGACTAGAGTTTTGAGAGAGAGATTGAAGAGACTGAGAATACAAGAATTTCTAGGCTATGCATGAGGGAGGGATACACAAAAACTTAGGTTTGTTTATTTAATTATTTATTTATTTATATAAAATGTAGGTGAAGATTAAATTAGAAATAACTATTGATATTAATGAAAATATGAAAGCAAGTTTTTTTTTTCTTTTTTTTTTTGTAAAAAATAGGATGTTTTAGACAACAATGTAAAATAGGCCTTATTTTAAGTCCTTTTATGTTGAAAACCCTTCATTTTTTTTAGCTTTGTTTTTGTATTTTACAATCTAACAATACAAGTGCTTGTGTATGAGTAGTTGACATTTTGAGCCAAACAATTCTTGTTTCCTCCTTTTTTTAGTCTGTTTTTTATGTATCTGTTTGTGTTCATATGTGTCATTTCAGGAAGGAATGGATTATGGGACACAATGATTATATCTATTGCAAATATCTCTTTGTTTTGATTTTAGAGTCTCAAAGATATATAAAAAATTGGAGTAAACTTTAGTAAGGCTATAGACTTAATTAAACATTATATGGGCTCAACAAGTAATTTTGAGTTTGTAGAGTCTTCTATTTATTTTGGTTCACAATTTTATCTTTTATAAGTTGATGAATGTGGTTTGTAGAGGGACTGATAGTCATATTTGTATTATGTGTAGAGAGACATTTTATCTTATACTTTCAAATTTGTTTAGAAATAAAATGGAAAAGAGAATTAGTTAATTGTTGTGTTTGCGAAAGTTACGTATTTTCTGAATAAAAACAAGATATACAATAGACATTTCATTCTATGCATATAGGTTGTGGAAGAGATAAATATTATTAGTTATCCACATGTGGAACTAAGATATGTGTGTATATATATGTGTGTGTAATTAAAAATGGTGGTTGGACATTGTCATTGAAAGCGTGACAAACATACATCGTACATTTAATGGCAGACATTGTCCATTATTGAACCCCTACAATAACATTTCCTTTGATGTTAGTCGTCTATCCAACATCGTACTCTGTTATTGTCAGACATTGATCGAAATTAAAGGCAAAATTTGTACTCTTTTATATCAAGAATCAATAAAACTCGGCAGTCGATGAAGAAATACAAATCTCCCAACCAAGATTCAATGGGCTTCTATCCTACCCTAAGCTAGAAAGGAACTTACTTGAGCCACCTATGGTGTGCCAAGATCAATCCATGAGTTTAATCAACCCAAATACAAGAAAATAGATGGAAATTAAGGAAAATTGCAGGTACAAAAATGGTATTGGAGGTTGAAAATCGGAGAAGAGATGAACCTTAAGTCAGCAAAAATACATTTATAGATGCAGGGGAGCGTCGTGGTGCTTCTACCCTTTACCGCCGCGAGCGATATATTGGAGTAAATCAAGAAATATATTGGAGTTTGGCTTTCGTCGACGTGTCGATATTTCAATTGATATTCCACGTTTTTGTAGGTTCAACATCAATATGAGAGGTGAATCGATATTTTCATAGAAAATCTACGAAACATAAAAAATAAGTAATAAGAGGTCCCAAATATGAATATTAGAAATGTTAACTTATTTAAAAATCATAATATGTTTATTTACTAATTTCAATTCATTTTTAAAAATTTTTGATTTTATAATTTTTTTCTAGAAATATCTATCAACATCAATATTTTTATTTAAATTTTCGTAAAATTTAGACCTCTATATTTTGATCGACATTCACATTTTAGACCTTTCATTACATTAAATAATAGTTTTACAAATGCACGATTTCTAAGAAGTGATAAGTCACTTTAAAATATATTTTTTTGGAGAATTAATCTTCTATATTTATGGAGAAAAAAAATAAAAATAAGTAGAATACTGAAGAGTAATGAGTTATGAAGTCTAAAGTGATGTGAACTTTGAAGCCCACCGAATAAAGAGTTAATAAGATATAAAATTGATATTTTTTAGTAATGGGACCTACCATTTCCTTGAGCCAAACGCATCCTAATACACTACTAAATAGTATACTGGTGATAGATCAATTTTTTTAAATGTCATAATTACAAATTATTTATTTGTGTGATATATTTGTAAATATAAATACCAATTTTGTCATCCACTATAGTGTTTCAACTAAAAATCGAGTAGTTATTGAATGAAACTTAAGTCTTTCGTAATTTAACCCCATCGATTTGATTATAATTTAGGTTGCTCTAATAAAACAAAACGTGATTAAAAGAAAAATAATAATAATAAACAAAACATGTGGATAGAAATAAGTGCTTTGCTATTTATTTATTTATTTATTATTATTATTATTATTATTTTAATTTGATAGCTGTACTTATAAAAGTGATATATATAATGAAAACAACCTATTTTGGCACTTAGCAACCACTCAAAACATTTAAAGGAAGAATGAAAGAAAATTTGGTCATATCTTTCCATAGGTATTCTCACTTAAAATATGTTTTATATTAATTATTAATTAAATGGATCTAAGAAAGATCACAACTTTTATCAAAGTTCAAGTGACAATTGTTTTTTCCAATGTATTTAAGTGACTATTTTATAAAATTTTAAGATGATTTTATACCGAAGTTAAGTGTTGTATCAATTTAAACTTTGAGCTAATAATAGTATCAATTTAAACTATGAACATACTTTTGTAAGTATATCAATTTACCTCGTCCATTACGTTTCATTTGAAAAAATCTCGTGTAAAACTTATAATGGTATCAATTAAAACTCTAAACTTTTGTAAATGAATCAATTTAAGCTCTTAATTAAAATTTCATTTGAGAATCATTCATGCATTTACTATAATCGTCCATTTTGTAAAACCGACATTTGAAAAAGTTTATACACGTTTGAGAATTAAATCATTGATGATTTTCAAAACTAATCATAATAAGGATCTAAATTGATTGACTTATGTAAATTTAAGAGTTTAATTAACTCAAATTATAAATTTTACTAATATAGTCGAATGAAATCTAGATCAAATGGTGTGAGTTGATGCACTTACAAAAATTTAGGGTTTAAATTGATACAATTATTAGTTCAGAATTTTTATTTATATACCTCCCAAAGTTTAAGGGTATAAATTGATATTTTCTTAAATTTTAAAAATTGTTATATCTTAGGAAAATTTTCACAAATAAAAAAATGTATTTATAAAAAGTATATATATAAAAAAACATTGATAGACTTCTATCAACATCTATCAGTGATAAATTTCTTCATTTCTATCACTGACAGACTCTGATGGATTTCTATAAGCATCTATCACAACTATTTAAAAATTTTACTATTTTATATAAATAGTTTTCCTTATTTTTTTATATTTAAAAATTCTCCCATATCTTATTAAATTTGAGATGAAATTGATTTATTTTATTAATTGTCGACAATACAAAAGAGAGGGTGCCAAATTTTGGTCAAAGAGTTACAATTTTAAATAAGGAAAAATAAAAGTTATAAATGGCAAAAATTGGTCAAAAGAAATGAAAGGTTGATAGTGTAGCACCCATATTGCAAGATGTTGGAGGACAAAAAGGCAATAAAATGTTTGATTTTCAAATGTAAGTTTTAGTGGATTTAGTGAGTGATGTGATGTTGGAAGAAGATTGGAAATATCCCAAAGGGCTAAGTGATAAGATTTCCCTTGAATTTCTCTATCATGCTTTCACAAGTCAATATATTTAAATAGATTTTTTGCACATTTTTTTTTTATAAATTATTTTTCTCAATTTAGATGGAAACTTCTGAGAAAATGAGCCACAAAACTATTTTTAGTGCAAACTATTAGGGTTGAGATTTAAATTTACGAAGTTATTAACATCTTAATCAATGAGTTATAAGCTTAGTAGTCGATAACACTAAGGTGAAGATCAAACCATTAATCTTTGAGATGATAATTAATGCCTTATCTATTAAAGATGTCTTCGGATTTGAGTGATTTTGAAAGGGTTAAAATCACTTTTGTTATTTTTAAAATTACTATGAGACATGTTTTGAATCATTCAAAACTAATTTTGATGTTATGAAAATTGCACTTAAAAGTGTAAAATTAATTTTGAGTGATTAAATATGTGGTTCAGTATAATTTTGAATACAATAAAAGTGATTTTTAACAATTTCAAAATCACTCCCAAACATGCATTAAGTTATGTTTGGATTTACTTTAAAAATCATTTTAGTCTGTCATAATTTTTTTAGAAAAATAAAATGAGACTTGACCACTAAATATTTTCTCTCTCTTATAAATACATGAATTGAGAAAATAAATGTTTTACTGAATGATCAAATGCGAGTTGATCTTAATCTTGAGCGGTGAGTCATGAACTCTTACTTGTGAGGGCATGTCTTTCGATTTACCTTATATAGTCGATTTAATGAACTACCATTTTAGAGACTTTACCAAATATAGAACTGGAAACATAAGTTTAACAAGATGAGATACGTTTATTTCCAGATATAGGAATAACATAGATGAGTATAGTTCCACACACACACACATATATATATATATATATATATATATATATATATATATATGTCGGTATTTATGTCCTAAAACATCGTAATTAATGATTATTATTTCATTATTTAGTTAATTTTATATGTAATGTTATATTATCCATTTTATGTAAAATTCAAGATTATTAGTGTGAACAGTATATAGTTGCCATATGAGTGAATCATGTTCAAGAAATAACTTAAAAAATCTATAGTATATGGATAAAGTTAGTTGTTTAATCTTGGTAAGATTACTAATATGACCTACTTTGTAATTGTCACAAATATTTAGACCAAAATTGTTTATGGTGGAATTATGTGAATGTGAATATCATATACAACGAGTTTATATAAGACTAGACCACAAATATTATCTCTCTTTATAAATCCTTTAATTGAAAAGATAAATATTTCATAGGACTTGATCTTAATATTAAGTGTGAGTCATAAATTTTTGTCTATGAAGATTTATCCTTTAATTTGCCTAGGTAAGCGTAACATTTCTATCTGATTCCATAAGTCTACTGTTTTAGAGACTTTAACTAAATACAGAGCTGCAAATATAATCTTATAAGATTGAAATTCACTTCTGCCCACCCGTGTACGTAAGTAGATGAGTTGATGAGGCATATATGGAGAAAAAAGTTTTCTCTTACAGATATCCCCAAAAAGCCCTTATGAGAAAAAATAATTGAAAGACATGAAAAGAAAAATGAAGAGAGCAAGAAAACCTAAGAGAATAAAAAAATGATTGGACTTGGCCAGGTGGTGGTTTTTGGTTCTCGGCCAGCCAAAAAAAGGAAAATAAACAAGATGGGTTTTTGGACGAGTCCAATCGTTTTCACATCATTTTAGAAAATTTTCATAAATAAAAAAAATGTCAAACTATTTATAGAAAATAATAAAAAAAATATTAATAGACATTGATAGATTTCTATCACTGCGTCTATCACAACTATCTAAAACTTTTACTATTTTGTGTAAATAATTTCTCTTATTTTTCTATTTTTAAAAATTTCCTTTTTTTTTTTTAATTTTCTCCTTCCCCTTTCTTCGTTTCATGCCCAATCCTCCTCTTTTTCTAAATCTTTAATGGCTTCTCTACAAAAAATTTCATCTTTGAACTTCAAACCCCCCTCACATCGTTCCAAGCTCGATTAGATCTGAAATTGAGACATTTGATTATGATTCAACTTAAAATTCAGTCATTGACACACAATTCGATCTTTCTGATCTTAGTTTCCTCTGCTTGAAACTAAGACACTTTTCAAAGGTTAGATGCAATGTTGGGAAGAGTTTGAAGTTCAAAGATGAGATCTTCTGCAAAGAAGCCATGAAAAATAAAGAATAAGAGGAGAATGGTTGTAGAACCATGAAAGGGGAAGGAAGGAAAAAAAAACAACTCTACCTAACATACAAATAATATAAAATTTAGTAAAAGTTGTACCTCATTCTTTCGTTAGTCAATTAATGGTCAGAATAACAAAAAAAAAAAACTATTTAAAAATATTTTTCAAATCTACAAAATAAAGTGTCTCTTTTGAAATTTCCGAGTTGAAAATCCAACTAAACTTTTATTATTATTGTTTGGAAATGGTAATTTATGTTAAACTTTATTTAAATTGAATTAGAAAGGTAAGAAATATTGGGAAAACATTTGCTACTCGTACATGGTGGCTTCACTGGCATTGACAGGGTAGTGCGAGGAAGCGTTTCATAAATTGCTTTTATTTTATTTCATTTTATGTTTTAAATAATAAATTGCTTCGTAACATCTAAATTTAAAAAGGAAATAATTAAAAACATTTCTGCCACCTGTCTATTTGAAGATGAGGCGAGCACGACCCCTCACGGGTACTTCCCCAATCATTATCAGTCAACCGTTTTAATTTTAAATTTATATATATATATATTAAGAAAATTACTATAAATAAAAAAATATCAAATTGATAGAAGTGAGAATTTTATCGCAGTCTACGATAGAATTCTATCTAGGTCTATCGCTGAGAAACAGTAAAATTTTTGTATATTTGTAAATAGTTTAACTTATTTTTCTATATTTGAAGACAACACTATATATTATATACAATTAAAAAATAAATGGAGTTAAGGAGAATTGTTATTTTCTTCTTTTTCCCTTAAGTAAATACCTATTTTATTTTTCAATTTTTTAGATACAACTCTTCGATTTAAGTATTCGTTAAGAGATATTAAGATAACAGAGTTGTAATTTATGTGCCGATAAGACACGACTTTTGGGTGCAATATGTTGATAAGTACATTTATTCATGTATTAATGTGACCCATGTATAAAAAGGCACTCTTCGAGTTTAATTGTTTGTTAATGTCTTTCAATATTTGGGACATGACTTTTCAAGTTTAGATGTCTGTTGAGATGTATTACAACAATAGACAAGGGCGGATTTAGTATAGGTCCAAGGGGGGCTGAGCCCCCCTCCCCCTCAACTTTATGCCCTTTACATATATATATATATAACCAACATAATATTAATACTATTAGCTAGCCTAGTGGTAAATCTATCTTCTAGCCCCCCTCCAGTCCTAGGTTCAAGCTTCACAAAACTTCTGGATCCGCAGACAATAGAGGTGCAATGCGTACCGAGGACATGTCTATTTATGTGTAGATGGTGTTTGGACAGGACATGTCTATTTATGTGTAGGTGGTGGTCAAACATCATATGAGTGCAATCATTCATAATACGGATGCGATCCATATATTAAAAAACCTTATAGACTTTAGGTGGTGGTGGTCACACATCGTCAAACTTCAATTTCATCAATCATCTTCTTAAATTTGTAGAACTATATAATTAAGTACTTAAATATTGTAGAATATAAAAATTAGAAATCACCCCTGAATTATGAGTATTATTACAATATAAACTCTCAAATTATAGGATGGTTAACGTTTAAAGTTAAACTTAATTTTGCTAACTCTGTCAAATTTGAAATGTACGATCATAACCTTTTAAAAGAAACTTAGTTCTTGAATCGATGTTAGAAAGAAATATCAACCTGATTAAAGGGAAAAAAAATCAATATAATTTGATCTTAGTTGGAAGATTTGTGGAAGTCTATGAGAATAATTCATCAAATTGAATTTTTGATAGTGTGATTATAAAACTCCAATATAGTTTAAGAGTTTTGACAATTTTTCTATTTTTTTTTAATTTTGAAGACTAAAATAGATCTTGAGGCAACTCCTACAATAAAACCTTATTACACACTAATAATAATTAAAATTTCCGTCCTTAAACTTTGAAATTTATGCCTATTTAATCTATAAACTCTTAAAATTATCTAAAAGTTCTTCAAACTTCTAATTTTGTGTCTAATAGATTTTGACAAATTATAATTTTTTTTAAAGATTTGTTAGAAATAAATTTACACTTTATAGATAATGTAACGAACTATTACTTGATTTTGTGATTAATAGATACATGGATTTTTCAAACGTAAACTAAGTTTGTGATTTTTAAATTTTAGGCACTATTTTGTAGATATTTGGTTTTTATTTGTTTATCTCTAATTTCCTTGCCTTGTTATCTACTTTTTATCAATGTTTTAAAAAATGAAGTCAAAATTTAAAATTTAAAAAAGTAGTTTTTAAAAATTTGTTTATATTTTTGAAATTTTGCTAAAAATTCAACATTTTTATTTAAGGCATGTTTACTTCCTAATAAACATAATCAATCAATGATAATATGAAAAGTGAGGCCCATTTAAATACGTTCCCAAAAAAAACTAGTTAACAATATTCTATGAATTATGAATAATAAAGAAAATCCATTAAGATTGCAACAATTTTGATTCAAAATAGTAAACATGACCTTAGAAAGATGCAAATAATTGTATGAATTTGAGAGAAAATATATTTAATTTTAAAAAACCAAACGATTGTCAAACGGTAGATTAGAGACTAAAACACAAATCTCAATGTTTGACGAAGAAACAAGGGAAAAAAAAATACATTTTTGGTTCATATGTTTTGGAGTTTTTTTTGTATGGATGACCCTTTTAGGAGGGTCTTTATAATTGATGATCTCCCTCACAAACGTATGAAATAAACCATCTGCTTACATCATATGTCATAAGACATTATGACATTTTTTATAACTTATTGCATTAGGGATGATCATGTTTTTGGTAGCCTAATGCGATGATCATCCTACCACCATTTTTATATTTTTTAGGAAAACCTAACAAACTGTGAGAAAAATGGGAAAACACAACAAACATTTCATAATGTATCACGTTAGGGATGACCATGTAGCCCTAACACGATAATCATCTCTATGCTATATTGATTTTTCTTACCCAAAAAATAACCAATTGTGAAAAAAAAGAAAAGAAAAACACAAAAAAAAAAAAAAAATCACAACAAAGATGGTCATCATGTTAGGGCTACGATACACATGACATCTTTACCGCGATATGTTAAAAAATGCGGTAATGCACTATGAGGTAAGCATAAAGTTAGATTTTATACATTTGTGGGTGGTGGGTCATCAATCATAAATACCCTTGTGAATAAGTTATTCGTACAAAAACTCATATGTTTTGGTCTAGTTTTTATTTGGTTCCTATGTTTCAAAATGTTGCACATTTAATTCTTAAATTTTGAGTTCGACTTCAATTTAGTTCTTAGGTTTCAAAATGTTACAATTTTACCCTTGAGATTTGAGTTTTGTTTCAGTTTGGTCCTAGGTTACAAGATTTACTCACTTAACTTCGATTTTTCATTAAATACTCACTTTCAATCACTGATATTAAAGTCTAATAATTAATTTAAATTAATTATGAAGTGAAACTTTTAATTTAATTTTAATAGTGATAAAAAATAGTTAAACCTAATCCATTAATAAATATTAACACTAAAGATAGAAAGTGAGTATTTAATAAAATTAAAGTTAAAAAGTATAAATATTAAAACTTATAAAACAAATTAAAATAAAACTAAAATATTTAGGATAAAATTATAATATTTTAAAATTTAGTGACAAGCTAAATATGTAACATTTTGAGATAGACTAAACAGAACAAAAACTCTAAACCAAAAAGATACTTTTCTCCAAGAAACAATAAAATAAAAAAAAAGCTCCGCTGGCGCCCTGGGATTTGGTTTGGCGAAGCCTCACATGACATTGCCTTTGTCAATCAATACACACAGACCGAATAAATGGAAAAGTAGAAACACACAAAGCGAAAGGATCACAACGAAGATTCAAGAACACCCACCTGAAAATTTTTTGGTTTGAAACTTTTTTCCAGTCATCACCATCTTCAATTGCCTTTCTTCCCCGCAAACCCACTTTTTATTTTCACTCATTTCACAGAAAAAGGCCCAAAAATTTGCTGTATATTGCAACTCTCTTATGATTTACCTTTACATTTTCTGTACCCATGGAAGTTTCTGCTACAAAAAGAAGGCTCCTCAAAGTCATCTTCCTCGGTGACAGTGGGTGAGCTTTATTTGTTTTGTTTTACCTTTGAATTTCGTTCCAATTTGCTGAATCTGTTTGAACATACATTGCTGTTTTGTTGAAATTTTCAGAGTTGGGAAGACCTCTTTGATGAATCGGTATCCTTTTGTCGACATTTGATAATTGATAATCGCATTTTGTTCTTCACTTAGTTTATGTCAGTGCTGAATTAAATAAATACTAAAAAGTGTTTGTTGAAATGTCTGAGAGAAATTTTGTTCGGTTTTGGTGTTGTGGACTTTTAACAACTGATTTAGATATGTGTATAAGAAGTTCAATCTACAGTATAAAGCAACGATTGGTGCTGACTTTATGACAAAGGAGCTACAGATTGATGACCAACTTGTCACATTGCAAGTGGGTAAACCATAGTTTATTATTATTATTTGCTGCTTTTTAACATTATGATCTAGTTAAGCAAATTTTCTGATATTTTAATGTGTTTGAAACAGGTTTGGGACACAGCAGGGCAGGAAAGGTTTCAGAGTCTAGGGGCTGCATTTTACAGAGGTGCAGATTGCTGTGTTTTTGTCTATGATGTGAATGTGGCCAAAACATTTGAATCACTTAGCAGTTGGCATGAGGAGTTTCTCAAGCAGGTTTGGCCATGTTTATGCATGATTTCTTGTATTTTTCAAGTGGTTTTGGCAAAATTTTGTACATCTCCCTAGATCTAGATCTCTAGGATAGCAAGTTTAGTCCATAAACTTTTAAATTTTTTCTGTTTAAAGGGATCGTGAATTTTAAAAATGGTTAAATAGGTCAAAGACCTACTTGACATAAATTTAAAACTTCATGGTCCTATTGAACACAAGATTGATATTCTTTTAGACATGTTATGAATCTAAATAGACATAATCCTAACAATTTAGGGAGCAAATTTGTAATTTAACCGTCTTTGTATTACTGTAAAAATTATGTTATTTTGAAATTTGTTAAGTGAGTTTGGTACTTATTGGGGGAAAAAATAGAAAATACTTTTCACTAAAGTCAACATGCTATATTTTCTTCTCTGATGTAGGACTTTTGCTGCTTTTTGTTTTCTTCTACAGAAATACATTCTCTTAAGTTTTCTTAATACATTAGTAGAAAATTTTGTTGTAAAACTTTACTAAAGTCAACATGCTGTACTTTTTCATACTTCTTCAATTATCGTCATTAATTTGCAGTTACCATACAGGAGAAGCATATGTATATGCTTTATCAAATAACCATCAAATACTTTTAAATGATTTCAACTCAAACCTGTTCTTGATAGTATATTTTCCTCCCGTTATTGATATCTAATTTTCCACTTTGTATTTTTCTTATGTTGGACAGGCAGGGCCAGCCGATCCGAAAGCATTCCCCTTCCTATTACTCGGGAACAAGATCGATGTAGACAACGGACGTAGCCGAGCCGTAAGGATTTTCAAATCTTTCTCTGAAACTATTGATAAAGTTATCCAAGAATCATATGAATCCTCCTTGAGTGCAGGTCTCAGAGAAAAAAGCAAGACAATGGTGTGATTCCAGGGGAAACATGCCATACTTTGAGACCTCAGCAAAAGAGGATTATAATGTCAATGAAGCATTTCTTTGCATTGCAAAAGCTGCATTAACCAATGAAGAAGAGCAGGACCAGTAAGTTTGAAAATTCTAATTTCCTTTATGATTGTATCTTGCATAACATAAATAGTGCCGACAAAGAATGAACTTCTTCATAAGCCACTTTTCGTACCTAGTTCTTCATGTTTGGTTTTACACTTTCGATATTTGAAACTCGATTTCGATATTTGAGGGATTAAAGACATGTTTAGAAGTGATTCTTAACCCGACAAAAGTGATTTTAACTATTTTAATTTATAAAATGATTATAATTAAAGTACTTACAGAAATTTTTTTCCAAAACATTCTTTGTAGAAGTTTCATCTGGGGAATAAAGAAAGAAAAAGTGAGTGATTAGGAACATGGATTGGATACAGATCTTAGAACTTACATTAAATGCTCCTTCATTTGCAGTTACTTTGAAAGCATCTCTGAGTCTGTTTCAGAAGTGGAGACAAGAGGAGGAGGAGGAGGCTGTGCTTGTTAATATTTGTTTCCTACAAATCAACAAACCTTAACATGAACTCTTTGATTGATTTGAAGTTTCCTGGTATAATAAATATGTTAGTTATTCTTTGAGGTATTTATTCCAATTTATGTAAATTAGTATTTATCCTGACATTTCCCTTTTCTTCTTGTGAACTTCTGAAAAGAATTGATTTAAGTTTGTAAAGAACCAATAAAATTCATTGGTTAAACTTCCATTAATCAAGAGAGGCGGGTTCATTTGTTGGGTCTTCAAGACCCTTTTCGAACCTCCATCAACTTTCAATTTGATATATATATATTTTTTTTCTTCTTCTCATGTCGAATAAGGTCTATTAGATAATGGTCTATTAATAAGTTCTATTCAATAATGGTTTATTAAAATCAAGTATGTCCTATCAACCTTAGGTTAGTATAATAAAGGTTGAACATAATATTTGCATTAAAATAATAATAATAAATGAACAAAACTTATTTTAATCGTGACATGAATTTAAGCATCTTTTTGAGAAAATGTTATGAATAGAATGATAATTCAAGGAGTGAATCTAATGAGTCCATGAAAGGTATTTACTTCTGCCTTGTCTAACTCGACTCAGTCTCTTAATCCTACGGGGGTTGGATTGTACAAAGCGAGATAGAGTTTGTGAATGGACACAAAATTAGTTGAAGCTCTTCCTCCATTGCCTTCACCAACAGATAGTCTAGTATGTTATTGATGACAAATTCTCTAATCCATGAATCATTCCCTCGCATCATCCAAATCTCATATTGACAATGACCCCTTTAGTCATTGAACTTGCAAACAGCTTCATAAAAGTTGCCATTAAAGCTCCCAATCCAATATCATAAACATAAATTAGTGGAAATTTATGGTCGTGGACTCGTGGAGGTCAAAACGACATACGACATTTATTGAAAGAAACGATATATATAAAAATTGAATAATATTAACAAACTGATTACACCTTAATAGATGTATACAAATTATAGTGTAAACAACACTCAAGATTTTGGAGAGATTCAATAGGTAGTCAAAGTACACTTACAAAGTGCTGTCTTGAAGACTTATTTGCTCTGCACAGGCTGCAAGCAGGCTACAACCATCATTTAAGCAAAGCAGGCTACTACCATCATTTAAGCAAGATACAACGATTAATTCTGGTAGAACAACAATCTAAAACTACTCGAATCTGAAAGAAATATTGGATACAAGATAAAAAAAAAAAAATGAAAGAAGAGAACTCAAATTAGAATGAGATAATCCAAGAAACAAGTTCTTACTCAATACCTCTACAAAAAAAATTTATTTTGTGACTTACCGAAATATCTATTGATATCGATATTTAATCGCTATATTCGATGATATATCTATATAAAATTGAAATCTCTATATCGATATCAATATTGAATCCATGTTATCTTATTAAGAGAACTCGAATCTTATCATTTCTTTGAAAGAAAAAGTGAAAAGGAACCACCCAAGTTCCCAACCATCGACGAAATAAGAGATAGACTAAACAACTGAAAAGGCCATCGTCACTTTCAAAAAAGGAAAAATCAGCGCCATGTCTATGGAACTTCAGTTGTATTTGAATTCAGGAATTAGAATCGGAAGTGAATGGCTTCTGAACCGGCATTTCCAGTTCTCCCTTTCAGATCGAAAAGCCGCTCATTCCGCTATTCTGTCGATGCCCAGACGCCGGCCAGCTGTTTCTCGTCGGCGGCTCACGCTTCCACCGCCGGTGGTTGCGGAGGCGAACAAGAGCTCGGTAACGGCGGAAACTCCGGTGAGAATAGTGGCGATTGTTGGTGAAGGAAGCATTAGTCCCTTGAAATCCACTCCCTGGGAAGAAGTCATGCTTCATACTGTCAGTGCTCTCAATTTCTTTATTTATTACACTTTTCAATGACTTTTTTTTTTTAATCTGGATTAGAGGACTCCGAAATATTATAATAATTCAACCCATGAATTTGTTTATTCCATTTTCAAGATTTAAAAATGGAGTTGGCTTTTGTGGTTTATTTACATTTGAAATGTCACACATTTGAAGCATGAAACTGAACTTGCCTATGAGAAAAATACAACTAATTATCAACAGAATTCTTTTCTTTTAGGTAGCATGTTGATGTGTCTGAAGAATTTTCATTCCTCATAGTCAAAAGGTAAAGACAATTGCAAGAAATGGTCATCGAGTGAAATCACAGTCTAAATCTCCCCAAAACTCTCAATCTCCTTTAGGATTCTTCCATTCCCATGTAGCCATATATGCTAAACAAAAGCAAAAGAAACGTTCTCATTTTTTGGAAGTGATAGTGAAGAAACACCTCCTCCATTGTATCATGATTTAGGAGCCTGAGTTATTTTATTTATTAATAATTTGAGTGTTGTGGCTAGCATGAATCTCAACTATTCTCATGTGACAACTACCCCCATCTTCTACACGATTTCGAGAGATCTGGCTCGGATAGGCTAAGTAGAATGAATTCTCCATCCCATGTGTTGAGATCTTCCAATGACTATGAACACTGAACACACCATTAAGGGCTAAAAGTGAATGAATTCCATTCCTTCTATAGTTGTCTTTTTGCAGTGCCTATCTCCATAAATGCTATAGGAGCTAATCCATCATAAATTATTACTGGGATTAGCTTCAGTTTTGTCAAGAAAAGGGAAGAAGAAGAAGACTTTAAGAAAAGAAGCATTCTCTGTATTTTGCAACCTCAAACTTTGCCTAATTATGATGGTTTTTGCCTGTTTTTATGATGTTCTTTATATAAACAGGCAAAACGACTAAAATGGATCGACGAAGGCTATGAAATGCACGTCTTTGCTGATCATTTCTGTAATGTAACTCATCAAGATACCGAAAACATTCAAATCATAAGCGAAGCAGATATTTTGATTGTTGTTGCTGTCACAAGTAAGGATTCAGTTTCATGGATAAGAGCGAACTGTGAAAACATCCAAAACATTATTTGCTTTGAATCTGCAGCTGAGTTGGTTAACAAATTAGGGGGGTTATCCTTTCCTACTGAAACCAAAGGAAATGTACTAGGAAACTTTTTTGGAAATTCTCAGCTGTTGAAGAAAAGAAAGAAATCTGATGAAGTAGTGCAGACTGTATTTGAAGCATGGGATCGTCAAAATTCGGACGATATAAGGTTCTGTTTGTTGGTTATAATCAATACGTATATAAAGCCTGTTCCTGTACTGAAAAATCTAAGATCAAAAGGTTTTTCTAGTCTAAACTGCATGGTAAAGAATTGTGGAAGGCAAATATTGAATTGCCTGATGGATGCTAATTGTAGGAAAGCTCTTCAATGCTTGAATCAATGCAGCCCAGTGGATCAAGTATGCAACTACAGGTGCATTGCTTCATATGAAAGTCCAAATCTTGAAGCATTTTCATTATGTGTGCTGCAAAAGCACAACTGTCTTGACTTGGATGCGAAAGTTCCCGAAAAGCCTTACGTGCCACCGATGGAGAGATTTCGAGGGAACGAGCTGTGCCACGAAATGGCAGAGGATCTTTTTGTTGGTTGGTTAGGGAATTTGAAGTGGAGTTGGCGTGTGGTAGCTGGCCAAAACCCTGCTTATGATCAGTTTCCATGTCAATACCAACTGTTTTACAGAGGGAAAGCGAGAGGATCGTTTTGGTACGAGCCGGTTTTCATGGTGAAAATATTGGAAGGAAAGATGGTGTGGAGGCGACGAAGATATCGAGTAAAGAGGGGAAAAACTGCAGGAACATTCTTGTTCAGTGTGCTGGATAATGGTGTTGTTTCAAATGAGTTTTGGAGCATTGTGGATGTATGTGATGATCTATCTTGGGGTTTGTTTCATTATAATGGCGCTGCTCGAGCTGCGGGACAGTCGTATACGGGCGCAGTTCTTGTTAGTCCAGATGGTGCATACCCTCAAGATGATCATCAAAAAGAGAGAGTTGTTGCTGCTTTGGAGAAATGTGGAATAAAAGAGTGGGAACTCTTTGCAGTTGATAACAGCTCTTGTTCAGATCCTCCTCTTGGAATTCCAGATGGTTCAACTTTACATTCCGTGATTCAGGTTAAGTTAAATTAACACAGATTTTATGAAATCTTTACTATTGGAAACCACACTAAAATAAATAAATAAAAATTATTTATAAAAAAAGCTTTGAGTTGATTATTATAGCCATCGGTTATTATAGTCTATAGGTTATAATAGTCCGTGTTTGAGATGTAGACTATTTTAATTTTGGTAGGAAATGATAAAACATTATATTAAAGAGGGAGAGAGATGATGAATGAGAAATAGTAAACATTGTAACAAAGAATGATTTCAAATAATATTACTGTAGTTAATTGTAGGTTATAAATTGTAGTAAACACCACTATTATTTGGAGCTCCAAACATGGATAACTTCAAGTTGGGGGTCCAAACAACTCCTAAAGTTTTCATTTTAATCTTTGAACTTAAGAAAATGAAAAAAAAGAGAACTATTTTAGTTCATAAAGTTTCACAATATTTCTTTTAGTCTCTAAACTTTTTTTTTTTTTTTTTTTAAAAAAAGATAACGATTGTGGTTCTTGATATATTATTTTGTCACTTAATATTTGCATATTCAATACTCGCCTTCAGTGTATGTGATTTGAACACGTATTTGTGTCAATACGTTAAATACTCAAATTCATATTATCCATTTCTTAAACAAATTAAAGGTGTGAGCATGCACATAATGATTATTTTTCTAAAGTTTAAGGTCTAAAGTAATCATTTTAAAAGTTCAAGGGTTTTCAACATAAATAGCCTTAAGATAAGGCACATTTTACGTTGTTGTTTAAAACATCTAATTTTTTTTTTTTAAAAAAAGTCTTATTGCTTTAATATTTTCACTAATATCAATGGTTATTTACAATTTAACCCTCACCTACATTTTATATATATAAATAAATAAACAAACCTAGGTTTTTGTGTATCCCTCCCTCATGCATAGCCTAGAAATTCGAGCATTTTCAATCTCTTCAATCTCTCTTTCAAAACTCTAGCCATTCCATCTTCTTCGATCTCTCTCTCAAGACACTCTCTCTCTCATCTTTCCGGCCGCCGCCTCACTCCCTCGAACAGCTCAACCACCGTCGACGACGCGGTTCTACCGTTTCAACACGTCGTCCGTCGTTCTCGCCGTTGAAGTTTCGGCCGCTGTCGTGGTTGCCGTTTAAGTTTCGGGTGCCGTCGTGGTCGCCGTTCAAGTTTCGGCCGCCGTTCCTGCCATTCAAGTTTTGACCGACGGTGAGTTTTTTTTCTCGATTTTTTCCGGCCAAACTTCTTCGATCTCACTCCAACTCGCACGCCACCAAGATCTCGCACATGTCACCAATTGCCATCGTCGTCGTGGATTTAGATGTACTGTGATATATATTTTCAATTTTTTATTGAGACTTTTCTGGTTTATGATATATACACTAATATATGGTGAACATTAAGTTCATTTGAGATTTATAATCATGTTAGATAGAATCTAAACTATAGTATATATGAGATAATAACGCAAAATACAATGAACTCAAAATAAACAAGGAACTATAATAGATAAACTCAAATAAGACAAACCATCATATAAAAATTGCATTAGAGTGACATATATATCAGACATTCGGTGAATATATTACAAGCATACATAAGCGTTGCCTAATTAGAAATGCATACATATCAGAATACCTCAAATATATACCAAATAAACAATAGAATATTACATGAAAACAAATAGAACTCAAAATAAACGGTGAAATATATCACATAATATCAAAAAGCAAACGTTAACTAACAAACAAACCAATCAAGAAATGATTAATACGTGAAAAGGAAAATAAAAAGATATAAATACATTTTCTCTCTCCAATTGAGAATTAAAAAAAATATTAAAATATTTTCTCTCCAATTGAAATGAGAAGAAAATCATATAAACGCATTTTCTCTTCCCATCATAAATTCACTTCTCTCTCTATCATTAAGGAAACTTTGAAAATATGAAAAATAATATTAAAATTTTTTTTTCTCCAATTGAAAATGAGAAGAAAATCATATATTAAATGCATTTTCTCTCTCCATCATAAATTCACTTTTTCTCTCCATCATTAAAGTAACTTTGAAAATATGAAAAATACATATAAAATTCGGACATAAAAAAAAATAAAAAAGGGTAAATTTGTCCAAAAATAACACTAAAAGCCTTTCTTGAAAAAATTGAAATTTAAAGACATTTTTTGAAATATAGGGCCCAAAGATGATCATTTATGTAAAAATCTCAAAGTTCAAATACTAAATAAATCGAGGGTCTTTATTACATAGATAGAGCATAATTAAGGCTAATATTCTAAGAATAGCCACAATTCTCTATTTATTACGGTAGTAGGCAATAAATGAAGGTAAACTTATATTAGCTTGACTCAATTAACTTAATAAAAATCCAATCAAGGAACGTGAGCGGTTATTATTAGGGTTGTTTTCAAATATAGAAAAATGAGTCAAATTATTTATAACTTAGAAAATTTTTACTGTCTATCGTGCTCTATTGCTGATAGACAATGAAATTTTTCTATATTGGTAAATAGTTTGATATTGTTTCTGTTCATAGTAATTTTCTTTACCAATAAGGGTTTTTTTTCAGTTTAAAAAATTTGGAATACCGAACTGGCTCTTTTTCAAGTATAAAATTGAAACGCTGTCTATAAAATTGACCACTTTTAAGACAATTTGTCAAAGGAGGTGCAATACACTAAAGTGTCTGATAAATTTTTCTATACACAGAAGCTAACCCTAAAAAACATTAAATGATCTTTTGAGTTTTGCTATATACTAAAATGTCTTCCAAATAAACAATCATTTTTTTTTAAATAAGGTCAAACTTAGTTCACGAGGTGCATAAATGTGTTAAGAGTGTTTGAAATATCAAATGACATAACAAACCATTCATGTAATCTTTCGTTTGTTTTAAATGTTGTCTTCCACTCGTCTCTTGATCAAATACATATTTGATGGTACTCACTTTTTAGATCGATTTTAAAAAAGCATTGAGCTCTCCCTAATTGGTCGAAAAGATTTGTCCAACGAGGTATAAGAAAGGGATGCTAAGTAGTAATCTTGTTTATTGCTCTACCATCAATGCATATGCGTTAAGATCCATCCTTTTTTGGGGCAAATAATCTTGGAAACAAACGAGGACTTAAGGCTTGGTTGAATGTGGTTTTGTCAATAAATGATTGCACTTCCTCTTCTAGTATTTTGTATTCTTTAGGAGTCATCCTATAATGTGATAGATATATTACACAAAGGTGGTAATTTGTTTGGGTCTTCCAAGATAAGAGGAAATTCTTTAAGGAGATTTGTAATGGAGTTGTCTTATATATTCAAATTTGTAGATTATGTGATTTCTTTGAAAATTAGAGCCAAGTTCCATTGAATTTTGTAGAAGAAAATGTCTTCCTTTGATGATGGAGTTAGTATATTCATCTTTATTTTTTTTTTTCAAGAATAATTTTGAAATTGTTAAAATAACTTTTATCATGTTTAAAATCACTCCGAAACATGTATTTAATTACTCAATCATTTCAATGCTTAATTTTACTCTTCTAAATGCATTTTTTTTTCATACTATTAAAATTGACTTTGAATTGTTAAAAACATTTTCCAAGTGATTCGAAAATGACAAAAATGATTTTAAGCATTTTATAATCAATTCCAAATAAGATGGTTATAGATGAAAAGATGGTGCATATTTACCAGCTTTTTGGATACCATATTTTCACTACTTCTACTATTAATTGACTGTACTAAATTTAAGATTTATTGAAAGTACACAGAAATTAAATATTTTGGAATGTCTTGAATATGTTATCTGGCACTTCGAATGACCAAACACGACCTCGAAACCTAAATTGTATATATATTACATGTAGTTTAAGTTTTTTTGCCTAGGATTAAGAGAGGTACCATATATAAATCATCTAATTGCGTTGCTGCCTCAGTATTTGTATTTTTTCTTTTATTCTCCTTAAAATAAAAAATATCTCTCCCTCTATCTATGGATGTAGCTAACACGCTGTTAGTGAACTACGTAAATTTCTATGTCATTCTTTATTGTTTACACTTTCTTTACTTGTCAATTTTGTTTTTATCACAACAATACATTTGAAAAATATTAGACTAAAATTGAACTTCTCCCAATATAAAAAGACCAAATGATATTTTAACTTAAAAAAGAGGGAAAAAAAGAGAAGATTTTTGAAAGAATAGCCACAGAAATGGATAATTTAATAGATGCCATATAATATGAAAAAATGGTTCAAACCAATAATTATAGCTCCATCGAAGTAAGTTTATACTATCCACCTTCAAGATAGAAAAACTTTGTTATAGATAGCCCGTTTGAGGGGCTAAATGAAAATGAACCCAAGGTTAAAAAAAAAAAAAAAAAAAACGAATTTTGGCGTTTTGCTTGTGTTAGCGCCATGTAAAATTACTACTTTGACCTAAGAATGCAACATCAAGATTTTCGCTCACGCTTCTCGCTCCTTACTCCTTATATCCTATCTCTCAATTCGCTTTTCTATGATTAGAAATCTTCTCGCTTCTCGCTTCTCGTTCCTTTTATCTTTCTTCTCAATTCGATTTTCTATGGTCAGAAATCTTCCCGCTCCTCACTCTCCTTGTTTTTCAAAAAAGAAAATTGCAGATTGAGTCGAAGAAAAACTGAGGAATCAATTGAAAAAGAAGAATCAAAGAATCAATTAAAGAAACATTGATATGAAGAAGAAGAATCGAAGAACCAATTGAACAAAAAGTTGTAGGTTAAAGAAGAAGAATAAAAGAATCGATTAGATTAAAAAAAAACTGCAAACTAGATTTAAAAAAAAAAGGAAAAAAGGAAAAAAAACTGCAAACCTAAGAAGGAAGAAGCGTGCAATCAGAGAAGACCAAAATTCATTAATTTTTAAAATTGGGGCTAATTTTTACAATTTTTCCCCCAGACAAAGATTTATTCTCCACCTACACATCTTCAAAAAAAAAAAGAAAAAAAGAAAAAGAAAAAAAGAAAAAAAATATATATATATCCGGATTGGGTGTTGGATTGAATTACATGTTACAAGTTACAGGACATAGCAGGCTATTTGCAGTAGCCATGGACGCGAAAAGCTCCTCCTTAGCTTCTTCAGGTTATCTCTTTTTCCTACAACATATAGTTTGTGCATGTAAAAATGTACTTTGATGAAGTTCCTTTGCTTTTAGATTCTGACATTTTGCTTCACTAGTTTTCAATTTCATCTTCCCCTTTCGCTCTGGAACTCCCGGGCTCCAATTTTCTTCTCGTTTTTTTTTTTTTTTTTTTTTTTTTTTTTTTTTTTTTTTTAACATTGTGCATGTCTTTTGTTTCGTTCAGAAGAATTGATTCCAATTTTCTTCTCAGTTTATGTCTTCAACTCACTTTTACAACACAGCAGTGATTATTTTCTGCTGTAAAATATGTTGTTATTTTGAACGGTAAACTGAAATTTCCTCCAGTTGATTCAAGAAAAGTCTTCGCATCTGTCAGCATGAAGGAAGAAAAGCCGTTTGATTTTTTGCGAACTGTATTTGGTAAGCTAAATCTTCTATTTCCGAAGGGAATTTTAGTTATTTGCTTGTAGGATGAGCATTGTCTCACTCTCAATTGCTTCTATTCTTTTGTAACTTTTACCGATCTTTTAGAAGGTGGGAAAAATTTGAATTTATCAGTATGATTAATATTCTTATCTTGAAATATGTAGTTTTACAAGATCTATAGTAGGAAACAAGGTTAAGAAGTTATGTTGTTGCCTTGAAGTCAGATGAAAGTACTGATTGAGAGACTTGTAAAATCCCATTTGCTTGCTGAATTGTGCTATATTTGTGCTCGTGGAATATGAAAATTGATTAATCTACACTTATGTGTTGTTATTATTTTGTCTATGTTGGTATTTGACTAAACTCCGTTAAATAGGTCTTAATTTTGAGCAATGAGCCATGAAACAGAGACGGTCATGTCTATCTGAAAAAAGATGATGCAATTATTTCTCTTAAACTTTATTAAAAGGAATTTTCTGAAACCAAATATATGCATGGAAGGGGATATGGCCCGATTGGATTTTGAATGCAAGTGATACGAGATCTGTAGATTGTTTCTTTTCATCATTTATCTTTTTTAGTTTCCCTTTTTTTGGGTGGGATATTGTGAGGATGATGCCATTAGGGATAGCATAATAGCATATAGGCTGCTAATTCAGAGCACATTACAGCTGATGTCTTGTTTTCTTACTTCTTGATCCTTGATCTATCATTTGTCTACTATTTTCACGCATGAAGTTTCTAATATATTCCGGAATTTTGCAGAGGGTGTCATAGCAGGAGGTACAGCGGGTGTGGTTGTTGAGACAGCTTTGTACCCCATTGATACAATAAAGACTCGGCTACAGGCATGAACTTTACTGACGAATATATATGTGCAGTGTTTTAGTGGCTGGATACTAGGGATTATAAAATCATATTATAAGGCTACAACCTACTTGCTACAGGGATTCCTGCTAAAAGAAATAATTAACAAATTAACAAATCCTGACTCTTAAGACAGTTGCTGGTACTGAATTAGTTCCATACGCAACATAAATTTGAACCTCTTCCAAAACTATCGAACCATTTGTTTACCTTTCATTTTTGTTTGTTTGGTTGTCTATGTATTATTCTGTTGTTATTATTTAGTTATTTATTTTGAGATGGTGAAGGCATGGTTGAATCTACTATATTGATTGCCTGGGGATGCAGATTTAGGTCTAATGGAAAGTGTTCTTGGTCAAAGATAATTTCATTATATGTGTCATAGTTTATCCTTTAGGATAGTTGCTGAACTTTTTCACTGGAAATTCATTACAGGCTATGCGTGGAGGAGGACAGATAGTATTGAAGGGGCTTTATGCTGGTTTGGGTGGAAACATTGTGGGGTGCTGCGTAAGTACCTTCTAAAGGGTATTAATTCCAATTAACTTTAATATTTTTAGCATCAAATTGTTATGGTTCACGTCATTGATATAACTTCCATTTTATGCTATTGATTCTACAAGCATGATGATTATTCTTTACTGGGAACAATTTTCATCACCACATATCATTTCTCATGATCCAAATTCTAAGTTCAATTAGTGTACTGCACATATCAGGACTTGTTGGGTCATACTATGATTTTCAAAATCCCTGACCAGCTATTCTTATAAAGATTGTGAGGTCCCTTGATTATTCCAATGTGGAATCCTTAACATGCACCCTCAAGATGGTGTCTCTTTGTGTTCATCATTATTGGATTGACTCAGTTTGTGTTTTTGGACCGAATACCCGTTTGGGCTTCATGGACTCTAATAACATGTTAGATAAATGAGGTTCCATCTCAAAACCAATTGGCAATAAGAGGTGTAGCCCATCTATCTTATAAACATTGTGAGGTCCTTTGATTTTTTCAATGTGGGATTCTCAACATTCTCCCTTAAGATGGTGCCTCTTTTGGGTTCACAATTCTTGGATCAGATCCCAATTTCTATTTTTCTTGACCGAATGTCCGTTTGGACTTCATGAGCTCTGATACCATATTATATAACATGATTTTCCGTGACTCCGTCTCAAAACCAATTGGTAATGGGAATAGTAACCCATCTATCTTATGAAAAGTGTGAGGTCCTTTGATTTTTTCGATGTGGGATTCTCAACACTTCTACCTCTAATTCTAACTAAAGATCCTTTTGTTGATTAAGATTGAAAATAGCTAGGACCAAGAATGTGAAAATGGAGTTGCTTTAGCTTTGTTGTTTTGTGATCTACTTGCTTCTCTTCATATGGTCCTGTTATCTTTACCTGAAGAGATCCATAAGAAAGCATTCATACCTCCGTTGTCGGTCACTAAGTGTTTTCAGAAAAAATTTGCTGGATAATATTACTATTGGAAATAGATGTAACTAAATATATATACACTTTTTCCGGGATATATTTTAATGAATTTACTATTTACCAATTTTCATCACCCCTAGAAAATATTTTAGAATTTTAATTTCTTGGTGCTTGGTTCATGGTTATTCAATAAATATTCTGTATTTGCAGGGCTTCTGCTTTATTTGTTGGCGTGTATGAACCTACCAAGCAGAAATTGCTAAGGACTTTTCCTGAAAACCTTAGTGCTCTAGCCCATTTTGTAAGTGCTTAACAATGTTCTATAATTGTCATCACAGAAAAAAGAAACCTTAAATTTGTAGAACACGATTGGCTAGACTATGCGACACACCAAATTGATTAAAAGTCTGAATACATTTTTTTTTAAGTTTGCCTTAATTGTCTCTTTATTATATTATTCGACGTTGGAGTTTTTACGTAGCACAGTACAATGGAAATTCAACTACTCTTTTTGATAGGATGATTTCCTATGCTCATCCTACGGAAATTGCCTTACATCGCCAGTGAAATGAGGATGATATATATTTCCATACTCTACTTGGTTACTTAATTATAAGGCTTATAGTTGTACAAATAGTTAAGTTTTGGTTGCTGCATATTGCAGACGGCTGGTGCAATAGGAGGTATTGCTGCTTCTCTCATTCGTGTTCCAACAGAGGTAAATAAATGCGTGTGCATATGCACATATGTATTCCAATGATTTTAGTTCATGACCAAATGATGCAACCTAGGTTGTTAAACAACGGATGCAAACTGGACAATTTGCATCAGCTCCGGATGCCGTGCGCCTAATTGCAACAAAAGAAGGTTTTAAAGGACTCTATGCAGTGTGTAACCCTCCTTTCTCTATAACACCTTTAGATATTTCTACTGTAGTGATATTTATTTGTTTATTTAAGTGGAAGTCTAAAATTTAGGAGAATTTTTAAAATTAGAAAAATAAGAGAAACTATTTACACAAAATAGCAAATTTTTTAAATAATTGTGATAGACGCTGATAAAAGTCTATCAGGGTCTATCAGTAATAGAAAGAAGTCTATCACTGATAGATACTGATAGAAGTCTAACCATATCTATCAGTGTTTTTTTTTTTTTTTTGTTATTTTTGTAAATAGTTTGACATTTTTTCTATTTGTGAAAATTTTCCTAAAATTTTAAAATGAAGAATAGATACAAAAGAATACTTAGGGAACGGATATATACCAAAAAAGAGAAAATATTAGAAGAAATTTCATCTACTTCATTAACTAGTAAAAAAAGAAATTATATTTGTTCAAGCTTTTTTTACTGAAAATACGTGACAAAGACCTTTATTTGTCACTGAACCAAAGAGAAAAATGGGACAAACTCAAACCTTAGTAAATTGAGAATGTAGGTGAAAGAATAAAAAATCTAAAAAGACTCGGCTCAATTGTTGGCACATCATTCACCAAAGACAGATAAGGTCTTTTCCTTTACAGGGCTGTAACGGGAAGGGACAACTTTGTAGGGATGGTTCAATTTCAGGATTTAATAAAGGATGTGAAGAAGATATTTATGTTTCTCTTTAGGCTGAGTGGAAAAGCCTTTTGGTAATTACACTATTAGTCTTCTTTTACTTGACGGAGCCCTTTTGTGTAGGATGACTATCTTTTTGTATGCCTATGTACTATTTCATTTTTTTTTATCAATGAATGTGGTTTTTCATAAAAGAAAAAAAAGACGTGAAGAGGACTGAATTAATCCAAGGACTGATTACTGGTAGTTTGAAGTTCTTGACTCTAGGAAGTTTGCTAATCTTGGAGGGCCTGGGATTGACAGGGAAATCATTTCTTATTTCCAGTCGCTTTATACTAGAATTCTAATCCTAAAATGAAACAAAAAAGTTTAGTCTTAAATGGATACCATTTGAAGAAAAGATTCCAATTGGAAATTAGTGAAGGAGCGAAATTCATCATGGGTTTGTCTAGTAGTAAAAAAGGGCTATAGGTTTAATAAAAGATTAAGAGGGAATGTATTCAATCCATAGTGACCAGTGACCACATACTTGGGATTTAATATCCTACGAGTTTCTTTAACACTCAAATGTTGTAGGATAAGGCAGGTTGTCCTGTGAGATTAGTCGAGGTATGTGCAAGCTGACTCTGACACTCACACACACACACACACACACACATATATATATATAAAGAAAATCAGTGAAGGAGGGGAAGAAAAAAATTTGGACGAGTTTCTTCCAAAAGAAAATTCTGTTAATGATCTTTTGAATTGGATTTAAAATAGCAAATAAGTGAATACATATTTATACTCTATTAGATTGCGTTCTTCTGTCTAAGTATTGTATGAAGGTTTTTCCATTTCTTTTTGGACATTGTAAGCGAGTTGTCTTACTTTATAAAGGTGTGATACTCTTGATACCCGTGAGATCAGATTTATAATGTCTGAGATTTTCATGCTAAGAAGTGAGTTTTTGAATAAGTTCACAATGATTTTGCCCCATGACATTATAAAAAACTTCTTTTTGATTCATGTATGTGTTGAGTTTAGTAATGACCCTTTTTGGTTTTGTGAAGTTCTTAATATTGCCAGTAAAGTCTCTTGAACTTTCCCTTGGTTATCTCATTGTAGGGATATGGATCTTTTCTATTGAGAGATCTGCCTTTTGATGCAATTCAATTTTGCATTTATGAGCAGCTACGAATAGGTTATAAGTTGGCGGTAAGCCTTTTTCTCATTCTGTTGAAATTGATATTATAAATTATAAATTCATTATATAACATTCATTCAAGTTGTTCCCTTAGAGTAATGATGTTGCATGAGTTGGAAAGTCTCACCATTTCACTTACTGTAAATGTTCCATTTCTCTCCGTGGGCTTATTCTTATTCAGTCCCTTTTCTTCTCTCTTTTTTAATAATTTGAAATTTAAGCAAATTATTGTCACAAGATGTTATGGGTGCAGTATAATTTTCCTCGGTTAATAATGGGGCCAAAAAGCTAAATTGAAAATGTCCGAACTCTTACTCGATGGGAGTTTCTATTGTTTTACTTTTAACCTATTTTCCATCAGGCAAAGCGGGACTTGAATGATCCTGAAAATGCTATTATTGGAGCTTTTGCAGGTAATTACTGTCAGGACTCTGTAGTTTTGCATTTATTTAGATATCAATACTTTAACAAGATAATAGTACTGTTATTTTTATTTCTGTATTTTAGATTTTTCTTGGACTACTCTTTGATTTGCTTAGTATTCCATCTTTTTTTCACAAGAAACACGAGATTAGCGAATGCACTAAGATGCTTGATATTTTCTTGAAGAAAAAAAAATTTGTTTGTGCAGCCTAGACAATTGCTCAATAAAAATGTGTCATGTGGCAAATATTTTCTTTTTTAAAAAAATTGAATTGTTTTTAATTTCTTTTATGTGTAACAAGGGATGGATGCAATCTGCACCTAATTATTGTCCCTATTTTGAATTTGAATAGGCCCTGTAGACTTGCCGCTATAATTAAAATGTTAAATTAAGGCTGGAGTGTTTCCTGTAGTAGCTTATTTTTTGGAACATTGTGAAGCTGGGACTGGTATCAATGGGAGTAACAATTACAGAGAACGCTCAAATTGACATGAAACGTTAAGTCTAGGATCTAAGTTAGCGAACATCGGCCTCCGCAGTATACAAGTTCTCTCCCCCATAAAAGAAAAAAAGGCTAATCCTATCGGAACTTATCAAAATCTTACATTCTGAAATCAAAGATACAAACACTGTGGACAAAACAGGCAGCGATTTTATCGCCCTTCTTGTTCCAGCAAATTTAATTATCTCCCATTAACGGTACAGTTTTAACAATCTTGCCTACCTTCAATGACATCTGTGGATGATTATCAGAGATTTGCTGGCCAAGTGCTCACGATTTGGGCTGAATACAACAGAATATACAGGGTCCCTATCCATTAACGAGATGAGTTTCCGAGTTCTACATCCCACAACTTCACTGTTCAATCAAATGATGCACTAGCCAACACTAACTACTAGACATCTTTTGTAAAGGTCCTAAGGGTTTAGGAATGTAAAATCTTAGATCGGTGTCATTATCACTCAACTTAGCTTCCAGTCTCCAAATACTCAAGCCCTTTCTATACAACTGTAACTAGAGCACCAGGTGGAACAAAATTGCCATCAATAGAACACTAGTTAATGCCAGCTTCATATTTTGTAAAGGTCCTAAGGGTTTAGGAATGTAAAATCTTAGATCGGTGTCATTATCACTCAACTTAGCTTCCAGTCTCCAAATACTCAAGCCCTTTCTATACAACTGTAACTAGAGCACCAGGTGGAACAAAATTGCCATCAATAGAACACTAGTTAATGCCAGCTTCATATCCTAAAGCAAAGGCTGAATATAGAAAACCTGATTCCTGAAGGTACCGGGAGATGAGGAAATTCAATTCAATGGAAGTGATGGACATCATGGCAGCAGAATGCTGTCTGAAGTAAGAGAGGTAAACGATCATGAGAGCGAGTGCGAGGAGATGAAAGTGAGATTTTTCACTAGGAGCACTTGTTTCCGGTGGTGGCTTATTTGGTTCCTGAAATCAAGGCAAAGCGCTATGACTATCTCTTACTTATTTTCTTAAATGCCTTTTTAAGCTTAAAATTTCCCTAAAATTCTGATAAGCATCGAAACCATTATTATGTCATCATTTTATAAAGCTCAATGCAAGCGCAAGTTTTATTTATTTAGGATCATTTTTGGGTGCATTATATATAAAAGTAAACAAAGAAGGGAACATAAGGATTTTTGCTTTTAGGGCTAGTAAATTACAATTATGTAATTAATAAAGAAGAGAAAACACTTGTGCTTCTGCATTTAGGGTTAGTAAAATTTCTTTATTTCTTTTAATTAATGAAGAAGCCTGGCGAGGCACTACATCTGCGCCTAGTGTCTAGGTGTGTGCCTATTCATTTCTATTACTGGTGCACATGAATAATTGACATTTCTTTAACTTGAGATCTAATTCATTTACTGAATTGCTGGTATTTGACCTATGTAGCAGTTACCAAGTTTTGAATAGTTTGTTGCCTGTACAAGTTACAAACATTCATTTGCTTACTTTTGATTATTACATAGGTGCATTAACTGGAGCTATAACCACTCCACTTGACGTCATTAAGACAAGATTAATGGTTCAGGTAAGAGAATCTTCTCTTCCGTATTTTGATAGTATTTGCCTTCTTACAGTTACTTCAGTTAATTGGCATATGATGTGTGAATTATAATTTTTATTTTATATATCAGATTCAATCTAAAATTGGTTTATTTTCTTTATTTCTACGTTATTTTCTTTCTGGTTTTATTGAAGGGATCTGGAAATCAGTATAAGGGAATTATTGACTGTGTCCAAACGATTGTTAGGGAGGAAGTTTTTAATTGGCTAGAAACACTTTTCATTATCCAAAATCATCTTACCATGCAAATGATGTTTAGGGATCCAAGTGGAATGAAATTTTCATTTCTTTGGAATCTCTTCATCTTTTAGCATGTTATTTAGGTGATTAAAACGAGGTAGCAAGAGGCTTCTACATGAAAAGTTGTGTTCAGATATTAAATTCATGCAGGGCATCGGTCCTCGAGTACTATGGATAGGCATTGGGGGTTCCATTTTTTTCGGAGTCCTTGAAAGCACAAAACGGGTACTAGCAGAGAGGCGTCCGAGTGCCCGTAAAGACCTGAAACAAGAGTAACACATTCTCTAACTCTTCTAAAATCTATAATTAGTAGTCATGGCTAGTGGTGCTTCATTTGATTTATGAGATTATGAGGATAACCATGGGATGGACTATGAAATGAGAAGAAGAAATGTAGACTACTTGATTCTTTGTAGAACAGTGACTAAACACTGAAAATAATGGATCAGTTTGCCCCAAAGTGGGCTGTTTTGGTTTCTGTTCTGTCTGTGTCTCTCTTCAAGCCTACTCTTTCTATAGTGAACTTAATGATGTTTCACCCATGAGGAATGAAATTGTTAACTTCACTCTTTGTTTGGCTTAAAGAGTTCGTGGATTCCACTAAAAAACATCAATTTCATGCCTTATTAACTAACTTCTTAGTTCAAACCAGCTCATGACTAAACAACTCTTTACACTTTACAAACTCTTCAGACTTAACATCTTATTGTGAGCTATTTGAGAGAGGAGTTTGCATTTGTTTTTGAGATTATTTTTTTCCAAATATTTTTGTTATATTTGTTAATTTATTTCTTTAGTTCTCTCTCTCAGATAGCCTATTCTTTCAGCATTATTGAGTTATTCTTTTGAAAATCCTGGTCGTTTGAAAATTCTGGTCTTTTGAATAATAATTTTAGGGCAAATTGCAAAAACCACCTTGATGTTTGGTTGTAGTTACAATTCCACCCTCGAACTTTTGATTGAAAAAATTGAGCTCTCAAACTTCTATAGGTGTTAAAATTGGACTCTCCAACTTACAATAGTTGTAGAAATTGGAGCCTTAAATAATAAAAATTGAACACTCAAACTTATATAATTATTACAATTTTTACAATTATGTAAGTTTGAGGGTTCAATTTTAGCACTCGTATAAGTTTGAGGGCTCAATTTTTACTATCAAAAGTTTAATGGTATAATTACAACTACTATCATAGTTTAGGGTTGATTTCACATCATAATCTAGGAATCTGAGTATAATTTTAAATGATCAAGTATTAGTAATATTTTATGAAATTCGTGTAGAAAAATTTCCACCCATTAATAACCTTCTATAAGCCACTCGATTAAATCTACTATTTATGGTAAGAAAAAACCTTCATACATTTTCTTTTCGAACTTGCATTGTTTTGAGAATTAAATTTGGAAGTCGGTGCTTTGTGGGGTTATCTTTCAAAAGTAGTAGGTAGAATTATCTATCTTTAAATACAAAAAATCTAGAACTAAATGATTCTAATGCCATATACAATCTTTGTTTTATCAATTCCTTAAAAAGAGAGTATCCAATGATACAATGTGATTTTTTTTTTTTTTTTTTTTTAATTTTATTTAAAAAAGGGACTTTTTTAGGTGACTTTTCTCACAGAATCATATGCTCTTCAATAGATTTTGTATCAAAATATTATTAACTTGTTAGAAAAATGCTTACCAATGTGGTAGCTTGTAATGGCAAACAAGAGTAATAATGGCATAGACTTTTTATATAAGGCCTTTTTTTCAATGGGTCCCCTAATGAATAATTAAACTCTAATTGTTAGGTTGATATTTTGACATATGAACAAATTGGAAAATGATAGGTTAAGGATAAAAGGGTTATTAATTAGTAAGTCGATATAATAATGGGAATGGCACATGGTCTCAAAACAATGGACTTATATGAAACACATAATGTTATAATCATCATAAGTATAAAGACTTGTTTATTAAAGACTAGTTCTATAAACATTCGAGAAAAAATCAATTTTGACCCATAAATTTGTTAAGTTGTATCAATTTTAACCTTAAATTTTTAATTTCGACAAATTATACATGCATCACCTCAAACTTAGATAAGTTTTGTAGTTTTAATGTTAAAATTTTCTAAATTGTTTCAATTTTAACACTTTGATAATTTCTTGCATCAAAGATCGTTAAAAAAGTTCTCTTATGCATTCATTGAATTATAAAAATAGTTACGATATGGAATTGATAATATTTTAGAGAAAAATGACATTAGAGCAATTTTTTTGGTTGAAATTTATGAATTTTGATGAGATTATTCAACAATTAGTTTGTGTGCTTATCCAAGTTAATTTTGTGTACAATTTTATTCGGTTGAAATTATGAGATTATGAAAATTTTCGAACTGTTTTTTTTTTTGGTTAAAATTAGTGGGCAAATTAGTGAAAAGTGAACGGAAGGTGAAAATTACCATACCTATTTAAATTTAGAGTTCAATTTGATGCAATTGAAAACTTAGAGTCTAAATTGATACAATCGGACAAGTTTAGGATCAAAATTAACCACCACTTCTTGTTTTCAAAATTGAAAATCTATGTAACCATGCGGGAGTAGAATTCAAATATTTTTTTTAGATTTGAATATTTAAATTTTAGAATAAATGTACAATATGTTAACCGTTGAGCGCTATGCTCGAATTGGTGTACACATGTTTTTGCTCTTATCATTTTTACGAACGAACAAATTTTAATAAATAGTCAACTAAATTATGGTGTTATTATTTGGTTTAAATCTTAATATAGTTTAAATGTTGATTCGTCGCATGCCCAATTTTTCGTTTCTCTAATTTTTTTGGTTGATTCTACTGAGTTCGTGGAAGTGGTCAACGACAGTTGAAAGTGGTGGGATGGGGTTTCTCCTTTAGTGAATTAGCAACTCACTAAAAGAATCTTTAAGCCTTGAAACCAATCTTTTGAGGGATAAGATTAATGTGCTTGACAGGAAGATGGTTAAGACTCATAAGAGAATGAATTAAGTACAGTGCATGTAGAGCTGGTTCAGAATCCCAATTCCATTAAGTTACAATCTCACTCGTGCTAGGAGGGAAACTTAGTTGTTTTGGGATTATACTCATTTAGAGATAATGCGTCTCTTCGTCAGAGTCTTCTTCATGAAATATGAACTCAAAGTTCTTTCATTGGGCGGTTAAGAGTTAGGTGGTTCAAAACAGTATTTCCTCATTGCTTGATGATTTTGGTCAGTGCCTTTACTCTATTGTTGACATCTCTTAGATAGTTGTTTGCTATTTTGAGAAAGTGTAAGATTCTCAGCCTGTTGACTATCAAGACCTCACCGTAGAGATTTCAAATATTGTGAATTTTGTTAACATAATTACTTGAAATCTATATGGTATAGATTAACCCTAGGATCATTCATGCCAAATTGTCAAGAATAAATAACATACCGGATTTCATTGAGAGATTGAAGATAACTTTATGATAATGATAGACTATTGTCTTCTTCAACCAAAACTCTGAATGCCTTTAGTGAGATTTCTCTCTAGATGGGATTCAAGAAAGACGGCTTGTTGTGCTTGTTGTTTTGGTGTGTTGGGGACCATAGCCATAAGTTCTCTTTATATACTAGTTCAATTAAGGTTCCCATTAAATTCTAATCAATCTAGAAATAGGCTTTTATCCATTAAATCCATGCTCAATTAGGATTCCTAGGGCCTTAATTAATTGGTGATTTGCACAAATAAAAATTAGGCCCAAAATAATAAAAGATGCAGTACAAGGAAAAACATATTAGGAATATGACACAAAATTAGCGCCAGATAACATTGATAGCAGCGATCAGTGATAGCCATATTGGTAAATGACAAAGAGCCCATGTACACCATTTCGCGCTTCTTCTTCCAGTTTTCTCAAATTGAAAGCTATCACTGATAGTACCTATCAGTGATAGCTTTCAATGTGAGAAATATTAATACAACCTTGAAATAGTAACAATTGTAATATTAGCTTTCAATTTGCTATCAGACATCGTTGGCTATTTTTGATACACTTTCATCAATTGGAATCAAACTTAAAATATTAACACTTCAAGGCTATTAGTGGCTATCAGTGATAAACTTTTATAAGTAGTTATCGACTTTGAAAGGAAACTATCTACTTTCAAATATTAACATTTAAAGTTATAAGTTATAGAAGTCTATCAATGAGAGGTCTATAAGTGACTATCACTGATATCTATCTAAGTCATATTACCAATATCATTAATATCATTCATTTAATTGATATATATATAAGTCATATCATTGATATACGGATATCACTAATAGTTTCTATCAGTGGCTATTACCAATAACTTTTAGTAGTGGCTATCACTGATAGACTTTCATCAAATGAAATCGGTTTTTATATCATTGATATCACTTATATCGTGGTTATTGGTGGTAGCTTCTATCACTAATAACATGTTATCAAAGATAACTTCAATCATTCATTTTTATCATCAAATAACATGCTATTGTTGATAGCTTCCATCACTAATAACATGCTATTGGTGATAACTTCTAAGCATCCCACTTACACTTTAGTTAGAGATTCAACTTTATTAATTAAATTCATTAAGTTGGTTATCAATGATAGACTTCTATAAGTGGTTATTAGATGTGAAAGAAAATCATCAAAGATTAAGCTATCAATGAGAAATATTAGTGGCTATCTCTGATAGACTTCCATTAGTGACTATCAATTTCGAAAGATTAACACTCTAAGCTATCAGTGGCTATTATTGAAAAACTTTTATCATGATTATCAATAATAGACTTTTATCACTAATAGACTTCTATCATTGATATCTACCTAAGTTCGATATCATTGATACATGATTATGATTGATATCTATCCAAGTTCTATCACTAATATCACTGATAATTGATATTACCGATACACAAATATTTAGTGAATTATTTTCTAACATTTAAAAATATGAGTAGCCAGTGAATTCTGTAATTAATGATAGCATTTTTTGAGTGACTAATTTATAAGTATATCAGTGGCTATTACTGATAGATTTATATTATTATGTCATAATAGTGAAGTCTATCACTAATAGCTACTAATAGATTTATATTATCTTGAGTATTTATTAATAAATTAGTATACATTAGTTGATAAGAGTTTATAAGTCATAGACTTCTATCGCTGAGCAAAGTAGTTTTCAGCGATAGAAGCCTATCATTGAGAGACTATAATAGACTTAGTATATTAGTGATATAATAGGCCATCAGTGATAGAAGTTTATTATTTATTACTGATATACTACATAATTTTAAAGTCCTATAAAAAAAAATTATTGGCCTGTTTAATTGAGAAGGTTTGGAGAGAGGAGGAGATTGGGGGAATGGAAGCAAAAAAAAAAAAAAAAAAGGAGAAAGGAAAGAATTTTTTTAAAAAAAATGGAAGAAAAATAGAAGCAAAAACGAAAAAAGGAAAGAAAATTTAAAAAAAGAAAAGAAAAGAAAAGAAAGAAAGAAAGGGAAGAAGAATGGAAGCAAAAACGAATAAAGGAAAGAAAATTAAAAAAAGAAGAATAAGAAGAGAATGGAAGCCAAAACGGAGAAAAGAAAGAAAATTTTGTTTAAAAAAAAAGGAAAGAAGAATGAGAAAAAAAATGGAGAAAGAAAAGAAAATTAAAAAAAAAAGAAAAAAGAAAAAAGAAGAAGACTGGAAGCAAAAATGGAGAAAGGAAAGAATTTTTTAAAAAAAAAAATGAAGAAGAATGGAAGCAAAAAGGGAGAAAGGAAAGAAAATTAAAGGAGGAGACTAATGGAAGCAAAGTTGTAGAAAGGAAAGAAAATTTAAAAAATAATAATAATAAAAGAGAGAAAAGAAGAAGAAGTACAACAAAATAAAGGAGGGAAAAATTGGAAATTAAAAAAGATTTAAGAGTTGACGGGTTAACAATTCTATATTTGTAAATATTTTAAAGAGGTGGCATTATTTTTAGATTTTTTTCTCCTATTGTTCTATCTATTATAAATATCCTTAATTAATTAGATCACATAATAGGGCTCAATCTAATAAAATAACCCAATGTCATAAAATAATAATCCACATACATAGCCCACATATTAATTATACATATTTTATTTAAAAATATGTCTAATAAATTTCTCTTGACTTGACAGGTGTAGTGAGGCTTTGTGTCAGCTTATTACTTAGGATAAGAGTTCACACTATGTTATTTTTTATGTGTAGTAGGAAAGCTCCTGATCCTAATGGTTATTCTGTGGGGTTCTTTAAATATGACTGGAGTGTTGTTGAACATAATTATTATGATGTGGTCCTTCACTTATTTGACACTTCCTTTGGCCCTCAGGTGTGAATGTGTGACTTCCGGCACTCTAGTTTCGAAAAGGCTCGACTTAGGGGGCATGGAGATTCCAGGTCGATTTCACGTAGCAATGTGCTTTATACGTGTGTAACAAAGATTATTGTGAATCAGCTATGTGCATGGTTTTGTTTTTTCATTAATCCTAATCAATCTGCCTTTGTGAAAAGTCGTAGTATTGTGGATAATATTTTGCTTTGTCAGGAGCCTATGGGGGGTTATCATAGGAATGATGGTAAAAGTTGGTGTGTGCTGAAGATTGATCTTCAAATGTCTTACGACTTTGTTCATTGGGATTTTCTTTTTGGCACCTTTTCTCACTATTAGTACTCCCTGTAAATTTGTAAGTTGGATATATTGGGGCCTGTATCACCTCTCCCATGTACTCAACTTCAATTAATGAGTCTCTTAAGGGGTATTTTCCTGGGAGGAGAAAACTTTGACAAGGGGACCCATTATCTCTATATCTTTTTGTGGTTTTCATGGAAATGTTGTCTTGCTTGTTGAATTCCCAACCTTCTTCCTTTCGGTTCCATTACTTTTATGATTGGGTTTGACTCACTCATCTATGTTGTGCTAATGACTTGACGATATTTGGTGCTGGGGACCGAGGTTCTCTGTCTTTTGTGCATACAGTTTTAGGTGTTGTCTGATCTTGTTGCTAATGATAGTATGAGTTTGATGTTTTGTAGTGGCATGCTGTTTGGTGAGGCTGAAGGTTTTTCTGTGTTCATGGGGTTTCCATTGGCTTCTCCTTGTCCTTTATCTTGGCTTACCTCTTATTTCGGCAAACTCTCATATGCAAACTATTTGTTTCTATTGGAAAGAGTTACTACCCATGTGAGAAGCTGGTCAGCTAGAGCTTTGTCTTTTTGGTCGGTTATAGCTTATTCAGTTTGTCCTACAAAGATTTCAGGTTTATTATGCTAGTTTGTCTGTTATGTTGATGAAAATTGTTCAAGACTTTGATCGTTTGTTTCAATCCTATTTATGGAGTAGAAACTTAGACAATGTTGGTGGGGCAAATTAGGGTTGCGTAGTTAGATATTTATCTTCCATGTTGTAAGGGAGGTCTAGGTATCCATCATATTCCTACTTGGACTGTTGTTGCTGTCATGAAACTGTTGTGATTTATCCTAATTTGTTATGGATCCTTGTAGGTTGCCTAAGTAGAGGTCTATATATATTTTGTGTGGTTGAAGTATTTGGCGGTTCATTCCTCTAGTTCATTGATTGGTGCTGGCGGGCTATCCTTCATGTTCGAGATAATTTGTAGCGCTTGGTACTTTTTTTATTGTAGATGTGTGATGTTGTTCGGTTTGGTTTGATCCTTGTTTAAAAGCGTGGTATTACAAAAGGAGATTTTGTCTTATCGTTTGCAAATTTGTTGTTAGAAATTGGAATGAATTAATTATATATTAGTTACATATATGATGTACCTTATATTTTATATATTAGCATATGGATATTATACCTAAATTAATTTATATTAGTTGTGCATTTTTTTTTCTTGTTTTCACATATTTGTACAATTTTTGTGTTTTTTCTTTCCATCAATGTGAGTTATCACTTATTTATAGTTTTTATATTTTCGTATATTTTTTAGTTATGGTCCAGCTTCCAATTATGGTTTTTATTTATATATATATAAATAAATAAATATAAAGGTCAATGGAATGACTAACATTGCTATTAAAATAAAATAAAAAATTGTAGTCGTTTGTAAACCTATCAACTTTTGTAGTATATCAACAATATATCAAAATTTTAGAGTACACATGATAATATATTAATTTTTTTTTCATACAATCATTAGTGTATTAGATATCAATAAGTAAGAAGATTAAATAATCTAAGTGTATCAGCAAACAAACAATTTCATTTTATCCAATCGAAAATATAATCTCTCTTTCTTGTACTATCAAGATGATTTTTTCTCTTATTTCGAAATTCGAAGTAGCTCAACAAGCGATAACTATACCTCGCCGTTGATCCAAAAGATGATTGGCAAAAACACCTTGTTACATGAAATGTGCCAAAGCAAGCCAGTGCACTCAATAACATAACATAAGGCTCCGCTACCTAACATGTCACACTAAGTTACTTACGAATGTATGCATGTAGTCTCGGAACACGTTGGAGCTCTTCCTAAGTTATTTAATTAAATTAAACCATGAAATATATGTTTAATTGATGTTAACATAAAATATTAATTTATTTTTAATTTAAATGATTAACATAATAATATATTAAATAATACTAAATTTAATTGATGACAACATTACTTGTCCTTTTATATTTAAATAAGTAATTATTTAATTTTATTTTCTATATACAAAATTATAAATCAAATACATGTATTTAACTTCTAGACATTAATTATCTTGTCTATCCAAACGTAGACATTAATTATCTTAAACATTTAAATATTTATCGATATTGAACATTTATATCCATGAAACAATATCTGCAATTCAAACGCTCGTTAGAGTATTTAATTTTCAAACTCAGTACTTTTGTGAGGTCTTAGGAATGGGACAATAGCTCCTTCCTAATCTATCAAGTTCTGACAAATTAACATAAGAATCTAAGAGGAAGAGATGAAAGAAAAGAGAGACTTTCTAAGGAAAGGTAAACACTGCTCCAACATTAAACAGTGGGAAAAAGCAACAATAATTTTCTACCCCAATTGGGTAGGGAAGGGCTACTCTTAAAATCCATGGTTTTTTTTTTCATTTTTTTTTCTTATTTTTCATTTTCAGTCAACTTTATGTTATTTTCATATTAACAGAAAGCATACTTAACATAAAAGCCATACTCAAACATTTTTTTATTAACATTAAAGACTTGATAATGTGACATAAATTGATCGTATTTAGAAAAAATTTCATAGATGGAAAAAATGTCAAACTATTTACAGAAAATAGTAAAAAAATATTGATAGACGTTGATAGACTTCTAGATCATGCTTATAGAAGTCTATCAACGTCTATCAGTGATATACTTCTATCATTTCTATCACTAATAGAACCTGATAGACTTCTATCAGTGTCTATCACAACTATCTAAAAATTTTGCTATTTTATAATAATAATAATAATAAGTGTTGTTAAAAAAGAATATTCCAAATTTCCAAAATCTTATTATTTCCATAAATAGTTTTTTTACACATGTTCTTAAAACAAGAAACTAAACACATATTTCTTCTCTTCATCATCCTCTTCTACTAGATTTGAACAAATGAAGAAGAGTGAATATTTGAAATGAAGATTGAATCCTAGTGGAACTCCCCCTTGTGTATAAAAGGATGAAAAATGATGGATAAATTAAATGGTAAGTTTAATCTTTAAGCGCTATCTAAATGGGAACAATAAATTCATCTTAGCTCGAACGTTCAAGTTTTCTTATTCTAATAAATGAATAAAATGAAAAAAAAATTAAATTTATGAACAAAGCTCTATTGGGGTAACAAAATAAATTAATTAAATATAAGTTTAGAGTTTGTTTGGAATGACTTTTCAAAGTGTTTAAAAACACAATTTTTTTTTCTTTTTTCTTCTTTTTTGGACTTTAAAACAAATTTTCAACCCATTGAAAAATCAAACTTTCAATTTCAAATATTTAAAGACATCAATATTTCTTTTTCTTATCCGCATTGCAAAAAGAAGAAAAAAGGCATCACTTAGGTAGATAGATAATATGATCACTAAGAATCTTTAACTTTTGCTAAAACAAAACTACTTGTAATTTGTTAATTTGTAAGAATTTATTCATAAAACATTTATCTACATAACTACATATTTACCATGTTGGAAGTCTTGAATAGGTTATTTGGTGCTTCAATTGACCAAGACACGGGTCTCACTCACGTATAGGGTGTATATAATTTACGATTTTTAACCTAGGATATTCTAGACGGGTGTCATATATAAACTCTTGAATCTCATTGGCACCTATGTATCTGTATTTTCCGATATTCAGTCAAATAATTAAACTGTTCTCTCGCTCTGCTGGTGAACCACGAATCATGTAAATCTCTGTGTCGTTCTTTATTGCTTACGCGTTCTATGCTTGTCGTCTTCGTTTTTGTGATAACATATTAATATTTTTATCGACATTTCACTCGGCATCGGTTAAAAAAAAATGTAAATGAAGTTAAAAATATGTGGCAGCTAGGGAATGGCATGGGGAGACAAAGAGTAGGAATTTGAGAAGACCAATGGCAATGGAAAATAGGAGACAGTGTGGTCAGAATGGGAAGCACGCATGCAGTCAGTACCAAAAACACACACACACACACTGTTTTGCTCTTTTCATTGAACAGTCTCTTTCAAACCATCAAACTAATCAATATTCTTCTTCTTCATCCTCTCTCTTCCCTTTCACCCAAATCCATTTAATTACTTTTACACATCCTTAATTATAATTTCTTACCTTACAATTTAATAAGGCTCTAAATTTTTTTATTTTGCATGTTTTATAGATGCACATACAAAGCTAATAACTAAATTTGAATTTATGAATTGAACTCTTTAAAGGACGATGGTCGAGCACTAAACAAAAATATAATGTGGGTGTTCTAAGGAGAGAATTTTTACATACCCATTTTGCCATTCAATTTTAAATATATCTTTATTTTACCCTCAACTTTAAATAATTGATTATTAATATTTTTTAATTAATTATAGAAAAATTATTATAAATAGAAAAAGTATCAAACTATTTACAAATATAGGAAAATTTTACCTTCTATCGCTTGAGCGATAGACTTCTATTGCTGTCTATCGCGGTCTATCGCTGACAGATAGTAAAATTTTTTTATATTTGTAAATAGTTTGACTCATTTTTCTATATGTGAAAACAATCCTAAATTACAATTAAACTACTCATTTTATAATTAATAGTATTTTGTATAATTTAATTTAAGTTAAACGATGAAGCTAAAATCTAAATATTTGAATAAAAATATAGAATTTACATAGATAAATAAATGTGACATGTAAAAGAGGAAGATATGGTCCTTATAATTGGAGTTGACAGGAAAAAACACATGATCTTCTTGTGACAACAACAGTTAATTGTTTTGAGTGGAAGATGAACGTGACATGTAAAAGAGTGTATTAATAGTCTATTAACATTAATTCTTGATCTTATTTATGTTAATTTTTTTTTAGTTGTTTTCATTCAATTAGTTCAATTTCGATGGTTTGATTTAGATTTTGACTTTAGTTGTGTTATGTTTTTGAATTCTTGATCTTATTTTGATAGTATATATCTTAATTGCATTAATTGTGTCAATTGATATACTAAATATAAAGTATATCATTAGTATATCAATAGTATATTAACATTCATTTTAAATAAAATTTCAAGTATAACATTGATGTATTAATAGCGTATATCAACATTAATTCAAAATTCATTTCAAGTCTAATATTGACGAATAATTAGTATATCAATACGTTTTAAAAAATGAATTTGTTCAAGTCAATAATATATCAACACTTGTTCAAATTTCAATTTCAAATGAAAACTTAATGTATTAATAGCCTATCAACATTCATTTTAATGGGTGATAAACATAACAAATTGAACCATTATAAGTTGATTATAAAGTTGATTATAAATTTACAAATAACAACCAATGCATGAGTACTACTGAGAATAAAATTTGAATAATAAAGAAAATTTAATTTAATGCTTATTTTCTATATTTGCAAATTTTTTTAAAAAAATCATTACTAAATTTGTAAATTTAAAAATATTTTTATACAAAACCCGTGGGATTTTGACAGAGAAATTAATGTCGGAGAATCGAAGAGATGGGTATAATATTATTAAAATAATTTTAGATAAATTAAATTAAATTAAATAAGTCAAATCAATATTATTTTTTAAAAAAAAAAGTCAAATCGTATGATTTATGACAGATTAATAATGAAATGGGAAGGGAGGTGGCATGGGATGTTTCTGCAAAAGCCTGGATATTGCTCTGTGAAACTGCTTACAATCATTTCATTCAATTCAATTGCACCTCAATTTCATACTTGTCCCATCCTTTTCTTTTTCTTCTTTTTTCTTTTCTATCACCTTTTTTTTTTCTTTAATCTCTTTTTAAACATTCTTCTTTTATAAACTTCTAATCTATAAAAATCTCACCTTTCAAAATTTCATAAATTTTTTTTTTTTGTCTATGTCTCAGACGTGGTTAAAATCATTTATCATTTTTTTATCATTTTTCAAGATGAATATGAAACCTAATTTTAATGAATCTAAACCAATATTGATTACATAAAAATAAAGAATTTCTAAAGATAAAAAATAAAAGAAACTATTTACACAAAATAATAAAATTTTTAGATAGTTGTGATAGACGCAGATATAAGTCTATTAAAATCATAATAGAAGTGTATATAGATGTTAATTGAAGTCTATCAATGTCTATTAGTGTTTTTTTTTTTTTGCTACCACTAGTTCATCTCAAGTCACTTACTCTTATCAAGGTGGGGAAAACCTCAAGGCTACCCAGATAGAGCATGAACGAGGCTCACTAAATTTCTTTGTTTGGAATTTGAGGATTTCACCCACACGGTTGAGTTTAGACCAAGGCTCTGATACCAATTGATAAGGACAACGAACCTTCACATATCTCCACAATGGTATGATATTGTCCACTTTGGGAATAAACCCTCATGGCTTTGCTTTTGGTACTACCCAAAAGGCCTCATACCGATGGAGATAATTATCCTCACTTATATACTCATGAGCATTCCCTTCCTTAACCAATGTGGGACTTTGTTTGTACTCCTGATATTTCCTACTTAATTTTGCAATTAATTTAGTTGCATGCTCTAGATTGTTTTTCTTGATTTATTGAGATTGGTTGAAGAATTTACTGTTCTATATTTTTTATCAATTTTGTTTTTAGCATCAATTAGAGTTTTTATTACATTTGTTTTAAAAGTATACTAATTAGTTTAAATTGAGCATGCTTAGGAAAAAATTTAATTAAACCCTATCCACCCCTCTAAGATTTTCATACTGATCCAACAATTGGTATTAGAGTGAGGTTGCTCATCTTGAAATTGATTTTCTTGATAAACTTTATTGTTAGAGCATTATGGCAAACCTAGCGACAAATTGAATTGTTGAAGGCCAATCTACCTCTAAACCTCGCCTTACTTTGATGGTTCAAATTATGCATATTGAAAAACTAGAATAAAAATTTATTTGCAATATATTGACTATAATTTGTGGCTAATTGTTGTTAAAGGTCCACATGTATCCATGAAAAGGTTGATAATGTTGATAAACCTAAATAGAAGAAGAGTATGATAAAATTGAAATGAAAAAGTGTTATTTTAATGCTAAGACTATAAATTGTTTGTATTCTACTTTTCAACAAATTTTAATCTAATAGAATTTCTAATATTTTTCTGCTCAAGAAATATGGAATACTCTTAAAATTACTTATGAAGTAACAAAGTTTGAAGGATCTTGGTAAAGTCTTTGTAACAAAACCAAAGGTTTTTTGTTTTTTTTTGTTTTTTGTTTTTTTTTTTTTTTTTATATCCGTGAGTGTCCGGGCCAACTTACACGCACCTCGACTAATCTGCTGGATTGAACCCACAACCCCTTAGCTTGGCGATGTTCCCACTACCACTAGGCTAACCCATGATGGTTCAAACACAATACCAAAGGCTTGCAAACACATAAAACAAAATATATCTCTATTTAACTCTTAAAAAAAAAAAAAAAAAAACCCTTAACTTTTCAGTTTGCTATTTCGTTTTTAGTAGAATTTTCTTCGTGATTGCTTTTACTTTTAAACTTCAAATGTTTTTTTTTTCTCTTGGTCCAATTAATTTAAATTGGAGTCAATTCATTAGAACAAGGGTATGGATAAAGTCCAAGCACTTTGAACTTCCTTGAAAATGATTTTTCAATTCAAAACTAACAACTTGGCTTTACTAAGTCACAAGTCATTTTCAAACATTTTGGCTTTCTTTACGCCCTGAAAATTAAATTACGATAGTATTTGATTTTCTTGAGATTTAAATTTGAAAGCAAAACGGTAGGTTTTTTTATATAAAAAAAAAATAATAAGAAGAAAAGAAAAGAAAGTAGATGTGATAGTTAAAAAAAAGAAAAAAAAAAAGAAAAAGAAAAAGTGAGGCGGTTGGCTTTTTGGAAACAAAAGAAAGAAAGCATCAATAATTTTTTAAAAATATATATTAAAAAGAAAAAAAATTCAAAAACTTTTTTTAAAGAAAATAGTAGAAGTAGCAATATATTTAAAAGACTGGTTAACATACTTGAAGGAATAAGATACTTAAAAGATAGTCAATATAATTCTATAGTACAATAAGTAGTCAAGTTTTTGCATATTTTAGCTCATAAAGTGCGAAAGAAAAAGTATGTTGTTGGCAAAGAGATGAATCCTTGAATATCAATGATATAGATGAAATGAGAGCACGAGAGAAAATTCACTCTTGAAAAATTTGAGGATGATGGTTCTATGAATAGCCAATCCCAAAAGACATCAATGAATGAAACATCTTCTATCTCTAAAATTTCATACTTTCTTTTCATTTTTGGTGGGTATCCAAATAAAAAAATCTTAATTTAAATGATTTCAAATTAATTTGGTTCCACACGCACATAGTAATTTGAAATCATTTCTTACATTTAAAATTATGGAATTTGAAATTATTTTTGTCTAAATCGTGACGTCAAATAGAGCATTAATGACATGAACGACTTAGCTCGGTATTAATAAAAGAATTCTTCATATTATCACTTATACTCCAACTAATAACTTTTCTTTCTGTTAGGCATGATAAATGAAGAAACAAAAATAAAATACCTTAGTCTATCCATCAATCCTTGGTATCACAAAAGTGATCATGACATGTTAACCCTTTCAAAATTCTTCTGGAGAGACATCGACTTTATTAGTTAGTACCCTTTAAAAACTATAGTGTCTTATTCTTTTTTTTTCCCACATATATATATACATATATAACTTTAACCTAGGTTTGGCAAGTCAAAGTCAAACTCAACTATCTCTTCAAATTAACTCAACATTGGCTCCAAAAATCTAAAATTAAAGGAAAATAAAACTCAATAATTAAGACAATCAATTTAAATTTGTTTAAAGCTCATGATATTACATTAACAATTTCCCGTAATAATACTTTGTACCTATTGTAACGACCCGAGTTTAGGAGGGGGACATGAATGAACTGAGATCACATCCGAATAAGAAGAATCCTGAGAACATGAAAGTATAGTTAAGAAATGCTTAAAAGAATTAAAAGTTATTACCTAGCTATACCAACAAGGTGCACGTACCTTCCTTTTTGGTAGCTCAATCATAAGAACTCCAAAGTTAAACGTGTTTAGTTTGGAGCACTCCTATATTAGGTGACCTCCTCAGAATTTTCTTAGGATGCATGTGAGTGAGGACAAAGCATGTTGGGACCGTGTTGGTTTGTAGGGACAACTTTCACTATTAAAAGCATTCAAGACAAATAAGAATGACATAGCCTGGTCGCAGGGGATGCATGGAAATGCCGGGACTATCCTGGTACGAATACTAGGCCGAGGATGTTACACCTATCATACATAAAAATAATATATTTAATGATATTATCAACCTAAACATAATTGATCTAGTTAAAAAAGTATTATATTCTAATATTAGAAAAAAGATTAAAGGTTTGAATTTCTAATTCCGCATGTTGTTGAACTATATAAAAAAAAAAACATGTAAATTACTATTTATTAAATCAATTAGTACTGCAAAACATCTCATACTTATATGTCTCCTCTCTAGTAAGTCTACATCTAGAGACTTCATAATTCTTCGTACTATTAGTTGAAATAGTAACTTTCAAAAGTGCGGTTAAAATTTCTATCTTTTGGTCCCAACTTGGAGTTTTCTTCTTGGTTGTTTTGTTTTGTTGCTTTGTTCTTTGAATTTTTACCATTCTCAGTTAAGTTTTGTTGGCCATTGAAGAATTCTCTTAGTTTTTTTTTCATCTTATCATTACTGTCTAGTCGTTTTCTTCTATCCAAAGTCTCAAACGTGATTCTCAATATATTTTTGTCTCATTTTTGTTCATTCTTTTGAGAGTTTTGAAGTTTTTCTCAAGCATATGAATTTAGCCTTCTATATAATGATCACAAATTCTTTGAAAGCTCCATTTATACTATTTTCCTCCACATGAAACTTGTGCAAAATCACCTCAAATTCTTTCACTTGGCTTCATTTATCTAAACTTTGCACTTGTACAATGTGCTTGTCAAAGTAAAAACAATAATGACATTTTTTTGTTTTGTTTTTCTTTTTATTGGAAGTTCAAAAAGTGAAATTAAGGGTTTTAAAGTTTTGAAAATTGCAAGAGAGAAAACATGAAAGTTCAAGGAAAGAAAAATGAGATTTAAAAGTTTAATTTATGTCATACTTGGAATTTGTTAGCCCTATATAATAAAAACAAACATTTCATTGAAGAAATATCTTTTGAAAAATTATTATAAATAGAAAAAGTATCAAACTATTTATAAATATAGAAAAATTCTATTGTTCCATAAGCAATAGACCACGATAAACTTCTACCACTGAGCAATTGAAGTCTATCGCGGTCTATCGCCTAGTGACATAACAATGAAATTTTTCTATATTTGTAAATATCCCATTTCTCTATATTTGAAAATATCCTTATTTTTTTATAGAAAAAATAGGAAAAGAAATAATAAAAAAAATTGAATACACTTTTAAAATAATTTTAAAAAATAATAAAGGGAAAATTACTCTTTTGGTCCTTGAGTTTTGAAGAATATGTGCTTTTGGCTTCTGAGTTCCAAAATGTACTTTTTTAGTCCGTCAATTCTTAAGAGTATGTGTATTTGGTCTCTAAGTTTTCAAAATGTGCCGTTTTAGTCCATAAGTTTTTAAAAGTAGGTTTAAAATGTTGTCCATACTAATCCCTCATGCTTTGTGAATACTTTTAAAAAAATGTTGTCCATACAATAATTTTTTTATTATTTTAAATTAGAAAATTATCTCTTCTCTAAATTTAATTTTTAAATTTATTTTTAATTTCGAATTCAAAATGTCACATAATTATTTAAAATAAGAAAAAAAAAAACCTCAAGGACCTTTTAAACCTCTTCTTAAAAATCCGGAGACTAAAAAGGTAATTTTAAAAATTAATAGACTAAATGTACTTATTTTAAAAAATTTAAGACCTAGAAAGATACGTTTTAAAAACTCAGGTTATTCTTCAAAATTAAAAAAAAATATATATATATATATATATATATATATATATATATATATATATATATTTTCAATAGTAAAAAAAGAAGTAGAAAATTGAACTTTTTAATATAGCCTTCTGGGATTATATAGAACATAACATTATACAATTGGACAAATTAACAACGATGGTTTTTATTCTCTTTTTATTCAAAGTAAAAAGAATGTAATAATTTGAAAGTTTTGAAATTACATGAATATGAAAGTTAAAGGAGAGAAAAATGAGATTTATAACTTTATGTTATACATGTCATTTATGACCCAAACAAACATTCCATTGAAGAATTAAAATTATAAAAAATGGAATAGGAAAATGTAAACAAAAATATTTCTAAAATTTGAATACAGTTTTAAATATTTTTAAAAACAATAGAGAAGAAGAAAGGAGAATTTTTTAAAATAAAAAAAATAAGGAAAACTATTTACACAAAATAGCAAATTTTTTATATACGCTGATAGAAGTCTATCAGTGATAGAAATGATAGAAGTCTATCAATATTTATAGTTTTTTTTTTTGTTATTTTCTGTAAATAGTTTGACATTTTTTCTATACGTGAAATTTTTTCAAGAAAAAATTTATTATCTTAAATAACATAACTTATTTGCCCAAAATAAAGACATAAAAAGAAAAAGTTATGGGTAACTTCATTTTAAAAATATTATAACTATCGAGTTTTCTAAAATAATTAAAAATAGCCTTGTCAATCATCGATTATCAAATAATCATAGTCATTCATCAAATCAATAATTAACATAAATGTTGACAAACTATAATCATATTAATTATTGATTAAACTTGATTATCGGTTAATTATCATCATTGATTTATAGGTTTTAATTTTTGATATTTTATATATTTAAAATTACTTTTCTGCTACTATTTTTATAACATGTTATGATAAGTTTCTAGCTACCCCAATTAAATATATATATATATATATAACATTTTCTTAATAAATTATTAGATATAAAATCAATATTGGTGAGTAAGAATCATCTTGTCTCTTTCTATGATAATAGCAAAAGAAACATAGAATAATCAACTGACAGAAAATGAAATTTGTTATTACATTACATAATTCAAAAGGCCAGAAAAAAGGAAATAAATGAATGATTTGAAAGATTAAATTATGATTGGCTACCTAATTGAGAAATTTCACAAAAAAAAAAAAAAAAAAAAAAGAAAAAAAAAAAAAAAAGTGATGAAAATAAGATAATGGGCATCTATGAGGCAAGGACAAAAGGGGAAATGATTTCTGTTTTAAGGACTTTGGTATTAGGGATTATTATTACAATGGCCTTTATTGTACGTAAACAATGTGACATCATTGGCTCGCGAGCTTAGCGCAAGCATCCCTTCCCTCTTCTCAAAAACCCTAATTTCTCAAACCCTAATTATACTCTTTTTTTTTCTTTTTTTTTTCTTTTCATTTCAAGGCTAACTATATGTGTATTTGTATGAAATGTTTTCACCTTTTTTCCTTCTTTGTGTTAGTGAGTTTCTTTTGCTTTATTTCTTGTGTGTTTACCTTCATCATAGGCATTGAGATACTCGTTTTTTTTTTTTTTTTTTTGGTTAAAATATCATTTTCTTGTGTGAATAGAGTTTGCCTTTATTTAATAAATTAATCTAAATATTCTCTAAATTTTTTTTGGTTACGAGATATTCATAACTTTATTTGAACATAATATTAGATAAGCTTAGGTTTCATCTAAAAATCAATTTTGCTAATGTATCTTTCTAAAGATTGTGAGGTCTCTCCATTTTTTTAATTGGAGTCCACAACATGCTCCCTCAAGATAGTGCTTCTTTTCAATCGGGTCGGATGATCTTTTTTTTTTTTTGTTTGTTTGGACTGGATACCCGTTTGAGTTTCATGACTTTGATACCATATTAAAGAAACAAGAGCTTCCATCTCAAAATCAATTGATGATAATATGAGTTGAGGAGTAGTTCATATATCTTATAAAGATTGATATAGTTGTTCAATCAGAATATTCATCTCAAGCCTACCAGATAACACTCGATTATTAAAAAAAAAAAAATGAAAAGATTGTGAAATGACAAAGCTAACTTTCAACCTAAGATACATTATCATGTCTACCAAAAATGTGTGATGTATGAAAAATTTTAAGATTTATTATCTGAAGCATGACAAAAAGAATCCAATCCCGAACATAAAATGTGAGAATGAAAATTTGAACTTTTTTAAAGGGAAAGTTCGAACTTCTAACTTTTATATATATATATATATATATATATTATGGCTTAATTGTTGCTTACTATTTTGTAATTATGTAATTATGACGCTCCTACTATTGCTTTAAACTGGAGGGCTTTTCTTTAGTTTTTCCTTTTACTCTTTCCTCACTTTAGCTCGATTTGTACTCAACATTTGATCTCTTCGATTGCTTCTTTTTGGCTTAATGTTATATCACTGGCTCTGGGGCATGATGAGGGTGTTAGGGGGGGTGTCAATCTAGTTGAGATGTCCCCGTGCACCTATTGATCCCTACACTAGTATCTTGTTAAAAAAAATTGTTGCTTACTATTAATTGATTTGATTTAATTCTAACTGTTATAAAGTATAGCTTTTATTACATGCTAATTGGATTTGATCATAGGCTTGAAAAGATCATTTGCTTAAAAGATGGCAATTTCTCATCTTTTTTGGTTTGAAATAATTACTAATGATTTTTAAGCATCATGTTTGGGATACCCTTTACAACTATATTACAGCCTTTTTGTTCTATCAATGGGAATAATCATTTTCATAATTATGTGTGAATTATTTGAAAATATTTAATACAGCAATTATAATTTCAGCAATAATATTGAAAATGAACATATGAAAAGTAGTAATGCACCAAAACAGATAATAATGTTATGGGTTTTGTTTGAAAATTGAGAAGTGGTGGGTGGATGTGGGGGTGGGTTTGAAGAAGTAAAAAAAAAAATTAAATAAAAGAAAGAAAAGAAAAAAAGAAAAGAAACGAAAAGAATTTAGGCAAGCAAAAGGTAAGGAACTTTTTATTTTTTTATGCCAAAAAAAAAAAAGAAAAAAAACATAAAAGTCAAATAGGGATTGGGACAATCTTTTTTTATATATCAATCATAATGATATATAACTTCACTGGTGAAGCAGAAGGATGAGATTTGCACCCAAGATTCATCATCATTGCCCCCTATATTTCATATTTCTTTCTACTGCCCAAAAAAAACCCTAGAAAAAATGGTACAAAATTAGAATTATTATACTTAAATATATCAAAAAGTTGCATTATGATAAAAAAAATGATCATTTTTAAATATAGTAAAACGAATTAAAATATCAGTGGTAAAAGTCTATCACAGTCTATCACGATTTATCATTGATAGATAGTTATATTTTACTATATTTAAAAATATTTTTAACAATTTTACTATTTAAAATAATTACTCATACAAAATCTACCATTTTTATTAGATATTTGTACTTAATTAGCACTTCTACCCCCATAAAATTGTAATTTCTTTTCATTAAGGGGGCCTTTTAAAAAATAGATTAGACTTTTGCCTTCTCTATAAGTTTTGTCTTAAGCTGATAACTTGTTTAATTAATATATATATATATATATATATATATATATATATATATATATATAATCTTAAATTTATATGGTGATTTCCTAGCATAGAAGATATAATTATGACTTTTGAAAAATACTCAATTGCAATCTTGAAAAAAAGAATATTCTTTTCTTTTGATAATAGTACATTACAAATGAGAAAGAAATGATTCTTCAAAGCACTAATACTATAACTTTAGAAATATCTTCAGATTGACAAAATGTTATTTTTCAATATATAATTTTTTTCTACATATATTAATAGACTTGTCACATGAAAGTTATTTTTCAAAAATGAGCACAAATATTATTAAGAATAACTCACATGGGTTAATAAATTAATCTTTATCATTAATGATGCGAAAAAGTATACTATAAAATACAATTTTGATCTTTATACTTTGAAACTTATTTTATTTTACTCTATGTATTTTTAATAAATAGTAAAATAAAATTGATTTGAAAGATTAAGCTGCAATATTAGAAAGGTAATGTCTTCTTATATGCAACGATTGAAATATCGAGGAATACAACGATAAAATATTAATATCATAAGATATTCCTGTAAATTAAATAATATATAAAAGAAATTAAAATTAATAAGTAAGTTCTTTTCACTCTCTATAAAAGTTATAGATTTTATTTTTAAGATTTATAAATATGTTGGTGTCTAGTTGATGAGTTTTTAAATATATCTTATGAGTATTTATCGTATCAAAAATATCCATTAAACTCTAATCTCATTTTTTTTTTCAAAGACTTTGATATCGATGTTAAATACACTCTTCAATTTGTGGATGTAACAACGGATATACTCATATATTGACGAATATATATATCACTTTATGTTCCATTTGTCTTCCATCTATAAAGTTTGGAAATATATTCACACTTTTTTTGTCTTTTTTTTACTTGTGAATTATTATTCTTATTTAATCAATAATTTTGATAAAGATTAACTTCAAAGACCAATCTTCAAATTTGTTAAAAGTATAGAGATTAAATTTAAATATTTGAAAAAGTATCGAGATTAAAATAGAATAAAATAATAGAAGGATAAAACATGATATTTAATTAATTTATTAGTTATATTTATTATATAAGTATATTAGCAATAAACATTATCAATATAATGGTACAATATATTAGGAATATACTTTATATTAGGTATATTATGTTGCACGACACATTATAATTTTCTCATATATATATTGTCAATAATATATATTATCGGTGCAATTTAGGCGGCACATAGTCACATCAATTCCTTTTTTTACCAGAAAAATTTTAAAAATAATTTAATTTAAAAATTATCACATTGTAAATTTTTATTAAACAATTCTTTAGGCGTAGAAAGGTAGGTACAACACCTAATTTTTTATTTTCCTTCTTTAAAAGTTTGAGAACATGTAGGACCTTGAGGGGTGCTCATAAACGGGCTCCTCTCATTATCTGTTGGGCAATTGAAGCCCCCACAAAGTAAATCATATATATATAAAAGTTAAATTATAATAAAACATAGTTTTTTTTCGGTAATAGGTACACACCTTGTTAATAATAGGTACTAACTTTCAATTATTTTAAGCATTAACCATACTTTCATATCCTCACGATCTCTCTCTTTCAGATGTGATCTCGATTCATTCATATCCCCTCCTAAACTCAAGACATTACAACCTTAATGTTTTTAGTTTTAATTTTTTTAAAATATACTTATAAATGCAAGTTTTTACTCTAGCTAGTTTCTTTGTTTTGTTTTTTTATCTATTTTTCAATTTCTTTTTATCAATATAAAGAATTAAAAAATTAGTTATTTTTAAACTATATGTTTTTTTAAAAAAATCAACTTTAAATGTTAAATATTCTCTATAGTAAAAAAAAATTTAGTGAGAAAAGAAGTAAAATTTCTAAAAATTAGTTAGAAAGAAAGAAGTAAAATTGTTAATAGATGATTGAGGTGAAATAGAAGAATTGAGTGTGGTGTGTGGTGTATAGTTGACCTTCAATTCAACAGTGAAATTTCCACTAAGGCAAATGAGACAGAGTTTTTATGCTTTTGAGGTTTGGGAAAAACAGTGTCAATAAGCCTCCAAATATCCGAAGCATCAACTTCAGTTTTTTTAATCCTTCAAAACTCTACATTCTCTTCTCTTTTCTTTCTTTCACTTTAGTATTTACTTTCTTTCTTTTTGTCTCCTAATTTCTTACTCCTTTTTTTTTTTTTTTTTTTTTTTTGTTTCTTTGTTCTTGTTAAATAGTGAAGGGAGGAATGTTTTCTTTTTCCTCTTTCTAATATATATATATATATATATATATTTCTCTTCCTCATGTCTATATTGTCTTGTCTAAAACGAAAAAAAAGTGAGATGCTTTTAGGATGTTTTGTTCTCATTCACATGTTTCCTAGGAGATCACTCGACATAGAATTACTCCAAGCTAAGCACGCTTAACTTTGAAGTTCCTATGATTGAGTCATAAAAAATGAATGTACTCTTTGTTGATATAGGTAGTAATTTTCAATTATTTTGAGCTTTTTTCTATTCATACTTTAATATTGCCATGATTCCTTTCATTCAGATGTGATCTTGGTTCATTCATATATTTTCTACTAAACTCGGGTGTTACATAACAAATTACAATTGGATAATTGGGTGTGATGCACAAAGATGAGTGTAGCCTAGAATACACCTAGAGTATCTTTCAAAATAAAAAAAAAAATTAATTGAACTTTTACTAGGATTAAACACCAGTCAACAAAACGATTGTGAAGTTTAATCAAATTACAGAGATCAAATTGAAAGTATGCTTAAAAAAAAGTAATATAAACTAAATCGAAACTTATAAAAATATAGGGACCAAATAAGAACTATGCTTAAACCACCAATTTTTACCATTAAATTTCATGCATGTTTGAGAATGATTTTGAAATGGTTAAAATCACTTTTGTCATGTTTAATATCACTTCGATACAATATACATTTAATTACTCAAATTAAATTCAATGTTTAATTTTACACTTTTAAACTTAGTTTTCATAATATTAAAATTAATTTTGAATAATTAAATACGTTCTACTAGTGATTTTGACAAAAGTGATTTGAACTATTTTATAATCACTTTCCAAACATAGACTAAATTAAGACTCTATAAGACTCTACATTCAAACTTGTGGACCAAATTTGTAAAGTTCATAAGATAATTGTTACTCAAACTTTTTACTCTACCTCGAAATTTTAACAAGTCAAGAAGGAAAAGAAAAAAAAGAGTAAAAAACATGGGAAAAAGAAAAAGGGAAAGTAGTTTTGGTGTTGGCATACGTAAAGGAAGGATCTAGCCTATTCTTGTATATATAAAATAGCCAACCCCAAATTCTTTTTGTCACCCTATTCTTCAACTTCAACCCAAATCAAAAAAGAAAGCAAAAAAAAAAAAAAAAAAAAAAAAATCCTCTTTCTTCAAATCCACCTTCTTTTCCCTTCTCCCACATAGAAAAAAGAAGAACAAATAATCCATTGCCATAGACAACAAAAGAGCTCATTTTTTTTCTCAAAAAGAGAGAAAAAAAAAAGAAAAAAAATGGGTTCTAAATCCCAAGTCCTATTGAACCCACAAGCTTTGTTTGAAGATCATCAAGATCATGAAGTGGCAGCAAATTCTCAAATGGGTTTCTTCAATTTCCCTTCAAACTTAACTTTTTTCCAACTTCCTTCAATCCCTCAAACCCATTCTCCTTCCCCTCCCTTTGATCCTCCTAATTTCTCCACTTCCAATAATAATAATCATAATAATAATAATTCCAATCTCAATGAAACCCTAATTTCTTCTTCTCTTTTGCCCCTCAAGCCCTCCCTTTCCTATGAATTTGCACCTCAACACCTCCTTTCCTTGCAAACATCCACTCCAAATCTATGGTGAGTACTATAGACTCCACTGGCTTTATTTTTTTCGAGCTATTTTAAGAAAATCATTTTCATTTTTTTTTTAAAAGATGAGTTTTTTTTTTTTTTTTTTTTTTTTTTTTTTTTTTTTTGTGTTTGAAGGCCATGGGGAGAGATTATTGGAGAGAAGTTGATGAATGGGAAGAGATCAAATAATGAGAATCATCAATTGGGAGTGTCAACAATGAAGATGAAGAAAATGAAAGGAAGAAGAAAAGTGAGAGAGCCAAGATTCTCATTCAAGACCATGAGCGATGTTGATGTTCTTGATGATGGTTACAAATGGCGAAAATACGGACAGAAAGTGGTAAAAAACACACAACATCCTAGGTAAATGTTTTTTTTTATTTCTTTTTAAATTAATGTTTTTTTTTTAGACATCATTTTTCTTTACAAAAATTTTTCCATCTTTAGATTTGGATTTGAATTCAGTACAAACATCTCTGTATCTCTCTCTCACGCGTAAATATTTGAGATTTGATTCTCTCTCTTTCTATGAGATTCAAATTTTTGATGTTTTAGTCATCATTATTTCTGAGATGGGGGGCAGAAAGAAGTAATTATAAGCTTTCAAAAACATCAAAAAGGGAAAGAAGATCATATATCAAAACTAAACAAGTAATCATGAAGCTGATTATTCATGTTTAATTTTCTTTTCTTAATACATGAAAATTGTTATCAAATCCACACATAAAAAGCGAGAAAACGTAAACAGTAAAGAACGATACAAAGGTTTATAGAGAGAATTATAGATTGTAGAAGCGCTTGTAAAGTTAGAGAGTTTATATATAGTGTATACAACTTAGTTATAATAGATTTATTCGAAGTGCTCTCTGTTTGGTCATTCGAAACGCTAGATAACAGATTTATTCTAGTTATAATAAACATAATGTATATTATGATTATAACAATAACTCAAGATTATTTTTATTTTGTTGTTTAATATTTTTCTATCTTTCCTTCCTCAATGCAGAAGTTATTATCGTTGTACACAAGATCACTGTAGGGTAAAGAAACGAGTAGAGAGATTAGCTGAGGATCCAAGAATGGTGATTACAACTTATGAAGGAAGACATGTTCATTCTCCTTCTCATGATTCTGAAGACTCTGAAGCTCAAACCCATCTCAATAATTTCTTTTGGTACCCTCTTTTTTTCTCTCTCTCTCTCGAAATTTTTGATTTAGGATCAATACTCATAAAATTATGACATGCATTAATTAAATATATATACACTAAAGATAATTTTATGGAGGGTTAATTAAATGTGAAAACACATTCAATGTGGTCATTGCATTGATATATTCATGCTTTTTTATTTTTTGGGTGAATTTGAAAAACTGGTTATTGTAAATTAACATAATATTTGTATTAGGGACAGTTGCAAATATAGCAATCATATTCAAAGTATTAGCATATATAGCAACATTTTTAAAAAATTGTAAATATAGTAAAGTCTATTAGTGAGACTTCTATCACTGATAGACTTTTATGGTTTAGGTGGTCTATCACTGAGAGACTTTGCTATATTTGCATTTTTTAAAAAATATATTGTCATACACTTGGTTATTATCCCTAAAGTTGCTACTCATTACTATTACTCTTTATATTATTATGCTAGTTTTTTTTAACTCTCTTATTGTATTGGAAATTAGATTTTCCTAAAAATAATGGAGTAGAGAAAGTTGATAAAGTTTTGGTTCTAATTTGATGAGTTTGATCTTGGATCTATATGAAACTATTTAGAATTTTTGTAGAAATAAGGAGAATAATAATGCAATAAATGTGTGGATGAAAATTTTGCAATTTTTTTTTTTTTTTTTTGGAGGGGTCATTTTACAATGTTTTAGATGAATCAATGGTTGCTTTTATTATTGCAGGTAATAATGAAGCAAAAGAGAGGGAAAAAGCAAGCAAATAGGGTTGATGGGCCTATATGCATATTGTTTGTATTATTTGTTTGTGTTTTTAGTTAGTATTTTAGTTTGGTCTGTTAGGGTAACTTTAATTTCTTGTAATGACTTTGGTTCTTTTGTCCATCTCTTCTCTTCCCTTCTTGTGTTGGTAATGTTGGGAAAAGAGATGGAAATGAACCTTAGTCATATGTGTGCTTTTTTTTTCTTCCTTTTTTTGCTTTATTATTTTCTTATTTTCTCTTCATTCAAGTACATTATGTTTCTTTAATTATCAAATGGGAGAAAAAAAGAAAGAAAGAAAAAGAAATCATGAAATGAAATCAAGTACTTTGGAGTTTGGATCAAACGACATGGATTTCTACTTTTATATCTTTTGTTATACATAAATAACTAGTAGTTTTCTTTCAAGAAAATGAAGTTCACTTGAGCACAGTATTTAAGATCATCGATGAACAAAAAGGTTCAAAAAATTGTATTTTTTTCTGTCAAAAAAGTGCTTTTTTTTTTTCATATTTATGACACTTTTTTCCCTCTCCAACTTCAATTTGGTTATACTTTGTGTCATTAAAACCCAAGTTTTTTGCCGATGTCGATAAACATAAGTTCCAAACTCCTCCATCTATAATGTATTTAAAAAGTGTTGCTATTTATGTTAGAAATTTCTTCACTATGGAGTCACATGTCTATTATATTTAATGGGTTTTATTGTTTTGCTATTTTAATTAATACAAGGAAAGTTATTTAATTACAAATATTTGTGTAAAAGAATGTTTATAAATGAACTATGGACATAAAACGTATAGATAATGTTACTTTAACTTTCTAATTTGATGAGGGCCAAATTAGAAGTAAGTGGTAATAAACCGATGAATGTTTTTTTATTTCATTTATTTTGATGGGTTAGATAGGAATATAGACTCAATGTTAGATAGATTTTCACGTTCTTCATGGTTTTTCTCAACTCCATAGAAAGAGGAGAAACTAATAGGACATAATGTATAAAAAGAAAAAATATGAGCTATCGAGGTTTCAAAGATCATTTACCATTATTTCAACTTTCGAAATAGATATTGGTATGCTTCCGTTTTTTAAGTTTAATTTTCTTGAGTTCGACATGGGAAATAAATTAGTGACTTTAGGTTTATTGATTCAGAGTCTTTTAACATTCCTATCAAGTGGTATCGGAGTCAATCCATCATTGATTTTGGATAACTCATTTTAATAATTTTGATTAGATGTATAAATATACATCTTTTCAAATTTATCGATAATTCTATATTCCATGGATGTTAGGATAAGGAAAATATTATAACGGACTTTGCATTGTTTATAACATAAAATTAATTATGATTAATTACTTGTGATTAATTTCTCTATAAATTAGTTTTTTGTTCTTCTTATTTGTAATTATTGCACATGATGTGAATTTGCAATAATAGTTTCTTTTGATGTGGCATTTATTGGAAATTAATTGTGTTATTACATTTAAATATTATCAAACGGTTAAAAATGTAGTATTCTTTAATTCCATAAAATTGTCACCCTAAAAAAACTTCAAAAGGAAAATTTGAATCATCCTATTTATTTTGATCTTTAATGGCACACAACCATTCTTATTTCTAATTTATGTTGCTCAATAGTTCTATTGATTTTCATGATAAATCAATACATATGACCATAAATTCATACATTGTTGCATTTACTTTTTTGGTTAATTAATGTTGTTTTAAATGTAAGATTGAATAATTGAAAGTTGATGTTATCAAAGTAATCTATCTTGTAGAGATTATTTATGAGGATGTTTAATTTCAAGTGTCTATATATAAATGTTAATTTTGACCAAAAGGTAGATCAATATCTACGTGAAATACTAACATACTTGTAGTGAAAATGTGTAACAATTACCACGAGCATTGAAGAGTAAATAAGAAAAATCACAAGTTCTTACAATACAATCAAATGTGCATCTTCCTAAATCTTAAGCTAAAAAAGACTTACCTTAGCTACAAATCATATTAATGAACCCCCAATGGGTAATATCATTCCCAAAGTATGAAAATAGATTAAAAACAGTAAAAAACAGAGAAATGGACGAGAAGGATCGGAGTCTAGGGGGCTGGATAACCTAAATGAGGGGAAAAAAGTTCCTTTTATAGACTATCAATAGTGTTGCGGAAACATAGGACATCGTTGTGGTGCTAAGGTCCTTCTGCCTCGCATGCCGACACGTTAAGGGCACTGTGTTAACTCTTCCACTTGGTAGCATGGTGGCGCCACAGGATAGTGGCACAATGCTACACAATTCTCCAGCCACTGTCTTTTAGCGTCGAGCCTAGTGTTGCGCAGTACAACAACGCTAGGCTCCAAGGGTATTTTTATCTTTTCACCTCATTTTTGTCCTAGTTGCTCCGTTACGGTTCAAAATTGTTTGTTTTAACTATGTTTCATCCCAATGCTTGATTCTACCTCTTAGGTGCTAGAAACCTACAATATCATTAAATAAACATATTAAACTTAAGTATGAACCTGAATTAAGCTGAGTGAGATAACACATTTCAAGTGCTATCAGTTAATCTCATCCTTAGATACTTAATACAACATCAACCTTACGTCTTTTGATAGTAAGATTGATTATATGTAGTAGTTTTTGTGTATTGATCAAATACTGGCAATGAATACACGTTAAATAATCAAACTATTTTTTACATTGATTTATTATTTACGCATCAAAGATCTTGTAGCGTTTTTTAATGCAATTAAACTTCTATGCTTGGAATCTATGTATAGATTGATCATCCTTTATCTATACTTTGCTAGGCTATATTATATGTGACATTTAATCTTATGTGAATCGTTGAGTAGCACATATAAAAAGATGTTTGTTTGTCGATTGATAGGCTAAGCTAATTTATTTGGTGTGTATTTTACAACATTGCATGATTAGTTTAATTAAAGAACATAACCGATTAGTAACTTAGGCTATCGATAGCCTAAGTTCTAATCATCTAAACGAACCCTTAATCTTAATGTAGATGCTTGGTTTTTATGGATACTATCGAACCCAATAATCAAACATCTAGATTAGTTAAGTTCTTAATTAATAACGATGATCATTTGTGTCAATATTTGCGGGCAAGTAGGCTAAGCACATGCTTTAATGAGTAATTAACCTTAATGTTTTATGATCAATAAACAAATGGGATTTGACTTCATAGGCTGGGCTTTTCTCATTAAGTAATCCTATTTTACGATTCTCACACTTTTACATTACTGCAATTTACTTTCCAAGCCAATACTTTCCAAGCTATTTACATTCCATACTTGCAATCACAAACACTCCCGATTACCTTAGGAATTTGACTCGTAGTTAGAGGAAATAATAAGTGCTTTCTATGGATTGATCGGGCCTACTATTACTACTATTTTAGCCAATGCTTGAAGTTTATAAATTTATTTGGTCAGTAAATGAAGGATTTGACACACTTCTTTCGTGCCTGCCACTAGCCATTCTTTGAATATTATGATTAATTATAGTTATTTTTTTAATATGGGCCACTACTAATGTGAGACTTATTATGTACATTTAATTTGTTTTCTTAACAGCTAACGTTACAACAATATATCTACGAACATCAACAATGTTCCTATTCTTAATGGTTCAAACTTCAAAGATTGAAAGGAAAATATTTGTATAAATTTGGGATGTATGCATCTAAACTTTGCACTGAGGATTGAGAAACCTCATTCTCTTTTAGTTGAAAGTTCTCCTGATGAAAGGAAACTTGTTTTAGAAGTGAGACCACTCAGACCACATGTGTCTAATGATCATAAAGTGTGGCATTTCAGAGGTATTTAGGAGTGCAGTATCTAAAGAGATAACCAATGCCAAAGATTTCATTGTTGAAATAGAAAAACGTTTTGCTAAAAAAAGACTATAAGATTGAAATGAGTCTGCTATTACAAGGCTTGATTTCAATGAAACATTAAGAAGTACATTATGGTAATGTCTCATTTGACATCAAAACTAAAGACACTTAAGCTTGAGCTATCTGCTGGTTTACTCATGCATCTATTAATCTCTCTTTCTACATAATTTAACCAATTTAAGGTTAGTCCAAAATGTAAAAGGCATGAACGAACACTTAATGAGCTCATTCCTTACTGTTTACAAGAGGAAGAAAGATTAAATCATGATAAAATAGAAACAACTTATCTAGAAACTACCTAGTTCCAAGGAAAAATGTCATAACTTCAAAGTTGTTAATCCAGCTCCTAAGAAGCAACATAACTATCAGAAAATAAAAGTTGTTTCTTTTATGGAAAATCTGGACATGCAAAGAAGGAATGTATCGATTACCAAGCTTGACGTAAAAAGCAAGGTACATCTCTTACTTGTTCTGTTCAGAAGTAAATTTGACTTAGTACCTTGAAACACAATGGTAGTTAGCCTTTGGTGCAACTACTCATGTTAGTGTTTCTATGCAGAGTTGCCTAAATTATCAATAGCCAACTGATGTTGAAAGAAACATCTTTTGTTGGCTATCGATTATCTTCTGAAGTGGGTGAAGGCCAAGGCCACCAGAACTAATGATTCCTCGACTATTGCAGACTTTTTGAAAACTAATATCTTTTGTAGATTTGGCATCCCTAAAGTTATCATAAGTGACCAAGGGACATATTTTTGTAACAGAACAGTAGAAGCCCTCGTGATAAAGTATGACGTTTTAATCACTAAGTGGCAACGCCTTACCATTCTCAGACAAATAGGCAGGCCAAGGTTTCAAACAAAAGGTAAAATCAATTATGGAGAAGACTCTGAAATTAGGACGAGGATTGAAAGCTTAGCCTAGAAAAACAGTGGAAATTTTCTATATTTATAAATAATTTGATATTTTATATTTACAACGTAAATGATTGAGGAGAAAATAGTGATGTTGCTCTCAAAGAACGTTATCCATTAATTGTATAAGCAACCGATACCAAGCCGGCATTAAACCGACACAGAGAAAGATGGAAATGGCTTCACATGCGACCGTTGTTTCAAATCCTACACATATTTGTCGCACCACTTCTTTGTCTGTTGGAAGCTTCCACATTATTTAATTTCCCTTTTATTTTTCTTGTCAATGTTTTTTCCTTCCCCTTCTTAATTTCATCCATTTTATTATATATTTAATTCTCTTTTATTGGGACACCTAGATAATTTAAATTAAATTAATTAATCCCATTAGTAATAATTTTTTGTTTAAATTCAAATTTGCTGCTTTCTAAGCTAAAGAGTGACATTTTTTTTATTTATGTTTTATTTGAGTATCATTAATTTTTTAAACTCGATATTTTAATCCTTGAAGTTTGAAATAATTTCATTTTTAGTCTCTAGGATCGTACACTTTTGATTATTATGTTATATAAGGCTAACATAACAATGTTTTTCTATTTATCTTTAAGCCTACGTGTGGCTGCAATATTATAATTTTGTATTTTTAAGTTTCTGGTGTAGTAAAAAATTAATTTTTATTTTTATTTGACAATTAAAAAAAATTGCTTTTTGTTTTTTATTTTTTGTTTTTTTGTTTTTTTTCTCTCCACCCTTTCATGACCATCATTGATGGGATGAAGAAGAAGGTGGGAGGAGAAAGAAGAAAAAACAGAGGAGAAAGAAGAAAAAACATGGGAGTAGAAGAAAGAATGAGAGAGAAAATTTAAAAAATATTTTTTTTCACATCAACTTCTTAAAAATACAAAATTATTATCTTTCACCACAACATCTTAAGAATAATAATAATAAATGTCTATACACCCTATTATTTCAGAGTTCAAGAGTAAAAATGTTTAATATCAAATAGTATGAGGTTCGGGCTTATGAGGTTTTATCTCAAAACTAATTGGCAATAAGAGGAGTTATTAAGAGTGTGAGATCCTTTAATTATTTTAAGGTGAGATCCTCAACATTTAATTTAAAAACTTAGAGACTCAAAAGCAATCTAAGAAAATAAAATAAAATAAATTTTTAATAATAAAATAAAATAAAAGTACTTCAATGATCGCAACTAAGTGCATGTAAATTATTGATTAATGTAATTATAATCAAAATTAATATTTAGGTTAATAGGTGATGTGGTTATATTTACGGTCAACTAATGTTTAACTAATCAATATCTATCGACATTAACATAACTTAGTATTTTGTCTTTAAAAAAAAACATAACTTAGTATTAGGTAGTATATGCTTCTTAGGTTGAAATTTTCAAATTTTCAAATTTTCAAATATAGAAAAATAAGTCAAACTATTTACAAATATAAAAAAAATTTACAGTCTATCAGTGATAGACTGCGATAGAATTCTATCGCTTTCTATCGCTCAAGCAAATAAATATCGCTTGAGCGATAGAAAGTGATAGAATTTGATCACAGTCTATCACTGATGAACACTAATTTTTTTTTATATATTTGTAAATAGTTTGATATTTTTTTTGTTTATAGTAATTTCCCTTATTTTTTACTCTAAAATAAAATAAACGGTTATTTCTTTTTTTTAAAAAAATAAAAATAATGTCAACTCGAGTATAACTACAGTAGTTAAGACATGCATACGTCTTGAACCAAAAAAATTAGATGTTTGAATCTCCTCACCTCTCTATACATTTTTTTTAATTTAAAAAATTAAAAAAATCGAAAACTTTTTTAACACAATAAAAATGAAATTTAAGTGTTATTTAAGTTGTTAAGTTGTTCAAGTGTCACTGTATTTGCTGCGTCATTATGAATAAGTACAACGTTGTAATCGCTTGACATTCTATTAGTGGATTTATCGTTACTATGCACACTGCCCCCAAACGTGGGTGATATTACACTGAACTATATAAGTTACCAAATTTTGTATTCTCTATCATTTAGTCTTTTGCATCTGATTTCAATATTCTTTTATATGTTTGTAACATTGTGAAACAAAATTTGTTGTGTGGTTAAGTAATTAACCTTTATTTTTCACAAACAATTGACATTCGTGTGAGTTTTTATTCAATAGTTGAGTTTTATATTAATTTTTCGAGTTTAAATTTGGAGATTAATTTGGCAATAGTGAATTTTGAGAATTTTTATTTGTTTTTGTTAAATTTTCACATATAGAAAAAATGTCAAACTATTTACAGAAAATAGCAAAAAAAAAAAAATACTGATAAATATTGATAGACTTCTATCAGCATCTATCAGTTATATACTTCTATCATTTTTATCATTGATAGACCTTGATAGACTTCTAGACTTCTATCATTTTTATCACGATAGACCCTGATAGACTTCTATCAGCGTCTATCATAACTATCTAAAAATTTTGTTATTTTGTGTAAATAGTTTCCCTAATTCTTTTATTTTTAAAAATTGCCCTACTTCTAGTTTCAAGTGTGAATTAGATTGTAACAAAAATTGAACCAAAGATACATGTTGCAATACATGTCTAAGTTTAATGGTTTTTTTTTAAAAAAATATATTTTTTAGACTAAATTATATAAAAAGAATACCTTTGAACGTTGAATTTTGTTTCGAAAATACTATTATTTTTCTAAAAGCTCCAATATTACATTTTACCTTTCAAAACTACCTATTTGAGTGGAGATATTTTAAATTTTCTAAAGATTTCTGTAAGAAATTGAGATTTGTAAGGGAGTGTTACAAAAAAAACCAAAAAATCAAACAGATCCACCGGTTGAATTTGGTTTTTTAGTATATAATTGGACATATTGATCTTAATTTTAAAAAAACTAAAAAATATTAATTCGGATCAGATTTTGATTGAAAAAACGAATCAAAATTGAACTAAACCGAGAATATGTATACTGATCTTAAAAATAAACTCTAACAATATTAGATATTTTTTAGTGTTTTAATTATTATGATGCATATATATTTATTGTTTAGAAAAAAAGATCAATTATTATGGAGTGTGTATGATATTTATTTAGAAAGTAAAAAAAAATGTCCAATTTCAATATAAAAAAAAAAAATAGGTCTAATTTAATTTAAAATTAGCAAAAATGACCAATTCAAAACAAAATTGAAAATAAAAGTTAAAATTTGGAAGAGATCGAAAAAAAGAAAATGTCAAAACAAAAAACCAAACTGATAATAATGAATAAAAAAAACTAATTCATTGCTTTTGTTCTTTATTAGACATCAGTTTGGATCTCTTCTTTATCAAAACTAATTGATTAGAATTGATTATTGATTGACCCAAAATCGATAAAACTAAATCGACTTATATCACCCGTAACGGGTCACTGGGTGTGGAATCCAAATTTTTTATTCTAGGTGGTTATTAACTACATTATTTCAAGTCCATCTAAAATTCTATGATATGTGATGTTATAATTTTCCCATATCTAATTACCAATAACTTTTTTTTGAAAGACATTATCAATATTAAATTAGTTGATTTGACATTTAATTATTTATTTATTTCCATCCAATTATATATATATATATATATATATATATATATATATATATATGTTTATGATATTGATTGATTTCGAAGTAATAATAAATCGTAGATTATCTTTATCACGGTGTTTTAAAAAATAGTTATTATTGTGTAAAAGGAGAATTGCAATTAATTTATTAACAAAAGCACAATAATTAACAATGATCATAGTTTTTCTTGAAGAAATATTCGTTGCAAATGTGGGGATACCATTTCAAGTTATGTTTGATTTAAATATTTTGTGTGTTTGATATATATACACGGTTAAAATAAGTTTACTCACTTGTAGTCTCTTTATAATTTTAATTGGCTAAATTTCAATTATATATGGTATTTTCATGTACGAAAATTATTATTGTTGTTATATTTAACCAATTTTGGTAAATAATAACTTTGAGGAATTAAATTTAAGATTTACCGAGAGTAGATGAACTAAAATTAAAAGACTTCAAAATATAAGAGACCAAAATAGTGTTTTAACCTACATACTTACACACATGAACAAAGTTCAAGAATAATGTTGAATGACAAAGTATTAACAAAAATAGGGTACTTAGGAAAGAAATCCGAAAAGTAGAGTGGTTGAAGAAAACAATTGCAGAAATAGGGTCAAAGGGGAAAGTATTGACAAAAATAGGGTAGTTGGAAAATCGTGTACGGGTACACGATTTCCACATGACAACCATTGCCAAGTGGATTGGTCAATGATACCAAACTCGTGTACGGGGTATACGATTTCCATCCAGATTTTTTTTAATCAACAATTATCTTTCTTATTATTATTATTTTATATCATACTCATATAAACGTGTCTCAAGATAATAACTAAAACTTTAAATTACAAGTCATCATGGATGTTCATAATAACTATTACGCGCATGATGAACATCCATCCGTCGTCACCCAAGAAGATATCGATGAATTAATTCATCAACAACAACACTTTGAAGTGTTTGTACCTCGTCGTCTGCAACGTCAATGAAGTGGTAGATGGATGTGTGTATAAAAACCGCCCCGTTGGAATTCGTCTTTACTGAACGCACAGAAAAATTAGTAATAAAAAAATAAAAAGAATTTATAAAAAAAGAGGAAGTAGAGCGGTTACCATTTCCGATTTCCCATACCAGAGAGATACCAACATGCTGTCGTACCACAGTCCAAAATCTTTGTTGATTTTTTTTAAAAAAAATATAGATGGAAATCGTGTACCCGGTACACGAGTTTCACGTGGAATCTGCGTGGCAAGAAGACCGGTCAGCGTGAGCAGTGGCAGGGAGGGAGCTGACGTGGAGGGGAACTCATGGACCGGGTCCACGAGTTTCAAACCCTACTCGTGTACCCGGTCCACATTTTTGGTAATCGTGGACCGAGTACACGTGTTCAGCACCCTATTTTTGGGTTTAGTTTCCTTTCTACCCTATTTTTGTCAAATATTTTTAAATTAACATTAATTTTAAAAAAATTCTACATACACACACATACACACACACATACATATATACATATATCAAATTGAACATAAACAAGCTTAACTCGTGAAGAGTAGAGATTAAGACTGCATCTAATCAACTTTTTTATATTCAACCATATGTGAGAACAAAATCTGAACTTTTATCGTGCTTTTTAATGATACATGTTTTAACAAGTTAAAGTTATTTTTAAATTAGCATCTAAAAAATATATTTTTTTAAAACATACAAAATATAAAGGAAAATTATTATAAGTAGAAAAAATATCAAACTATTTACAAATATAGAAAAATTTTACTGTCTATCAGCGATAGACCACAATAAAAATCTATTGCAGTTTATCGTCCAAATGATTGAAGTTTATCGCAGTCTATCACTGATAAATAGTAATTTTTTTATATTTATAAATAAATTCACTCATTTTTTTTAATTAGTAATATTTGGTGGCACTTCACATGAAAATAGGGTTATTTAAACGATTAAGTCTAAATAATTAAGATTCGAGTGGATCTTGTGACGTCCCAATTTCTCTCTCTTTAATTAATATGTTAACACGGTCTTCTAATGTTTGGATATAGTTGGGATAAACAAAATGGACAATTATTAATATAAGCGTTGAAAAATGGTTATAAATTTTAGGCTATTTTGTATTTTAGGTAAAAAATACTTTTAAACTTTAAAAAATTTCAAAAGTATCATTGTTGTTAGTTTTAGATGGAAGTTGTTACTATTTTGTTTCAAAAATATCATTCAACTTTCAAAAAGTTTAAGAAATATATTTACTGTTAATATATGAATACAAACCTTAATGCTGGCTTCAAATATCCTTGAACTTTTAAAAGGTACATTAATACTTTTAGTCTTACAAAACAAAATTAAAAATGCTCCTATAGTGATCAATTTGTTGAACTTTTCTTGAGTTAAAAAAAAAAAAAAAAAGTTTAAAATAAATTATATAGATACCCTTATTTTTCTCTCATTTATCTAATTCTTGCACCAATTTTGTTACAACAAAATATGTAAAATTTCAAGTTAAAATATAAAACTCCATAAAACTCCAAAAATAAAAATCTACCCTTAAAATTTATCAAAACTATAAATAGCCAAATAGGTTGGTTATTAACAGACATTCAACTACTATCGTATAATCTTATTAAAACAGATAAATCCTAAGTTCCAATTGGTGCTTCCATTATCTCTTTCTTTTTCTTATAATATATATCCCTTAACTAAATGGGGCAATTTTTATTTTGATGAGATAAACAAAAGGTTAAATAGTTAACAAAAAGGATAATAAGAGGGGAGAAAAAAAAACCAGAGAAAATAGAGAAGTGATAAGTCATAGATTGAAATATGGGAGAGAAAGAAAATGGAAGAGATGATGAAGTGTAGATAAATGGTAGGAGCATAAACATCATGAGTTGACCTAGTGGTAAATAGAGGACATGACCTTGAAAATTTAAGGGTATTTTTGAAACTTTTGAGAGTTAAGGAGTATTTTTGACACAAAATACTTGTTCAAGGGCATTTTGTATAATTTAGCATAAATTTTATATCTTGATGTGAAAGTGAGAATAGTTCAATGGACATAAGAGCATATTAATAACCACGAGGTTTGTGATTCAAATCTCGTTGTACTTAAAAAAAATTTATATCTTAATCCTTAACTTTGAGACTTATTCTATTTAACTTTAAGCTTTGTAAACTGATGCTATTTTGGTAAACACATTTATCTTGATCCTTAACTTTGAGACTTATTCTATCTAACTTTAAGCTTTGTGAATTGATGTCAGTTTGGTCTATCTCTTTTTAAAGTCTTTATTTCATTCCTTTGACAACATTTTTTTTCCGTTTAATTAACGCTAATAACAAAAAGAAAAAATCGTCAAGAAAACTTTTATTTATAGTTTAAAATTAATTATTAATTTAAAAATACATATATTAAAAGTTATAAAACGTCACTAAATATTTATATTTAAGTTGACACTTCAAAGTGTGAACTTTCATGCTTTTGTTGATGCTAATTACGTAAATTTATTTCTATGGGCAATGATCTCCGATTTTTCAATTAGTTGACTGTTTTTTGCCGTCAACTAAATGACTTTTAATGGCAGGAAATTGACTAAAAGGCTCTTAATGCTAATATCAAAACTTAACTAATTAAGACATTAATAAGTTTGAATTTCTACTTTGTTTAAAGGATTGTTTTCAAATATAGAAAAATGAGCCAAACTATTTATAAATATAGAAAAATGAGCGACAGACTTCTGATAGACAACAAAATTTTTCTATATTTATAAATAGTTTGATATTTTTTTTCTCTTTATAGTAATTTTTCTTATTTAAATTATAACTCTCTAAAATAAATTATTTAATATCTATTCCAAACATTTTTTATTCATCAAGTAACACACTTGATAGTAAGAGTGTAGAGAGAATTCAACCAAAAATAAATGTGCTTAAGCTTTTTTGGTTAATTTAGACAATATAATTTAAGTTTACTTTGCGTGCGTGTTTTTTTTTATTTTTTTTAATAATTTTGAACATTTATCAAAGTAAGAAAGAGTACTACACAAATAACATAAAACTCGTTTTCATCCGACTTATTATATGATCAAAATTATCTAAATAAAAATGTTTTTTTTAACAAAATATTAGTTAGAGGAGTGAGATCAGTAGATGCACCGAGATATCTTAACTAGGTTGATACATCTTTAATACAGTTATCATGTCCTGAAGCCAATAGAAATTCATTTAGGTAAATAAAAACAATTTATTTTTAAAACATAGACACAAATAAATTGTACAATAGTGCATGTATCAATGTGAACTATAAAAACAAAAATGAAAAAACTCAAACCCAAACATAAAATGAAAGATGTCTATGCTTTTCCAACTTAGTTATGAAATGTCACATAAGTTGCTATATTAAAAAAAAAATTGCTAAAATGTTTTCAAATTTAGGGGCCAAGCTAATATAGTAGAGCCTAGCAAACCCTAAAAGTACAGATGTGGCCTTCCTTGAATGGTCTATTTGGAAATTGGGCTGTGGTGTCATTTTATGCAAAAGTCATGTTAGAAAATTAAAAAAAAAAAAAAAAAAAAAAAAAAAAAAAAAAAAAGGGGTCACAAGGAAGCTATCTTTGTCCAATGAGAGAAGTTGTGAGACTCAAAAGGGCACAACATCATGTGATTATGCTTTTACATGAAATGGACAATGAGATAATGAATTAAATAGGAAGCATTTGGCAACCATCAAGAAGTTGAGTTGATCTTTTGTCCTTGAAGCCATAGGCAACTTCCCATTGGGAACTAATGTGACTCAAATTTGACGTGTGTCTCTTTTTTTCCTAATTATAATTTGGTTGATAAAAATATAAGAATATCAAGTGAATTCAGTCGATATTTTATTATGTTAATACAATAAATGAGAATATAAAAAGAGTTTTCAACCAGTTAAATCACTAATTACACGACCAAAATTGTTTGAAGTTTGTTAACTTTTCTTATCTATGCATGATTCATTTGCATTTATAGATGACCTATAATTTAATAAAAGTAGAAATGATTTTGTTCCAGCCTAATATCATCTTATATTGATAGGTCTTTGTATTATTCATTCTTAGTAGAATCATCTTTGCTTTTTGAACATTCTAGAAATTTAACAACTAGGGTTTACAAAAGTTTCGTTAGTTTTTTATTTTCTATTGAACACCTAAAAAATCAATGAAGAGATGAATTTATAGATCTTTAAGCTAACAGGAAGTAGGTCCTGTTTCTCATGCACGACCCTTCATTACTATATTTCAATTTTAATTTTGTTGGTGCTCGGATCTCTTCTGCATTAGGTTTCGCTGTGGGTTTCTAGTGGCGTTGACCTCCAACCTGCTTCTCCCTGGTCTGGTCTCTTGAGATACTTCGAGCTTACCTGCACAAAAGATCCTTTACACTTGTGTGATGTTGAATCTACTACACTCCGATGCTTAAGTTAGTGCAAGGAGTGACAAATTCAGCTAAGCACGAAAGAAATAAGGTCGAGTCTCTCTCTTTCTGGAGATTACTTACTCTCTCCATTTGGGATGGTCAATTGAGGCAATTTATAAGTATGTCATTTGACACACACCTCCAGTTATGTGTGATGGCCAATAGTGGTGTTAGGAACGTTTCTGGAGCTCGAAATTGTAGGGTGTCAGTCTGGATCGAACTTGATTATTTTTTTATTTAGTATATTCATCGACTCGGCTGGTAGGTGCAAACTTCAGGGTATTGACATTTTTCTTTTGAGATGTACGCCCTCCTATGTTTCCTCTTAAGATTTTATGGGCTTGAGCCTGCCCATGGACGTTGAACAACCTTCATCAGACTCGATCACGATATTTAACATGGACTACCCATATCGTAATCCAATATAAACACTCTAGATTTCATGGAGTCACATGCCCAAAAACCTAGATAATCTAAATTGGACCATCCATGAAATATAAAATAAAAACAAATAAATAAATGAATAATGGACCATCCATGAACCACATTTCATGGATCGCATGCTCAAACTTAGACCTATCTATCATAAAGGTATCATTGTATCAATGAGTCATCGGGTTCAAAGTCTATAATCATGGAGTATATCCACAGGTGGTGAGTCATTAACCAACTTAACTTTTCAGTTTAGATTAGGGTTTTTTTTTTCACTTAACTATGTCTATTAATAGATATGATGCAATATCATAATTGATATATAATTGATTTTCATGTTAACGAAAGGATTGGTATGTATCTAAGTTGTGTGATTTGTTATACCATGCAAATCCACAAGTGTAAAGTATTAAATTTTAATTTAGTGATCGAGTTTAAGTATCGTCTATAGAATCTACCATTAATTTAATTAGGTATATCATAGTTATTCGGTTTTATTTTATCCAGTGAACTAAACATTGAAGTTGAATTATGTTGATGCCTAAAGTTGGACAAGTAAAGTGGCCTAACCTAAGCATAGCAACAATTGTAAATTTGTATTTGAGGGAAGAAGATAACCCGCAAGTTAGCAAGAATTGCCTGTTGGTGTAGTGTAGATCATGCACACTTCGATGCTTAAGTCAAGAAGTCTGGAGATAAGGTTTGTTATGAAATTTCTAGTGGAGAGTCAACTTACCACTTTTGTCACCTTCTTTACTTAAAGAAAGATATTTAATGGCTTAAATGTTATTAAAAACTGGAAATATTGAAAGACGAGAGTAAGAGGTTCTTATCGAGGTTGTTAAAGAATAAGTTTAATCTCTTGCTCGTCTTCTAAAAATTGGAGATGTTAGGTTTTTAACTCAAAGCATGAGAATTAATTGAGCTCGAGAGAGTCTTTTAAATATTTTAATTACCTTCTTGGCCTATGATTGATTGCATGTTAAGTTCGAGTTGTTTAACATGTCAACTGATTTTCCAATAATGCATGAGTCGTATATTCCATTTTTTCTCCAATTGTATCTCCACTTGTTTGAAGTGGGAGTATAATTAATTAAAGGTTGTTTTCAAATATAGTAAAATTAATGAGTCAACTTATTTATAAATATTGCAAAATGTCATCGTCTATATGAGATAGACATTGATATGTCTATCAGTGTCTATCACTTATAGACGGTGACATTTTGCTATATTTGAAAATTGCCAAAACAATTACCAATTAATTAAATAACCCAACTTTGATGTGGTTCTCTAGATAAATTAAGGTAGAAACGCCTATGATAATTAAATTAATGGCCCAATCTTGTAGACAATACTCGTAATCAATAATAACTATATTAAAATTTAATATTGTACACTTATGGGCTTGCACTGTATAAAACTCATGTAATAGTAGCAAACCTCATGCAAGGTAGTTAACATAATCAGCAAACTAAGGCAAGTTATCCTCCACTTGGTTACAGTCGTTCATCCAAAAAATCCTCAGAAATAGGGTGGGTATTAGTATGAACATGACCTTAAAGCCAAACAATCAAGGCCTAAACCTATCAAAAGCAAAAACAGCTACAAGTATCTCTTTTTCAAAGATATATAACATAATTTTGTTGTGCATTATGATCTATATCACTACTTGTATAATAAATAGCCCTAAACATTTTATCTCGATGTTGGCCTAAAAACACCTATGGTAAAGCCATTAGCATCTATATTATTTCAAAAGATTAACCGTAATTAGACACCACGATAATAGGGCATAAATTAATTTTTCATCATCAAAATTAACTACAAAGTCATTCTCAAGCAAATTACAAGTAAACGAAAATGTGGGAAAATACACATATAAGATAGTTTGTGAGAGATTAAAGAGTTTATCGGACTAACTCAGAGATGATTGGACTACTTAGTGGATTTCATTCATCGATTAACCACGTAATTACGATTTTTTAGTTAAATCTTACTCTGATTAGATGAGCACGATAGACATGAAATTGAAAGGTTAGAGTCCTATTATATATTTTTAAACTCTAATCATCTAGAAGACACAAAATTGAAAGTTCATGAACTACATTTGTAATTAAAATTTTTTAACTAAATTTGCAATTAATTTTTTTTTACTCATTTTAAATATTTTTACGAAGATTTAAATTACTAATCCCCTTAAACAAAACTTATGGATTGGATCCGCCACTAATTACAAAGTCTCAAAAGGTAAGACTCAAGAATTTTGGCTAAAACCAGCCAAAATATTGAAACAAAAAATCCCTCAAATCTCTCCACCTAACCTATAAATCAAAACAACATTTTTATACCAGATGTGATAACGTCGCGTGTCGTGACACTGATAGTGTTAGCACCCATTTCTTTGTAACATTGAGCAATGTTGTGCGCTTCTTCATTTTCAAAATATCGCGACACTTGACTGTTGTCTTCAAGCGTCGTAGAATGTGAATTTGAGCGTTATTGCAACACTATAGGTAGGGACATTTTGATCTTTCCATCTCGTTCGAGCTCCTATTAGAATAAGTTTCTAAATGCTCCAATTTTACTATAATTCACCTAAATGCTCCAAAATATTCCTTATAACTAGATTTCCTACCAATAAAACATTTTAGCATTTAAAACATCTCGAACAAACACTATTGTTTAGTTATGTTTATAGAGCTATCATATCTATTTTAGTATGACTTTTACAAAATAGTTAAGACATTCTTATCCTTTAAATATATTCTTTAAAAAAATAAAGACAACTTATAAACTGGTTAAGACATAATTAACCTTTTTTTCTGAATAAAACAAAATAAAAAGTAATAAAATTGTATACCATAAAAAATAATATATATTTCAAAAAAGGAAGAGGAAAAAAATATAAATCGTAATAAATTACAAGCCAACAAATTCTCAAAAATAAAAAAATAAAAAAAATCCTAGCCGACATACAATTTTGTTGATAATTGAAATAAATGAACCTAGCTACAAAAATGTTTAAATCACTAGAACCTTGAAAAAGTTGTCTTCAATTAACAACATAATTGGTGATAAGTGTCTTAATTAAGGCAAATTTTCCCAAAGAGCATTAATGGTGTTTGTCTCTTAAACGATTTTAACTAATTAACATTAAATAAAAAGAATATTTTAAACCCAAAAAGGGGTCCGACGATGTTGGCAATGTCTTAAACGGTGCGTCCCACTTTTGTTTCCGTACTCTCATATAATTCCATGCAATGCCTTAAATTAAAACGACATGTAGTCCCATTCCTGTCGGTTGCCTTCCTCCATTCATTAATGTCGTTTTTTTTCCTTCTAATTTTTGGAGAAGGCATTAATGTTTTTGTTTCATTTTCTTTTCATTAATTATAACATTATTTATTATAGAAAAATTACAATAAATAAAAAAATATCAAACTATTTACAAATATAGAAAAATTTTACTGTCTATCCGTGATAGACTGCGATAGAATTCTATCGTGGTCTATCATTGATAGACTGTAAAAAATTTCTATATTTGTAAATAATTTGGTTCATTTTTCTATATTTGAAAAGAACCCTTTATTATACTACATATTAAGCTCGAGTTTTTTTTTTTTTTTTACTATCAAGCTTGAAGTTTGATGTTTGATTCCCTCGTTCTACATAGATTAAAACAAATGATAATTTTTACAGATAGAAAAAATGTCAAACTACTTACAGAAAATAGAAAAAAAACACTAATAGACATCGATAGACTTCTATCAACATCTATCAGTTATAGACTTCTACCATTTTTATCACTGGTAAACTTTTATCATCGTCTATCATAACTATCTAAAAATTTTGCTATTTTTTGTAAATAGTTTTCCTTATTTTTCTATTTTTAAAAATTCCTCTAAAAAAAAGTAAAATTAAATATGTTTCAAAATGTCATTTTTATTTAAATACTTTTTACAAAAATTAAATAAAAATTGTTTTAAAAAACACTCATGTATTTGATTACATTATTTCAAAAGTGTTTTTATACATAAATTTGTTTGGTTTGCTATTATTCAGAAGTGTTTTTATTAATGTCAAATTACTATGAAGACAACTATTAAACACTACTGATCCAATTAGTTTAAGTTTCTATTTAAAAACACTTTACTAGCAGAAGAGTTCTTTTGTTTATTTTTTTTTAGCATATGATCGTCCAAGTTGGTTGTTAGAGTTAGTAGATGGAGTTGGTGATCACAAGAGATTGAAAGAGTTGGTCATCACTCGGAGTTATCGTTAGAGTTGGTTGCTAAAGTTGGTCATCATTGGAGGGCTCACGAGGTCACCAAAGTTGGTGATCGGAGTTGGTTGTTGGAGTCGATCATCGTTGGAGTTGGCAATAAAATTAATCATCAAAGATGGGTCGTCAGAGTTAGTCGCCAGAACTAAGTAGTGGCAATAGTTCTCGGCATAGGTTGTGCCAGTTTTGGTTATCACTAGAGTTGGATCCAAAGTTGGCTAGCAATGGAAGTGAGTGAAAGAAATAGCATGAGGGCAGTTTAGTAATATTTATAAACTATAAAAATTAAACATAGATTAATTGTTAAACATTCCAAACCCTTATTCTAAAAGTTGATTTCAATTATTTCTCTCAAACCAACTTATTTCACAAACTCATTTTTCTAGAAGTTGATGGGAGAATTACAAATAAGAGAGAAAAATAGAGTAAATATTGAGAAATAAATATGTAAACAATTAGCTTGAGGTGCAGATATCTTGCTCTCTTTAAGAATATTCTAGCCCTCTACGGTGTGTACTGAATTTCATTATATCAACCATCGGTGCAACAATATTCTCTAGCCTTTTCCCTCCAGGATACAATAACTCAATTAAAACGTTATGTAGTTTAAACCATTCTGCATTAAAAAGTTGAAATCAAAGCTCCACAACTAAAACACCATTTTTTTGGCCAATTACTCTAAAAAATGCTAATAAGAGAAAATAAGAGAAATATATATATATATATATTGAATATTTGTTAATATATTTTGAGAGAATGGTAAAAGTCCTTTTATAGTAGTGAAATTTTAGATCTAATATTTATTATACATAATAAATAAGAATTTGTTTGACATTCCTTAAATAAACAACCATCTCTTTAAGAATTAAAAGTCCCTCTTTATTTCTCCAAAACGAAACTTCAATTCAACAAAAGCCTGTCAAATATTAAAAAAAATGTAACAACAAAAGTGATTTTGAGTGGTTGTCAAATACTTAATTATTTTTAAAATGTCTATTTTTTTAAAATAAACACTTAAAAAGTTGGGTTGTTTTCAAATATAAAAAAATGAGTCAAACTATATATTTATAAATATAGAAAAATTTTACTGTCTATCGAGGATAAATCGCGATAAAATTCTATCGCATAAACGATAGAATTCTATAGCGATCTAATTTTTCTATATTTGTAAATAGTTTGATATTTTTTTATATTTATAATAATTTTCTTAAAAAATTAAGCGAACACACTCTTATCTACTAATTTGAAGTACGATTCAACTATATCTTTTATTTTAGTCACTAAAAAGAAGTATATTGAAACTTTGAAAGTGCACTCATTCATAAAAATATTTCAAATATCTTTTATTCTACTCCTACATGTGCACATTGTTTTGAATTGTATAGTATTGCACACTTAAGAAGACTTCAACTATATAGAAAATGATCGATTTGGAAGCAAGAAGACGTCTACGAGTTCAATAATTCGAGAGTTGTGAGACGAAAACCATGAAAAAATATGAAAGAGACTTTCACGATTTCTCAATTCTCATTAATTATGCACGAGAGAGAATATGCATAATTAAGACACTCTTGGCAGATTCTGATAATGGCAGAGAGTCATACTTCATTATTTTTTTTTTTAAATTTAGGTAAACCCTGTTAAAAATTTAAAATTTAAATCATTTGTACAAAAACAAAAAATTTAGATTCCACTTGTGCCCTAAAAAAATCCTAAATACTTGAAGTTGTTCCCTAGTTGTCTCTAAAATGTTCATTCATACAACACCTTAAAACCTCCAAATCTAAAGTTGAAGGGTCACACTGTCTATTTTTTTCTTTTATTATTGTTTTTCCCAAAAACCTAAGAGAAAGGGAACATTATAGTTATTTTCATTTTAAATTAAAAAAAAAAAAAAAAAAAAAAAAAAAAAAAACAACCACAAAATGATACTAATTATTAGAAGACATTACAAACATGACAATTTAAATAACAGTAGAGTCAAGTTGGTGGTGAGAAACTCTTCGTTACTTTTCCCTACCATTTTCATGCATGTGAAAGAAAAACAATTATTTTTGTAATTTTTATTATATCACACACATTGTTTTATAAATTATAAATAAAATATAATCTATTTTATTCTACTAATATTTTGAATCACTAATAATATAGTTCATAACAAGTGGAGAATTTTATTCTTTCTAGGGGATACTACTACTAAACATTTATCTATTGTATTAAACAAGTTATTTAACATATTCTTTTATTATACATCTAATAGTTATGACAAACTAATATTTATTATATCATACTTTTAGGTTACATTACAATTTAGACTTCAACTTTAAAGTTGGTATGTAATAGATTCTTTAACTAATTATTAAAAATGTTGATAAGTTTAGTAATTCTCTAAATTTTCAATTTTTTGTCTAACAATTTTAAATACTAAATAAGAAATTCTCTCTTGAGACGTGTAGAAGTGTCAAAAAAGCTACTTTTTCGATGGTTTAAAAATTGTTGGGAGAAAAAATCTACACCGACGATTTTTTTTTAAGATCGTCAAGATTTTTTTTAATGTCCATAGCTGAAAATGAGTAGTGGTAAGGGATGTTGATTTTGATTGTCCCCATTTCAATAATGATGATGCCCTTAATGCTTCAAAGTAAAATTTACTTTGAAGCTAATTCACTCAAAAGTATGCTAATTTACTAAATTTTCTATTATGTATTGTTGGTGTGATTATTGTTGATTTTTTGTGGTTAATTTATGTAGTTGAAATTTTAGGATTTTTTTTATGGATAAATGTTGTTGGTCAATATATTCTCAAGTAATGAAAATTACTCACAAAAAAGCAATAGAGACCAAAAATTGTTTTCATCCAAAATGAGATCAAGTCACTCATTAAAAGCTAAGCTAATATTATCTCTTTAGGATTTCTTCCTTTCCTTGAAGAGTTAACAACTTAGATGTGTGTAAAAGTCACTCATCAAAAGCCAAGCTAATATTATTCAATTAATTTTACCACACAAGTTTGATAGCAACTCTTCTAACTTATTGTATAAAGTATACAACGTTTAACTTCCACATGTCACGATCAAGCTAGGTTAAAAAGTATATAAAGAATAGACCTAGGTGGATTAAACTTAGAGATAAATTATATCAATCGAGTATGTAGAAGGAGTATCCCGATTCTTAGAAGTTGTGAAATTGCATGTTAATAACTCGGGAAAGACAAGATGTCCATGTAAAAAAATGTATGAATGCAATATGAGAGCCAATAGATAGAGTTGAATGATGACATCTATTCATATATGAAATATCCCCATCTTATAGTTGATGAATATATCGTGGAGATCCAATGGACTTATTTAGTGGATTCTAGAGTCACACATCTCAATCGACACATGGTGACAGATAAGTACTACAAAGATTAATCTTTTGGATGAAGAAAATGAGATGTTGAATATTTTAAGTGATCTATAGTATCTAATTGTCGTTGTAAATGAAGAAGATATTGATTAGAATGAGATGTCAGCTACCAATGCCCAAGAACTAGATAACAATTCAAGTTTATTTTTGAAGACTTTAATAAATGAACCACGTAACTAAGTTGTACCCTGGTTGTACAAAATTCTCTTCATTGATTTTTTGGTGAAGTTGATGCATATTAAGATCCTTAACGGTTAGACTAACAAATCGTACGATTTGTTACTTGAATTGTTAAAAGGAAACATTTTTCAATTAAAGTTGATGCATATTACGGTTCTTAATTATTACAACCTATTCGATATTTTCTAAAACTCAAGGACCCCTTGATAGAAAATTAAACTTTTTTGTCTAAGAAACCCTAACATTTAAATGGTTGCGAATTAATAAATATTTGAAATATTACCATATGTAAAACCATCATATATTTATTTGATGAAATTGAAAGTTAAAAAATTTATTAAAAAAATTTAAATTTCAAATTTATTAGACACAAAATTAAAAAATGAAAAATTTTCACATATAGAAAAAATGTCAAACTATTTACAGAAAATAGCAAAAAAAAAAACTGATAGACATTGATAGATTTCTATCAGCATCTATTAGTGATAGACTTCTATCATTTCTATCACTGATAGACCCTAATAGACTTTTATCGGCGTTTATCATAACTATATAAAAATTTTGCTATTTTATATAAATAGTTTTCCTTATTTTTATATTCTTAAAAATTTCCCAAAAGAAAATTTTAGATACTAATGAGATATTTCTTAAGTTCACACTCTAAAATTAGTTGAAGAGATAATGTATTTCAAGTATCAATATTGGAGAGTGTACTTTTAATTTTGTGGTTTTAAATAGATCACAACTTATATACAAAATAAAATAAAAATAAATAAATAAAAAAATAAAAAAAAAAACACATGTAACAGAAAACTGACCATTTAAATGTAACAGGATACTATGCCTAACAATTATTAGTTTTCAATAATAGCTAAAAACAATAATTATATATGGAGACAAAATCCAAGATCTATATAAGGAAAATTCTCGAGAAATTACCCAAAGAAATTAAAAGGTCTCTCAAATTAGCATTTTAATATTGCAAACTATGGTTCTTCAGAAAGCATCAGTAGTTTCATGCAATAACCTCCTAAAGCTATTGGCCTTCATCTTTCTTTTCTTTCTCCTCATCACAACCACAGGTCAATTTTAAACTCAATTTCAAAAGCATAAGGAAAAAATTTTGAAATCAAATTAACCAGCTCTTTTATTATTTTTATTATTTTGAGGAATCAAGTATTAACTTCTTGTTATGGCATGTTATTAGGTTCTTCGGCAAGAAGGAGTTTATTAGAAAGGAGGAGCCAAAGCGAGAAGAATCCACTCCGCGAAAACCATGGCGGAGTGCTTGGAAACGACTTGGTGATGATGGATTATACTCCGGCGAGGAAGAACCGTCCAATCCATAACTAGCAAATTACTAATATATATGTGTGAAAATTAATTGAAATAATTGTTGGTAATGTTTTGAGAGTGTGTGTTTGGAATTTGGATACAAAGAAATTATATATACATCTTTTCTTTGTGTTTTGGTTTATTTATATATAGAAAGTGAAAGTGAAAGTAAAAATGTGATATGATATTTTCTACCATTATACAGTTTTAATATTCTCTCTCTCCTTTCTCTCTTATTATTCGAGGACATATATCGAAAAAAAGGAAATGAAAGTACATGATTTGATACCTCTCTTCATATTCGAAAATAATTTTCTACCTAAAAAAAATTCATAAATTTATGGAAAATTTTCACATATAAAAAAAAGTCAAACTATTTATAGAAAATAGCAAAAAAAAAAATACTGATAGATATTAATAGACTTCTATTCGCATCTATCAATGATAGACTTCTATCATTTTATCACGGATAGATCCTGATAGATTTCTATCAGCATCTATCACAACTATCTAAAAATTTTGCTATTTGGTGTAAATAGTTTCCCTTATTTTTCTATTTGTAACAAATTTCCTATATATATATATATATATACATACACACATACATACATACACATACATACATACACACACATACACACACATGTTGAAGAGAATCCGAAAATATAATGACATGTGAATTTTTTTTAAGTGAAGTTTTATTTGCCAAAATTAAGTCAAACGAATCAGACTATGTTTACTATAATAAAAAGGAAAACAAAGAAAAAAAAAGAGACTAATATAACTTCGTGATTTATGTTTTTTTTAAAAAAAAAAAATCATAGCCAAAACTTTAAAAAATTAATTTTTTTTTCCAAATATCTTAAAAGAAATTATTGGTAATCAAATATATGTTTCAAGAAATAAACTATTAACAGTCGAGATATATTGGCTTTTTTTTTTTTTTTTAAGAAAGATATAATATTTTAGTGAAATCTAGCTCGTGGAGTTGAATTACTTGAGTTTATGGTAGATTTATATGAATGTAGTTGGATCTAACACTTGATCATCTATTTCTCTCTTTTAGAAGTGCATGGACTTCTTTCGAAAAATGGAGCATGAATTATTGCATGTCTAATCGCTATTAAATGATGTATGATTCGTAATAGTTGTGCTGTCATTTACTTAACTACCAAGAATAAATTGTGTGTCTTTCATGGTTTTTTCTAAGGCACATAACTTGCACGATCGGTTTAGAACTAAAGAAGAAGTCGATTAGTTTATATAGGTTTTTTTTAGAATTAATTGTCTACTTTGGAGACTTGACGAAATAGGGAGTTGATAACATAATCACCGAGATGGAATTCACTCTTTTCCATATAAGGTAAGTAGATGAGTACTTTTATATGGTAATTTCGAAACTTGAGCAATGGGATCGCACCCTCGTAATGGCTTGAGAGAGACTTAGTTTATGATTGGATCATAAATGTATTGCTCATTAGAGGATCAATGGTACTTAAGGTGTAAGGATGTAGTTACATTTGGGACCCATCTATAATTACGAACAACTTGTAAAAGATTGACTTGCTTGTAATGATTATTTTCATGGATACAACTTGTCTTATAGTACATAAGAGTGCAATTCTAGATCCATAATGGAGTGACATTAATGAATGAAAATAGTTTAATTGTAGAGTTTAATTAATTAGTTTTGGATCATTGGAACTTATAATTTGCATGTTCATGAGGTCCTCTTGCTAGCTCATATAAATAATTAGAGAACAATTCCGTTGAAAGAAAATTTCTAGCTCATACAGATTATAGATTAGAGTCGCTTCTAGAGTTAGATAATTTATATAGCGCACATCTCTAAACTTAAGTTAATGAGACCCTCGTACTTGGTTATTTGAAGAGTCAGATAACAAATTCAAGTCATTCCAACCTACTTCTCACCCTACTAATATAAATAGAGGAGAACATTAAATATTCGAGATATATTCGAGCTACAACACAGAATTGGAGGAGAAGAGAAGGCTCTCCATCAAGTAGTATCTTCAGCGATGTAAAATTTCTTCTTCACCATCCATTTAACTTTCACACATTTTTAAGCTTTTCATGTTGTCATTTCTTTCTTTAATTTGTCTACCGGCTCGTTGGTCGGACGAAATTCATCACCTTATTTCGGATCAAATAAATAACCGTTGTTATCAAATTTGTAGTAGTGAAAGACCAGGTCGAACACAGGAAATCGAAGAATTTCTCAATTAAATGGTTTACAATCCGAGGTAATCGGGAGAGGGGAGTTTATATTGATTGGTTGCAAGTAAATTAAAATACATAAAAGTAAGAGAGTAAATTGTAAATTAATGTAATATATGAAAAATGCCTAGCTTGGATTATTGTGTAATTTTCCTATTCATTATACTCGCTCATCGAATTTTCATTACCTAAATTTAAGTATTCGTTACGCTGAACCATATTAATTAGAAAAAACTAATTAATCGTCCTAAACAATTAATTAGTCCAAGTCGAATTGATGAACACATGCAAATTCAAATTTGTCCTAATTGCATTAAAATCTAGGGAAACGTTAAGTGAAATATTAAGCGCCCAATTAAATATTCATTCGATTCAATCCTAGGTTGGTTAGAACAATACTTATCGTGTTCGATTCACAAGCTAACCTAATTTGTTGCTTCTTAGAGATTAACATAAGACTAAATGTCACGCATCAAACGTTAATCAAAAGCAATAAACATACAATCCATAAGCATACGATAATATGATCATAATCTATTGAGATCAAAATTGAATCAAACAAACATAACCAAATTCGGTTCGAATACTCACAAGTACATAAAAATAGGGAAAATTTCCTAAAACCCAAGCTAAAAATCGTTACTTTAACCCATAATCGATATACTGATCAACAGGGTAGAGTTTTGATACATCTACAGACATAAAAGATGAAAAAAAACAGAGAGAAAGTTACTTCAATCAGACAGAATGACCTAAAATCGAAAAAAAAAACTTATTTTATATCAGGTTGCAGCCACGACATTGGTGACAAAAATTGCACACGAACGATTTTAGAAGCGTCGCGACGCTCTAAGGCAGCGCCATGACACCAACAAAACTCAAATCACAATGGTTAAATCATAAAATTTTGAAACCTAGGAATAAATCAAGGTTAAAAGTGTAAATATTGAAATTTAGGGTGAAACAAAACTCAAATCCCAATGGTTAAATCATTAAATTTGGAAACCTAGGAACAAAATTGAAATCAAAATCAAAACTTAAGAACTAAAAATGAAACATTTTGAAAGCTAAAGATCAAATAGAAACTAAACCCAAAATAACGAACAAAAAGGTAATTTTCCCTAATAATGTTTATGTAAAAAAATATAATATGCGAATATGTTTACAAAATGTATAGTAAAAATCATCATGTATAATAAATTATATTTAAAAGAATCAATAATAAATTAACAATAGAGACTAAATTTAAGACTTATTAAACTATATGGACTAAAATGGAACAATTTCTAGGATTGTTTTCAAACATAGCAAAATGAGCTAACTTATTTATAAATATATCAAAATGTCACTATCTACCCGTGAAGTGTCTATCACAAATAACCAGTGACATTTTGTTATATTCAAAAATATTTCCAGCAATTTTACTATCTCGGCAAGATCGACCACCAAAATTTAGTTTAAAAATTAACTTTTTCTAGGCATTCTTAAAATCTCACGCAATATTACCTCCGAAATTCTACCAAAAATTTTCAAATATGAGGTAATATTTCTAAAATTTATACCAAATGCTTAATATGTCATAATACAAAACAATCGATAAATTAAAAAAACTTAAATCTCGGTGATCGATCTGTAAAAACTATTTAAACGGAAAATTGTTTAAAATTTACAAAAACTTTTATATGAGTGACCTCGTTTTAAATACTTTATTATTATCGACCTTTTTGCCAGGTGAAATACCGCTTATACCCTCAAATTTTAAACGTCATACAGACGCGCGCATTTGTAAGTCATTTGCGATCTTTCACATTCAATCTTCCTTAATCTCTTTAATCTCTCTCAGTTTCTTTCATTTTTCACAATCGTCTTCTCTGGTCTCAGCTTCTCTTCGATTCTCTAAGCATTTCGACTAATTTCTGATTCACTCATTCTTCAAATCGTTTTACTCAGGTATCTTATTTCATAAAATGCACTTCGTTATTTCATAGAATGCACTTCGTTATTTTCTAAATAGCCTAACCGATGAATGGTAGTTGTTTGTGTGTGTCTGAAGAAGGGTAACGATCACGTAGTACAAGGGTAACGATCGCATAGTATAAGGATAACGATCGCATAGTACAGGGGTTTCTATCGCGTAGTACAAGGGTTACGATCGTGTGGTACAAAGATAGTGGTCGCTTAGGGGTTAGGGTTAGGGTTCACTATCTTTGTATTAAGGGTTTCCATACACGATCGCCTACATCTATATAAGCAATCACTAACCGTTATACGCGATCGCTCACCTTTATACGCAATCGCTCACCTGCATACACGATCGCTCAATTGCATACGCAATCGGTTACATTTATCTATGCGATCGCTTATCTTTATCTAAGCGATCGTTAACCTTCTATAAGCGATCACTTACCTTTATGTGTATTTTGTTTTAGTGATATCTAAATGCGTAGATCTTGTTTCTGTTCGCTAGATTGCTAAGATGGCCCATTTGGACGTCTCTGCTAACAAATACTTCCTTGCTACCGTCTCCTCCTTGGCCCACATTTGCACAACGAATGAAACAATCAAGAAGAAACTGACCCAACAACAGATGGTCATGTTTAGGAAAACATGTTTTGGTCCACTTTTGGACCTGGACCTTGTATTCAATGGATAACTGGTGCACCACTTCTTGTTTAGGGAGGTTAGGGATGAGGATGAAAATGTCATAAGCTTCAATATTCTAGAGAATAAGGTAACATTTACCCAAGAGGATTTTAACTTGATCACTGGGTTGTGGCCGACTGAGGAACGAATTGAAAGAGACTAGTGGGGAGAGGCTACGAGCCCTTTCGTTTGGACTAAGGAAGAACTCAAAGGATAAGGAGAAGACATGCAAGGATGTGGAGACTGCATTTGAAGCGTTTTCTTTTACGAATGACGAAGATGCAGTGAAGGTTGCATTGTCATTGTACATAGAGAGGGGTTGATGGGAAAAGACAAGAAAACTCAATTTGATGTAAATGTCTTTGTGATCGTTGATGACACTAAAGTCTTCAGACACTATGATTGGTCATCTGTCATTTATAAACGAACGTTAGAAAGTCTGAAAAAATCACTGGGTGGTAAAAAGGAGATGCATGAATTGAGGAGACATGCAAATCCTAAACACGTCACATTTTACACGGTTAAGGGATTTGCACATGCATTTCAGGTAAACATACTTCTTCATTTTTTTATTGACATAAACATTTTTTATGAACTATGTGTAACATTGTTTTTCACGTGTATGTAGGTATGGGCTTACGAGATATTATCGACATCTAGTAAGCTCATAGCAAAAAAGGTTAGCAAGGATGCAATATTCTGCATACTTAGGTGGACTTATGCTCAAACTCCACCTTGGAAGTATTTGGAGAAAAATGTTTTTCAACCAAAAAAGGTAAGCGATCTCTTAAGTGAACATATGATCGCATACCAAAATGATAACGATTATTAATCACATGGTACGCGATCGCTTATAAAAAGGTTAATGATCGCTTATCACAATCGATCTATAACATTTTTTTATACGCGATCGCGTATGGAAAGGATAATGATCGCATAGTTTAACTGAGTGATACCATTTTGGTAAGCAATCGCGTATGAAAATGATAACGATCGCTTATCATAGTGGATCGATAACCTTTTGGTACACAATCGCTTAATGATAATTTTACGTGATCGTTAAGTGATCTTTTTTATGAGTTGATTTGTATTACTGATCAAGTCTTCGTTTATATTTTTAGACTATTGTGCTGGAGAAACTTGTACCGACAGCGAAGGAGACGAGGTACAAGGATGATCGACTCATGGGGTTGATACTATTCAATGAATGAACCCCTCCGTTGACCATGATAGAAGTGCTGAGGATGTCGATAAGCATGTTCATGATGACGACGACAATGCTCAACCAACTCAAACTCAATCACCTGATCAACGTGGACTTGGTCCTTATGATATCGATGTGGGGCACATCGATCAACGGCTTGATGACATGGCTTTAACAGCCCAAATAGAGTATCATCGGGTAGATTCAACTTCCCTTGGTAAGGGATGGGACAAACAACAAGCGAGTACGAGGAAAAGGAAGCTCGAATCGGTCCATGTTGAGTCTTCCCGAAGACACAAGAAGAAGAAGTCATCAAGAGTTCGCAGGGACGATTGGGTAGAAATTCGCAAAGAGCTTGCCAACTTGACGAGCACAGTTTATGAAATGCGTGAACAGTTCAGTAAACAGCTAAATGATATCATGTTATACGTAAAAAATGCATTTGAGGTATGTATAACACACCCAACCTTCACTTTAACATTTGACTGTCTTTTTGGTTGTATATTTGATTATATTTATTGTTTGATTATAGGGTACGGGTGTAGATGAGGGGGATGATTATGATATCACCCATCATGATGTGGATGTTGAATCACATGAAGGGTATCAGTTAGAAGAACAACAAAGGAGCAACTGGCTGACCCTCCGGTTGATGAACAACCACAATTTGATACCCAATTAAGCGACCCAAAAATGGATATGCACCCTCCATCAGAACCAGTGATGAGCCACACTAAGGTATGTAGCTTGCCTTTATATATCGCATAGGAAAATAATAAGTGATCGTGTACACATAACCCTAAGCGATCGCTCATTTATACTACGCAATCATGTATGTAAATCCATTAATTAATTAATCACATATACACAGGGTACGATGAGTGTTGAAGGTGTAGATGATCAGGCGATTGCATCATCAGCCATTCCGGTGAATGAACAACCGTAAACTGAGCCTCAATTAAGAGATCCTAAAGTGGATATGCACCCGACATCAGAACTTGTCCCAAGCCACAATGAGTTATGTAGATTGTATTGGTATATCGCATAGTAAAATAATAAGCGATTGCATAGGACAATAATAAGTGATCAATCCACTAATTAATTGATCACTTATACACAGGGTACGATGAGTGTTGAAAATGGGGATGATCGGGCGGTTGCATCACCAGTCATTCAGCAAACTAAGACCCAATTAACCGATCCTAGAGTGGATATGCACCCTCCATCAGCACTAGTGACGAGTCACACTGAGGTATGTAGATAATAAGCAATCGCATTTAAAAAATAATAAGCGACCACATATAAAAATAATAAGTGATCGCATATGACAATGTTGAGCGATCACATATGTATATCATAAGCGATCGCTCAAATATACTACGCGATCATGTATATTATTTGGCGATCGCTTAGTATATCGTATGCGATCGTCGGATAATCCATTTGTTAAGCAATCGCTTAGTAGACTTATTGACCTATTAATTATGTATTTGCTTACTTTTGTGTTACGCTACAAGGGGGAACATGAGGAAGCAGTTGAATCACACAAAGGTGTTCAATCACAAAAACATCCAGTTGAAACAATCGCATTCAATTTAAGGAACCACTTTGATGCCACAACCAGCCTTACATCTGGAGGACAAAATGATCTTCCTATTGTGCCACACGACAAGATCGGAGTACAAGTATGATTAAGCTTATATTGTGTACGTGATAAGTCACATAATAATATGTATTGATTCAGATACTGGATGCAGGTCAATGTCGAACGCCCTGAGCGGCGAATGAGGAATAAGCCACAAAGGTTCTCACCAACAGATACGAAAATGGAGAAAAATAAAGTATTTGATGAACCTGCTATGGTAGAGGGAGAGCCCGAAATAAATAAAAGTCAATCCAAAGAAATTCATCCACCAACTGATACAATTACTGCAGCTGTAGTGGAGTTGAAGCCGGCAATAGGAGTGGTCAACCCAAATCAATTGTCCCTATTCCAAACTTTCCAATCTGGAATGTCTGATCATATGACCCGCTCTTCCCGGTGGACGATACTCTCTGAAAAGTGTACAAGCAATGGGAAAGGTCCAAAAAAACAGATGATGAAGAGCGGACAGTGGTATACATATTTCGAAAGAAGGATTTCTTCAAAACGTTGTTGAAGAACACATGGGTCATTGGCGATGTAAGTAGTCTTACATAGTTAATTTTTGTTTTTTATATATTGTTTGCTATGCAATCTATCATATATGATAAGCGATCAAGTAACTGAATAAGTGATCACTTAGCCAATGTTGCACGATCGCATATCATGTATGGTCAATCGCATAGTCTAACACTTATGTGATCACTTATCACTTTGATATGCGATCACGTATCATTTTTTCTATGCGATCGCTTATCATTTATACTACGCGATCGCTTATTATTTCGCTAAATCTGACAATACTAACGTAAACCATGGATATACTGCTCGTGCACGTTCATCATAAGCTACATTCGTGAACTGGTCTCTACAAGTACTTATTCACGGTGGTTGACTCGAGTTTCATGGTAAGATTGATATGTCGTGTGTATTATTTTATTTATATTACATAATATATTTGAACGTTTTATTTTTGTGTGTTAGGATGCCATCACGAATCCAAAAGGCCCTGCATCAAAACTATCGGATGAAGGTGTACTCATGGATTGAGACAACTTGGTTGTTTGGACGAATGAGGTAGCACACGGAATGGTGGGCAGACAGCACATACTTTATGGACTACGTGCTAGGCCAACATGAAAAGTACAAACCTACATGGACAGACGTTGATTTCGTATTTGGACCGATCAATATGAAGCAACATTGGCTCATGACAGCCATTGATCTGTTTGAAAACACGATATACGTCTTCGACTCCATGCCAAATTATATCAATAGCAGTATCGTGGAGGCAAATCTTCAGATGCTATCCAGGTCGATCCCTTCAATTCTGATGGCTGTTGGATTTGAGAAGACGAAAAGGAGGTTCAAACAAGCACCATGGCCAATAAAGAGATCTAAAATAACCATCTAGACCTGGAGAAGCCTCGATTGTGGCATATTTTGCGCCAAATTTGTAGAATTCCTTGTTACAGGGGCCAATAGGATTAATTTCAAACAAGAAAATATGTCTTTATGTAGAAGAAAATACGTTGCCGAATTATGAGCTGAGAAATATTTATGGTAATATATGTAATTGTACGTTTAATTGATAAAATTCATTCTTTGTATTCTATTCACGATGTAATACATACAAGCATTCAAATCGTTAACATATATGAATAATGTATGAAATCAAATAACCAATTTAACAAGCGATCGCATAATAATATTAGTACGTGATCGTATAACAAAGATAATGAGCGATCGCATAACAGAATTAACACGCGATCGCATAACAAAGCTAACTCGTGATCGCAAATATGAGCAATGCGCGATCGCAAATGCTACTGTAAGCGATTGCAAATGCTACTGTAAGCGATCGCGAATGATATACGCGATCGCTTATCATAATATTACGCGATCACTAATGCTCAGGTATGCGATCATTTATCATAACCGTACATGATCGCTTAACATAATTACATCTCATTTACTCTAAACGATGATGGGTCTGTTCCAAAAGTTACGAGTGGTTGTCTGCATGTTTTTTTGTTGTGTTCTCTCTCGCCACACCTAGTACATCTGTGGATCTGTCTCGTCTCCTCTCCCAACGAAGGTATGCAAACAGTTTGTCGTCGACCAACATTTAAAAACTTTTTTTAGTGGTAAAACTTTGAAGTCCTCAAAGTCTGGCCCCCGTCTCCATTCTCTTCTATAGCCAACTGGATATATGGGCTCTGCATACGAAGCAAGCACACACTCCACAGTAAACCACTTTGCACACAGTGTTTGCACATTTATATTACGCGTTGCAGCCGCAGCAATTACATGGGAGCACGGTATCTCTAAGCGATTGAATTCCATACAACTGCATGTATGTGCACGTAGATCAACCAACCCTCCAAGGTACCCTTAATCTGCATGAATCACATGCATGTCAACCAGGGAAACACGATATGTACATACCGGATAGTTAACAATGTTTTGGTTGACTTCTTTACTCGATAGTCAAAAAAATTTCTTATTGCAAGCATCGACAATTTCACAGACAAATCATACTTGCAAAAAAAAAAATTGCCCAACCTTTATGTCCTCGTCATTTAGACAATCGTGTGGTATTACAATGAGGTCATCATAAGATGGTCCATCAGACGCTCTAGGTATTTGAATGAATGTTTGGGTCGGAGCTGATGACATTGGCATTATCATTGGTGGGATTGGAGAAAATAGAGTTGGAACCTGATTAGGTGGAGTTCGAACTTGAGCAGGTGGTGTTGGAACTTGAACAGGTGGTGTTGCACCCTGGGTAGGTGGTATTTCTTCATATCCATACTCATATCCATCGTGTGTACATTTTGATGATTGTGGGCCTCTACCAAATTGATCATTCTCGTCGTCACCCAAGTTACACGGCTTGATGCTCTCATCTAGGGAAGACATGGTGGGAATAACACGCCCTGAATATGTTGGAAAACAAAAGTTTTCATTCATTGGAATGGTTTTGCCATGTTGGTACATATTATCAGTGTCTATTCCATTACTATTCTTTGGTGTAACTGTTACAAACAACGGTAGTTGGGATGCATCAATGCCTTCTAAAAAGAAATCAAGATCTTCATCATCAACAATATCACTTAGGGGAATTGGAACCAATAGATTATAAGAACGCTTTATGTGTATTTCGTAGCTGGTTGGGTTGATATTAAGTCGGAGAATACCAATTAGTTCATTACAAGTAGTATCATGTCTAATCTTTAGACCTTTGGTTGAACCTCCAACATAATTGTATCCGGTCTGATCCCACTCCCCACCATAGCGTACAAAAATGTGAAGTAGCGTCATTGATATGCAATATGTCAATTTAGCTCATCAATAACAATAGTGGTACACGATTGCTTATATCATGTTGTGCGATCGCATATATTATCGTGAGCGATCGCTCACATTAATATACGCAATCGCTTATATTGAGGTGAGAGATCACTTATATGATAATCGATCGCGTATTATGGTAACAGTGATCGTTTACAACTGTACAAAGCAATCACTTTGACCATAATACGCGATCACTTATCAAACGATGAGCGATCGCGTCATACAAATTAAGTGATTGCAAACAACCTATAAGAAACGCTTAAATTGAGCTTGAAAATCAAATTTGCAGTAACTATTGAATACTTACATTATATCCTTCTTTGGGTGAGATAAGCAATCTTCTTCGACGAATGCTTGCTATAGACCCACAAATGAAACTGAGTGAGGTTGAAAGGGACTCTACTGTAAAAGTATTCGACAAAAGGTGAGAGAGGAGACTGAAAGTGTAGAGATGAAAGTGATCTTCCAATACTTGTCTCATGCTTAATATCAATATCATTGAATGCTGATGGTACAATGTTGGTTGAGAATAAATACTGAAAGAGAATGGAATGGAATGTTGGTGGTATAATTCAATTTTCGTTAATGGTTGTTAAGGGGGAAGAGCAGAGGGAGGAGAGACTTAGGCTACGAAGAAAAGTTAGTATTGAGGGTATGAGCGGTATTTCACCTAGCAAAAGGGTCAATAAGAATCAAGTTTTTAAAACGAGGTCACTCATATAAATTTTTTTGTAATTAGGTCATTTTAAACAATACTCTTATTTAAACCAACCTTTAAAAAAGGTGCAATAAAAACTTCAACGTGTTATTTACCATTTCCGTTAGAAAATTTCTCCCAACAACCCGTGACATTTCTAAAGCAAAGAGAGTACGAAGATTCCAGATACGACCAACCACGCTTCGCAATTTGGGAAAGTGGCGCCACCTTCAACACCGTCGTGTCTGTTGCTATTCATCTTTCTTTCTCTCTCGCCCACTCCATTTCTTAGAGCAGCAAAAACCAACCAACAACCCACTGGTTAGTAACTTCTTACTCAATCGTCTTTTTGTTCTGCTCTTGTCCTTCCCTTTCTCGTCTGCTTTTCTTTTTAGCACAGTATGCACACTAATTTACTACCTACGTATTAATTTTTCCCAATTTTATAGTTTTTGAGGCTATCCCATTTCAGATCGCATGTTTACATGTTTTTCTTTTCTCTGCTTTAGTATTTTTTTCAACTGCCTAACAATGTTCATTGTTTAGATGTTATTGGTAGTAATTTAGGTCGTGTGGTTCATAAACAGACATTCCCATGCTGAGAAAATGTTGGTAGGGTAGAGAATGCACTGGAAGTAGAAATAGTTGACAATTTCACTGTCAAACTGAAGAAATCGTGATAAAAGTAAATGAATATGAAAATTTTATTCATTCACAAAAATTGGGTAACGATTGAGTTAACACAGAACCAACCCCCCAAGAAAAAAAATATATAAATTTCATACTACACTTGAATAATTGCAGGAAAAAAAATGGAGAAAATGGGCTTCTTCAGCAACTCCAAACCATAAGCTCAAAAATCAAACCAGTCTTCTGCAACTTTTTTCCATGATAGTACACATTAGGGTTAGGGTTTATCACCCATTCATCTTCCCCCATTCTTTCCTGACCAGCCAACCCAATATCTTCATCACAGTAGTTCACCAGTGCACAAAACTTTTGATGGCGCTTCATCTCCGGCCACTCGTGCCATCGCTGCCGGTGATGACCTTGTTCTATGTTTTCTTCTTGTTGTTCCTCTCCAATCTCCCTACCACTTCGCCACAATCCTTGAGACGCCGTGTCCTTCTGACTTTGATCTTCATTGGCGTCCATCGGCAATTTCTCCCTCGAGTTCTTGATTTTATCATTTTGAACATCATTCCAGTCCCCTTTAGCCACCCCATCTTTGACTGACGATTGATCTCCTCCTTCCCTGTTTCGTTCTTCTTTTGTTTGCCTCGTCGCCTCTTGAACCGCCGTGAGTTCTTTCTCCGTCTGTCTCGATTCCATTTTGCTGGCATGTTTATACTTCCTCTGTTCCTTTTTGGCTTCTTCTTCTTCATCTTCCTTGTTTGATTAGGAAATCTCCACTATAATGTGTTTGCCTTTCACAGAAGACTCTTTCGGGCTCGTGATGTCAATGATCTCCGAATGACGGTTGATATTGGCTTTAATGACCAACTCGACATGTTTGTAACTATCCGAGTTCAGGAGGGGGACATGAATGAAACGAGATCACATCAGAATGAGAGGGATCCTGAAGACATGAAAGCATGGTTAAGAAAGGCTTAAAAGAATTGAAAGTTACTACTTATACCAACAAGGTGCACCTTCCTTTTCAGAGAGCTCAATTATAAGAACTCCATACTTAAGCATGCTTAGCTTGGAGCAATCCTACGTTGGGTGACCTCTTGGAGATTTCCCTAGGATGCATGTGAGTGAGGACAAACCATGCTGAAAGGACCTGTGTTGGTTTGTGGGGACAACGTTCACTCTTAGAAGCATTCAAGACAAGCATGGTTGATGTAGCCGGGTCGCAGGGGACGCAGGAGAATGTCGGGGCCATCAGTTGCCGAATCCTGTGCCTGGGCGTTACAATGTTCATCCCATTTTTGCTTCTCTTTCATAGTTTCTTGCAATTGCTTCCATGAGGCTTCTTCTCTTTCTGCCATTTCGCGCTCGCTATCTGCAACCCAATTTTGCAGTTGCTTGAGTTTCTGCTCTCTTTGCCATCTTGCACTTGTGATTAGCAACCCATTTTAGTAGTTGCTCCTATGACCCTTGTCTTTCTTCTTCCATTGTGAAAATGGATATTCCAATTATTAGGATACCTCCTAACTAACTAGATTTAAGATTTGGAATATATTGAAATATAAAGGAATAACTACAAGATAACCCAAGTATAAAGGCACTTGGAACCTCCCTTATTAATAATATACTAATATCCTTAACTAGGTACCTAATAGATTCCCAACCCTTCAGAAGGATTCTCGTGCAATTTCCTTTTCCGTAGTTTGTTAAACCCTTCTCCTTTAGGTGAGTTAGGGTTTTCTCCTCCATGGAGGATTAAGATTCCAATGAAAGTTAAGTTCTTTACTTGGAAAGTTTTATATGGAAGAGCTAACACTATGAATCGACTTTAAGGAAGATGCCCTCGTAAGTTAGTTTGTTTTGTTGTATTCTCTGTTGCAAAGAAAGACTTGGATCTCATTCTTTGGAGATGTGAGCTTGCGAGATCTGTGTGGAATCATTTCTTTCAGACGTTTGGTTTCTTGCTAGCTCAACATAGGGATACTTTGATTTGATCTAGGAGTTCCTCCCCATTCTCCCTTTCGTGAGAAGGATCGTCTTTTATGTCTTGTTGGGGTGTGTGTTATATTGTGGGATCTTTGGGGTGAGCAGAATAATTAGATATTTAGAGGATTGGAAAGGGATCCTTTTGATGTTTTCCTTGGGGCTTCGATATCGAAGACCTTTTGTAATTACTCTACAAGCACTATTTTGTATAGCTGGAGACCTTTCCTATAGTTAGGTTTTCTTTTTGTGAGATTGGTTTTTTCATTTTTGTATTCCATTCTATTCCTTCATTTTTCTTCTTAATGAAAGTTGTTATAAAAAAAGTGCATGAAATTGATGTGCCTAGAATTTTTACGTATGGAATTGGTGTGCACCTATTCATACATGAAGAATTTTTTATATTTCTTCTTGATTCCTATACAAAGATACAACCCTAATTTAAAGAGAGAGACATAACTATACAAGGAAATAAACTAACGGTAATAAGGAATATAAGGAAATAAATGTACAAGGAAAAAAATTAGTAAATACAGAGAGGAAAATCCTTTTTTAATATTCAACACTCCCCCTCAAGCTGGATTGTATATGTTGATTAAATCCAACTTGGTTTTTAATGTATCAAATATGTTTTTGAACAATGTCTTGGTAAGTATGTCTGCAATTTGCATCTTGGTTGGTATGTAGTTAAGAGAGATGCTTTTATTTTCAATTTTCTCTTTGATGAAGTGTCGATCAATGTCTACATGTTTTGTGCGATCATGGTGGACGGGGTCTTTTGCAATACTTATAGTCGCTTGATTGTCACAATGGACCTCCATTGGTTCTTCGGTGGTAAGTTTCAATTATGCTAGGATGCCTTTTAGCCAAATTCCTTCACATATTCCTTGAGCTAGGGCCCTCAGTTCCGCTTCAGCACTACTTGTGGACACAACTGATTATTTTTTGCTTCTCTAGATGACTAAATTTCCCCACACAAATGTGCAATATCCAGTAACTGGTCTTCTGTCGACTTTAGAGCTTGCCCAATCCGCATCTGTGAATACTTCAACGTTCCTTTTCTTTGATTTCTTGAAGTACAATCCTTCTCCTAGGGTTCCTTTTAAGTATCTGAGGATCCTGTGAACAGCTTGCATATTTTCTTGTGTTGGAGTGTTCTTAAATTGACTCACAAAGCTTACTGCAAAGCAAATATCTGGTCTGGTGTGAGTTAAGTAAATCAACTTCCCAACAAGTCTTTGATATTGTTCCTTATTTACCAAAGTGTTTTCTTTTCCTACAGTGTAGTTAGGATCAATAGGAGTATTTGTGGGTTTACACCCAAGCATACATGTCTCCTTTAGAAGATCTATGACATATTTTCTTTGAGAGATGCACAAACCTTTCATTGAACGTGCCACTTCCATTCCTAGGAAGTATTTGAGGTTGCCTAAATCTTTTACTTCAAATTCTTTAGCCAAGAGTAACTTTAATTCTTTTATTTCTTCTTCATGATCTCCTGTAAGTATAATGTCATCCATATAAACAATAATAATAGCAATTTTTCCTTTGCTGGGATGTTTGATAAAAAGTGTGTGGTCAGATTGGCTTTGCAAGTATCCTTTGGTTTTAATGACCTTTGAAAACTTGTCAAACCAAGCTCAAGGGGATTGTTTTAAACCATAAAGGGACTTTTTGAGCTTGCACACTTTATTTATTGTTTGTGATGATCCTATACCAGTAGGTATATCTATATAAAGTTCTTCTTCTAAGTCTCCATTAAGAAAGGCATTCTTTATGTCTAGTTGGTGAAGTACCCAATCATTATTCACTGCTAAGGAGAAAAGGATACGAATAGTGTTTAGTTTTGCTACAGGTGCAAAGGTTTCTTGGTAGTCAATGCCATAAGATTGAATGAACCCTTTAGCGCCAAGTCTTGCTTTAAGTCTATCAATTTCTCCATTGGCTTTGTATTTTATGGTGAAGATCCATTTGCATCCTACTGTTTTCTTTCCTAGGGGTAAGTTTGTTATTTCCCACATTTTGTTCTTTTCCAAGGCGTTTATTTCTTCTAGAACTGCTTTCTTCTAATTTATGTCCTTAAGGGCCTCATAAACATTATTAGGAATTTTTATATTTGATAGGTTGGAGGTGAATGCCTTGAACTTGGGAGAGAGATGTTTATAGGTTAGATAGTTTTTAATGGGATGTTTTGTACATGTCCTTACCCCTTTGCGTTGAGCGATAGGAAGGTCGATGTCTTTGATTTGAACTTGCATTTGGGAGTTGGAAACATAATTTTCTTGTATTTCATTTGTTCTTTGGTTAGACACTGATTCAACTTCAGGGATGCTTGTAATGTTTGTTTTCCTTCTAGTGTAGACTATGAGTTTTTTCTTATATTCCTGAGTGTTTTGGTTAGGGACCTCTAGGATGAAAGGGTTATAGGGAGTATATGCTTTTGTTAAGGTTGTGTTAGGGTTTTCTTCCATAATAATGACGGGGTTGTCAACATTAATTTTTTTGAAGTAAGGTTGGTCTTCAAAGAAAGTTACATTCATGGAGGTGTAGAATTTCTTTGCGGATGGTGAATAGCATTTGTATCCTTTTTTACTTGAGGCATAACCAAGAAAGATACATTTGGTTGCCTTAGTATCCAACTTACTCTTATTTGGCTGATGATCTTGAACAAATGCAGTGCAACCAAAAATTCTCAAGGGAATTTTAGGGAACATTCTTATGTGTGGATAGTGCTCCTGAAGTTTTTGTAAGCGGCTCTTAAAACGTAACGTTCGTGATGGCATTCTATTAATGAGGTAGGTTGCTGCAAGAACAACTTCGCCCCAGAAATAATAAGGGGTGTTAGATGAAATCATTAAGGCTCTAGTAACTTCTAAAAGTTGTCTATTTTCTTTCAGCAATTCCATTTTGTTGGGGAGTATATGGGCATGTACTAAGGTGGACAATACCTTTTTCTTTTAGAAAAGCTCCTAAAGACATATTAAAGTAATCCCTAACATTATCAGAGTGAAGTATTTGAATCTTAGTATTGAAGAGATTGAGTATCATAGCATACAAATTTTTAAATATGACAGAAACTTCAGATTTTTCTTTCATTAAAAACACCCATGTGAGTCTAGTATGATCATCAATAAAAGAAACAAACCATTTGGCTCCTGTTATGTTTTTAACTCTGCTAGCTCCCCAAACATCACTATGCATCATTGAAAAAGGATGAGAGGGTTTGTAGTTACTTACCGGATAAGGAGATCGAGTTTGCTTAGCCAATTCACACGACTCACATTGAAAAACCTGAGAACTTTTACTAAAAATATCTGGAAAAATGTGTTTCAAATACATAAAATTGGGGTGGCCTAAACGATTATGCCACAACATTATTTTATTATCATAATTATCTTTAGAAGCAATGAAAATAGTCTTGTTAGCACCTAACTCCTTCCCTTGATACTTGGGAATATTCAGGATGTAGAGACCTGAAAATTCTTTAGTATTGCCAATCGTCGTCCCCGAATTTAAATCCTGAAAAATACAATTGTGTGAGTTGAATGTTACAGTCAAGTTTTTTATAAGTGTGAGTTTACTTATTGATAATAGGTTACATTTAAGGTTTGGAACATGTAAGACATTTTCTAATATAAGATCTTTCGAAATAAAAACTTTTCCAATTCCTTCTATTTTAGAGTAAGTTCCATCAGCAATCCTCACATTGGGTTGGTCACTACAGTGAGAGTAATTAGTTAAAAAGGAGTTATCACCTGTCATATGATCCGAAGCTCCTGAATCAACAATCCAAGTATTAAAATTTGTAGTTGCATTAAGGGCATGAAAAATGTTACCTGATTGAGCAATCATCGATGCTACACTTACTTCAGGTGGCTTTTGTGTAAGCTTGGATTGTCCAAAGAGTTTTTGGAGGAGATCCAACTGCTCTTTAGTAAAGACATTATTTTCAGATGCAACATTACCTTCAGATGATGTACCTGCTTGATATGCCTTCCCTCGTCTATCACTCGTTCCTTTATTTGGCTTCCAATCTGAGGGTTTGCCATGAATGTCCCAACAAGTGTCTTTAGTATGCCCTGACTTTCTACAATGCTCACACCACGGTCTTGTCTTTCGTGGTCGATTTTCATTTCCACTATAATTCTGATGTCGATTATAGTGATTATCATGAGAATTTATATTTTGGGTGCGTACCTCATGACCCGGATTTCGAACAAGTAGGGCGGATCCTTCAGGTTCTGAGTTTCCCAACATTAGCTTTTTTTTGCTTTCTTCTCTTCTCACTTCTACAAAAACTTCTCTAATATTAGGTAAAGGTTTGATTGCTAGGATTCGACCACGTACCTCATCCAAGTCTTTATTGAGGCCAAGGAGGAATTTGAACACTCGTTTCTTCTCAACAATTTGTTTCTATGTAGCTACATCTTTAATGCACTCCCACTTGTGATTTTCATATGTATTGAGTTGTTGCCACAAACGAGAGAGCTGAGTGAAATAATGAGTTACTTGCATATCACCTTATCTTAGCTCGTGCAATTTTCCTTCTAATTCAAAGGATTCCGATGTATTTTCTTGATCTGAATAAGTTTTACAAGCTGCTTCCCAAATTTCACTTGCAGTTGAGAAGAGTAAGAAGCCTTCACCAATTTATGTAGTCATGGAATTGATTAACCATGACATAACCATATTGTTTTCAGCTTTCCATATCTTGTATTCCTGATTACCTTCGTCTGGTACGGAGGTTTTGCTTGATAAATAGTTTTCCTTTCCTTTTCCACATATGAACATCATGACGGATTGTGACTAAGAGAGATAATTCTTTCCATTTAGTTTGTGATTAGTGATCAGAATCAAGGATCCTTCTCTATTGGAATTTGTGACTGAAGATGCCATATATATATATATATATATATATATATATATATATATTTCAACTTGTGGAAAAAGAAAAACTAATACAAAGTCTCGAAGTTAATAAGATATCTTTATTGAGCCAAAATCAAAATTATGCAGCACTTAGATAAGATAACTATTGGGCCAAAGTTATGCAAATTGGCCCAAAATTAAAAGATCAGAAGACACACCAATAGCAACAAAAATTAGGCAATAGAATCAGAAGAAATAAAAAGAATTCCACCGCCTGTTTGGAGTGAACAGAAAAATACAGGAAAATTGTCAAAAATAGGACAAAATTGTAGGGGTTAAAGAGTTTTGAGATAGTTTTTGAAAAGAAAGAGTAATAGGACAAATGAGATGCGAAATGTCCACTATGTCCTTGAGTGAGAAAAGAACTTTTTGTTATTAAATAACACACATTTGGTGACCTTTTCCAGTCTCTCTCATCTTTTCTCTAACTTATCTCTAATTTTTATCCTCCTAAACTCTCTTTTCATGCTCCAACATTATCAACAACTTCCACATTCTCTCAATCTCATTTTTTTTGTAGTATGTTTTTTTATTGTTATAGATTTTTTATGAGTTGAGTTAGTTTAAGTTTTTTTCTTTCTTTCTTATTTGGGCAATTTAGTTTTTCTCTCTTTACATATCTTTTAGGTGATTTAGGATGGGTATAGACATTTTTTAACTAGTTTTTTAGTTTTTTTTTTATCTCGCAACGTCTCACAACATCTCGCAACAACTTCCAAACTTGAAACACTCAATTCTAACTCACTTTTATATGTGTTTTAGGTGATTTAGGATGAGTATGAACATTTTTTAGCTAATTTTTTAGGTACTCCATTTTATCTTGCAACATCTTGCAACATCTCGCAACAACTTCTAAACTTGGAACGTTCAATTCTAACTCACTTTTATATATATTTTAGGTGATTTAGGATGAGTATGAACATTTTTTAGCTAATTTTCTAGGTACTTTTTTGTATCTCGCAACATCTCGCAGCATCTCCCAACATCTCGTAATAACTTCCAAACTTGAAACGCTCAACTCTAACTCACTTTTATATGTGTCAACGTTGATTTAGGATGAGTATGAACATTCTTCAGATAATTCTTTAGGTACTATCTTTTATCTAGCAAAATTTCGCAGCATCTCGCAACAACTCCAAACTGGAAACAATTAATTCTAACTCACTTTTATATGTATTCTAAGTGATTTAGAATGGATATGAACATTATTTAGCTATTTTTTTAGGTACTATTTTTTTATCTCGCAACAACTTCCAAATTTAAAATGCTCAATTCTCACTCACTTTTATATGTATTTTAGGTGATTTATGATGAGTATGAACATTTTTTAGCTAATTTTCTAGGTACTTTTTTTTTTCTCGCAACAACTTCCAAATTTGGAACGCTTAACTCTAACTCACTGTTATATGTGTCAACATTGATTTAGGATGAGTATGAACATTATTTAGACAATTTTTTAGGTACTGTATTTTATCTAGCAACATCTCGCAACAACTTTGAAACTGGAAACACTCAATTCTAACTCACTTTTATATGTATTCTAGGTGATTTAGGATGGATATGGACATTTTTTAGCTAGTTTTTTAGGTACTATTTTTTATCTTTCAACATCTCGTAACATCTCGCAACAACTTTCAAACTTGAACACTCAATTCTAACTCAATTTTATATGTATTTTAGGTGATTTAGGATTATTATGAACATTTTTTAGCTAATTTTCTATGTACTTTTTTTTTTTATCTTGCAGCATCTCGCAACAACTACTGTTTTTTATCTCGCAACATCTCGCAACAACTTCCAATTTGAAACACTCAATTCTAACTCACATTTATATGTATTTTAGGTGATTTATGATGAATATGGACATTGTTTAGCTGGTTTTGTAACTACTATTTTTTATCTCGCAGCATCTCGCAACATCTCTCAAGAACTTCCAAACTTGAAGCACTCAATTCTAACTCACTTTTATATGTATTTTAGGTGATTTAGGATGGATGTGGACATTTTTAGCTAATTTTTTAGGCAATGTTTTTTATCTTGCAACATCTCGCAACAACTTCTAAACTTAAAACACTCAATTTTTTAAGTATTTTTTGAATCTTGCAAAGATCTCGCAACTATTTTTTAGCTCGCAACACTTTTTAGAGTGGCTTACACATGTGTTTAGGAAGTGTTTTAGTTACTGTTTTTTATCTCGCAACCATCTCGCTACTTCCAAACTTGAAATGTCTCCTCCTGAATTAATTTTATATTTGTGTTTTGGTGACTTAAAATGATTTTACAATGTTTTAGCATATTTTTAGATAATGTTTTTAGGCAAGATTTTAGTGGTAGTCCCTAGCTAAAAAACTAGCAAACAAAGGTCCATACCCACTCTTAATCACCTAAACACCTATAAAAATGAGTTCGAATTGAGCATTTCACGTTTGAAAGATGTTGCGAGATATTGCGATATAAAAAATAGTGGCTAAAAAACTAGCAAATAAAGGTCCATACTCACCTTAAATCACCTAAAACACCTATAAAAATGAATTCAAATTGAGCATTTCAAGTTTGAAAATTGTTGCGAGATATTACGAGATGTTGCGAGATAAAAAATAATAGCTAACAAACTACCTAAAATATGACCATACCCACCCTAAATGGATCTTTTAAATAAAAATTGTAGTTTGTAAAAATAATTATAGAAATATTGTAGTTTAGAAAATATTTATAAGAATATTGTAGTAGGGCAGTATTTTTGGCAGAAAGTCTGAGAGGTAGTCAGTCTTGGTTGACCTATTGATTTAAGAATATTTAAATTTTGGCACATAATTCTTTTTTTTCTACAAAACGAACTATATGTAAAACGGACTATCATTTCCATCCTTAAATCAAATTGAAATTAGAAATTCCACAAAAAATATTCAGTTCAAGTTTACAAAATAAATCCAAAGTCGATTGGCCATAATATTTAGGTTTTATAGTTAATAATTAGGTTAAAAACACTTTTGGTCCCTAAACTTTCATGAAAGTAACAATTTAGTCCCTGAACATTGATTTGTAACGATTTAGTCGCTTTCACTTCAATCTCTCTCTCAACTTTTATATTTATTTCTCACAACTTTTATATTTATATAAAATTAATATATAAAATAATTAATTTTATATTTAATAAATTTATAAAATATCTAATAAATTTATAAATTTTCACTTTTTTAATATGTCTCTTATTTGTGTTTTTATTTTCGTGCCTAAAAGAGAATAGTGGATAATATATCATTGGTAGTATCTGGATCACAATTAGTTTTATTGTTGCATTCTCAAGACTGAGTGAAGTTTTTCTTTATAAATGAAAATTTTGGGCCGAAAATAAAGCTAAAAATTGAGAAAAGTTGGAAATTAGAAAAAGTAGCACATAAAAAAATGCTTAATTCTTTGTCAAATAGACATTAGCGTGTAAAACCATAGAATTGTGTGTAATCAGGACCATAAAATTGAAAATTTTAAACTGAGTTAACATAGTTAATTTAGAAAAAAAATCTAAATTTTCTCGAAATGTCGAATTTTTTTGAAATATTCTCGAAATTTCGTCGAAAATGAGGGAATTAGAATATTCTCGAAATCTCAAAATTTTGTAGAAATTGGAGGAAAAACAAAATTTTCCCCAATCAAGATTTTAAGGCCCTCGAAATCTCAAAATTTTAAGATTTTAATAGAAATCTTCCACTATGCTTACAGAATGTAAGTTTATATATATATATATATAATTTAAATTTGGTTTTATTTTTTTATAGCAAATCAAGAAATTTAGAGTAAAAGAGTTGAATTCTTAGCCAAATTTCAAAAACAAAAATAAAATTTTTAAAACTACTTTTTTAAGTTTTCAATTTTTGGTTTAGTGCAGTCTCAACCCAAAAGAATTTAGAATGGTACTTTCCATTCATTAAAAAAATGACATTAAGATATCTTAAAGTTTCAAATAATTATAACAACATTTCTTATTTTAAATGACATTAGTATATTTTAGCAGTGGTGCAAATAAGATTAAAATTTTGTTTTAACTTCACGAATTTAATCGAAAAAAAAGGTAAAATACAATTTTGGTTTATGAAGTTTAGAATTAATGTCCATTTGATCCATAAAGTTTTCAAAAGTTACATTTTTGGTTACTAAGTGTTGGGTCTACTTTCTATTTGATCTATAGGTTTCAAAATGTTAGAATTAAACAAATTATAACTAATTTAGTTTCACTATTTTTCATCACTTTTAAAATTAAATTTAAAATTTCACTTCATACTTATTTGAATTTTCTAAATTGACCTAGTGATTTAAGAACATTTAAATTTTGACACATAATTCTTTTTTTTTTCCACAAAACGAACAATATGTAAAACAGACTATCATTCCCCATCCTTAAATTGAATTAAAATTAGAACTTCCACAAAAAAGATTGAGTTCAAGTTAATAAAATAAATCCAAAGTCGATTGGGCCATAATATTTAAATTTTATAGTTAATAATTAAATTAATTTTATGAATATTTGATGTCAAACTTTTTATTTGAGGTAATTGTTCAAATTAGTTGAGGAAAAATATTCAAGATAATTGTTCAAATTGTGAAAAAAAAAATTAGAATTTAAGTTAAATATTTTAAATAGAGAAAAATGAAGGAGAAATGGAGAAAGAAGAGAAATGATGGAATGAAGAAGAAGAAAGATTGAAAGAGGAAAGAAATAGAAAAGGAAAGAAGAAAGAGAGGAAAAAAATGGGTAATGAGTGGAGATTATTGAAAATTGGGAAAGAAGAGAAGAGAGAGAAAATCATTATTAAAAATCTAATATATTTTTGTAAATACTTTCAAAAGTACTATATTTTTATAAATATTTTTAACAACTACAATATTATTTCAAATTTTCCCACCCTAAATTACCTAAAACGCCTATAAAAATGTGTACGAATAGAGTATTTTGAGTTTAGACGTTGTTGCGAGATAGTACCTAAAAAATTGTTTTGAGTTTTTTAAACTTAGAAGTTGTTGCACTATGTTTTCCCTAACAAGTTTGATAAATACAAAACAACACCTAAATGTAGAACATATAAATGTGGATCAACTATTGTTTTTTTAAAAATAAAACTAACCAATAACAATATTTGAAAGAAGCAAAACAAAATAGGAAGCCTTTTACGAATTAGAAAACTTAGTAAATAAAATTAGAAACCTCAAAATAGCCAAAAAAAAAAAAAAAAAAAAAAATTAAACCAAAATATACTTAAAAAAAAACAACAAAGATCATTAAATAAGCCAAAATGCGTAAGAACAATAGAAAACTCCAAGGCTAAATACTAACTCTGCCAAATGAGGGTGGGGTAAGTATTTTATTGTGTAAGCAAATATGACATCTCAATAAATTCTTCCAACACATCAACGCCACCAACTTCAAAGCAAAATTTATGTTGAAAATCAATTACTCCCCGATCTCAGCTCAAGCTCCTCCATGCATCCTTATCACACCAGTTGGAATTTTTCTTATATCAATCTGCTACGTTGGAGAATTTCCCACCTACGATCTTGGAAATTAATCACCAAGATTAGTAAATTACAAAAACACATCTCTTATTCAAAGGCCATTTCTCTGTAATTAGAAATTTCCTTGATTTTTTTTTTTCACACCGTGTATATATAGAGAACATTTTCTCAACTTCAGGATCAATAAAAAATCACAATAATCTCAATTCATATTTCATTGTCAAGAGTTGAAGAAAATCTTTTATATTGGACCCACAATAGCCTCTAACCAGACTTAAGAACAAAAATAACGCGCCGCCACTATCCAAAGTCACCTCACCTCGTTGCCGTCATCTGAAGAAACTGGCGTCCGTCCGTCCAAGTCCACCTGTGGTGCGAGAGAAGCAGATGCGAGAGAGAAGATGGGTGAGATGGAAATGGAAGAGGAGCCTTCTAGGGCTTTTTTCACTAAGGGCGATTTAGATATTTCACTTGTCCATTTGTCCTATACCTCTTTCTTTTCAAAAACTATACCAAAACTCTTTTAACCCCAACATTTTATCCTATTTTTGGCACGCAACCTTAATTAATTTGCCAAACTGCAGCCGTTTCTCACACTTTCCTCGCAAGATTTCGGCTGTAAAGATGGGTTTCAGTCACTCGAGTTTGCACCTTGCACAATCGTCTTCAATGTCGAAAATTTTCTGAAACCCAGCTAATTAACTTGCAATTTTGATCTGAGCTGCAAGTTTTCGTCTTCGAACTTGCGATTTGCTTGCGATTTTTGTGGGATTTCGTCTCTGGTATGTATTTCTGAAACTCAGGTAATTTCCCCCTTTCTTTTTCCTTCTCCCCCTTTTTTTTAACGCTAAGGGAAAGCAAAATTTTTAAGAAAAAACTTCTGACAGGAAGTAAAACTTGAGGCTGGAAAATTTTTCGATGAGTGGTTTCGGGTTTATAAATAAATTTATAAATAAATTTTAGTTATTCTTGAAGTTTTTAGTTTTAATTTTCATGCATGTAGTAATGACTCCGGATAGAGGTCTAAGAAAGGTTTTGTCTTTTACAGTTTCTGTATTTTTTTCAAACAGGGTTGTTTCTATGTAGTTTGATTGTAGCTACTTAACTGCTCTGTGAGGATCTCTTTGATTTTTCTTTTCATTTTTAATATTTTTGACTCTTTTCCAGCTTGATTAATCAACAGCCGTCTCGGTCATGGACAGCAAAGAAGTGAAGAGAAATTCGCCACTAGTATGTCTTCCTATAATGGCTGTTATTATTTGTTATTATTATTATTTTTTTGCAGTTTCTCAAATGGGTCGCTATTATGAAGTTTGATTGTGCTTGTAGCGACTTGATTGCATATGTAAGAATCTGTTTTCATTTTCACCTTTCTTTCTTTTCCAGCTTGATTCATCAACTGCCCTCTTGGATCTGGGAAATAAAGAAATAAAGAGAAATTCATCACTAGTATGTGTTCCCATAATGGCTGATTCGGCTGATTTGATGATTGCTGATGCATGTAAGGCAAAAACTAGTGGTGCTGATCTTGTGGAGATTCGATTGGATAGTTTGAAGATTTTCAACCCACAAACAGATCTCAAGACTCTTATAAAAGAATGTCCATTGCCTACTTTATTTACTTACAGGTTTGCACAGGAATCTCTCTTTGATCAAACTATACTCGTTAATCTCTAGTCTCCATAAGTTAAACGAGATATATTTTTTTTTTTCCTTGGAGTTCAGGTACTGACGATCTAGTTAATGAAAGACAATTGGAAAATTCAAATTAACATCTCAAAATTGAGTTTCAATTTAAAGTTGTGTATCTTGGACTTGAATAAACATTGGTTGGAGTTACTTTTCAGTTGTATGCTATTTTTCAATGCTGGTGATATTCTTTAGCATCTGATACAGGAAAGCCTTCTCCTTGTACATATGAATAAGGTACGAAAAGATAAATGCTAAACAACTTACAACTTAACTGACTAACTTGAAGCAAAGTCATACGCTTATACTGAAGAGTAGCCAGCACTTTTAAGTTGACATGTGAGAGATAATAGTTAACGGTGATTATAGTGTCATAAGCCATTGAATGGGGTACCCATTTTGTCAATTGGAGGATATCTTCTATTCCCCTAGAAAAGCGTGAAGTTGAGATTGGAGATATGTGAAACAAGAATGTGTTCCTGGCTGCATTTGGTTAATTGGGCGGTTGTGGGGAGGGAAGGCTTCACAACAAAGCTTTAGTATATTTTTGGCTGGTTGTATTCCGTCCACCAACTACTCTATCATCATAAATGGGAGGTATAGGGGAATTATTATTGCCTCTAAGGGCCTTTGTCGAGGTGACCTATTATCACCTTTCCTTTTCATTCTAATTGTTGATTGTTTAAGATGCTGTTCCGTTTGGAAGCTAGAGGATTGATCAAGGGGTTCACTGTAGGAGTCGATTCCTTATCTGTAATCCACCTACAGTATGACCTTGTCAACCTTTTCAACACCATTTTTTTTAATTAAGAAACCAAGCTATGGAACAATATACAAGAGCACACACACAAAAAAAAAAAAAACCCAAGAAAGAAAAAACCCCGTATCCAATTACAGAAAGGGGCTCAATCCATAATAATAAAGCTATGCTGATAATTACAAATAGTTGTATTAACAGGCGCCCACTGAGAGGAATTAAGGCTAATCATTTTCCAAAGCTCCTCCCCAGACTACTGTGCCCCATGAAAATTTTTACTATTCCTCCCCAGCCAAATGCCCCACAAAATAACCAAAAAGAAAAAAAAAATGTTGGCCCAGGATCCTTGCTTTATCATAAAAGGGAGGGTTCAAGAGCCCCTCCTCGAATATCGAGCAACACCCTCTATTACGAGCCAACACAATTTCAATAGTCTAAAAGAATTGGTTCGATAGAGAACTAACAAAATGACTATCCTAAAGCAAATGGTTGAGTTCCTCTTCCTAATTCCTACCAAGAATACACCATTGGGGGCTGCAGCATAAAGGAAGAAAGCCTTTGGAGACGGTCTTCAGTGTTCACTCTCCCATGAACAATTTGCTAGGCAAAACACTTCACTTTCTTTGGAATTTTAACCTTCCAAAGAGACGAAAATGTAGGGGCTTTCTGAGGGGGAGTGGTGGCGCAAAGAATCAGAGAAGATAGTACTGCTGGAGAAGCCTACGATTTGGAATCCAAGACCTAGAACCCCTTCCCCTATGTCGAGTGGCTTGGTTAGAAATAATAGAAAGAAGATTGACAACTTTACAAGCCTCTTGATTAGTAAGAGGGAAACGAAAACCCTGGGAAAGAGAGGAAGAAGAATCAAAGGGTGGCAAAACAGAGGCTACTAAATGCATCCTCTTAATCGAAAAATGATGAAGATGGGGTAACAAGGCACACAGAAGGCCTCTCCCCCTCCTACAAATCCTCCCAAAAATAGGTGTTTAACCCATCCCTAATAAAACACTCAATGAATCAAGAGGACGGAGGAAAGCCTGAAGCAATAGTAGACCAAGGGTTCTGACAAGAACCCTTAATCCTACTGCTCGAGACCCATTCAAAAGGGTGAGGTTCGTACTTGCTCACAATAGTCCTCCACCAGAGTATTGGGCTCCATGTGGAAACACCCTAACCATTCCACTAAAAGAGTCTCATTACGTAAATGTAGATTCCCATAGGGCCCCATTTTTGCAATTTTAATAGATGTTTCTTATGAAAAAAAAAAAGCAATTCTAGTTTTCAGATTTTAGTAGTTTTTTAGCCCAAGGTATGTAGTTTAATTAATTTATGTTTTCTAGACCTAAGTGGGAAGGTGGCCAATATGATGGTGATGAAAATGAACGGCTTGAGGTACTTCGATTAGCCATGGAGTTGGGAGCTGATTATGTTGATGTGGAACTTCAGGTTAATTCCCTACTACTAAAATATATACTTTTTTAATGCAACTGCAACGTGGTTCATACTTCTTTGGCTAAATTATGCTCGTGTTCTAATTGAAAGCAGTTTAAGCAGTTCCAGCAATCTGTTACAGGAAAAAAAAAAAGGTTCAAGCAATCAATATTCTTTGTTTAACTTTTTTCTTGATTTCTTTCAAAGAACTCTGACAATTTTGTTCTTCTAGATTTATAATCTCACTGTAAAATTTGACTAATTATCTGCTTTAGTGAAAGAACATGGATAGTATAAACCTTCACCGTGGTCAATTATTGCAATTGTAGAGTATATTTCCAGCTTTGAATGTGGAATTTGAGGGGAAGTTCAAGGGAAGTGGTGTTAGAGCTGTCTAGTGCTAAGTAGGTGCTTAAAGACCTTTGACACGTAGTAGGATGGATTGCATGTTTGAGACAGAGACATACTATCATATGTCGACCTTGAGGGAAACCTCAAATTGGGCATCCCAAGCAGGGATTTGCTTTGTCTAGTCTGAGCTGCGTGATCCCAAGTTAAATGCATCATGGGTGATGGTTGTTCAAGGAGTCTTCTCACCTATAATTGTTGATTGAGCAATTAGGTTGAAAATAGCTCATGCGATATCTTGATCTTAAAAACGTCAAATGCTTGTGGGGTATAAAAGAAAAATATTGAATCCAATTCCTTGTTGTAAAAAAAAAAAAAAAAGAAGAAAAAAGAATCCAATTCCTTCTTGTAAGAAGTTTTTTCAAATCTTTGATATATATCTAGTTGAATGCAGTGCAGTGATGGTACTTCTTTAGGGGGCGTTTGCGGCATGTTTGGAATCTTAAGCATGGGAATGTCAAGCATGGAGATTTAAACTGGGGCTTAGGTAGAAAACTGTGTGTTTAGGGTGTAGGTTTAGGAGGTTTGGGGTTTAAGAAGTCTATATTTAGTGTGCAAGTTGAAGCCTGAAAATGGAGTGCAGATTTAGAAATCTTGGGTTAGTGAAATATTTTATTGTATTTGATCTTAGATTAGTTTAAACTTATCATTTTAATTATTTTAATATAGTTAAGTTTAAAATAAAATATTTTTCATATATTTCAAATATTACTAAATTCAAAATTGAAATTGTGTTAGGGATTGAATTATATTATGAAATTCTTTTGCAAAGGAGTGTCATGAAATTTTCTAGGACTTAGTTACGTTTTTCACTTGTACTTGGTGCACCTTATTCAAGGAATTTTGTAATTATGATTTGATGCAAATCCTTGCCAATTGGGAATCTTTTTTGCAATCAATAGTTTTATATACATTGTTGAGAATATGTTTTATCTTTCCTTCTCTGATTTTTATACATTGTTTTTTAATGCTTTGATAGTGTTTCACTGTTTCTTTCCAAAACAAGTTACTTAGATGATGAAGAAGTAAGTAGTTTTGTTTTCCACTCCCTTATTGTAGGTTGCTCGTGAATTCATTGATTCCATTCGTGGAAAGAAGCCAGAAAATTTCAAAGTTATTGTTTCTTCTCACAATTATCAAGAAACTCCATCTCTAGATGATCTTAGTAAGCTTGTCGCAAGAATTCAAGAAAGTGGAGCTGATATTGTGAAGATTGCAACAACTGCCTCGGATATCACTGATGTATCACGCATTTTTCACATAATTGTGCATTCACAAGTAAGCACCATATCCTTGAGTTTAATGCATTGAATGCCAAATCATGTCATTCCTATTTGTTTACATGCTGAAAGTTACATTATGTTGATAGCTTTTCTTATATCCTATCAGCTGGAAGTCAAGGGTTTGTGAATTATGTGGCCATATTTTTCTAAAAGGAAGTAATGTAGCAGTTAAGGAACCTAAGTTGGAAACTTTATTTTCTTGTTGATCTAGATGAATTCCTGTCATTTACCTCATAAGCCTCATATGTTAGACAACGATTGTTGCAGTATGCAAACATTAGAAGTATTTGTTGTTATTTAGCTTTAGGTAATGAACTATATATATTTTTTGAGAGCACAAACTAGCCAGTCTTGTACTATCAAACTGACTTCTACACTTTCAGAAGCCATATTTATGATAGCCCGTTTGAATTCAGGTTCCAGTAATAGGGCTTGTAATGGGAGAAAGGGGCTTGATTTCACGGATACTTTGTGCTAAATTTGGTGGGTATCTTACTTTTGCTACCCTCGAGGCCGGAATTGTTTCAGCTCCTGGGCAACCAACAATTCAAGACCTTTTAACATTATACAATTTCAGACAGATAGGGCCTGATACAAAAGTCTTTGGAATTATTGGAAAACCAGTGGGCCACAGCAAATCACCCATGTTATTCAATAAGGCATTCAAGTCAATAGGTTTCAATGGGGTTTATGTGCATTTGTTGGTGGATGACATAGTGAACTTTTTCCAAACTTACTCATCCTCAGACTTCGCTGGATTCAGGTTTGAAATTGAATCTTCTCGTTTCCTGTTTCAACCAGAAAATATATATATATATATATATATATATATATATATATATATATATATATATCTTTCTTGCCTCTCCTATTTTTAGAATCTCTAATCTGGTAGTAGTCAACTCTTAGTATCTTATTCTATACAGTTTTTATAAATTTATTCAGTTTGAATTTGTTTTCTAATAATGATGTGAAAAGGGAAAGAAAAAGAAAGTCAATGGTTTTTCTTGTTCAATTTAAAATATTCTGAGTGGACAACGGTCATCCTAGTAAATATATTTGAAATGCAGCTGTACCATTCCCCATAAAGAGGCTGCAGCAAAGTTCTGTGATGAGGTTCATCCAGTGGCAAAGGTAATTGAGTTGTTATGATGATGCAAAAATTATCTTCGCTTCATTGGTTTTGCTGGAGAAATCGATGTTTGGTTGGGTGTCTATTTTCTCTAGTTATATGTTTGACTGGTGTACGTTTTGTTCAATACATTAGTCAATTGGTGCTGTTAATTGCATTATAAGAAGATGGGACGATTTTGCGGTTATAACACGGATTATGTCGGGGCTATTTCTGCTATTGAGGAAAAACTACAAGGTGTGTATAGTTTGCTTCTCCATCTTTCCTAGTTTCATTTATAGCAATTTTTCTCCCTCTTTTGATCAATTCTTCATTTTATAGGTCAATACACTGGCAGCACTCAGTCTGGCTCACCCTTATCTGGCAGGCTATTCGTTGTCATTGGTGCTGGTGGAGCAGGCAAGGCACTTGCCTATGGTGCGAAAGAGAAAGGAGCTAAAGTTGTGATTGCCAATCGTACATTTGGTTAGCTTATATCTTTCACGTGTCTTTCTTTCTACTGTTGAAAATAGTACGTCTTTCTTGATAATCACTTGTTCCTTGGCTGTAATCTCATGGATCTCCTTGAAAGACTTCTTCACTTAATGGAGACGTGTGCATACAAGGGGTTGCATGGTTGAAAATAAAGTTAAAAGTTATGGACATAAATTAGGGTTTTTTTTAGCAAGCTCTTACTGAACCAAAAGCCAGTGTAAGGAAGACGTATTAAAAATGGAATGGCTTTAGAAATAAATACATGATTATTCTTCAATGAAGTGATGCTCCTAAAAACATTTTAAATATTTTTTCTTATTTCTCGAATTCTCAAACTCACTTTTAATTATGTAACCATATGTTAAGAAAATCGTGAAAAATATTTTTAATAGGTTAAAAAGCTCTCTTTACCCTCCTAAAGTCATTTCACATGAGTAAGTTTAGGATGTCATTTCGCAAGTTTATGGCAGTGTCAGTTGAGCTATGCTCAATGTTTTTGAAGCACTTTTTTCATCAACATTTTTTAAAACAACCTAATACTTTCATCTAAAAGCACTGGAAATGATTTTCCATCTGTTTTTGGGATTTCTCAAAAGATTTTTTATTATTGAAGATTCAAAAAAGTGATTAAAAGCACATTTTACTGCTATTTAAAATTTTAACCAAGCAGTCTTGAAGGCATGCCAAACACACTTGTGTCCCATTGTGTAATTTTGAGATTGAATCCTTTCCGCATGTCTTTTGAAGAACATTTCACGTCTTGTTGCTGGTAGTTTCAAAACCATCACGATTAGTTTATCAATATATGATGCCTATGGTACTAATTGCAAGTGTTCTTTTTGTATTTTTCTCCTGTTGCAAATTTTGACATTTTCCCACTTGTGCTTAAAGAACGAGCAAAAGAACTTGCGGAGACCATCGGAGCTGATGCTGTCACTCTTGCTGATTTGGATAATTTCCATCCGGAGGAGAATATGATTCTCGCAAACACTACATCTATAGGAATGCAACCAAAAGTTGAGGAAACACCAATTTCTAAGGTATGTGGCCACCAATGAGTGTCTGTGTTTGTGTGTGTGTGTTTTTTTTTAAAATATTTTTCTTATAGATTTCTATTTATTTTATTGGAAGTATAATTATCTTACTAAACCAAAGGGATGGTTACTATTTCGGGCTAGGCGTTTAGATTATTTATTTAGCCCATTAATGCATTTTCTTGATTGTTCTAATTACAACCGGGTGATTCTCTACTAGTATCGACCCGAACAGTAAGAAATGACCTAGAACATAGGGTGATTTGTGTTAATAATACAAATGAGAAGATTAAATGTTGGTGTATCTAACCGAATTATAAGCAGTGTTTTCGAGGTAACCCAAGGTGCGTGCCTAAGGTGAGAGGTGAGGCGACCTTGGGCTATTGTGCCTTAAAGACAGCCAGGACCTTCAACAATGCACATGCTTGGCTGCATCTTTTGTCGCCTTGTTTCACCTTCACCATATATGAAGATATATCAAGGCGAGCGACTGTCTCTTTTTGGTTTTCTTAATAGTTCATAACAAGTGAGAAAGAGGAGTCGGGAGAAGAAAATGATGTTATGAAAAGAAGAGTCGGAAGATTAGGAAGAAAAAGAAAATGAAGAAGAATGAGAAAGAAGATACAGAGAAGAAGAAAAAACAGAAGAAAAGTGAGAAACAACTGTACAAAGAAGAAAACTAAGGAAGATTGAGGAAAGAAAGAAGAAAAGTCTGAAGTTATGAAAATGCACCTTCATTTCCAATTAATATCTGATGCATAACACTACATAGAGTTTGTTGCATATGCTGCGTGCAGTATCTTTCCTCAATGAGTGATTAACAGATTCCATCTATTTCTCTCTTCGAATCAATATCTTGGTAGTATCATTTTCCAGTTAATATTCTTATCTTTACGTTACTCCTAGACGTGTGAGGTGTGTGCAATGTTAGGCAAAGTCCTTTTTTTTTTAAGTACAATAAGCATTGGGGGATTCGAACCACAAACCTGTCACTAACACATCCATGTGCTAGTTGAACTATGCTCGTTTTGACATAGTAGGTAAAGTTATAAGATGGATGTATTGATTAATGATCTGAGCTTTAGTTAATTTCTTCTGGTCTTTTTGCAGCATGCTCTTCGATATTATTCACTGGTGTTTGATGCTGTTTACACCCCCGTGATGACGAGACTCTTGAAGGATGCTGAAGAATCTGGAGCGCAAATTGTCACTGGTTTGGAGATGTTTGTTGGACAGGCATATGAACAATACGAGAGGTTTACTGGCATGCCTGGTAAGTTTTAAAAATCTTTTTGGTCTTTTATATTTTTCCCATTAAGACACAATTTCTCTTTTTAAATTTAAATCTTGTTTTGGTTATTGAATTTTTAAAATTATTTTATTTTAGTCCTTGAAATTTCAAAGCATTCATTTTAGTTCTGAAATTTTCAAAATGTCTATTTAAGTCTTTTTTTTTTCATGTAGTTATATTAGGTTGTTTGTGTGATTGAGATGAGCCTTGGATAAGTAGATATTAAGTGGTGAAGTAGTAATTATGACAAATGATTACTTTTGAAATTTCAAACACTAAATACACATTTTGAAAGTTTCAAACAAAAAGGGGTTGTTTGGCGGCTCGTAATAGAATGAGTTTGTAATGTAATCTAATCCAAAACGCATGTTTGGATTGAGCGTTTTTGGTCCGATTTGTCATACCAAACTCATTTCATTCTTGTAGTTTTCAACCCAACCCTCTTTCCCACCATTTTCACGTTTCACGGTTCCATTTCTGTCCTGCCCTTAATTTTTCATTCATTCTAACACTTGTCTGATTTCCAATAATCCGGATTACATTCTAATCTCTCAAACAGTCCCAAAATAGTTATTTATTTTTTAAAAAAGCATTGAGAATAGAATAAACCCTCAAAATTGAAACATTAAAATGGGAAAGAAAGTAAAAGTTGATATATGATATTTAATCTTAATTATTATTATTGAACTTATTTCTCCAATATATTTTCATTTGATTGTTACTGTAACTTGCAGCACCAAAAGAACTCTTCAGGAAGACAATGAAAATTGAGTCCAAAATTTAGGCTGATGTGTGGTGTGGCTGATTTTATTTTCTTAGTATTCATTAATCCAACCTTAGTTCAATAAGGGAGGAAATATTTTTTTTTTTTTTTTTTTTTTTGATGGTTCACATTTATGGTAAAATGTATTGATGTTGATTTGCACTTCCATAAGTTGATTTTGTTGTAATTCTATGGAATTAGATGATATAAATATTTTGAATAAACTTTTGTTTGGGATGATGATTAAAGTTCAAGGATTGACCATCACATTCTTATTGAACTTTGTATGAGAAATAAGTTCTAATGTCCGGTACTAGCAGCAGCTTAATCATCAAATTTTGTTCGTCTATGTTATTATATTACACAATAGTTTAAATTTAAATTTTTTACAGGTTGTGTATTAGCTTTAAAACATAAAAATTTTATAACACCTAGTTGGTAACTATTTTGCATTATGACCACTATTTTCACTTATAAGTTTTATTGTTGTGCTATTCGCTCTAAATTTTTTTAAAAATCAAATTAAGTTTTTTTTAAAAAAAAATCTAGTTTGATAAAATGCAATTTCACTATGGAGATATTTAAATTTGATTAAAATAAACTTATGTTTTCAGTAAAAAAAATACATTTCAAAAGTTTTTTACTCTAATCATTATTGGGTCATTTTTTGAAAGGGGCAACATCGACCATCTTAAGAGGGGTAACATAGGCCATTATTTCTAAAGAGCTTTCTTTCGTTTTAATTCTGTGTAATTTATTAAGAAATACTTCTAAAGATAAAACTCCAAATATTTAAGTCCTTAATCTAAATAAAAAACCTACAGCACCTAAAGAGAAACAAGAAATCCAATAATGGTAAATTTAAAGCATGTGGTGAAAAAAATTTAATTATTATCATCATTTTGTCTATTTCATTGTGGAGGATGTTTTAATTTGATGAAAATGAACCCAAAATTTCAATTCAAAAGTAATTATAGCATTTTTTTTTTACCTTTGTTGTTAAGTGGTTTTTTAAAGAGCAACATTGACCCTTTTGTTTTGTTAGTCTTCAAAGGGGTATCATTAATCATTTTTAAAGAGCTCTTTTCTTTTAATTTTTGTGCAAATTGGTAATAGATTGATCGAGAGATAATATTTAAGTCATTATCTTTAAATAAAAAATATGTAACACCCAAGAAACAAAAATAAGGAATCCCGCAATAGTTAATGGATACGATGCGGTAAAAAATCTGAGTTAAGATCATCATTTTGCCAATTTCACCGTGGGGGAGATTTTCAACACAGAGACGTTCTAAGGAATAGATTTCATCAATGGAATTGAGGCTATTCCGCTGGGAATAAAAGGATCAAACCCTTCGACACCCCATGTAGAATTATAGCTTGTACCCTTCCGGTTAATCCATAAGGATCAGATACCCATATTCTCGGACCATAAAATCCGGTTACATGAAATGCACCAAAACCAAAGCAACCCTGAGAGAAATAAATGAATTCCAAAAATCTTCGGCAAATCGAAAGAAGGTTTTCCTGTACGTTCATCACAAAATATTTCTAAATCCTAATACACCCAATGTCTGATAGCCGCTAAGAAGCACAATCCAGAAAACACAATATGTGCTCTGGCCACACCTTCGTAACTCCAAATACTCAGGTTCTTATAGTCCCTCTTGTGATACTTCAACCCCTATGAATTGGTTATTCCGAAACGAGTCATGAAGGTTATAACGAACATACCTTGTCTCCACGTTGGATCGAGAACAAGATCAAAGGGATAAAAAACCAAACTGCTAATTCATATAGGGTCATTGAACCGATCCAACCAGAAACTAGAGCTGTATGCATTATATGAACATAAAGCAAACGACCGGGATCATTCAATACAACTGTATGAACATGATTCCTAAGGCAATTTTAGATATTTGTACACTGTCCAAAAATGGAATCATAACATATATGTTTGGAATAGATTCCATTTTGAGAGAGTTGAAAAAATACTATCTCTTTGAAAGGTTCTATACATCTACATTTTCTCAAGGTATTTCTTTAGACAAAGACTGTTTTTTCTTCTTTTCAGATGGTAAATATTTCTCACAACATGGAGTGTGAATCAAACCCATGTTTGAATTGACATTATTTGCATCATAATTATCACTGTAATTATTGTGAAGAAACATCGAAAAGAATTAGCCTTGGGCAATTTTTTTTTTTTGGAAAATGTATGTATAGCCAAAAATAGACCACACCTAAAAGCGGGTCAAATTATAATGGTTCAAGTTGATTATGTATCGCATGTGTTCACACCACAATAAATTTGTCTTCGCATACACCGATTGCCAAGTAGTACCACATGTATGAGCATCACAATAATCATAGAACATATAGCATAAATTTGATCAATGTGTGCACACTATAATTGACTCGTCTTCGCACACATCCATTGCCTAAAAGCATCACAATAATCATAGAACATATAGCATAAATTTGATCAATGTGTGCACACTATAATTGACTCGTCTTCGCACACATCCATTGCCTAAAAATATCACAAGTATGGACATCGCAATAATCATAGAACATAAAATGTTGATAGCACTTAAAATGTGCTATCTCCCTAAACTTATTTCAGGTTTATTCTTGCATTTAATGTACTTATTTTTTGGTTTGTAGGTTTCAAGCAACAAAGAGGTAGAATCAAGACCGAGTTTAAACAAATCATTTGGAGCCCTATCATTAACTAGGTCAAAGAAGAAGTTAATGACTAAAATTCCCCTGGGCCAGGCATTGCAATGTTAGGGCTCGACACTGCAAAATATTGAGAATTTTAGACCAACGTCGCATGGACATGGTATATAAATGTTCTTTCCTTATTTAGGTCATTCATGTTTCGGTTTTCTTAAACTCTCTAGGTTTCTTTCTCTTTTCCTTTGTATTTTCTCTTGTTTTTTGGGCATTTGGACTGTATTATCTACCTTGAATCTTAATTAAGTGACTAAAGTAAGTTGGGGCTAGCTTAGGAGTAAGAAAAATACGTTTGTTCAGGATTTGCATTAATTTTTGAATTTCTTGTTGGATGGTTGTGGTTCTTGTCCTATATTTTTCATTTCTATGGTTTGTGGTATGTTAGCTTTAATCATCCTTGCATAATCGCTTTACTTAAGCTAAAGATTAACATGTAATTAGTGACAGTTAGTTATAGGTTTAATCGCCAAGTAGAATGAATCAAAGCATATGCTTGTGGGCTAATAGATAGGCTGTTTAGAAAAGTCTAATTTATAACATTGCATGATCGGTTTGATTAGGAACGAAATCGATTAGTAAATTTAAGTTATCCAAGTGGCCAATCGTCTTAGCGCACCCCTAGTCTTAATGCAGATGTGAGATTTTTATGAAATTCTATCGTTCCCCATCAATCGAGCATTTAATTTAATTAAGTTCTTAATTAACGATTTTGGGCGTTTGTCACATCATTTTTGGGCAAGTAGGTTAAGTACTTGTATGAATGAGAAATTATCTTTAGACGTCCTATGACCAATCGAAGAATTAGGTGAATCTAAACTCCTAGGCTAGGACCCTTTACATTTCTCACACTTTTACATTCTTCACTCTTATTTTTTTGCACTTTATTTTTCCGCACATTACTTCCTATATCCACACAAAGTCCTCTTTACTGCTTTAATTAGGAATTTGGCTCGTCAAAACTTACCAAGGTTTCTTTGTGGATTGACTCGGTCTTGCTAATAATATTGCTAAGTTTTTATAGTTCTAGATCGATATTATAAATTTTATTTGGTTGTTGAGACTCTTGACAAGTCTCAACTATCAAAGGTGTTGTGGAGATCATCAAGCAATAAGCATCATTATTATCATACATGATTTTCAAACAATAAACTTACATATCCAATAGACCCTAAGGTTGTTATCAAAAGAGCCACATACCTCTAAGTAAAACGTCAGTAATTAACCCAAAGAGTCACTCACACAAAATTTTGTTTTACTTAAAGGACGATAGTTGTCCAACCTAAGTAATCTTCAACAAACTTTCAATTTTGCAACCAAAAGAGACAACTCCAAAGTAGTCCAAAACTACAGAGAGAAAGCTTTCACATGTTAAAATTTGTTCTAACACACTTTAATCGAGTCTGTATAAAACCTTAATTGATTAATTACTTTAGAATTTACCCAAACATAACAACATAAGCTAACCAAAGGTTGAAACTATCAATGGAACACTTTAATTCAATTCGAAGAGGAAATTAAACCAACGATCTTTATAAAGAGACTCTAAACCTTGTTGGTTGGAGTTTGGTCGACGACTGGCTGCAAGTGAGAGGGAGAGGAAGAATATGACCGTTTCATCATTTTTTTTTACTTTTCTCTTTTCTTTTCTTTTCTTTTCTTTTTATTTATGACCTCATAAATAAGGTCTCTTCTCCCTAATTTCTTCTTTATTCCAAACACCAACTTAATCAATCTTCTCAAAGTCATGAACTAACCAAGATCTAAGCAAAGATTAGATTCTCATAGTATGAATTCGAAGCTTAATTAATTAAAAATCTTTAACCCACAAATGCAAAATTAAAAAATCTAAATATTTTAAAAGAAAATTTTTTAGATAGTTGTGATAGATAGAAGTCTATCAGGATCTATCAGTAATAGAAATGATTGAAGTCTATCACTAATAGATAATGATAGAAATCTATCAATGTCTATCACTATTTTTTTTTTACTATTTTCTATAAATAGTTTGACATTTTTCTATATGTAAAAATTTCTCAATTTAAATTACTTAACTTTAAATCTAATTTATCTAAATTAGATTTCAAACGACCACATTTCAAATCATTTAAATAAGTAAAAAATAAAATGAGCACCAAATGACAATTCCATTTAATCCAAAATTACTTAACCATGCTACAATCCAAAAGAAAGAAAAAAAAAATCTTTAGTTGACGAAATTAACTCTATCTAATAAAATGCAGTGTTACATAAGATATATCTTTTACCATTTTTCTAAACACCACGCACGGTTAAATTTTGTCATTTATCTCATTAACTCTTAAGTTTTGCATACCATTAATTCAAGGGGTAGTTGCAAATATAGCAATCAGACTCCAAAGTATTTACCGATAGAGCACAATGCAAAAAAATTTACAAATAGATTGTCAAAAATAACATTTCAACTTTTCACTTTTCAAAGCTAGCAACCTTTTTGAAAACTTGTTAAACTAGTTTTTCTCGATCCATCTCAGGCGAGATCGATCGTTGAGACTTAGTTAAAAATTAACTTTTTCTAACTCATTGATTGGTTTGGGCCTTCTTGATACATCTCGATTACACACTATAATTTTTCTAAATATTATGTAATCTTCCGAATCTCATATATTTTCAAATTTTCTACAAATTCAGTTATGTTTACTAAATATTATATCAAATATTTACGTAAATTTTCAAATCTTTACCCAATTTATGTTTCCACGATTAAATGAATTTTCAAATTATCCAAATGGTTTTCAAGTGATTAACATATAGAATTTCAGTGTAAATTTGCGTGAGAATTCAAGTGTTAATCTGCGTGAGATTAATAATGAGATTTTATATTCTTTTTTTTATATATTATTACCTAATTTATTTTTTGCTAAATTTAATCTTTCCCAAAATTAAAAAAACCCAAATGCAATAAAATCTATTTGGATAATTGGTAAATTCATTTAAAAATTAGAAAATTCATATAATGGTAGAAACATAAAATTAGGCTAAACATTTGAAAAATTACGTACGTGTAAATATAATATTTGGTGAAGATAACTAGAGAAAACTTGAAAATATATAAGATTTGATATAAGATTTGGAAAGATTACATAATATTTGAAAATTTTACCAAAAGACCTTGTTGTAACCTGCGAGAGATTTATCGAGAAAGCCCAAAACAATCGATAAACTAAAAAAAGTTAATTTTTTAATTAAATCTCGGTTGTCAATCTCATCCGATATGGACCGAAAAAAACTAGTTGCCAATCGCGTCCGAAATGGATCGAAAAAAAACTAGTTTAATGAGTTTTCAAAAAGAGTGCTAATTTTGGAAAGTGAGAATTTGAAAGTGCTATTTTTTATAATTTCACAGTCTATCACTTAAAATTTTTACTATATTTACAATTCTCTAAAAATATTATTATACGGTCGGTTTTTAACCCCAAAAATATTACTTAGTGCAATTATCCTTAATTTTTAAATGCTTTGGAAAGAGACCAATAAGGCCCACCCATCTGCAGATCACCATCTCACCCACGTGATTTTTCTCACACTTTTAAGTTATTTCTTAATTTCTGTATTCTCTATTTTATGTGTAGATGATGGTAGTCCCCACAACTGTTGCATTTTTGCCCATCCTTCATTTAATATTATCCTAATTTCTCCATTCATTAATGCTCTCTAAATTCCACAAATATCATCTAACATAATTCACCCCTCATTCATTCCAACCAATATTGACGAAGATATCGAGGTCTTAATTTTACAAAAGTATATATAGAAGTATCGATAAAATGTCCATAGATATTTGGACTGTTTTCAAATATAGAAAAATGAGTCAAACTATTTACGAATATAGAAAATTTTTACTGTCTATCAGTGATATAGATCGTAATTTAATGATTTTTAAACAAGCTAACATATCTATTGATTATATTATATTTACATTAGTTACATTTTGTTACTTATTTTTTATGCATTGTGGATTTTTTCTACTATATAATGAAAATATTGATTCACCCCTCATATTGATGTCGAACCCATGGAAGCGTCTAAATAAACATATTGATGAAAATTTAATACTATGATCCCAACACAACACGAGTATTATATATATATATATATATATATATATATATAATATATATATATAATATATATTAAAATAAATAAATAAATTTAATAATGTATGTTTTAATCTCTAATGTTTGTATATTTAAAAAGTTTGAATTTACTCTCTTATATTTTAAGATTTTTCTACTTAGTCTCTGATCACTCTTGATAAATATTATATTGGTTAAAGATAAATTAATAGGACATAATACTTAATAAATTGACAAAAATTTAGAAGGAAAAAATTAATAAATATTTCAAGTTTTCTTCTCTTAGATGACATTTTGCTCGATCTCCTCCAAATTTATGCTAATTCACTCAAAAATATATCTAGCTATTACATTTATCAACCAATTGTTTTATTATTCTTCCTCTAAATTCAAAAATGCTAATACATAAGCAAATTTGAAACTTTTTAAACAACAAAGACTAAATTGAAATAATAATACTCAAACACTCAAGACTAAGAGGCTGTTTGGGAGCCTGTAATGGAATGAGTTTAGATTGCAATATAATAAAAAAGTAATGTTTGGGTTGAGTGTTTTGGAGTCGATTTGTAATATTAAACTCATTTTTCTGTTCTGACAGTTTTTAACTAAACCATCTTTCCCACCATTTTTACGTTTCACGATCTCATTTTCGTTCGCCCTCGATATCTCACCCATTCCAATACTCCTATGATTCCTAGTAATTCTGATTACATCTCAGCCTCCCAAAAAACCCCTAAAACAGATATTTAGTGTGTATTTAATTGTTGATCATCACCTTTAGTTAATTGTTGATTACACACACAACACATGTTGAATAGGAAGATTCAAACTTCTGATCTCTTGATCGATAGTATATAGCTTAAATAGTCATCAACGTATCTTTATATATATAATGAAAATAAACTTCATAAACATTTGATGATATAACCAATTGGCTGATTATGATTAAACAAGTAGTGAAGATAAAATATGGCATAGTGAAAATAATTTTGATGGTAGGTAGGTTAAGAGAGGAGTTGATGGATAAAAACTCTCCACACATATAGTTATCAAGTTGATGTAGTAGATCCATGAATATTGGCCACTTGAATATGGGAAATTTGTATGTGCTGTTGATGCTAAGTCTTTGAAATGGGTGTTTTTGTTTGGCCTACAAATCTTGTATGCCTAAAAAATGTTCCCTTCTTTCCCACACACCTTAGGCCATTGCACATGAAGACATTTATATAAAAAACCAAACATATTTATTATTTATTATTCTCTATTTTTTCTTTTTTCTTTTTCTTTTTTTTCTATTCATTAATTAGCCCATTGAAATTAGGGTTAGGTTTTTGTGCAATATTGAAGCATAAACTCTTCCAAACATGTGTGAGTCTTAGAGAACAACAAACAATGGCATTTGGGTTTCATTAATTTTTGTAGATAGGCCACCAATTGATGGAGGAGGTTGGTGAGAAAATATATTTAAGAGTTTGATTATTAAACATGAAAAATATTAAATCATTTGATTTGGTTTAAATTAGTACTATGACTTCAAGGTTTAAAATAACCACATATATATCATCGTTATTTTAATCAAGCAATTATTTGTTGGTTAACATTTCCAACTCAACTGATAATTTTTTTGGATAATCATTTTGCTTTCAATTTTCTACTTCTTAAAAGATAAGCCTTGTTGGTTAAGTACTTCTTCTTCTTTTTTTTTTTTTTTTTTTTTTTTTTTTTTTTTTTTTAATCTTTGTTAAATTTTGGGAAAAGAATATTTAAACTTTTTCGATTTATTCTTTGATTTTTAGAAGCTTTTAATTTGATCCACTATATATATTAAAAAATTTCATCTCAATAATTATATTAATTAGTTTAATATTTTGAATGCCACGTTTATTTAGGGGTTGTTTCCAAATATAAAAAATGAGTTAAACTATTTACATATATAGAAAAATTTTACCGTTTAGAGAGACCACGATAGAATTTTATCGCTTGAGCGATAGACGATAGAATTCTATTATAGACTTCTATCGCAGTCTATCACTAATAGACAATGATATTTTCTATATTTATAAATAGTTTGCAATCTTTTCTGTTTATAATAATTTTCGTCTATTTTAGTTGATTTTTTTAATGGAATCTCTTTTAATTAAGGAAATTTTTTAAAATAGAAAAATAAGGGAAACTATTTACGCAAGTAAAAATTTTAGTTAGTTGCGGTAGACGCGGATAGAAGTCTATCAAGGTCTATCAATAATAGAAATGATAGAAGTCTATCACATGCAAATAGAAGTTTATCAATGTCTATCCGTGTTTTTTTTTACTATTTTTTTTGTAAATGGTTTGATATTTTTTCTATCGGTAAAAAATTTCTTTTTGAATACGTGAAAATGTAAATTTATGGTCAACTCACACTATATTTTCAACATATTTGCAATCTTTCACACTTTTTTTTTTTTTTTTTTTTAATCCATAAACTTATTAGTTTGTATTTTTAATGGCAGATTATCTTTAGATAAATGTTATGATTTTTTAGTGTTAATAATTTATTTTTTTAAAATTCTCTCACCCTTATATTTAGGTTGATCATTTTATCTTTAGTATTATTCATATGCTTTGATTATCTTTTTATTTCATCGTGATTCTTTTTTTTTCCACATTCCTAAAAATATGGTGAGGTTGAGATTTTTAGTTTTTTTGGTCTCCATTTCCACTGAACTTATTTAAAGTTAATTTTGAATTTTACACAGAAAGTGTATTTGTGGCCCTCACTCAGTATTTTCGCATATTTATAATGAATCACTCGATCTTATATTTGTTTTGAACTCCTCAATTTATTTGAAGTTTTAATAGATTATCGTTAGATTACGTTTGATTTATTTTTTAATAAATTATCTTTTGATTATGTTTTATCTTTATATCTGTTTATTTTTAGTGTTGATGATGTATTTTTTATTTTAGTGTTGATCATTTATCATTAGTATATTTCATATTTTGATTTGCTTCTTATTTCAGTCAATTTTCCTTTTCAAAATTCTTAAAGATTTTTCTTTTTCTTTTTTAATGTATTATCAATTCAAAATAAACCACCTTCAATAATGTGAATTGCGAACGATTAGAAGGAATGATAGAAGAAGAGAGTAGACTATGAATTACTCATACTGTAAAATTTTATTTAAAAGTTCAAACAAATTATATAGAATTTAGAAATAACGTGAAGGAAAAGAAAATCTAAACCATAAAAGAAATTAATATTCTAGAGATAATAAGATATTAATTAAAATTTTCTAAGAAAAAACATTAATATTGTTAATGCAACTAAATAGGAAATTTGGAGGAATGGGATAAAAGGGGGTGTCTCCTTGAATGTGGTAACTAAAGTTGAAAGTGGAATAAAGTTTAGTATGAGAAACAACATAGCATGTGGGACCCTCTAAATGTGTGTAATAATTAGCTAATATTTCTAAAAAATGAATGCAATTAGCTATATTTTGGAAAGAGTTGTTTTTAATATAGAAAAATAAGTCAAACTATTTATAAATATATAAAAATTTCACTATCTATGATTGATAGACCGCGATAGAAGTCTATCACGATCTGTCGTTAATAGACAGTGAAATTTTTATATATTTGTAAATAATTTGATATTTTTTTTTGTTTATAGTAATTTCTTCTTTAGAAGTGTAGTTACCTTTCAGGGTTGTTTTCAATTATAGAAAAATGAGTCAAACTATTTACACTATAGAAAATTTCACTGTCTATCATGAAGGACCGCAATAGATTTCTATCACTTGAGCGATAGACTTCTATGGCTCAAGAAGTTTATTGTTGATAGATAGTGAAATTTTTCTATATTTGTAAATAGTTTGATATTTTTTTTCTATTTATAATAATTATGATACATTTTTAATTATCCATCACAATTTGTGTTCTCTTTATTTGATGATTACTCATTAGATGCTAAAATATGGGTTTTTATCAACATTAATGGCTTAATTTGGCTGGTTTTAAACACTCCACATTCTCAAAAGCTCAAAAGACTGAAAACCCAAAATTCAATTTACAATTAGAAAAGGGTTATGTCTCCAACCACAAAAGCCCATCACTTTCATTACAAGACACTCACAAAACATTGACATGGACTCTCAACACCATAAACTTTTGTTCTCTTTGGAATAATAATACAAATTTCATGCTGCTCCACATGTGCCTTTCCACAGACCTCCCAATCAAACTTCTTCTTTCTTTTTTTTTCCTTTCAACTCTCTATATAAGAAACTCCTCAACTTCAACTCCTTCTTCACACAAAAACAAAGCTTCCTTTTTGTCAATCACAATAACAAAATCAAACACAAAGCACAAAGATATATCCTAACAATGGCTATGCTTCCATGCAAACGCATCCTCCTCCTCCTCCTCCTCCTTCTCTGTTGTTTCTCAAACACGGCTATAGGTAGACTTTTCCATTTAACGACTTTTCTGTTTCTTTATTAACTTTATGTTTTAAGTTATGGTTAACCAACATGTTAAACTAATTGATTATGGTAAATCAAATCGGTTTTTGTTTATGTATTTCTTCTCTAGTTTTGTTTATGTATTCCTTTACTATTATCTGTCTTCGAGGTTTCAAAATATATATTGACATTTTAATGCAATTCTTGTTAACTTATGTAACGGTCATAAATAAGATGAGATCTTATTTACAATTTTCTCATGCATGATATCTAGAATTTTAAATTCTAACAAATAATATTTGCAAGTAAGCTAGATGCATATACTTTATTAATATTTGAGAAATTTTGGAAGATGTGTGACAAACATAGGTACATTCAAACATGACATATGTTTCTTGATGCTTGTTTTGCAAATTTAATGGGACTATGGAAGTATCATTTTATAAAACGGTATCTTTCTTCTTTTTTTTTTTAAAGAAAATGAAGTTTTTCTTAGAGTAAATTTACCTATTTTATAATCTACTTTCTAAAATCTTATTTCAAAAAGAAGGATTTCTATCCAGAAAATAAACCAAACAAAAAACCAGTTAAAATTAAACTTTAACGTTTTGTCTCCAACCCTATATGATTTTGACGGATTTCAAACAATTTCGTTGTTTGTTATTTAAAAGAAAGAGAATGATTTTTAAATATGAAGTGATTTCAAATCTTACTTTTATGTAAAAAAATCTGATTAAAATGGTCGGATTTGTAAGATTTCCTAGAATTTAGGGTAAACTAGTTAAGTTATTTAACCTTGTATAATGAAAAGCCTATTATCAGTAAACTTTCTATGGTTTCTTTTTCTTAAATAATCGATTGTCCTACAACCTTAAGTTAATGGGTGAAGACAATATTATATTATCTAATATATTTCTTTTTTCTGTTACCATTAAACTACAAAATTTTAAATACAATCCTCTCAAGTCTTTTTCAAATGAAGTAAGGAATTTAAAATTATTTTTTGGATTTTAAATCCATGATTTAAAATCATTTCTAGATCTTTCTTGAATCCAAAGGATGAGTAACTAAGGAAAACTATACTCAGAATTAAAAAATACAAAATACAAACTCATTCTATTGAAGTTTTTCTTCTCTTTGGAAATCAAAATTTTAATTATAAAGTTGGATTTAGAATATCACTGATGGGATTTTGCTATTGATTTGTGTTTTGCAGCAGCAAGAAGTTTGGGAGTGCCTCATCAGATTAAAAGTGATACTGATCATAATCAGAAAGTAATTAATGATGATCTTAAAGTTCATGATGAAGAACATTTCTCAAGCACTGATGATTTGGGTGCAATGGATTATACTCCAGCCTCCAAGAAGCCTCCAATTCACAACTAGGATTTTTATTTTATTTGTACAATATTAAAAAAAAAAAATCCAAACACTTTTATTTCTTTATTATTAATTTGTATGATATTTTTTTACATCTGCCTTTCTCTTTTTGTTTTTGGTTAAAAGGAAGCTTTGAGTAATGAATTAACAGAAATGGAAGATATGAACAAAATGTGAAACAATGGGGGTTTCATACATGTGCAACTCTTTCAATCTTGTCTCTCTTTCTTTTCTTTTTTATTTTATTTTTTATTTTTAAATTAGATCGATTGTCAATAGAATATTAATTATCTTGACATAGAATGGTTTCTAAGGCCTCGTTTAATAACGTTATCCATTCTCGTTTCTTGTTTTTTTGTTTCTAAACTAGAAAAAAAAATATGCTTGATAACTATTTCTGTTTCTTATTTCTTGAAATAAAAATAATCAGAAACATAAATGTTTGGTAACTGTTTTTGTTTCTTATTTTTTTTTAATTGAAATAAAATTTATTGCATATAACTTTTTTTTAATTCTTTTTCAAAGATTGTAAGGAAACTAAAAAAACCAACAACTCATATGTCCATGGTCCCTTCGTGACTTAGATAATGAAACATGTACTTGAAAATAATTTTATAGAACTTTACCCTATGTCTAGGGCAAAAACAAGTTGTAATTATTGAATCCTTACCTAGCTACAATTTTTCTATGAAAATCGTTCTCATTCAACTCTTTCGATCCAAAACGATTCAAAACCTTAAACATGATATGAAGACCTAACTTTTAGAAAAGATTTAAGATATGAAGACTTATTAGAAAAGATTTTTAATCAACCCTAAACTCAATAAAAGAAAGTGCTACTAAACATTAGACACAACTTGGGACTTAAGATGAGAGACAAGTCACTTAATTAGGTTTCACATGTTCTAAATCCCCCTAAATAGAATAGAAGATGTTGAAGCTGTTGAACAAATTCCATGTCTCTCAAAAGTTATTGTTATCAAGAAATGAAGATCTATTAGATTACCTAACAAAATCTATTTTAGAGTAACTTATTTCTTTTATTTCTACAAACGGGAATCAGAGCCAAGAATGCAAGATTCAAGAATGGCTACCACAACCAAATATGAAATTAACAAATTCAATGGAAATGGAGACTTTACACTTTGTGCAAAGAGAATTAAAGCAATGATGATTGCCCAAAAAGCTTTGAAAGCTATTGAAGACCTAAAGACACACTTCTAGCCACACCTAGCACTGAAGAAAACCATAATATGTAAGAAATAGCCTATGGGATACTTGTTTGGAATATAATTGACAGTATTTTGAGACAAGTCATAGATGAAGACATAGTTTTTGGTATTTGGGAAAAATGGAAGGTTCTCCATGACAAGAAAGACCTGCCAAATAAGATTTACTTGCGAGAAAGACTTTTTTTCCTTTTAAAATGAATCCATCCAAGATCCTCGAGGATCTTGATGAATTCAAGAAACTGATTACAAATGGATTTAATCAAAATGGAGAAAAGCTAAGGGCTCAAAGTGAAACCTCCATTCTTATTAATTCAATTCGAGACACATATAAAGAAGTAAGAAAGGGATAACGTGAATGTTAATGTTGTCATCAATGCTTTGAGATGCAAAGAGCTGAATTGAAAATATGAATTCAAAGTACTTGGAGGAAAGCATCAAGGGACATATACAACCTGCCCTAAAATGCTACATTTGCCATAAAGAAGGGCAATTCAAGCAAAAGTGTACCCAGAAAAAGATAGAGAAAATAGAGAGAAATCGTCCTTGGTTTGGCTGGAATTTGAGATGGTATGATTGTGTATATTATTTGTTATTCGGGTTGTTTTTAAGACCAATATGTTTCACCTAAATATCAATAGCAATAGAAGCAATGGAAGCATCTGTCTTCACATCCTTAAGGAACAATGGAGCCCTACACTTACAATTTTAAAGGTTGGGTTTTGATTTGTGATTAAAGTGATTCAGAGTGTTTTATTTGCAATTTCTAAGTGAACTTTTTGGGATTATATATGAACTCATTTTATTGGGAGTTTTGCAAGTGGCTTCATTTGTAATCACTATATGTTAGAACACATTATTGATTATATTAACTTTTTATACTGTATAGTGTTTTATTTTTTTGTGTTAGAAATTTGAAGATTTTGTTTATTTTTATGATTTTGTGATTGTGGATAACATGAGAATTACATTTTTTGGCAACTATACACAATATGGGTCAAAGACTTCAATAGATATATATGTTAAAAACTTTTGATTTTTTTTTATGTAAATGTATTTAAATACATTAAAAGTCTGTTGACTAAAATAATCTTGATTTTGCAATAATATTTGAAACAAATTGTACAAATGTTTCAATGACAATAAAATCTTTAAAAAAATAATGTCATTAAAAAGTATTATTAAAGATCAATTTTAGTTTTTATTTTTACTACTACAAAAAATAATGCTATAGAAAGTTTCTATAACATTAAAATTATGTAATAAAAAATGGACTATTTATAACTTTTTTCTATTACAGTGAAAAAATGCTATTAAAAAATTAGGGACTTTCAATAACATGCCTAAAAATGCTATAGAAAGTCTTTTATAGCCTTTTTAATGGCTATAAAAACTTTCGATAGCATTTTTTTTCAATACTATGAAAAGTTTTCATATCATTAAATTAAAGCTATCGAATATCAACTTTCTATAGCGTTATTTATAGCATTACAAAAACGCTATGGAAATTCGAGAACTTTCAATAACATCGACTACGACAACATCTTTAAAGAGCTATAGAAACACTTTTATAGCGTTTTTACAATGCTATCGAATGTCTTTTATAGCGTTTTATGCCGCTATAAAAAATGCTATAAAAGACATTTTATAGCGTTTTTTTTCACAGTATGAAAAGTTTTCATAGCATTAAATTTGTGCTATCGAAAATGGACTTTTATAGCTTTTTTATAGCTGTGAAAATATGCTATGAAAAGTTGAGAACTTTTAATAACATGAGCTACGACAATATTTCGAAAATGCTATGAAAAGTCTACTATAACATTTTTTTTAATGCTATCGATCGTAAGTGATATTTGTTATAGTGAAAGGACCTACTCGATTGCATATCTATCACACATACCCAACTAGCTAGTCATCTATTCCATAAGCTTTCGGCTTAGTCATTCGATCAAGTTGAATCGAGCACCCCAAAATATTAACTACTACGACTAACACCTTAATAAGTGTTCGGTCTACTGGGTAGGATAACGTCCCATGTAAACTAAAACACTTGCATTAAGCTCAAAGGGAAAAGCGAAGATGCTTAACTAAATCGGATAATTTAACTCGATTAACCGACTTCTCTCCGATCCTAATTCACCATGCAAATATAAGTGTTTCGGAACAACTAATAAACATACATTCACACTATAATCCTTGCTATTCGGTAGCCAGAAACATGAAAATTATGGATTATGCGACGACCTTTAGCTATTAGCCTCAAATTGATCATAAAAACATGATAACGAGTTGAAACAAGAAATAGAGATACTAGAATCAAGATATATTACATATGTAAATAAGTTCGAACATCACAAATTACAACCGAGTTTCTCCTACTTCATAAACTACAACCGAGCTTCTTCTACCTCAAATCAGTCATAAAAATGGCGTTGTTTGATATTAGTTTGGAGTAAAAATTAAAATAACCTTGCCATACATAGGATTAAGGTTAAATGCTATTGTAATAACTTAAGAAAAAAGAAAACTTTTCTTGTTCTATATTGGAATATTTGGAGAAGAGATAGATGTTTTTTCTTTCTTGTTCTTATTAAGCATGAAGAGAGACAGTTGTTGATAATCAAACATAGGGTTAAAAAACAGGGAATTTTTAAAAATAGAAAAATAAGGGTAAAATAGCAAAATGTTTAGATGGTTGTGATAGATGTCGATAGAAGTCTATCAGAGTTTATCAGTGATAGAAATGATTGAAGTCTATCACTGATAGATGCTGATAGAAGTTTTATCAATGTCTATCAATGTTTTTTTGCTATTTTTTGTAAATAGTTTGACAATTTTTCTATCTGTGAAAATTTCCCTTAAAAAACACTTCAGCTCATTAAACTTTCATGGTTAGAAATAACAATTTAGTTTCTAAGCTTTAGTTTGTAATAGTTTTGTCACTGTATTTTCAAATTTTTAACGATTTAGGCTCCATTTGATAACCATTTTATTTTTATATTTTTAGTTTTTGAAAATTAAGTTTATAAATACCTCATTTCATCTCTAAATTTCTTACTTTATTATCTACTTTTTATCAATATTTTCAAAAACCAAATTAAATTTTGAAAACTAAAAAAAAGTAGTTTAAGAAAACTTTTTTTTTTAGAGATTGGCTAAGAAATTCACATGAAATAGGTTTCATTTTCAAAAACCAAAAGTCAAAGGTTACCAAATGAGGCCTTAGTGTTTGAGTTTTAATGTAACAATTTAGTCCTTAATGAGATTTATTTAGTGTTAATTTTTAGTTAGTAACGACTTAGTATTCCAATTTAAAACGAAATTCATCCCTAATCAATTTATAATCTACAATAATATGTTGGAAATTTCATTAAAATTTAATAATATTTTTTTTATAAGAATGATTAAATTGTTTTCAAATTATAAAGTTTAGTAATTAAATTGTTATTTATTAAAATTTAGACTAATTATTATAATTGTAAAAATATAGCAATTAAATTGTTACAAATTAACGTTTCACCAACTAAATTTTTACTTTTTTGAAAGTAAACATTTAACTAACCTCGTCGACATCAAAGTATTAGTTGTCTGGTCATTGTCAACGTTCTATTTAAATAATTAAAATTATGACAACACATGAGAACCAAGATTCCGTTTTGTTAATATTTTTGCTAACAAATGTGAAACGGTTTGTTCAAATCATTGCAAATATTTTTAATATATCATTAACTCGTCAATTTTGAAGAAAAGAAAAATTGTTAGCATGGAAAACTCACACAGGCTTTGGAGTGTTGTTCCGACCCACTCTTCTGCTTTTACTACGTCGTTGGAGTTGGCCTGCAAGAGTACTCGCATTAGTGTAGCGCAGTGTCGAGTACACTTCGATTCCTAAGTTAGTACACGAAGTATTTAACTCGACTAAAGCATAGAGAGAATTACTTACCCATTGACACTATTTGTATATTAGGCTATTTATAAGGTCCCGTTTCTTGACTGTCCTTTCAGATATGTGTAATATTGTCGGTATCAGAATAGGTGTGACCCTCAATGTTGCAAAGTGCCGGTGGCGAGTTCGGCTCGATCATTTTTCTTTTGATGAAACTCCAGGAGCTCAGTTGATCAACCCAAAATTTGAAGACTTGAATTTTTCTTTTGAGACGTGTGGACCCATGTTCAATTGATTACCTATATTTGTTCTAAGACTTTAATGATGCTGACCAAAACATTGTTTGAATTTAAAAACACTCATTTTCTCACTTCTTTTATGCTGTCCACATTATCTAATATGGAGACGTTATCCTTATGAAGATGCATTCTCCTTTATTCCTAGTTGAGGTGAGATATTGTTCACATTTTGAAATTTTGATTTGATTTCAAAACTTTCAAGCTTTTATCTAACTGAATCTTTTTTTATCAATATTTTTAATATCTATTTTAGTTTTAATTTTGAAATAATACATATTCATTTTGTCTTCTATCATTATTGCTACTGTCAATAGACATCTCATTCAGGCTACTTTTACTTTTGTGAAAACGTAATAAATTAATGGAAATGTGAAAAGTGGACTACATTTGATTATTTTTGGTGTTGTTCACGTGTGTTCTACACCCGTACTGACACATGGGGCCCACTTTCAAATCTGTAATAAAAAATCACAAATTGATTGACAAGCAGAGGTGAAGGTAACGATAATTATGTCTAAAAATTACGTCATATCGTTATCGTTACAATTACGGTTACCATTATTGTTACTGTTCCAAAGAAAAAATTATGAATTTTGACATATTTACTGTTACCATTACTGTTTAACCCTCAGAGGTAAAGGTAACAATAATGGTAGCAATAAATGTGATAAAATTCATAATTCTAAATAAATGCGACCAAAAGCAATCCAATTATATTTGCAATTCAAGCTCATTATAATTGATCCATCAATGAATTCCATTACGATTACACCAATTTTTATTACGGTGTGATAAATATGGCCTTAATGAGTGGGAAATTATTATTGAATTCAAAAGTTTATAAATTAAATTTTTTTATCGATATTTTAACATTTTTACTTATTCGTGGACTTAGGAATATTTGCATAAAACTTCCAACAAAATAGGAAGATTTTTAATAGAAATTGGGAACGAAATACCTTCAAAGACGATGTTAAATCATTAAGAAATCCAAAAACTTTATTTTTCTTACTAACATTTAAGGTTTCAATAGATGTCCCAACCATACGTTATTTGTTAATTTATTAGCTTTAAAAGGTTGACCGAAAAATTAATTTTGATAGACAATACGAGTTGACATTTGACAAAATATTTTATTTAACAAAACCAACCGAACCGTTGTGTAAATGTCGGAGACGATTTTTTCGTTGATGTGTCTGAAAATCCGCTGGTGTGTTGAAAATCCACCGCCCCTCGGTGAGTTGGGTCACACCCAAAATTTTAATATTTGACTGTATTGGTTTCTTTTCGGCTAATTCATACTGGGACGAAAGTCGACTTTTTGTTGTTTTCTTTAAAAAAAAAAAAAATTGCACAAACCAACGGATTATGAAGTTTGTTACAATCACATCCATAAACTTTTAATGTGATCGATCACTTCAACTATGTGTTTTGTTACCATTATAATTTTAAACTATTAATTCAATAAATTAGCCCCGTGTAGTTAGTTAATTGTTGCAATCAACCTTCTATCTTAGCATTGACATTGATATATTTGTAAAATTTTAATTTCAATATCAATATTTTAATTTTTTATTTCGAATGCTCCTCAATAGTGATGTTGAACTCGTTAATTTACTGCTTGTCAATATTTTAGTTCTTTAATTTGCATCAAAGCTTGAATCGTTACTCTTTAATTAATATATGGTGTTTGCCACACATACTCTGATACTTAAGTTAGAGATTGAAAGTGTGTGGAAGTTAGGAAGTTTGAGAGTATAATTCAAGTTACCTCATATTGAGTTATAATGATGTATTTATAAATGTGGTTGACCTATGTTGTTTTGATAGGATTTTAGAGTCGTTTTAGAATAATACTTTAACTTACCTGGTTGAGGGATGTGCTATGTCTCACGTTTGGCTAGGGTCGGCTTCGGGCAAGGGCGCAAGGCTGAGACCCAGTCACTACAAGATTTTGGGTCTATTGCGGCAGTTTTTATGAACTATTGCAGCAGTTTTAAACCGTTGGAAAATATGTCGCAGTGGTTAGGAAACCACTGGCAGAGGCTGTGTTGAAAGCCTTTATTGCAGCAGTTTTAACAACCGCCGGAATCAATTTAAATAACCGCTACAATAGGTATCTATATTGCAACGGTTAATTAAATCAAAATGCAACATTTTAGCAACTGTTGTTTCATGCGCAACATTTTAGTAACCGCTACAATTACGATTCCAATGGTAACAATTCTTTAAATAAATTAGCAGAGGTGAATAACCACTGCTAATTCGGATCGGTTAAAAAAACAATAGGAGCACCTTGAAACCGTTGCAATTTGATCCTATTGCAACGATTTATTATTCCTTTAATAGTTTGAACATGTGCAACGATATTTTTTTCTCTATTGCAACAGTTATAGCGATCTCTACTCTTTTGCAACAATTTGTGCAAACATATAAAACTTCTTTGATAATTTCTGCATTAATTAAATGATTTTATACTAACAATTTTAGTTCCTATATCACAACAAGTTGTTATAGTCTATTTTCCAACAAATTGTAACTATGATTTTTTTTGCATTCCACATATATTTTTCAAATTTCACTCGCACTTACAAATATTATAACAAGTAAAAATTGCTAGGGGAAGTAATAATATACTCAAGTACTAATAGAGAAAAATTGCAAGATAAAGTATTCAAAATCCTAGAAGTATTGTCCCCTATCACCATTAAAAATCCTATGAAGTACATCACCCTATCCCCATTAAACATCAATAAAAGAAAAATGAAAATAAACTACCTATGAAGTACTAGTATTGATCCTTCCCTCTAGGTCCATTTTGATCCTACGGTGATGCTTTGAGTCAGGCATGTGCGAGACATGCTCCATTAGCTATTTTGCTAGGCTCAGTTGAGGCCGAGCACGTTGACTCGGGCTTTGACACGAACTAACGTTATCCTTTAGGCTTATAAGGGCCTAGTGTGTTATTTTTTGCCTCAACCTTGTCATTTTCTTGGTCTAGTTCCTTCTCTCTTTATCTTATATTGATTTTATCCTTTGGACAAAATCACTCATAACATTGTAAAATGCACAAATCACTTTAAACATAAGAATCGTTATAATTAGACCGTAGTACTGTATAGACATGAGCTATAAAAATAAATAAAATAGAAGTGAATCTTGTAACTTACAAAGGTAAATGTAAAATTTTAACCTTAATTTCTAAATATTTTTAATTATTATCCAACTAGAGATTTTAATAGAATTGTTATTAAATATAGAAAAATGAGTCAAACTATTTACAAATATAGAAAAATTTTACTGTCTATCCGCGTTAGACAGCGATAGACTTCTTTGTAAATAATTTGATATTTTATCTATTTATAATAATTTTTCTTTTTAATATTATTTTACATTCTAGTTTAATTATTTTTATTTCATTAGATGTTACTTCAATAAAAAAATGAAGTAAATATATATATATATATTAAAAAGTGAGAATGTAGGAAAACTTTTTTTATACACTTTTATCCATTTTCAATTTTCTAATTTACAATATATGTCATTAAAGATTAGTTATTAATTACCAACAATAAGTGTAATAGTAAATTCAAAAGTTAGAATATAAAAAGTTTTTTTCAATTAAATATTAATTATAAATAGTAAATAATAATAAATTATTAGCTATCAATATAATATATAATTAATTGATTATTAATTAGCAATAATAATAGAAATTCAAAGCTTGGAATGTAAAAGGTTTCTCCTACTACAAATTTTTCTTCCTTTAATTTAATTCAAAAATAAAATTTTAATAGTTTTAGAATTCAAAAAGTTTTGTAACTCTCAATTTCTACTACTATAAAAATGAGTTTTCTTTATCACCATTTTTCACTAATACCAACACCTAAAGCTTCATTCTTTCTTTTTGTTCTCTCAATACATTATTCTTCAAGTCTCTTCAATCTTCAAAACATCTGAAGATGTTGTTACATTCAAGTAGCAAAGAAGACATGTCTCACATCTACATCTCGAATATGAAAATTGCAATCTGACACCTCAATTTAGATGAAGTCGAATAAGAGTGTATGTCTACTCATTGTTAGGAAGAAATGAGTGTATAACCAAGTTAATCGTTTCAGTTTTTTTTTTTTTTTTTTTATAATCACCTTTTTGTTTAAAATATTTGTTGAAAAAAAAATTGATGATCTATCTATATTTTAAGGAATGTGTATAGTTAGGGGCCTTGAATCTTCTTTGTTAATTCTTTTAGTTATTTTTTTAATAATTTGTATATTATTATTTTATTTATAATGATTGTTGGAAAAGAATTTCAAGAATTTTTCTTTAATTATAATATTTTATCTCAATTATAAAAAATATTTATTTTAATTTATTTTCAAAAATAAAAATACACGTGCAAGTGCTGACGTACATCATGGTTTGTTTAAATAAAATAGAATAATAATAAATCATTATAAGCACGTTGAAAGGTGGGCTAAAGGCAGGGTTGTTTGTGCAATTTTTCCTATTTTTAAAATAAATTATACTTTTGGTTTTCGAAATTTGGGATTTGTTTCAAACCATTCTCTACGAATTTGTTTCAAATCATTCTCTATGTTTAAAAATTAAACAATCAAATTCCCAATTTTTTGAAAGTGCTTAATTTTGGTCCTCTATTAACTGAATCTGCTAAATACTTAACCAAAGTTGACATCGTAGTTTTTTTAAATGAAATAAAATAATAATAAACCATTATAAGCACGTTGAAAGGTGGGCTAAGGGCATGCTTCTCCAATCTTTTCTCTATACAGAAATTTAGGAAAGAGGAAAGAAAAAGAGATCAAAGTTGCAAAAGATAAAACAAAAAGGAGAATTTTTAAAAATAGAAAAATAAGGAAAACTATTTACGTAAAATAATAAAAATTTTATATAGTTGTGATAAATGTTGATAGAAGTCTATCAAAGTCTATCAATGATAGAAATGATAGAAGTCTATAAATGTTTATCAGTATTTTTTTTTTTTTTTTTTTTTTTGCTATTTTCTGTAAATAGTTTGACATTTTTTCTATATGTGAAATTTTTCCAACTATGAAAGTAATTAAATGTTTAATGTTTAGAAACACAAATTTTTAATGTATGTTGCTCGAATGTTCTGCTTTGTCAACCATACATAATAGCTCCAACCAACAAGAGCTCACATTGGATGGGCCACCATCGCTCTCGTTGAAGATTTTCAACCTATGTCTATTCACTTTGAAAACCTTCTTTGTCTTGGACTCCTAATCTCAATAGTACCATAAAGGGAAAACTTGAGTTATAATAAATGAACCAATCTGCCCTCAATTACTTGGCATCAGCTTGTGGCGAAAATTGTAAAGGAGAACTTTTTGTCCAACCTCAAGTCGCTTTGAGACAACCATGTTGCCATGAAGCAGTTTGGCCTTCTCTTTATAAATCCTTGAATTATTTCATACAAAGATCACAGAAGAAATTATGTAACCTAAACTTAATATCGGTTACATTATGTAACCTAAACTTAATATCAGTTACATTAGTTAATATCGGTTTTTGCTTTAATATTACTTCCTTTGTTGTAATGTTATAATTAAACTTACTCTCAATTACATTACAAGTTTAATCTCTAACTCTATATTTTGTGTTATTTGATTTTAAAATTTTAAAAAATGTGTAGTATTGAGTCCTTGATCTTTCAAAATGTCTAATAATATGTCTTTAAACTTTAAACTTTATGTTTAATAAGTTGTTGGCTTACTAAACTAAAATTTTCAAGATGTACCATACATAAAATTAAAATTTTAGTTTCCAATTAAACACAAGATTGAATTCTATACTGAAACAGATATATCAGCTAATTTTCTTTAAAAAAAAAAACATTTAATATGTTACAAACCTATAGGACACAAAATTGAAAGCATTTAAGAGCTTATTAGACATTTTTAATATTCATAAATCTACTCGACACAAAATTGAAATGTTGACACCTTTTAAAGTTTAGAGACCAAATAGACATATATTTGATAGTTTAAAGGACTAAACTTGTTATTCAACCCAAACTCTTTTATTTTGTCGTAGAAAATTGTTTTTAATTTTTCCTATACTTTTTTTGTTTTTAGTTAAAAAAATGTGAGATGAAGAATTCCAACTTCTAATTTTGTAGTCTTATGTATATGTCTTAACTAATTGACTAGGCATATAGACGTAGTTGTTTAGAAAATTTGTATATATTTGATATTATCATTTTAATACTAATTTAATTAATTTAATGTTAAATTAATATAGATTTGTTTTCAAATATAAAAAAATGAGTCAAACTACTTACAAATTAATATAGAAAAATGTTACTATCTATATGCGATAGACGGCAATAGAAGTCTATTGTTCAAATGATAGAATTCTATCGCGATCTATAACTAATAAGTTGTGAAATTTTTTTATTTTTGTAAATAGTTTGATGTGTGTGTGATTTCCCAATTAATATCTATTGCTTTAATTTCTATTCTCAAGCTTCCCTAAATTCCTAGTGGTGCAGCCATCATCACCATGAGAGAGAGAAAGAGAGAGAAATTTTCAACTTTCCACTATTGAAATATCCTTTTCCCATCTTATCACTTTTTTTTTTTTTTTTTTTTTTTTTTTTTTTTTTTGAGGAACAGCACAATTTTCTTTTAAACCCATCATTTTATAGTCTAAATTAAGGGCTTTACAATAGACATCATCACCCATTTTCTTGATCTCTCTTTTTCATTTGGTCATTTCTTTATTATCAAAGTGACATGTTTCATGCCTATTGCCTTCCTCCTCTGATCTTATATGACATTAATTTAATTAATTAGGCTGCCAAACTCATTGCATTCTCTAATCCATTAAATTAGTGCAAATCTCATGTCATTCCCTCATTATATTCAAACAAAGGCAGAGAGGCCATGGAATTTTAATTTTGATGATGACTAACATTTAATTTTTGAAGCCATGAATTGATTCCGAATCTAGATTCAGCACTTGATAGTCTGACATTCTCCTGTAATCTAGCCATATACTATACTTCTTGTAACTACTTCTTAGAGTGTAAACTATCCTCACATACCAACATGAGTCTTTTCAATCAGCTTTGTTCACACTCACATGCTTTCTAGAAATATTTTCAAGAGATCGTCCAACACTGAATTGTTTCAAGCTAAACACGCTTAACTTTGGAGTTTCTATGATTGAGCCACCAGAAAAGAATGTGCACCTTGTTAGTATATGTAGTAGTTATAACTTCTTTTAAACCTTTCTTAAACTATATATATCCTATCATATCTTAAAGATCGCTCTCATTCAGATGTGATCTTGGTTCATTCATATACCCTCTCTACTCAAGTATTAGCCTTTCAAAATCTCCTAATGCACATGTCTTTTTCTAAAAACTCCAAAGGTTCCTCCAAAATTAGTTTGGGTATCAACTATTTGGTTTTCTAAAGTACCCAATCTGTTGAGTATGTGGCTTAATTAACTAGATGTAGATAGTTAAGTCTTGATTGAGCAATCATTTTCATAATCACAATCCATGTCTTAACAATGTTTCATATTTGAAACTTTGAATAGTGCTTTGTACCCGTGTGACCTTTTTTTTTCCCTTCCAAACGATTTCATAAAATCTTAAGGCTCTAATCCGACCTATGTTCTCGTTCACTAATTTACCCTATAGTATTTTGCAGTCAAATTGTATTATTAATTTATGAAAAAGTCAAATGTGAATTTATAATATAACAAATTAAAATATGTCAACCGGTTTGTCACATCTTCTATTGCCTTCTCTCTTTTCTTTTTCTTGTCAAGAAGACAAAAAATATTATTTTTTTCTCATTAATTCTTATTTTTATTATTATTATTTTTTAATAGAAGTTCATGAAGTAATTTTTTCTTGTTTCGCTTTCTCTCTCAAATTTTAAATTGAAAATTGAAATTTTATTTAGAAACCTAGCTTTCCATCTTATAGTTTTGTCGAGTAAAATATTCCTCTTTTCAAAAGAAAAAAAGATTAAAGTATTCAAATTTATTACTGTTGTTTTCTTTCTCTATAGATATTCATTATGTTTATTATGAGTTAATAAACAAGAAGGAAAATATTTTTTTCGTATAAATGAACCTTTCTTAAAAATGGAAAAAAAAATTAGTATAAGAAAGGACAACAATTAACCAACAAATAAACCATTCCAGTGTTATATATATAGGGCAATAATAAACCATTCCAGTGTTATATATATAGGGCAATGATTAAGTGCAACATTAAGTCACGCTTAATTCTATGTATCCCTTCTATACATAAAATGAAAAAAATAAAAATAATTCAATTTAAAAAAAAAATTGTCATATGACAGATTTTTATTGAATGTTATCTAGACTGCACAACAGATGGACGTAGCACAGTTGCACCTAAATTTATTTGGCTATTAAATACCCACCGCATTATAACTATTAAGTGAATTAATGATTTTAAATAGTTAAAATAAATTATAGTTATACATATAAGATGAAATTAATCAATCAATAATTTAGGATGCGAGAAAGATAGATCTTTTCTTTGAGAGCTATCCAGGGGCAATTCAATAATTTCATGGATAGCATCGCCTTTTTTCTATTGAATTGGAAGGTTAAGGAGACGTTCTTGCTAGTTGAGAAGAAATTCAAGGCTTGAAATCGCGAACTTCACAGTCGAGTGTGACACGATTCCTTCAAATTTTTCTCCTCCAATTATTGATGTTTTAGTAGATTTTTGTACTTGGATTTGTTTGAAGTTTGAGTTTTATGATGATTTGAGAAGTAGAACTAAGTATTTTATAGACTTTATCTGTGTGTTTTGATGTTGTTTTCTATTATTAATCTAGAGACATTTTTATATTTTAACACATTTATTTGTGCAATTTGTTCTTAATACTTTTAATACTTTGGCCAAATGTTAATTGTTAACTTGCACATAATTAATATTTTTTTTACTAGAATTTGTTAAAAAGAATTTTTCAATGCCTTATTACTTTTTAGGAAAGAGAATGGGAGGTTGACCCTAGAAAATTAGTGGGAGATTAACTGAGCTCGAAGGAAGACATTAAGATTTTAGTAACTTTTTAGCTTATAAATTGTTTGTCATGTTTCTTTATTGAGATTGCATCTAAAGAACGAGATAGGTTTCTGACTTCACACTATACATTTACAGATTTATATATCGTAACAATCACGCAACAAAATGTACAATCTTTTATTTTTTTTTTTTTTTATTAGAATTTTCATCCATTGAATCGAATGGATTGGATTAAAACTCGAAAAAAAAAAATTCAATGAATGTAGGTTATCCCTAAGTAAATTTAGGGTGAACCAAGGCTGAAGTCGGCAAACCTAAGAGGATAAAACCAATAGGTGGGGCAAAACAAATAAAACGTCGCGATTTGATGTCGGCATCTTCCAAAAGCTTATAGACATTGCATTATTAACAAATGAATGGACAAAGCTTCGACTTGGCTTCAACTTGTAGTTGAAGAGATGCAAGTCAAAATTCAAAAAAAAAAAAAAAAAAAAAAAATCAAGATTAAATTTGACGAAATTAATTGGATCGACTTGGTTCGATTGGGGAGATTTGTGTAATTAAATATATATGTGTTAATTAATTTGCTTTAGTTTCGAAGGTTTGTTGCTTCACCTTTTTGGTATATTTGGTTTAACTTTACGAGGATTTATCTTTGGAAAAAGGTTATTTGAGAAAAAGTTGGGAGAGTATGATAATCATTCAAAATAACGGTTGAAAATGTGAATTTAGAAAATGAGTTGGTTTGAGTTCGAGAGAAACACTTGAAATCAACTTTTAGAAAATTGATTTTTGAATATTTAATGATTAATCTTTCCTTAAATTGTATGTATAATACATAAAATTATCAAAATACACTTACTAATCATTTACCTCACTTCTACCGTGGTTGTCGCCGACTACCACCGTCTTCTATCGGCCACCTTCAGTGACCAACTCTAGTGAATACGATAGTGACCGACTCTAGAAACTACCTTTGGCGTCCATTTCTAGCGACCACCTCTGACAACTAACTCTGGAGAGCACCACCAAGGGCCAACTCCAACAACCACCTTCGATGACCCTTATCAGAGGCAGCTACCTTCAAATACCAACTACGGTGGCCACCTCTGGCGACTACTTTTGACGATCAACTCTGGTAGCCAACTTCAGCTACCAACGTCGGTAGCCACCTCCGACAACCAACTTTGACAATGACTAACTTCGATGGTGAGCTCCAGCGACCAACTCTAACGACTAATTCTAATGACCCATTAGATCAATCATATACTTAAAAGAAAAAAATTCAACCAATAGAAGTGTTTTTAAGTACAAAATTAAAATTATTTAGTTTAGAGTGTTTAATAGTTGTTCTTTATAGTAATTTGACATTAATTGAAATACTTTGAATATATGGCAAACCAAATTAAACAATTTTTTATATAACAACGTTTTTGAGAAAGTGTAACAAAAAACGTGAGTGTTTTTATTTTAAACAGTTTTTATATAAAGTGTTTAAATAAAAATGAATTTTTAAAAAATATTTTTTTTCCTAGTCAATCCAAATAGATTCGAATCATCTGTTTGATCAAATTTGATTTTTTTTTTTTTTAAAGTTTGTAATTAGTAAGAATTATTTGACATTGTTTACAAATGCGTTTTTCTTATGTTCATGTTGGTCAATTATGCTATTTAATTATTTTACTTCGTCAATATATATCTATTTAAATAAGTGTTTGAAGCTATATATAATAAGTTAAAGGTTAGGTTTTCAAATCCAATTAGGACTTCTTAAATAAATAATAGAAAATAAAAAATTTAAGATATTAAAACAAAATATATAGTGTACAAATGGAGAATTTTTATTTAAGAATTTGGCTACAAGTCTATTGTATATACTAATGACTGAGGTAATGACGATAACACGCACCTTAACTCGATTAAGACTAAACTTTATAAGCTTGAGTAGTTCCTTTGCTTCCAACTTCCAAGCTTTGGGAGTCAGCTCGACAAGTCTCCTCGACAAGTTTGGTCATGTCGAGCTGGCATTTCATACGATTCCAAGAGAGTCCACGTGGCGGATGCTAATCATAGCTTAAACCCTAAGAGAGAAACAAAAATTTGAAAAAGGATAAGTAGGAAGTTTCTTAAAGCTTTGACTACACATGTTTTATTGTTTGTTTGAATCCCACAAGGTTCCTTTTGACCACAACCCATCGGATGGCTGTTGGCTAAGGCCCAATGCTTCCCTTACAACTTGCAGCCTACTTGCCCTGACCTTCCCCATTTCTTCTTCTTCGTACGACACATTGACAATAACAAGTCCATTTTTTATTACTAATTTATGTAAAATTATTTTAAAGGACAAAATTATTCTGAAAATATTTATAAATATAATAAAATTTTACTTTTATCTGCAATAGAACACAATAAATTACTATCTGTATCGTAATAGACTACAGATAGACACAGATAGTAGCCTATCGCAGTCTTTCGCAGATAGACAGTAAAATTTTGCTATATTTGTAAATATTTTAATTCATTTTTCTCTATTTGAAAATAGTCCTATATGCATTTAAAATTTTATTTTTGTCTATCAAATTTTTGTTCGTTTTAATTTTCAAACTTTCAACATGTTTGCTCCATTTTTTAATTGACATTTGTATTCATGTTACTTCATTTCTTTCAAAACGTTCACTTTGAGTCTATAATTTCAAAGAAATGATTTTCAAAAATTTTACATACAAATTCTATAAACATAATGAAATTCCTTTAATACCTAAGTTATTGTTAGATTGCAAGAAATTTGTTGAACACGTGATCATCATCAGTGTTGAAATGGTGGTAAAAAGAATATGAAGAGATACAAAACAATTGCTTCTTTGAAGTACAAAGTCCAAAAGGACATTTTAAAATTACTTGCAACCACGGTCAACTTGAAACCATATAAATAAAATAATATTAAAATTTTATTTATTCATTTAAAGCTCTCTTTTTTCTCCCCTGTTTTCATTTACATACATTATCATATTTTAATATTACATTTTAATTTGTCATAATGTTCATTAATTTTGATAAATAACAATTACGAATTTCTAGCTTAACAATAAAAAGATGATGGGTAAGCATAGAAGTTAAAATACATTCAAGAACCACAGAAATCAGCAAGCAATTCATTTAACTCAAGTTCTCCCCATCAATTCAAATGAGTTTTACCCTAATCCTGAGCTAGAAAGACTTACCTTAAGCAAGAAACATTGTTATTAAACAATCTTCTCAGGGCCAAGATTAATCCCAAAAGATGAAATACGGACTAAAAGTGATAGAAAACAGAAGAAAATATGTCAGGAGGTTGGGGCTCGGGATAATTTTTTTTATCTAAAATCGAAACAAGATATTTATAGAAAAACTGTAGCGTCGCAGCGCTGCATCTTCGACATGCTTCTGTTCATCCGCCTTGATAGATCGCGGTGCCAACTTTTATGGGCGTTTGCATCCTTTTTCTCTTCCATTTGACCTAGTTGCTTCTTAGGGTTCCAAATTGATCCGTTTTAGATTCTCTTTTTCCTAAAACTCAATTCTATCTCTAAATTGCTCGATACCTATAAAATAACCAATTAAACACATTAAATAACATAACCATCTTGAATTAAGCTGAGCAAGATAGCACATTTTAGGTGCTATCAAGTGTCAATACTATTTTTTACTTATTAATTGTGATACAAATGGAAGGAAAGTTTTGGAAGAAATAATGAGTTGATTTAATTACAAGAGAAAAAAAACCGGTTGACCAATCTGAACAGACTACCACAACACGATTGTATGATGTAGATGTGATTTCGACTTTTGCATGTCCTCTAATAATAATTTAATACAAATTTGAAATATACACATTTTCATACAAATAAAAAATAAAAAAATATAAAAAAATTCTTACGCGTCCATTTGTACAAAATGATTCAACGGGTAAAAATCACAAATATTTACAGTGTATAAGGCTTCTTGAACAATCTCTCGTAATTAAGGAATTCTGAGAAAGCAATGAAAAGAAGGCGTGTGGTTATTAAAAGAAAGAAAAAACAATATGTAACATTTTTCAAAGTCAAAGCCAACTTGGTGAGTTGCTAATTTGTTCAATTATTATAAATAATTGGCTGAAATTAAAACACATCCATTTTCTACAGGGCTTTGTTTTCAACGTTCATCAATATCTCTGTTTGGCAATAATCCAACAAAATCAAGAATTTGATGCGTATTATTATTGTTTTTCCAAAGGTGGCGAATTCAAGCAGAAGCTATATTTATTCCGACCAAAACGAATGGCTTCATCATTCAACTACGTTTTCTGGTTTAAATAGAGATGAAGAGACCTCCGTCATCGTCTCCGCTCTCACCCCCGTAGTCGCCGGTGAGGTCTCGCCTGGCGGAGGAAGCGGCAGCGGGTCCGCTGGTTCGTCTTCTTATAATTCACACAAGAGAGGACGTCAAGACCATGATGAAGATCAACACTCCCTTTCAACCCAACTCTCCAGCGCTTCTCATTATTCTTCTGCTTTCAATGGTAACATATATAATTTACTTTGACTAATATTTTCGTTTATTTACTGCGTGACAACTCGTGATTCAGTATATTATAAATAACATATTACATATTTTATAAACATTAAATTTTGTCTGATGTGAAATCTTTAACTAAATATTTGGGTAGGCTACACAAAAATGTGTGCAGCCTGAGATGCATTCGTATTTTCCTTCTTTTTTTCCTTTCTTCTAGTATATGGTGAGAATTTGAAGTCAAAATTTTAAAATTATTCATCAATGTAGATGGAATTTCGAAGATGTAGATTTAAAAATCTACTTATTCTCTAATTAAAAATTTTGTCGAATCAGATTACGACAAATTTTTTATTGTATACACAACTATTATATTTGAAAAAAAATGAAAATAAAAATTTGAATTCAACTTTTTTAAAGGTTACTTAATAAAGTTGTCACAGTGTGATAGAATTTTTTTTATTTAGATTTGAAAATTTACGCATATCTTAATTACATATCCGATACCCTTTTATAATTTATGGTTTATATATTTACAATACAAAGTTATATTTAACTATGAGTAATGTTGCACCTAATCTCATTCTCTCATTTCTTTTATACAAAAAAAATTAAATAATTTTTTTAATTGTCACAAGGCATTTTTTTAACTATTATATTAAAAAAATTAATATCCACTCGCTCAATTATCCAATTATAATTTGCACGCGACAAATTCTTTCTTTTTTTTAAAAAATTTCACCGATAGAAAAAATGTCAAATTATTTACAGAAAATAGCAAAAAAATATTAATAGATTTTCATCCGCATCCAATAATAATAGACTTCTATCATTTCTATCAATAATAGACATTGATAAACTTCTATTAGCGTCTATCAAATTATTTAATAATTTTGCTATTTTGTGTAAATAGTTTATTTTACTTTTTTTAATTTTAAATATTTTTAAATTTTTGGTGCGTAGAGGAAGGAAGAAATGTGGTGGGAATATACGAATACGAGATAGAAACAAGAAGAAACATAAGGGAAGAAGAAGAAGGAAGAAGAAAATACAGAGGAGTGAGGCAAAGGCCATGGGGGAAATGGGCGGCGGAGATAAGAGATCCATTCAGAGCAGTCAGAGTTTGGTTGGGGACTTTCGACACTGCCGAAGCTGCTGCCGCCGCTTACGACGAGGCCGCCCTCCGCTTCCGAGGCAACAAAGCCAAACTTAACTTCCCTGAAAACGTCAGACTCCGAACCTCGCCGGCCCCCGCCACAGCCCACCAATACGCCGTCGTTTCCGAGTCTTCCGTCAATCTCTATGATCAAATTCCGATGACGTCATCCATGACGTCCCCTCCGTCGTCCGCCGCCGGTTTGGTATCTCCATCGTCTGTTTATGGGAGGCAGTGGAGTGGTGGTCACGACGGCTATGGGGGTTTTTCGGTGCCGCAATGGACGCCGGAAGTTAATGATTACAGCTCACCTGAATAGAGTGGCTTGTGCTCTTTTTTTTTTCTTTTCTTTTTAATATTTCGTATTTCTGTCTTCTTTTTTTTTTTTTTTTAATTCTTGCGACGGAATGAATCCGGCTATTTTCTTATTTTTGGTTTAATTCCAATTGATATATAAAAGCAATAGTTGCAAATATAACAATCTAACTCCAAAGTATTAGCCTTATAGGAATCAAGCCCAATATATTAGCAAATGTAGCACAATATAAAAGAATTTACAAATATAGCAAAATTTAGATCGAATGGATCTCAAAGTCTATGAGTAATAAACCATATCGAAAATAAGAGTCTATCAGTGATAAATTTTGTCATATTTATAATTCTTTTAAAATGTTGCTAACACTTAATTATTAGCTAAGCAAAGTTCACTTAGTTACAAAATAAATATATATATATAATTTGATTATACTTTGAGCAATTAAATGACAAATGAAATATACAATCCAACAAATAAAATGTCAAGGACAACATTACTTCTCAAATATTAAATTGATAGAATGTTCTTTAACGGAAAAAAAAAAGTTAACGGAGAGGAATTCAAATTTAATTTCTTGATTTTTTTTTCTTTTAAGTTCAACAGTACATGAATGAGAGATTTTCAACTCCTGACCTCTTAATTGAGAGTACATATTTACGTTAATTGAATTACGTTCAGATTTAACAATTTAATGACAAAGAAATATAATAATTTAACAAGAAATAGTTAAGTTGTTTCCATTTTTCTTAATAGGGGTGAAGTCAAAGTTGAAGGATATGGTTGTAATCAATTGGCTTTATCCAAATAAAGTTTCAGTTCTATTCAAACAAAACGATAGCGAACGCCTCTCTGACTTATTTGCTGTAGAAATAAGTTTAATTAATACAAAAGCTCTAACTGACCTCACTATTTATATAATAATTATTATTATAATAATTAATAATAATAATTTGACCTACAAATAGTATTCTAGCTTTGTGGTCTAAAATACTTATCCATTAATAATAATACTAATAATAATAATAATAATAATTTGACCTACAAATAGTATTCTAGCTTTGTGGTCTAAAATAATTATCCATTAATATGGATCTTTGACTTTGATGTCGCATATATTGTATATTTATATGTGCATCTTTATTAACTAAATTTATTTCTTTTTTTTTTTCTGAAAACAAGAAAAAGACGTCTTTCAACGATAAATTAATAGCTTATGAACTAAAACATACCAATAATGGGAATGGAGTATATTGTGGGTTTGGTTGGAATAAGTGATGGAATATAATAGAGCATAAATCTTTTGACCAAAACGAAGAAGTAATTCAAATTTTGTTTGTACTTGAAAGTAAAAGGGATAGAATCCATCGATGGAATCCATTCATGAATATTTTAATATAATTCAACTAGTTAAAATATATATCCTCTGTCGATCTCTTTTTTCTCTTGAAATAAAAACCAAAAGTAAGTGAATCCACCTCAAATTAGGGAATCATTCCTAAAATATAAAGTGAAAACATTTCTTTTCTAAATAATTTAAAAAAAACTTATTTATTTATTCTCATTTTTTATTGTGTAAGGTGTTGGCCAACAGATTTAGGTTAAAATACATTTTTGATCCCTATATTTTGAATTTTGTTTAATTTTAGTCATTGTACTTTCAAATATCCAACTTTAGTTCATGAACAACATTCTCTCAAATCCTCTCATCTTTTCCCTCTCTTTCCAATGAGACTCCTATAAGTCTTATTCCTATGTTTGAGTCATAGCAGCAAGATCTTGTGGAGATGATGGTTCGATCTTAATGAAGTAATTGAAGCACACGGAGATAAAAAAATTCACTAAAGAAATTGTCCATAATATTTGAGGTATGTAATGTTCGAACCCTTGTACTTTTAATTTAATTATAAATAAATTCAATGAACTTCAATGTTTCTGGTTGTGTTTAATGAGATTAAGCCCTACATCCCGAGGTATGATCAAGCAACATAGAGATGTCTCCCAAACATTCGAGACAATGATGTACACCCACTTCAACTAAGTGGCATCACAAAAGCTTCATCTTCTTTCAACTTAAATAGTCATTGTTCCAGAAGATGTTACATTATGTGATTGATTTGACTCCTCAATTCAAACATGTATGTTAGAGAGTTGTTTTGGTGTTGGCTATATTTATTTAATTTTGTTGTGGTTGTTGTTCTTAGAGATCTTAGTCGCTCTATCTCTTAGGTTGTCCTTCAGTATGTCTCTATAATTTTTGGTTTAGACAGATTGTTGGTTAAAATTTTTATTCTGCGAAATATTTTTTTCGTATCTGGAAAATCCTGGCTGTTTATTCCTCTAGTTTTTTTTCCTTTTCTAAGCGTTGTCAAATCCATTTTAGGGTGATCTCCTTACTTTTTCTTTTTTCTTTTTTTGCATATTTAAAGAGTTACAACATTCAAATTAGAGTTGGTCGTTCAAAAATTATTAGAGTCGTGTTCTTGTGGTTGTCCCAAATAAATCACAAGTATGTCAATCTTGCTTTTGAGGAGGTTGTGTTACTATAAATCTTGAGTGTCTCTCACATTCTTGTTGGATTGTTATGTTACAACTCGAGAACAAATTCTCAAACTTAGGAGGAGTCTAAGTTCATTAAGTGAAGTGGTCTTTATTTAAAGGAGGAATGATAAAGTCTTGATGAGAGGGAGTCTCACACTTAAGGGGATCCTAAGGTTTTTTAGGGGAGTCTCATACTTAAAGGGAACCTAAGTGATCGTTCAGTAATATCTGCATATTTAGATAGAGCCTAAGTTTCATTGAGAGGCACTCTCACACTTAGGGGGAGCCTATGTGATAATTCAAGGAGCTAAGCTCTACGTGTGTCACTGTAGTCGCTATTTTTACTTACAGATAAGTACAACGTTGTAAGCGCTTAACATTGTATTAGTGAAATTATCTTTCTAAGCACACTGTCCTCCAGACGTGGGTGATTTCGCACCAACCTGGGCTACTAAACTTTGTGTTATGCTCTTCCTTCTTTCTATGTTTATCTCTAATGTGTTTTGAATTGCTAAAACATCGTGAATAACAAGTGTCTTGTGTGTTAGATAAGATAGAGACTTCACCTTTGATCTTAGCAAGTGTAAATAATCGTTACACTTAAAAGTGAAATACAACAATGACATGCTTTTATCTTCCCTTGTAATTACTTTCTATAAATTAAATAAGCAGTAACTTTGACTAAAAGAGAGTTGAGTACTTACCTTTGTGTATTCTTATAATTCTCTCAACAATGACATGCTTTTATCTTCCCTTGTAATACTTTCTATAATTAAATAAGCAGTAACTTTGACTAAAAGAGAGTTGAGTACTTACCTTTGTTTCTCTTATAATTCTCTCCAAGAAAGTGAATAGATCTTCAGCTTCTTTCAAAGCGGATATAGGTCTATATTGAACCACTATAATCCATTGTCTTCTCCTTTCTTTCTCCTCCTATTGTTATATTGGTAGTTCTTGTTATTCTCCGCAAGGTTTTTGTGATAATGTAAAACAGAGAGAATTCTATGTAACGACCCGACTTTCTAGAAGTCGTTACTTCATGCATGCATACATTTTAAAACGACACATTTCGTATATTTGACTAAAATAAAATAAATTTATCAAATAAATAACTTCATTAAATTTAAATAATTAAAATATTAGATTGGGGTACCCCTAAAAAAAATTATAAACCAAACTGTGAGTTTTGCATAAAACCTCTAAGAATGCAAACTAAAATTTCTAATTTAAACATTCAGATTTGGATTTAACAACATGTAACATAAAATGAGTGGAAACATTGACTGGTCCCAATGGCACGGTCACGGATTCTTCCTGTCATTCGCCTGTCTGTCCTTGTCTTTACCTGAAATCCATAAAATTGTAACCGAATGAGTATAAAACTCAATAAGTAATCCCACTGTCGGGATTTCTAGATCTGTAGGCCAACTGCCCTGTCACCATGCCTAGCGGCTTGAGGGCACGCCGTCGTGTAAGCCTGATGACCCACACCAGTGAACATGGAGGTGAACCCGTCGGTCCACACATGTCTAGTGGCATGATGGCACACCGTCGAAACTGGAGGTGAACCTGATGAGAACCCGTCGGTCCACACAGGTCTAGTGGCCTGATGGCACACCGTCAAAACTTGTTTTGAAGTGAACTTGATGATTCACATAATAATATAGCATGGGATAACGGGCGTTGGCATCAGATTCAATCATACATAGCATAGAATTCTCAACTGATAAATTCTCAACAGTAGATAAATAATAAAGTAGCCAGACAAGCATTAGCCAGACAAATCATACATGCAAACATGCCAATAGCCAAATAATACTGATTTATATGCCAATAGCCAAATAATACTCTGAAGCTGTGATTTATATGTCAATCGCTAAATAATACTCTGTGATTTATATGCCAATAGCCAGCCAAATAATACTCTGAAGCTATGATTTATATGCCAATGGCAAATAATACTATGAAGCTGTGACCTGCGACCTGCCAGCAGTGGAATCACTTACCTTGAAATAGTGTACCAATTCCAATCCACACCAGCGTTATGACCCACAACGGTTGTTGCCAGTTTTACAGGTTCTGTTCGGCAATGATTACGAACATATGAGAGCTTAAAACAACGATCCAACCGTTCAGAATGAGGCCCTATATGTCCCGAATATGCTGATAAAATTTGAATACGATCCGACGGTTGAAACTCAAAAAACGAAAATTTCTAGGAGTTGTCGCTGAAAAACCGAACTGCACTGCGTTTTTCCCATTCTCCATTTTTCGGTGTATTTTTCTCCCTCTCTAGTCACTTAATAATATATATACGATCCTGAACCCTAATCCTTAATAAATAGGTATATACAGATTAAATTTCTTTCCCTTCACCCATTCAACTAAATAATTAAATCTCCCAAATTAAAATTCAATTTTCACCGATGGAATTAAATTCAAATCTTTTATCCTATTAATTTAAATTGAATTATTTTTAAAATAATTCAATTAAGACTTAAAAATTCAAAATAATACCCAAATAATTTAAGATAATTAAATTTAAATTACTTAAAATTTTGGGTTGTTACAGAATTCTACGATTAACTCACTAACATAGGCTTAGAAGACTAATGTTCAGGTATTTTCTCTCGAACTCAACCTTTTTCCACACATGACTATTAACATCATCTCTTGCAGTTAATTAATTATGCATAGCATTAAGACTTTTCATTTCTGGCCTCTATCGTTTTTTCATCACTCTCATGCATAATCCAAGAACAGTTTAACATGCAAATTCTAGCCTACAATCCTCTCTCTTGAGCAAGACTATAAACCTACAATTAGTCAAATCGTGATCAAACATTCAACACACAAGAAGCACACATGTTAAAAGGTCAATGATATAGATCAGATCCAATGTATATATATTTAATCATCTACAATTCATGAAGTTCATCAATACCCTAAAACTAATAAGAATCAACAACATGATATCACTACACATAATTGTCCTGTTGTACAGAAATTTAAAGGGAATTAAACAAGGGAAAGAAAGAAAGTTATCCACATATTTATTTTAATTTGATTTACTTTCATGATTTTCTTTAGATAATTTATTCTTCAACCACTCCTAAAATAAAAGAAAATTTTAGAAAATAATAGTTGGATAAAGACAATCAAATTTTGTATTGTATTTGAATTGGTCAATGCTTGAAGTTGTGTGTGTGGGAATGTGTTGTGAAATCCTTTGCTAGTAATGTGAATCAAAATCTCATCCTATGATCATTGCTTCTCCTCAATGATTGTTTGCCCATAAAGAACATTGACCGTTGACTTTTGAAATGCAAAATTGTTCTCAAAGGCATGTACCCATGTCCCCTTGACTTTGGAGTTCAAATTTGACGAAGAAAAAATGGGGTGTTAACAAAGGATGATTTGGTAACCATTTTCATTTTTCTCTTTTTTTTTTTTTTTTTTTTCATAATGCTCATATACTCCCTCACATAATCCTATCTATGGGTGGAAAAAAAATATCAATCAACCAATAAATTTAACTCAACTTATTTCAAGAGAATTAATGAGAATTGAAACTAATGAAAATTTCCAATTCTATTGATAATGTCTGCTATTATACAAGAATGGAATCAATTGGTATGAGATGGTCAACACTACTTTAAGATTTTCAGCTTTATAAAAAGAACAATTACATTGATTTCCTAAATCTTTATTATTTTCATTCACATTTTTTTTTCTTTTAAGAAAACAGACATACAAAAATTAAACGACCTTCAAAGCAACAAGAGACATAAAACCCCTTTAGCAAGGGAATGTGCCAAGGAGTTTTGACATCGTCTCACATGGGAGAAAGAAACGCTGCCCACATCGAGTGCAACCGATCAAGCTTCGTCAATGAAAAAGAACACCTCTGAAAAATTTGAAGAAGCGTCATTAAGGACACTGACCACTTTCAAACAATCAGACTCAACCCATATATTCTGCACAAAGATGGAAAGAGTGCAATTCAATCCCTCACAGATGGCCATGGCCTCGAAAACCTTGACCTCCTTACCGCTCTAGATGAATTTATACTTGGCCATACGGACATGACCAGGTGATGACGCAGAACCCAACCTAGTCCGTCAGACAAGCTATTGATCATTCACATTCCTTATTTGGGGAGCCTCACCACTTTTTCATTAAATATGGTATATTTTTACCCTCTCCACAATCTTTTTATTAATTTTTTTCACAAAAGTTCCTCTCCCTTATTTTCATTACTGATAGAAAGAATATACTAATATATTGTTTTATTACATCTAATCCTTTTATAAAATTCAAATTTTATATTTAATTTGGAAAATATTTAACTACTAATAATTTTGTTAAAATAGAATATTTGTATAAGATAACATACACAATAGGATTGGCCTATATTCTTTTAACAAAAACAATTTATGTTATCTTTTTTTACTTGATAAAATTTTATTTTAATTAGTTACAATTTTTGAAAAATATTAAAATGGTACCTGGGTTGGTTGCATATATTAAGAAAATGGGCCAAATTAATTTCAAATATAGCAAAGCCTAAAACAATTTATAAATATAGCAAAATTTTGCTCCAGTGCATGCAAAAAGTCCAAAAAGCCCACAGTTTAAGAAAACCCACGTTGGCACCTTCTTCCTCTCCCATCCATGATCATTATTTATCATTGATTGACAGTCATAGTCTTTTAGCACTATTTATTAGTGATAGTCTTCTATCACTAATACACAATGATAGTCTTCTATTGCTGGTACACAGTGATAGACTTCTATAGACAGTGCTAGACTCATATCATTGTCTAGTAATAATGTATCTTCTAACTTAAAAATATTTTTTTGCAGGAAGCTAATGATGATAAAAAGAATCAAATAAGAGAAACTAAACAAAACGAGCAAGTGATAAGAATGGACTTTAGCCTAATAATTTGATAGTTGTGCTTTTTACATTATTGATAGAATCTGATATTGGTGATAAAAGACTATCGTTGACTATCAATGATAGACTATCAAAGTCCATCATATTCAGATCGAGATAAAATATTCTTCAACAACTTTTAGACTGAGTTGTTCAAAAGCGAAGGGATTGTTTTGAAGAGAAGCACAGTCTTCCACCCACAGGACGACGGGCAAACCGAACGAGTTAACGATGTTTAGAGACTTCCCTGAGGTGTTTTTGTAATGAGCAACTGAAGGACTGATATGAGTGGCTACTGTGGGAGGAGTATTGGTACAACACCATGTATCATGTCTCAACTAACACCACCCCCTATAATATTGTATATAGGACACTAGTACTTCCCTTGATTTCATATGGAGAAAAGAAAGTGACGAATGATTCGATGGAGCAACAACTTTTAGTGCGTGACAAGGCTTTAGTGGCTCTTAAGGAGCATTTGGTCTTGGCAGATGAAAAAGTTCCATGACTTGAAATGGAGGGAAGTTGAATTCGAAGTGGGGATAAGGTGTTCTTGAAATTGAAGCCCTACCGTCAGCGTTCATTAGCTAAAAAGCGTTGTGAGAAATTGTCTCCACAGTTCTATAGACCTTACCAGGTGCTGGAAAGAATTGGCAATGTAGCTTACTGTCTCCAACTGCCACCAGAAGCCACAATTCACAATGTGTTTCATGTGTCTCAGCTAAAGAAGAAGGTGGGAGATCGACAACTTAGTGCAGGTACGTCCCCTTCAATTTTTGAAAGAGTTTGAATTACAGGTACGATCTGAAAATATCCTCAGGGTCTTTTGGAACTTAGAGTTGAGTAGGGAAGAGTGGCTCACCAAATGGGAGAAGCTATCAGACAATGAAGCCACATGGGAAGAGGCCTATTTCATCAAGTATCAGTTCCCAAATCTACACCTTAAGGACAAGGTGCATCTTAAAACTGGTTATATTGTAAGGCCTCCAATTCACCATACTTACCAAAGGAGGGGTAAGAAAGGGATCTCACTGGGACAAGAGGAGAGTGGGTAGTGATGTTAGTTATTTGGAATTGTGGGGACCAACGATATATGGGCTGAGGGGTTAAATAGGGTTTTGTAAATGTTGTTTGAGCCGGTTGTCAACGTTTTGAAGAGGAACACTAACAGAGAGTTCTGACCCGTTTTTTTTCGAGTGAAGTACTGTTGGTTCAGCTGTCGAGACGTCATCTTTTCAAAAATGGGGTATTGTTGGGAACCAAGATAGTATGGGCTACATTTGACCCACATCGATCAGAATAGGATGACCAATGTGGTACTTAAATAGCTTTGCTCTCTCACCTCAATATTGTATGTTTATTTGGAAACAAATTTTTATTCTTATTATTATTATTATTATTATTTATTTTTCTTTGGAAAATAAAACAAATCAACCATTTTTCTTGTTTACAAATATAATCTAAACACATTTGTAACAACTTGCAAACCGAGATCCAATTTTAAAATTTGTTACCAAATACACATACAAAATATTGGAAACCACAAAATACAACTCTCATTTCCATTCAAACTTATTTTTAAATTTATGTTTTCAAATTACTAACCAAATGCACCCTTATTATGAATAAATATTCTAAGAATTCAAGTCAAGTTATGAAAACTAAAAGAATATAGTCTTCAAAACCTTTTCTTTTTTAATTTGGCTAAAAATTTAAATGCTTACTTAAAAAAAATTGAAAAGTATGGTAAATGAATGGTGATAAAACAACATAATTATCAAAAACTAAAAACTAAAAAGAAAAATTTGTTAACAAATTGGACCTAAATAATTCAAGGGGTAGTTATTGAGATGACATGAGAAACATCAAAAAAAAAAAAAAAAAAAAAAAAAAAAGGACACAGCAAGCATAAGAGAACAGATCCAGACACAAATTCAAAAAATGAAGCGTCCAACAAAATAATCCCAAACACACAGAACTGAAGTTGAAATGCAAAGGCATACAAGCCTAAACTGGATAAAATGGTAGCTGAATGTAGCAAACATAGCCCCCCTAAGAACTGAAACTAGCTGAAGCGATTTAATGCCGACGATACAAAAATATGAAAAGGTTGGTTCCGATTTCTAGTCGGTATTATACAACAATCTTTAATTTCAATTCTAATAACAACTTTTGTTCCTTGCCACCAAGACAATCCACATTGGAAAATCTGGACAAATTCTTGATAGATCTGTTTGGCAGAACAGCCAATGATGCCGAATTCTGGGCGAACTGCACCAAACATTCATAAACATAAAACATCGTGAAATTCCTGATTTAGTTTGGTTCTTAAAATACATCACAGCTACTTTAATCCCAGATGTATAAAAGTAAGAGCTATGTGTATCGGTAAACAAAACAAAATAAAGAACCTGACAGTGAGATCGCATCAAATTCATATTACACTTCAATGAAATTTTCAGTAAAGTTCACATCGTTGCAAGTTTTAAACTTCATGAACGAATTCGTTACAGACTAAAGTTCTCAATGATTAAGTTGTACAAATTTAAAACTAATACTAACATTCATGGACCAAATTGTTGCTTCATTATTTTTTATTTTTTTTTGTTAAGTGTAAATATATGAGAAGAGTGAGCAATATACCAATGACACATGGCTCGTAATCATCTTCTCAAACTTTTAGAGCAGCTTTATGAACCATGGTCTCCTTGTGTATTTGGTGACAGCTCTTTTCAACAAGATCCAGCAGTTTCTCCAAGTTCATTGCCCATGAATTGAGAATGTCATTGCTGTCCTTCGATGTCTGGAAGCTGACAATGCCCATCGGCCTATCAATCTTTGCCACTAAGGCCTTGGAAACAACCATTTCGGAGAGATGCTTCTCTGCTTCCTGAATAAAAAAAATGCACGAAATTAACAAAACAAAACAAGAGAGATAAAACTAATAGAGAAAAATTTAACAATTTGTAGCGTATCTACGAACCTGCAGGTTGAGACACAGGAGCTCTGCAAGTCTCTTCAATGTAATCCTCGAGTAATATTTCGACACGACAAGAATATTCTAAATATAAGAACAAAAACCACGTTGAGTTACAATGACCACATGTAGAAAGCTAAACGAAGTAAAAGATATAGTGAATGGAATATATAATACATGCTCAATTATCCTTTGTTTAAGATCTTCCGCAGCCTTCTCAACCAAAGAGCCACCTAACAAGTTCTTCTCATTCTCAAACTCATCCTTGTAATCATTCCATAAAGCTGTCCATTGGATGACCTCCATAGTAACTAGCTGTTTCAACAACAATCTAGAACAAAGATGACAAACAAGAGTATCAACAAGCAGCACAATAACAAAATGGAATAGAATACTAAATAGTATCAGAGTTTCAAATCACTAGACATGAAAGTTTAAACAATAACCTCAAGTAGTTCACTATTTATATATCTTTGTCAATAGTAATAAGCACCCAAAAAAATAAGACATACCTGAAATTTGGGATCTCTGAAAGATTTTTATCTTCCAAGATGGAATTAAGAAGGCTCGACTGCATGGGATCGTGTGGTGACAGAACTAGGTACCAACAGATTTTCCGCAGGACCTACAGTGATAAAATTAGACAAGTGCAACAAAAACTGGGGCTGGCTAAATGGGAAAAGAGCTTAACTGGTATCCAGTGAGCTGAGTTTTCCTTGACAGACGGAATATCATATATTGATTTGTAGCAGCGACAAATTTCAAGGTAATCCTTCTGGTGGGAATAATACCTACAATGGATGATGAACAGACCTGTAAAAAGATTTCATTGCAAAAGAAAGCAAATATGCATAGCCTTTGCAGTCAATGTCTAGACATTCCCCTACACATTCTTTCATTTTTCTCAAGACTCGATTTCTTACCAATCGTGCATACTCTTAAATTCGGTCATTATGAGAACAAACCTGAAACCACTACTGTATTGATGGGGAAGAATGAATGTTTTACAGCCAACAGAAAATGCTTCTCATTTTATCTAGTAAAAAACTGCCATCGCTTCTTTGTTCTAGGAAAAAATAAACACCATTGTTTGCACAAAATTTCAAATAAATGAAATTATGGGGCAGCCACAAAATTAATTTTTTTGTTCTCAAGGAATATTGAGTTTCAATGTGGAAAGTGAAAGAACTAAAAGGGTATACATAGAGACAACTCAAAAGGAGCTAAAACCATAATTTGAACCAGAAAGATAAGACCTAATAACAAAAATTCTTAAAGAATGACACTGAAAGAGATCCATCCATTGAACCCAACAAGAAAATGTCAAGACCTCTCAGCCCTTCTAAATATCTTACTATTCCTCTCAAGCTAGAAGTCTTGCAAAACCAATAGAAGAAAAATATGAATTTTATGAGTAATTGAGTGCTTAGCCTCTAATAAATAATATCGTCACAATCTCCCTTTGGATATGAACTTCGACTGAAAGCTTATCAACTTATTCTCAAATCTCAAAGAAATTAAGTTTTGAGCTTATTTTCTTGGGAATGAATCAATTGGTCTGTTGGTTTTTTTCATTTTTTTTATAAAGAACTTTCATTTTGAAAGAATACAATGACATTAATTCAAAAATTAAAAATTAAAAAATAAAAATTAAAAATTAAAAAAACCACACAGAACCTAACAAGGGACCAAACATCTCTAGAGTCCCCTTCAACCCATCTAAAGGACTATCATTCGTCTTTCCCACAATATCCATAACATGGTACAAACCCCCACTTGCCACAAAAACCTACCATTCTAAAGACTCCTCCGGAATGCTATGAGCTCACGTGGGCTTCAGCTTATTTCGTCGTAGAGCTAATTGCTAAGCTAGTTCACGGCATCAAATAACTATAGGCATGACAAGTGACACTATTTAATTTACCAATTTTCTGTCTTTCAACTAAATCTTAAATCTCAACTAGTTCCCATTTTAATGACCTGATTTTTTTCAATAGTCTGAAATCATTATGTAGCATGTTGAAGTTGGTTAAAATTTAACCCTCTCCAATTATTCTTAAATTTTTATTTTTTTATAAAAGACCAACATTCATCAGGAAAAAAATGAAAGAATAGAAAGGTATGCATAAAAGGGAACACCTTAGAGAAAGGGCCTCCAATCTAACAAAATAAGACCTAGCGAATAATTATTCACCGATACTGAAAGAGAAACATTAAATCTTATATGGAACCAAACATCATAAAGTTCCCTCTCACTCCCTATAAAGAATCTATTATTTCTTTTCCCCCAAAAAACCCTATAATAAAGCACACACTCTTTCCACTAAACAATGAATGGAGGAGGAACTCCTCAACCATATCACTAAAAGCTCTCTGTGTCGGGCTGTATGAAGGTCAAACACTCTAAAGAAGTCGTTCCAAACCAAACAAGCATAATTTTTTTTTCTTTTGGTTAGAAACACTACTTTCATTAACCAAAGAGAGACTACAAAAGAAGGGGAGAGATGGATATCCCCACACAACAACAAGCCACAAAAAAGAAGCCCAACTGGTCTAGATCTAAGTTAAGCTATAATTACAAAAAGAAATCGAAGTAGGGACCAAGTAGAAGCAAAGTGTGACTAAATTCCAAAAAGTATCCCTATCATTTCTTTGAAACCAAAGTCTAAGGTACTTGACCACGAAAAGTTCTCGCATCTCTTTCAAACCAAAGTCTCCAAAGAAGGGCAAAAACACCATTGGACCAAAAGATATTCGTCTAAGCCATGAGTTGAGGGCCCTTAATAAGCTGAAGAAGGGCCTTTAACGCTTTGTTGGGACAACATCAATGCAGATTGAACATATTAAACAACCTTTCCAAGCAAGCAGCGACAAAGGGGCAGGAGAAGAACAGATGCATCAAGATTCCTCATTTCTTCTACAAAGAACACACCAATTGGGGGGAAGAGCACAGTTTTGAAGAATTCTTTGGATCCTACAAGTGTTCAATCATTCAAAACTCAAAAGAGAAATCCATAGGAAGACCTTAACCTTCTTAGAGCATAGAGCTTTCCAAATAAGATCAGACTTTTGTATCCAAAGTCGCCTGTTTCACAATGAGCTTGGGAGAGGACTTAACCAAAAAAGAGCTACCCGAATGCAACATCTAAAACCTCACGTCATCCTTGTTATTCAGTCTTAAGGTTTGAAGCTTGTTCAAATGAGATGCCAAATCATCAATTTCTGAATCAGTAAGGCCACTTATGAATTTTAAATCCCACACAAACAGAATCTGACCAACATCGGCTAACCATAGTCTTTGGCAACCACAATTCTGAACAATCGAGGAAACTCAACACAAAGGATCAAATCGTTAAGCCATTTGTCCTTCCAAAAATGGGTTTTATCCCCACGACCCGTTTTAACTTTGTACCACTCCTCAAAGAAGAGAATATTCTTCAAAATTTGGGACCAGGGGCCTTTAAACGATTGGGAGCCTTACATAGACGGCCATAAACAATTGATTCTCAATCCAATTATACTTTGAGGCAATCACTTGTCTCCACAAACCTTCTTTTCCTGTCAAAAATCTCCAACCCTACTTGACTAAAAGGGCACCTTTTTAGTGGCAAGATCACCAATACCCTAGCCTCCCATATCTGTCGAAAGCGAAGTAGTTTCCCAATCCCAATTAACAAGATTAATAGCATCTGCCTCCTTGTTGCCTTTCCAAAAGAAATCTCTAATCAACTTTCCAACAAGCTGAGAACCCAAGTGAGACAAGAAATGATCGAGAGGTAGAATAGTGGTATGCTCCTAAGCATTGATCTAGGCAAAGTGATTCTGCCCCCTCTAGAAAGATCAAGACTCTTCCAACGATGTAGCCCTTTCTCAATTTTATCAATAATAGGCTGCCGGAACAAGGGCTTTTTAGGATTACCTCCAAAGGGCATTCACCAAACAAGCATAATCATAACTCCAAAACGAATGATCTAGATCTTTCTCCAACTTCCAAGTTACAGTAAAAAGGCCCAACCAAAGACAAAACTTCCTCAAGCGCCTATCCAAGGTATTGACTCTACCATGAATGACCTGTCAGATAAAAAGCTTCACCTTTTTTGGAATTTTTACCTTCCAAAGAATCGAGAAAACGGTCCCTAGAAGGGGAGGGGTCCACTAAGTAATAAAAGAAGGATCTACACGAAAAACTCCGAGAAGAGCTAGGACTCCAAGTATGAGCATCCCTTCTCCCCCATCTAAGCTCGACATCTCTAAGTGAAAAAAGGAGAGTCGTCACCTCCATCATTTCCCTATCAAACAATGGACGACGAAAACCCGAATGGAAAAGAGGAAGAGCTCAAGTGTAAATTACAAAAGTCAAAAGAAGAAATCACTAAATTCCAGTTGTATCTCAATTATTGATGATTAGGGATGAAGAAAAATAGCAAGAACCCTAAAATTAAACATTACTCTAAATAAAGCTACGAACCTCTCAAAACTTTGTACTCAAAAGTTCTCTTGTCATCATCAAATCAAATGCTTCAAAACAAGGCACCCACCCTAGATTGGCAAAGCATCTTTCTCTTCCAGAAGTGAGAAAAATAAGTCATCACTTACCATATTAAAGCAGCTGCCAGACATTTGAAAGACAAAACCAACAAATAATCATACTCCTCCCTCCGTTCTCCTCCAAAACAGGACAAAAGCACCAGAGTTGCAACTTGCAATTAGCCCTCCTCTGAACTAAATCTAAAGACCTCACCAACCCATTAACCCCAGGAAAATCAGCCAATTTCACTTTTTAGGATACTTTTTTCGAGCCAATAAGAAGAGGACTTATCCAAAAGAAATTCTTATTAATTTGTCAAAATAAATCCACTATGGGAAATATAACATTCACAAGATCATAAAAGCTATTACAAAAATTTTTAACAAACTACACAAGAGAAATGTGAGCTACCATTTACCTTATCATCAATTCATAGTAAATACGCTTCAACTCCATTAATGATGGGATATCAGCTGGAGCCTCCTCAACAATATTATCACCTTCTTTAGGTTTTTTCTTCTCCTTAGTAGGATCAGCATCAAAAACTCTTGGACTGATTTTCCTTGATAGAATTTGAGCACGAACATAATCCTGACGGTCTAAACACAGACGAACCTGCAATTAAGATTCAACATATAGTTTTGTCAAAAAATTTGTACCAACATTCAAAACATAAGAATTCTAGACACAGATTAGTGCAGGAATAACTTAAAACCAATTAAAAAGGAGCATACTTGTTCAAGAATGAATGCAATTTTCTCAGTTTTAGCCATAGCACCAAAAGTTTCCACCTGTGATCTTAATCATCAGAAAGATAGATAACCGAAAATGGGAAGAATGAAATGAAAACATTCTGGTTGTCATCAAACTCTGTGACACATACAGCAATTTCTTGCATCAAGTCAGCAGCTTCTGCAATAAGCCCTTGTTCTTCTTTGATTTTTGCTAATTTCTTGATTAACCGGGCTCTCTCAATTTCCACGTATATCTACAAACCAATAGGCTGAAATATAAAATTCTAAACTAGGCACGCCTGAAGGCAAAGTATTTTCCTCCAAGAAAATTTTGAAGCTAAAACAGCAAATTTACCTTTCCTGCAGACACACTGTTAAGCGTCTTGATAAGCTCTATTTTGGTCTCAATGTCTGGTGTTTCATCAATGTATTGCATTGCTTGTTGAACCATTGCAGTTACAGCCTAAATGAAAAATTAGAAAGCCAGATGTAGGAAGTTCGAATCCCAAAGAATAAAGAGTACCTGACTGGGAAGTCTCTTTGATGAAATTCAATGCACAACTTAACTAATGACTTAAAACGATGCTTGAATGAAAAATAATGGAATTAAACAAGAAACATCAGTGCATAACAGTTCAAATCGGAAATGAAAGCTGAAGACGATTCAAGCTGCGACACCAAGAGCTGAAATGCAACTTAGCTCCTCCCACGCGAAATGGTTAAAAGTAGCAAGTAAAAAGACAAATCATTTTTTGCAAACCTGTTTGAGTTGTCCACGGCGTTTGGATAAGAGCACAATCTGGTCATTGAGAGTCCTCCATGCTTTCGCTTCAAAGCAGAGCTGTAAAATGTCAGTGGCGGCCTTCTTGGTGCCGGCCACATCTCCGGCAAGCCGCATCTGCTTCTCGACATTGAGCAGCTGCTCTATGGCTGCCTCTAAATTACGTTCACCTTCCTGAAATTCCATAAGATCCAACATCGAATGCGTATCATAATCGGAAGTCATGGTAACAGAACACCCAAAGATTCAGATCTGAAAATGAATTTAGAACTGCAACTACGAAAAAGTACCATTTCTTCAATTGGATTTGGAGATGAACCAATTGACCTTCAACTTTGAACCCTGTTAGAGACAGATTAGAGAGAACTGTGAATCACAGAACAAGCCCTCGTCAGTCCAGAGTTAAAACCCTAAATTGAAGAAAGAGATTTCTTGTGCACGAAGACTTTCTCTTTGCGAGTTTCGCAGCTCCCTTTAGTTTTACAATTTTACCCTTATGCCAAGTTAATTTGAGAGAAAATATTCATTTATAACTATCAAGCATAATATTAAATTTTGGTCGACACGGCGATGTTTCTAGAGATGTCCAAGGAGTAGGACAGGATTGAAGAAGGTCCACGGAGTAGGACGGGATCTGGGATGACTTCTCCGTCCCCTATTACTGCTACCCATTCATTCCCCATCCCCGCAAAACTTCCCACAGGGATTGGGTGGGGATTCCCCACAGGTAATTTATGGAGATTGGGTTCCCGCAAAAAAAATTTCTCCGTTTGGATTTTTTTACAAAAACAAATGGGTTGTTTTCAAATATAGAAAAATTTTAGAGTCTATCAATGATAGAAAGCGATTCTATCGTGGTTTATCACCGATAAACAGTGAAATTTTTGTATATTTGTAAATAGTTTGATATTTTTTCTATTTATAATAATTTCCCAAAACAAGTTAATTAACTTAAATCACTATATCATAATTTTTTTATTTAAATAGTTAAATATCTCACTCATATATGATAAATATATGATTGAAACGATTAATTTTTTTAATTTCTAAAAATTTAAATTTAAATATTACAATAATATATCATAATCTCTACTTAATAAATAAACAAATATATATATATATAACTAAATATATATAATCGAGGCCAAGCATGGGACAGGGATGGGGGCGGGGAATATAATCCTCTTCCCCGTCCCTGTTTAACCAAAGGGAAAATTTTTCTTCTCGCACCCTCCCCATTCTCCGTCAAATCGAGTATTCCCCACCGGCGGCCAACAAGTTAAATGGACATCTCTAGATATTTCTATGTTTCCATGTGTTTGATATCAACTTGAGGGGTGAATTGATATTTTCATTATATTATAGAAAAATTCACACAACATAAGAAATAAGCAATAAAATGTCTAATTTTTCTAAAAATATCCATCGAAATCAATATTTTATCAATATTTCCATGAAACTTATAATTGGTAGAAATTAAATTTCTAAAAAATTATAAATGAATCAATTTAAACATTTTTTTATTAGCTTTGAGAACATCAATTCTCACATGTGTATGCTTAACTTCAAATATCGATTTCACTTAATGGGTGATTAGATTTGATGCATCGATTCTTAAGGAAAATCTTAACTAAGAGTCTTAATACGCTTTAAAAGTTTGGAGGTTTAATTGATACAAGTATAAGTCTTACACAATATTTTTTCAAATGAACATAATGAAGAGTACAAATTGAAATACTTACAAAAAAAAATTCAAGATCTAAATTGGTATAATTATTAGATTTGAAGTTTTCATTGATATAGCTCCCAAACTTTGAGGGGTATAAATTGATTGAACATACAAACTTTGTACTTTCTTTAAAAAATACCTTTGAACTTTAATAAGCAATTAAAAAAATACTCATATCATTAGTTTTGGATGAACACTGTTAGTACTTTGTTTCAAAAATATTCATGAACTTTCAAACGTTTCAATAATACCTTAAACTTTAAAAAAAAAAAGTTAAAAAAATGCCCTTATGTCAGTATACATCCTGAAAATGTTAGTACCTGTTTTCAAAGTACCTTTGAACTTTTAAAAGTTGTAGTATACATGCCAAAAATGTTAGTACTTGTTGATATTCACCTTAGCGTAATTTCAATACATAATGTGGTTAGTCTAAATTAATTAGGCTACTTTTCATCTATTTAAATTGACTAATTTGATAAATTGGACATTCACCTAACTTTTCTAGGTGAGTTGACTAAGCTTAGACAATATAGAACTTAATCCGATGAATCTATGATTAAGCAAGCAATTGGAAATACCTCTAAAATCTAGGATATGTTGCTTTTACTTTTCTTACAATTTACATTCAACATTTTATTTTTCTACGCTTGCTTCTCAACCCACACATAAAATCCTCCATATATCGCTTTTACTTAATAATTAATTGTGAGAAACTAATATTCGTGCCTCCCTGCAAATCGATGCTTACCACTTGCACTACTTAATAGTATAGGTAGTATTGATCGGTATAATATAAATTTTATTTGATTGGTCTTTTACCGTCGACAATAAAAGACTACATCACAACCACTCTGTAAGGTATTATTCAAACTTTTGAAAGTTCATAGGTACTTTTGAAATATAGTACAAAATGTTAATGTTACATGATTTTTACCCCAATGCAAAACTGCAAGTGTAATGCATCAAATTTTAATATAGTGATTGAGTTTGAGTACGGTCCACAGGATTAGACTATTAATCTAGTTAAGTACCGCAACTACTTCTACCTTATTTTATCTGGAGAATGAGACTTTAAAGTTGGATTATTTAATTAATACTATTAACTCCTAATTAGTCATGGAGACAACAATTGGAGAGATGACTTAGAGAAAAGTGACTTTATGCATTAAAATAATAAATTAGACCAATTAACAGACTACGTGTATCATGCAACATTTTTTAAGACAAGAAGATACTATTATTATTAACTTCCTCTCTCGAGCTGAGTTAATTCTCTTGCTTAGAAATAAAACCTAACGTATCTGTATGATTTTTTAAAACAAGTCGGGCATTATAATTCTTCTGTTAACTACTCCTAAAAGTATTCCCAATCTAATATTTCAGTCACTGCGAGTAGACTGTGCCTGTCTGTCACTACGAGTAGACTGTGTCTGTCTGTCACTACAGGAACTCAAGACTCCCCATCAAAAGCCTCTATTACAAAATCCCTACTCTTGTGCAAGATTTTACTAACAGTCATGCATTTGTTATTCTAATATTTATTCTACTATCTCAAAGCTAAAACTTAAATAAAAAGAACATTTAATATTTGAAGAGAAGATTAAAAGCATTATTAATGGCTCGTTTGAGTTGACTTGAGAAAAAAAAAATTCTTTCAAAAAACTCATTTTTATTTAAACTTTGTTGATAAAATTTGTTTATTATACACTTCAAAATCTATTTAAAATGGTTGCCAAACACTTCAATTTTTTTTCAAAATAACTTATTTTTTAAATTAAATACTTGAAAGTGCGTTTCAAATACACTCTAATGTCATAAACAAATGGATGAATTGTTGCATAATAGAAGTCTTTTAATTAAATCAAGAATAAAATGACAAACTAAAGACTCAACACATACATGCAATTAATGTTGGGCCAAGAAGATAAAATTATTTAAAAGGTTATGTCAAGCTACGATAATTCTCAATCTCGAACAGAGCTTAAGTTAGACTTAATTAGATTGGCTTTGCTTAATACTTTCTATCATTATACTCCCTAAAAACGTCATACTTTTTCATAATGATTATAGATTGGTAATCACTATATTTTAATTCATTTTTTTTATAGATATATCTAAGTTTTATTTTCATTTTAATCTTAAAAATATATCAGGGTCTCTCTTGATTAAGCTAACTTAGCATCCATTTTGGTAAATGTCAAAATTCTAATATCATGGTTTAAAGTTCATGTTAGAATGAGAGAAGAAAAATGATCATAGACCCTTCAAGTTAATTAAGTGTCAAGGGTGTGCAAATTGCACACCCATAGCTTGAGATGGACCTAATAAAAGAAGATAAACTCGGGGCTTCTTTATTTGATAAGGAAGTGGAGAAACTTTAGGTCATCTTACCTTTAACTAATTTAAACATAAAAATGGTGTTGTTGTACTATGTATAGTTTACTCTGTTTTTCAAGTCACTTCTTCCCCAAATCAATAAATTTATCGTAATGTGAGAAAGAAGAAAAAAGGGTAGTACACCCACCTTCTTCTCTTCAAATCCATATGAAATTGTGTAAAAAAGAAAATTAAAAAACTTGATTACACAATTTTCACCTTTATTCTCTTCCTATAGAATGGAAGGCGATTACACTAATCCACCTACATCATTTTCTACAAATATGAGGAAGGAAAAAAAATGATGTAAATCATGTACCATCTACACGTGTGGTTGATTTATTTAATTGTATTTTTCTTTCACAATATATAAGAGAGGAGAATCGAAACTTTAACTTCGAGATCGATAATACAAATTTTATAGGACTGTTTTGAAAAATGAGCTAACTTATTTACAAATATAGCAAAATGTCACTATTCATCCGTGATAGACACAATATCTATTATTGATAGACAGTGATAGTTGATAGTAGTCTATCAGTGTTTATCACTATCTATCATTGATGAACAGCGACATTTTGCTATATTTGTAAATATTTCTAGCAATTTTGCCATTTAAAATAAATACCCTATTTTATACATGTTGAGTTATGCTCATTTAGGCAATTTGTGTACCACCTAAATTTGCAATTCATGTAGTTTTAAAATTACTCTTTTTAGGACAAAGCGCAAAAACAACCTCCTAAATAATGATGATAGTTGCAATTATACTCTCAAACTTTTCATTGTAAAAAAATGAGTCCTTAAACTTATACAAAGTGTTAAAATTAAACTCTCAAACTTTAATTTTTTATTTGGGCAATTTCTGTCATTTGAAGATCTAATTTTACCATTTTATAAGTTTGAAGGCTTAATTTCTCCAATTGAAAGTTTAAGGTTATAATTACAAATATATACTTCAAATGTATATTTATCATTTACCTTTTTTTAACCTATATTATTTTTAAAAAGTTTAAATAATATTTTAGTGTCCATACTTTTAATACGTTTATTTTGGTCCACGTACTTTTAACTATATTCATTTTAATCGGTGTTACTTTTGTTCATTGTAGTTTAAAAAAGTAACCATTTTGGTTAACTAATTTTCAATTTTTTTTTTTTTTTAAAATCATTTTGGTGCCTTTTAAAAACATCCCATTGCATCTTTATTTAAAGCCGGTAGTGTGAGAAGAAAGCGGATACTTTCCTTTCGGTCGCCGTCTTACCAAATGCAGCGGGTAAACGATGCATCTATGGAGAACTTCATCCGGCGATTCCAGCCAGCTGGGTTTTATGTGTATGTTGCTGGGTTTCTGAGCGCCGCAGCTCTTGTTTCCGCCGTTAAAAATGGTAAACTGAACATTCTAGGTCTCTTATCCTGGACAAGGGGACCAAGTTCGTCCCAGAATCTTCGCCTACTTCCTGGATTGCAAAATCTTGGAAACAATTGCTTTTTTAATGTCATTTTACAGGTATTATTACTTTCAGCTGATGGGTTTTTTTTTTCTCTCTCTCTCTCACTCTTGATTGGAAAGTCTGAAAATTTATACGAATTACCTTTGTCAGCTACTGAAGAGAGTTGTATTTATGAATTGTACTCATATTCTTCTGAATGTGGACATTTCATCAGGCTTTAGCTAGCTGTATGTTTTTTCAACCCTTTCTTCAAAAGTTTGTGGAGGAATTTGAACTTCATGAGGGAATGAGTGAAGCTTTACCACTTACGGTTTCTTTGGCTGCACTATTAGAAGGTATTGTCAAGTTTTTTCGCATTTCATTTGAAGGGTATTTAGGCAGTTGGGACTTTATACTCATGTTATGCTGCTCAATTGGACGTATTTAGAAGCAATTCAGTTTCTGCTGCTCGTGTTTCAAAGTAGTTTTTTAGAAATTGATGTTTTTGAAAATCTTCGATGAAACGTCTATCTTTGAGAAGTTACTGTAATTCCATTTAGTATTCTAATCACTAAGTACGCTTCTAACGACTTTGGCATGGTCTCGTCTCAATAAGGACATATGTTATAATAAAGGTGGTGTAATACCAATTTCTAGAATTGAATCAAATGAATCTCTTCCTCTAAATGAGGGGAGATGACCTTTATTTATAGGGAAAGTGTAAGTACAAGTTTAAAGAAATCTAACAAAGCAAAATAACAAACAAACTTTTTAAACAACTAACTCACTTAACAACTAACAAACTAAAACTTACAAACTATAGTTTTGTTATTACACCATATTCCACCCCCTTAAGACTAAACTTGTCCTCGAGGAAATCATGTTGCCAATTGGAAATCGTCAGGGGCAAAGTACGACTTTAGGTCAACAACATTAAATGCCGGAGTGATATGTAAATCACTTGGTAATTCAATGCGGTATGCATTGGAACCATACTTCTCCAACACTTTGAAGGGTCCCAATTGTCTATCTTTCAATTTGTTGTAAGTGCCGATAGGAAATCTAGCTTTTCGTAGATGAATCATGACTAAATCTCCCTCTTCAAAATTAACTACCCTTCGAGATTTGTCTTTAGCTTCTTTGTAAGATAAAGTGGTCTTTTCTAAATGATCGTGAACTTCTCGATGAATCTCTTCAATTCGTTCAACCATGTTCTCCGCTTCGATGCTAACATCCACAAATGAAGGAAGATTAGCAAGGTCAAAAGTGAGACGAGGAGCCTGGATGTACACTACTTCAAAGGGACATCTTCCGATAGATCGATTCTTCATGTTATTAAAAGCAAACTCAGCTTGTGCTAGGGACAAATCCCACTGTTTTGGCCTCGAACCACTTAAGCATCGAATGAGATTCCCCAACGTTCTATTAGTCACCTCTGTTTGACCGTCGGTTTGAGGATGTGAAGTAGTGCTAAATTTCAAAGTAGTATCAAATTTCTTCCACAAAGTGCGCTAGAAATGGCTAAGGAACTTCACATCTCGATCCAAAACAATAGTCTTAGGAACTCCATGAAGTCGAACAACTTCTCTAAAGAAAAGATTAGCTATGTAAATTGCATCATTCGTCTTCTTACAAGCCAAGAAGTGAGCCATCTTGCTGAATCGATCTACAACTACCATTACAGCATCATACCTCTTTGTGTCTTTGGTAATCCAAGGACAAAATCAATAGACAAATCCTCCCAAATAGATGTAGGTATAGGCAGCGGCGAATATAGGCCAGCATTAGTGCTGGTGCCTTTGGCTCTTTGGCAAATGGAACATCTTTTAACAAAGTTATTTGTGTCTCTCCGAAGTTGCGGCCAATAAAACCGAGTCGATACTATTTCAAATGTTTTATCTTGGCCAAAATGTCCAGCCAAGCCTCCTGAATGAGCTTCTTTTATAAGAGCCTCTCGAAGAGAAGTGTGTAGAATACACAATTGTTCTCCTTTGAATAAGAAACCATCCACAATATGGAAGTCCTTGGTAGTTAAGTAATGAGTACAATAGTACCACTCTGTTGCAAAATCAACATCATCTTCATATAAGTTGGGCAAATGGGAAAAAGCGGTTACCTCAGTGGATAAAACTGTGAGTAGGGAGCTCTTTCGACTTAGGGCATCAGCAACCTTATTTTCGTTGCCCGATTGGTGTGTGATCACAAAGTCAAATCTTTGTATGAAAGAAATCCACCTTGCGTGCATACGACTAATGTTCTTTTGTGACTGGAGGTATTTCAATGAGAAGTGGTCAGTCAACAAAAGAAACTCCTTCGAGAGTAGATAATGCTCCCACTGTTTGAGGGCTCTAACAAGAGCATATAACTCTTGTTCATAGGTACTCCATGTTTGTCTTGAGCTACTAAGCTTTTCACTGAAGTATTCTATCGGGTGTCCTTGTTGAGATAAAACACCACCAATTCCCATGCCACATGCATCAACTGCTACTTCAAATGGAGCTGAAAAGTCTGGTAACTTCAAAACAGGGCTGGTGCTCAGCTTTTCTTTAATACAATCAAAGCTGGTTTGTTGTTTTTCACCCCATAGAAAGTTATCTTTCTTCAAACAATCAGTTATTGGTGCTGTCAATGAGCTGAAGTCTCTATAAAATGATGCCAAGCCGAGGAAAGCTTGGATATCTTTTACTGTTGAAGGAGTTGGCCATTGAGTGATTGCTTCAGTCTTCTTTGGATCAACTTTGATTTGGTTTTGGCCAATTAAGAAGCCAAGGAATGTAATCTCTTTCACAAGAAAAAGGCAATTCTTGTGATTGATATATAACTTGTCGATTGTTAATGCTTGGAATAAGCTACGAAGGTGTTGTAAATGCTCCTCAATGTTCCTGCTATACACCAAAATATCATCAAAATACACTATGATAAATTTGTTAAAGAAAGGATGAAGTACTTGATTCATAAGTCTCATGAAAGTGCTTGGAGCATTCGATAATCCAAATGGCATGACTAGCCATTCGAACAACCCTTCATTGGTCTTGAAGGCCGTCTTCCATTCATCACCTGGCCTTATTCTTATTTGGTGGTATCCACTCTTCAAATCTACTTTAGAAAAGATCATTGCACCTCCAAGTTGATCAAGTAGATCACTTATATGAGGAATTGGAAAGCGATATTTTATTGTGATTCGATTAATGGCTCTACTGTCGACACACATCCTCCAACTACCATCTTTTTTTGGAGTTAGTAGGGCTGGTACCGCGCAAGGACTTAAACTTGGTTGAATATGCCCCTTTTTGAGCAATTCCTCTATATGTTGATGAAGGATGTCATACTCCTTACGACTCATCCTGTAGTGAGGCAAGTGTGGTAATGTAGATCCCGGAATTAGATCAATGTGATGTTGGATATTTCGTAAAGGAGGTAACCCCTCGGGTTCTTCTTTTAATTGTGGGAATTCATCAAACAATCTTTGTATTTCCGGAGGAACTTCAACTTCTTGAGTTGCATTGGACTTTTCAACAACAACAAGTCCCAAAATATCACCCTCCCTTTCCTTCAACAAGGTTTTGCCACTGATTGTAATAAACAAGTGGCTGCTGTTCTCATTTTTATTATTTACTCCCACATCATTCTTTTTATTTAGTGGAAGTAGTACCACTTTTTTGCCCATCCAGTGAAACTCATATGTGTTCTCCCTCCCTTTATGCACAACTTGAGTGTCAAATTGCCAAGGTCTTCCCAAAAGGATGTGACATACATCCATCTAATATGTCACACACAATTTGATCTTTATATCCACTCCCAATTGAGAGAGGAATTGTGCAAATCTCATTTATTTGAACCTCTCCACCCCTTTTCACCCAACCAATTTTGTAAGCATTCGGATGAGGATCCGCTTTGAGGTTCAAAGCTGTCACAAGTTTCTTGGACACGAAGTTTTCACTGCTTTCGCTGTCTATGATCACGTTGCATACCTTCCCATTAATCGTGCATCTTGTTTTAAAGAGACAATGCCGCTGGGGGTTGGATTCTCCTTTAGGAGTAATTAGTACCCTTTGGAGAACACAAGATACTCTTTCTCCTTCATCCGCCTCAATCAACTCGGCTTCCTCTTCATCTTCTTCAATGTTTTCATTTAGACTGTCTTCTTCTTCCACATAAGCTACTGTTTTTCTTTGAGGACATGCATTGGATAAGTGGCCAGCTTGGCCACATCGAAAACACTTGCCCATGGAGGGGCGAGTGTAGGGATTTTGAGCTCTCTTCTTGGAAACTATCTCTGTCTTTTTCTCTTCATCTTCTTGAATTTCTTTCTCTTTTCCTTTGAGTGGGTATGGCTGGTCTGAAGACTTATTAATAGCACTTGTCTTCTTACTTGTGGTTGTTTCCCATGTGGCTCTTCTTGATGAATTCTTGGATCGAATTTCATTCAATTCCTCTACAGTTTCAGCAAAAGAAATAGCTTCGGATAGTAGGTGAAAAGGTTGTAATTTTACCTTTTCTTTGATGTCCATGCGTAGGCCCCCAACAAATCTTGCAATCAAATGTTGCTCATTCTCCATTAAGTTCGTCCTTGCTCCTAGCCGGTGGAATTCTTCAATATAATCAGCCACCGACCGCGGTCCTTGTGTACAATTTTGATATTGGTTGTATAATGTTTGTTCATAGTTGGGAGGAAGAAATCGTTCTTTCATCAATCTTTTTATTTTTTCCCACGAGTGAATCGGTCGCTTGCCGTTCCTTCTTCTATTGGTTTCTAATTGATCCCACCAAGCTGAGGCACCGTTTTTTAGCTTCAAGGCGACTAAATGCACTTTCTTGTGATCGGGAGTATTCATGTAGGTGAAAAAATTCTCCGTGTTCTTGATCCAATCAAGAAATGATTCGATATCACTCTTCCCATTGAAAGTTGGCAAATCTACTTTCATTTCGTAATCATGCGAATCACCTCTATCTCCATATCCCCCTTCACGTCGCCTTCTTGGAGCATAGAACTCCTCTTCTTGATCATAACCACTTGATGAGTCCCAGTCTTGGTTTTCTTGAAATCTTTCTTGAACACATGGTTGTCTTCTTGAGTTTTCTTGGAGCTGTCTTTGAAATCTTGGAGCCCTTTCTTGCTGATTTTGGGCAAACCTCGGTCGCCCCGCTCCACGCCTTCCTCTCCTTCCCCAATGTTGATTGAAAATCGGGTCATCTTCATTATTTTGAGGAGGGGCTACTAGCCGATCCATCCTCCTAGTGAGTACCTCTATCGATTCTTGAATGCGACTCAAAGTTCCATGAATTCCCTCCAAAGAATCTTCAACGGACATCAAGCGTACCGTTGTGGTTTTTGGAGAGAGGACGGGTGTGTCTTCCGCCTCTTGTTCTTGCTCATGCCGTGCTTCCATATTCGGGTTGGCAGCTCGCCGGTTGGCCATCAGTCCAAGGGTTCTTGGATCGCTCTGATACCAATTTCTAGAATTGAATCAAATGAATCTCTTCCTCTAAATGAGGGGAGATGACCTTTATTTATAGGGAAAGTGTAAGTACAAGTTTAAAGAAATCTAACAAAGCAAAATAACAAACAAACTTTTTAAACAACTAACTCACTTAACAACTAACAAACTAAAACTTATAAACTATAGTTTTGTTATTACACCAAAAAGCCTAGAAAGGCTTAGAAGGAATGAGTGCCTATGACTAGATTTAGTTTCTAACGAGTTTTCATTTTCAACCAGATTTAGTAGGGTAAGACAATTGTCACGTGAGAATAGTTGAGTTGCTCTGGACGCTCGCTAATATCAAAATAAGATCACTTATGCATGCTTTGTGAAGTATTTCTTTGAACAAGAAATGGACTTTTCTTTGATAAATGGACACGTAGGAAGTATTCATAAAGAGTTATGTTCGCTTCTACAGAGCTAGGTGCAATTTCTTTGGAAAGAGTTGTGTTGAGCCCGAGGAAAGTAATGCTTGCAATGGCTTATTATGCTCCAAATTTCAGTCTAACAAACCAGCAGGTGTGGCACACTGACAGTTATTTATTTTTAATTGTTTTCAGAGTTCAACTGTGTTTCATGTCATATTGTGTTACTGTTGGTTTGATGTCATATAGTGTTACTTTCGGTTTGTAGGATGCAGCAGAAGCATTCCTTCATCTTCTTTCTTCATTAAAAGAAGAAATTTCAGATTATAATTATCCAGCTCAGTGTTCGTTAGCCGATGTGATGGGTTCTAATGGTAGAATTGTTACTTCCAGGACTGAGAGCCCCACTGAACTTGAAAGATGGCAAGGTCACTTCCTTGTACCATTTGATGGTATTCTTGGTAGCATCTTAACTTGTCAAAGTTGTTCTTCTCAGGTTTATTCTGACTTCATAACATTGAATTCATAGGTCTTCCGGGTCATACTTTTTTGTTATTTCTTTATACTTGCATAAAACTATTGTTACTCCATTGTCTCTAAATTATAAGGGGTGATTTTTTCTGCTTGTTATGGAAATGAAACATTTTATTAAGTTGGAAACTGTAACTCGTGGTGGATCTATCTTAACTTTTGCATTTTTTTTTCCCAGTAGTTCATCTCTCTATATTATTTTTGTTTGGGCATTTTATTTCTTTGTTCATTAACTGGCTCTTTTTCCTTTTGTAGATCTCACTGAGTTTTGAATCCTTCCACAATTTGCCTGTTTCACCAGCACTTGGGGGTGATTCTACTATTGTATGTCTGTTGACCATTTTACTCGTTGGTATTGGAGACCATGACTTAAATATCATGCTCATTATTCTTGTATAACATAGGTACATAATGTTTTTCCTGTACTTATAGGCCTTTTCAAATGCAATAGTAGGTTTTTGGCTGTACGCTGCTGGATTGCTTAAAACAGTTCTTTGCTGCTGAAAAGGTTGAGAATTATCGTTGCAGCTATTGTTGGCATAATGCTGGTTTGAAGTATCTGTCCTCAATGGGAGCATCTGAAGTAATTCTTTTACCTAGAGTTTCATTTCCTCTTCTATTTGGAGTTCTGCTCCCCTTCCCCTGTTTTCTGCCATGCTGTTCATTATTTATTAATGTGTTATTTCTTTTCAATTGTCTTGACTTCTAAACTGCTGTGGACTCCTTATTATACAATCACTTCATTTTTTAGTCTGTGCGAGAGTAATTGCTTAATAATTGATTGGCGATGTATTTTTTTTAAAATTCTTCAGATAGAGATTGAAGAACTTATGAAGTGTGATAGGCAAGATTCTTGTGGCTGTGACAGACTTCTTCATTTATATAAAGTTCCATGGTCAAATAAGTTTTCATTCACCCTAAAGCAACTCAGTATTGCTCACTGTCCAAAGGTATGCCTGGGAAACTTTTTTATTTATTTATTTATATTTTTAAAGGAGGAAACAAATGATTTCATTGATAAATAAGATGTAAGAAAGGGATGAACCCTGCCACCCCAGCCACCTAAGAAGCACATACATGACGCTATGTCAATTTCTGAAAATATATGACATTGACATTTTGGGGACACGTTAGTATATTTTATTTTTTAAAGATAATATTAAAAGATCAAACTCAAAATACTATAGTTTTTTTTACTAACTATTAAAAATAATTTAAAAAAAAACGCGAATGAAAATTTAATTGGCCATTGAATTTCGTTTAAAATTTAAATGTGCATAAAACTCAATGTCATATAATCCCACTTCACCCCAATAAAGGCAAAAGCTCAACATGCCACTAAGTGCCTCATTAGAAGCCCACAAAATAAAATTTGGAATAAATTTTGTAATTTAGGAAAAGAAAAATCCTATACTTTCCCTCCCCCCCAATTCTGCTTTTCCTCCATCTCTCCCCACTTTTGTTTGATCTCTCTCTACCTTTGATGGACTTGTCGTTGAGGGCCTTTGCCAACCGGTCGTTCTGCAACCAACCACTTGAAAGGTTTAGTTTTTTAAATAGCGTGTCTGTGGTGTCTACCATGAGTTTGAAATAAAAAATAATAAGGGGACGCATAATTATGCATGTTGGACACATGTTTGGAGAATGTTCAGGCGCATTCGTGTTCGGCACGTGTTTGACACTGGTACTTCATGTCCATGCTTCCTAGCTAGCCACCATAGGTTGATAACAATAAGGACCTCCAATTAGCGACTAAAATGGAGAGACTATAAAGACAAAAGCTAAACATGCCACAAAATATTTTCTAAAAGAAGAGTCGTATGAAGAAAACTTATCGTTGAAAACTTGGTCGTTCTTTTATTCCCAAAAATTCTAGAAGAATGCTACGATGATAGCCAACCAAAGAAAGCTTCTCCCTATACTTGAAAGCATGACCCATGAGAATGAGGTCTAGAAAATGTTTGCCAAACTCTTGTTTCACATAGAACCTATACTATAGATGCTGGGATTTTAGCATTTAGAAATTCGTGTAAGATTGATTCCATCAAATTTCAAGTTTTGTGCTAAGATGCTATGTCATCATGTTTTGCGTTCATGAGTTTGAGAAAATTTTGAAAGGGAGTACTATTTGAGTCTCTTTATTTTTGAGTCTTATTCAGTATTTGAAACAAAGAAATAAATAAGGTTAACATGGTTAAAGATGCCCATCAGCCTAGTGACATATTTATATAAAATTATGGCTAAAACCTTGGCTGATAGATTGAGAATGGTCCTTAGTACCTTTCCAATTCACAAGGGGCTTTATAGCAAGAAGGCAAATCTTGGACCAAGTGTTGATTGCTAACAAAGCCATTGAAGACTGTAGGCAGAGAAACAAAGAAGGGTTATTTTTAAAGTCGATTTTGAGAAAGCTTTTTATTATGTGGATTGAAACTTGTAAGATAAAGTCTCGGAGAAGAAGGGGTTTGGGTTTAAATGGTGATCTTGGAACTAGAACTGCATTAGGTCTGCTAACTTCTCAATCTTTGTTAATGCGAGGCCTAGAGGAAAGACTTATTGCCTCTAAGGACTTTAGACAAGAGGACCCTTCTTCACCTTTTCTTTTTTATCCTTTCGGTAGATGTTCTGAGTAGACTTATGTTAGTAGGAGGAGATAATGGGTGGTGAGGGTTTTGAGGAGGGAAAGGAGTCAATTCATTTGACGCATCTATAGTTTGTAGATGACACCATTTTTTGTGTGTTTGAGGTAGGAAAGTTCGTTTGTATGTTCTTGTCATTTTTTGAAACAATCTATGGCCTTAAGATTAATGGAGTTGAAAGTAACTGTTGTCCAACCAAATTAAGCTCTTGGGCGTCTTTGGTTTTGGGTGTGAGGTGGGTCAATTTTTGTCCTCTTATCTTGAGGCTTCCTTCAGGTTAACCTGTAAAGTCAGGTTTTCTAGTATCTGGTCCTAGACAAGATTTGGAAACGGTTGTCTAATTGGCAATATGCCTTTTCTCTAAAGAAGGCTCACTCTTATTAAGTTGATGTTGAGTGGAGTGTCTAATTGGAAATATTCCTTTTTCTTTAAAGAAGCTCACTCTTATTAAGTCGGTGTTGAGTGGAGTCCTTACTTACTTTTGCCTTTGTTTAAAAGGTTTCAATTGTAGCTTTGAATTTTCAAAAGTCTTAATTTTTTTTTTGAAACGGAAACAAGACTATTCATTGATATAATGAAAGAGTCTAATGCTCAAAATACTGTGGGTAACACCGGTACATAATTATTGAGTGATATGTTGATTGAAATAATAAGCGATGATTAGATAGATAGAATATAGGAGTGTTGGCTGATTTGATACAATAAGGACAAATACACTAAAAAGTTCAATGAGACAGGTTGGTGGAATGGATTTTAAACCGAATTTTCTGGTCTGCCAGCTCTAGACTACGCTATTGTGCCACTTATTACTTTGGAATGTCAAATCACCACTCATATGTCTAAACAATACGTGACATATTAACATTTATGTAACAATGTTAACCTTAGGAATTTATTAGAATATAAACCAAATTTTTGAACTTTAGAAAAGTTAGATTTTAATTCAACTATTCCTTTATACCCGTGGCTAATTGTACTCATCAATATTTGTTTTATTTGCAGATTTTATGCCTCCATCTAAAACGTGTTTCAACGAACATGTTCGGTGACACGTTCAAACTTCAGGTATTAATTTTCTCATTAGCAGCGACTCCTGACACCCCTAAATTAACATATTCGTTGTATGATTTTTCTGGTGAGAGCTCCATGATGAAATGTGAGGAGTTTGCTACACAGTTTATTTTTTCTCTATGAAAATGATGCATTGCAATCTCATTCCTTAGGGCCATATTTCTTTCCCCCTCATTTTGGACATGTCTCCGTTCATGTTGACGGGAGTGGAAATAAAAGATTTAGAAGAATCACTTGGAAGGCAACATTCGTCAAATAAAAAACCGAGCCACGGTCTTGATTTCTTCAGAATGCAGTTTGATGCCAGAATGCTGAAGTACGTAAACGGGCTAACAGGAGAGGATGACTACCGTATGAATCTAACCTCAGGTGAACCCTTTTGTTCTGACCAATTGAAAGGTTCTGCAGAAGAAACCAGTTCTTCTCAAACTAGAGGCAGCTTAGAAACATGGGATACAAAGTTTAACTTATGCTCCAGTTCCTTGGTAGGTCTAAAAGTTCCGATTGCTTTCACAGCTCGAATCAGTGTCGGATTGCTTTTAGCAATTAACTCGGTTCAACCTTGAACCTTTGTGATTTCCCCCTTTGTAATCTAATTGTTTCTGATAATTACCCTTATTTGGTGCTGGTGTATTCTCTTATTCCACAGGAGACTAGGACTTGCCAAACAGAACCTTCAGAAACTTGTTTGTATCGAGTCGTTGCAGTTGTTCAGCATTTTGGTAAGGCTGGCAGTGGCCATTACACCGTGTACAGAAGAGTCCAAGACTACTTGCTCGGACAAGATTGCGACTCACGTTTGCAAGATGTCTCTACAGAATGGTTTCATGTATCAGATTCTGAAGTTCATCTTGTTTCTGAAGAAGAAGTTCTTGCAGCTGAGGCTACCATGCTTTTCTATGAGAAAATCTAGCTTGCTGGGTGCAACATATTTCATTTCTGAGTTCAGAAGATGAAATTTGTAAAATCCAGCTCACAATTGTTGTTCAAATGCAGCATGAGATCATCTGCAAACCAGAAAACCCACAGAATAAACATACAATACTTTTGAATTAGTTATTTTACAGGGTAGGAAGCTATCGGAAAGAGTTTCATTGAGCCGATGGTTCACTTGGTAGTCTTGGAAACCCATACACAAGTACTTTTGAATTAATTTGAATCAACTTGAATCAATTTATGAAAGAGTTAGAATTTTGATCTATCATACGGCCAATAATTGTGATATAAAGATAACTTGTTCATATCGGGGATTTTTCCTAGTATTGTGGAAGTAATATACTCACGTTCTTTGCATTATAAATTTGTCTTCATAAGCTTGATTTAGAGTAAGTAGTGTTTAAGCATATGAAGCAATGAAAAATAGCAACATTCAGCTGTCAAATAGAAGTATGGGAAGCAAAAAGAGTAACATAGAATAATATGTTTGAGATAATTGTATAAAGGTCCTTAAAAAAAAATTCAAAATGGATTTTGTACCACTTTTTAGAACTTAAGAATTTTACTCTCTAGCTTACATCATCATCAATCAACAATGCCAAAATAGTTTTAATTTTCTTTTTGTGCTCTTCCTCTTTTCAATTTTCTCCTTTCTCTACTTTTTTGTTTTCGTTGTAACGGTGTCGCTGGCCATAAAAAGATCGAAGCGATCTTATATTTTGTGGGGTCACCAGAGTGGAATTAGAGCAGTGACATTGGATGTGTCAGCTTGCCAGAAAGTGAGCGAGAGAGTGATTAGAGCGTTAAATGCGTGGGTGAGCATTGCAAAGGCGAGAGAGTGCGATAGGAGATCGAGATGGGTGAGCGTCAGATGTGTCGCCGGTGAGAAAGTGAGAGAGCGAGGGAGAGAGAGGAGATTGAGAGAGAGAAGATCGAGAGAGAGTGAGAGGTCAAGTTAACTAAGGTGATGGTGAGTAATATTACACTTGGAAGAGTTTGTTGATTTGACTAAAAATGAGCTAAGAAAAGGATTAGAAAAAAAAAAAGAAAAACAAAGAGAAAGAGGTGAGTTAATGGCAAAACGATGAACAGGGCTACCTGTGAGTAGAAATATCATAGGTATAAGTTTCTACAATAGATGTGTGAAAGCTTGTGTCTATAAAAAGAGAAATTTGGAGGAGTTTTACTCCCTCGTAGGGCACTTTAGTGTAGGGATGCTCACAGTTCGGTTCGGTAACCAAACTTAATCGGACCGAAACATTCAGTTCTGAATATATATCAAACCAAAGTGAACTGTTGGTTTGGTTTGAACTAAATTGCAAATATTCTGTTCAATCTGGTTTGATTTTTGATTTTATACATTATCTATATACATAGTAAAAATGGATTGACTCAATTATGAATTTGCTTTTCAAATCCAAAATTGAAACAAACCAAAAAATCTGGTTTATCTTTCAATTTTGAACCAAACCGATCCTAAGCTTTAGTAAAAATAGAATAACTTTTTTAACTTAGGGAGGCTCCTTATGATTAGAACTTAGAGTGAAGTAAAGTGAATAATAGTTATAGGTTGTATAAATCTATTATGAGTTTAAAAACACTAAAGTAGGTAAATCTAACACACAAACGTAAGGGATGATAGGTGATAATTTAATTTTCGTGATGAATGACAATGGTTAAGATTTTTCATTCATTGTCTTTTTTTCTTAGCATATAAAATTATGGCTGAATTATACAAAATACACATAAATTTTGTATTTTGTGTAAAAAATATTCAACTTTGTATTTTGTGTCAAAAATACCCTTAAACTATCAAAAGAGTTAAAAATACCTTTGTCGTTAGTTTTGGATGGAAACCGTTAACGTTTTATGTAAAAAATATCCTTAAATTTTTAAAAATTTAAAAAATACCCTTAAACTTTAAAAAATTCAAAAATGTCTTTACTGTTATATGAACTAAAACCATTAATACCATCTTACTTCTCTATTTTTTTAACTCTCTTCTTCAATACTCTTTTACTCCCCTTTGTGTTAATTGTTTGACATTTGTTTATCTAAAATAAATAAATAAATAAAACTGCACACTTTAGTTAAGACATATGAACTATAATAAGAAGAAAGAGGATAATGAAAGCATCAAGAAATTTTATGACTTAAATGTTTTAAGAAATTTGTATGTTAGTAGTTGAGTGTGTGTTAATAGTCAAATACATTTTTTATCTGATTATTTATCGTTTTGGTATGTTTTAGGGAAAGATTTTGATTTTGGAATTTTGTGAGTTTTTGTGAGATTTTATGTTTTAACTTAAAGTCTTATTTTTATTTTGGTTGCTGAAAAAATTAGTGTAAGAATTGAAAAAAGTAGAGAAAAATGAGAGTATCCATATGAAAAAAAATGGATATTAATATAATTTGTTTTAAAATCAGTTCTTTCCAAACTCAAAAAAACTTTAAACAAATTGATCACCATACTAACGGTAAGAACATTTTTTAACTTTTTTTTTTTTTTGGAATTCTAAAGTTATTTTTACAACGAGATATTAATGGTTTCTATTCATACACTACGATGACGGTATCTAAGTTTAAGAGTAATTTTGAAACTTTTGAAAGTTGAATGATATTTTTGAAACAGAACTTTAACAATTTTCATCTGAAACTAGTCGTAAAAGTATTTTTTTTTAACTCTTTTTGAAAGTTTAAGAGTATTTTTGAAAATTTTGAAAGTTCAAAGGTTTTTTTGACGCAAAGTACAAAGTTTAAGGATATTATTATTTTTATATATAATTTAGCCTAAAACTATTAATGCTAGAATCACTTAGTTGCATCATCTAGTCTATAGTTCGTTCTTTTACTCGTGACTAACAAAACATAAAATTTGAGGGTATTTAATAACAAAAAAAGCACATAAAGCACCAAATTATGACGGTTTTTTTTTGTAAGTGTCATAAATACTATTTCCTTGATAAGCATTTGTTGTACTGGAATTAGTATATGTTGTCAATTTGGTGGTAAGTCCTCATTTGATTCTATTGTTGCATTTTAGTAAACATCATAAGAAAGAATGAAACATTTTTATTTTCATTCATTTTAAAAGCCGACCAATTGATTCTCTCATATATATAATATAAAAGCCAAATTTTGTACGAGAGATTTGTTTTCTCCCTCTATTATTCGTATCAAACATGTTGACATGACAGCTCTAATAGCTACATTTTCCCACCATGGACATGTAAAACATGTTAATCAACTCTTATTAATTACTTCTTTTCTTGATTATAAAGTCCAATTATTGTATAATAATCTATTTAAGAACACTAACATTTTCATCATTCCGAGTAAAATAACTACTATTTGTGTCGCGTAGACTACAGATAGACACAGATAGTAGTCTATCGTGGTCTATCGTAAATAAATAGTGAAATTTTGCTATATTTTTAAATATTTTAGTTCATTTTCCTATATTTGAAAAAAACCCTAAAATAAAATACAAATCCTTATACTTTCAATATCATTTTGGTCCCTATAATTTAAAGTTTGTTTTAAGTTTAGTTTATGTACTTTTAATTTTCCAATTTTAGTTCTTATACTTTTAATAAATCTTAAATTTAATCCTTATAATTTCTTGTTATGGTTGGTTTTTTAAAAACCTTTTTTTGTTAGCTATTGCATTTTTCCCTATAAATTTTGGAAATATATTCACAGGTCGTATTTTGTTGCATGAAAATTATTATTATTATTTAACCAATTTCGATAAAAATTAACTTTGAGTGACTAAATTGAAGATTTATTAAAGGGCTATTTTCAAATATAGAAAAATGAGCCAAATTATTTAAAAATATAGAAAATTTTTACTGTCTATCAACGATAGACTGCGATAGAATTCTATCGCTTGATCGATAGACAATGAAATTTTTCTATATTTTTAAATAATTTGATTTTTTTCTGTTTATAATAATTTCCCTTTATTTTATTGAAGTACAAAGACTAAAATTGAATAAATTTTAAAGTAGGAGGATCAAAACGATATTTTAACATTTATTTTATATTATTGTGAAATCACATTATTTGAATCTGGACTTAGTAGTAAGTATCCTATTAGGTTTCTAGACGAGATAATGTTTAGTAGATAACATTATGGTCACACACTGTCATAGTCTTCCATTAATACTAATAAATGTGAAATATTAATTTTCCATTGCATCCTTTGCCCTAAAAAAAAAAAAAAAACAAATGGATAGAAAGGAAAATGCTAAATTATACAAAATATCCCTAAACTTTGTATTTTGTGTCAAAAATACCTTTGAACTTTAAAAAGTTTTAAAAATATTCTTAAACTTCCAAAAAGAATTTTAGAAACACCCATACCGAAAATCTGTTAGTATTTTGTGTCAAAAATACATTCCCCTACTGTTAGTATATGAATAGAAACTGCTAATACTCTCTTACTTCTCTGTTAGAAAAAGAATAATGAAAGCACCAATGTTAGTAGAGAATTAGATAAATAGGAAAAAAAAAATGAGAGTATCTATATGAAAAAAATGAGATATCTATATAGTTATTTTAAAATTGGTTTTTTTTCGAACTCAAGAAAACTTCAAACAAATTGATCACTGCACTAACTATAGGAAAATTTTTAATTTTTTTTTGAAAATTTAAAGTTTTTGTTTTTATTTTTATTTATTTACAATAAGGTATTAATAGTTTCTGTTCATATACTAATAGTAAGAGTATTTTTTAACTTTTCTTTTCAGCTTAAGGGTATTTTTTATACTTTCGAAAATCTAGGGGTATTTTTGAAATAAAACACTAATTGTTTAGATCCACAACTAACGATGAGCATATTTTGAACCATTTTTGAAAGCTTAAGGGTATTTTTGAAATTTTTTAGGAATATTTTTGACATAAAGTACAAAGTTCAAGGACATTTTTAATAATTTAGCCAAAGGGAAAATCATAACGTGAGAGTATATAGAGAAGGTTCAATTAATTATAAGTTATGGTTAAGAACTCTTAAGTTTGTGCCTATTTTGGTCTATCAACTTTTAATTAAAAGGGTTTGATAAGTCTATAAACTTTTAATTTTGTGCCTGATAGGTTCTTTAGCTTTAACAATATACTTAATAGGTCCTTTAATTTTTAACTTTATGTTCAATAAGTTCATACATTTTAAATTTTGTGTCCCTATAGGGTTATTGACCTTATCCGATATTTGTTAAAATTGACGAATCTATTATACACCGAAATTGACGATTCTATTATACACAAAATTGAAAAAGTTTAGAAAAGTAATAAATAAGTTGATTTTTAAAATAACAACGTTAAACAACACCTAGCACAAAATTAAAAGTTTAAAAAATTACTAAACATTTTTAAAGTTTAAAAGACTAATTATACACAAAATTGAAATTTTAAGATTTTAGTAGTAATTTAGAGACAAACTCAAAACTTCAAAGGATAAATGTGTAGTTTAACCTAAAAGAAAAGATTTAGAACTTTTGATAGGCAGTCTTAAAATAGAAATTTGAAAATAATTGAATTCAATGAAAACATAATTGTATTTCATGTTTTCATATATGTGTTTGGTAATAAATTCATAAATTTGATTATCATTTAAACCATTGTTCAAAATATTTTTTTTTGATAAAATATTTATAAATCATAAAATTAGTTGTAGTTATCTGCTAAATATTAAGTTGAAAATTTAATTAAAATACAAATTTAGTTTCTATGGTTAATTTGGAGACAGGTAAAATTTAGTCTAAGTAGTTTGATTAGAGATTATTTATATTGATTTTATCAAACCACAAAGACTATCTTAGATAATAACAAGTTATTGAAAAAATCTATAAACTAATAGTAGAGATTAAATATAAGATTTATTAAAAGTACATGGATTAAAACTAGACATTTAAAAGTAGGGAAATTTTTACTGATAGAAAAAATGTCAAACTATTTATTAAAAATAACAAGGAAAACACGGATAGACATTGATAGACTTCTATCAGCATCTATCAGTGATAGATTTCTATCATTTCTATTAGTGATAGACCTTGATAGAATTCTATTAGCGGTCTTCTATCTAAAAGTTTTGCTATTTTGTATAAATCATTTCCCTTATTTTTTTATTTTTAAAAATTCTTCTTAAAAGTACTTGAACTAAAATTAAACAAAACTCAAATTACATGCATGGATGAAAATGATATTTAATTTAACAAAAGTTTGCACCATGAAATATTTTCTTCTTTTTTTAGAGTAACAGTTACATTAAAAAGGTAGTTTCAAAATTTTCACTCTATTTAGATCCGAGAATGTAAAAAATACTTTTTAAAAGATGATTATTTAAATGTAGCTATTTTTATACATCTCACTCAGATCAACATATTAAAAAAATATTATAAAATATATAAAAAATTTGCCACGCGTGCTATAATTGAACATAGAATGCACAAACATATATAGTGTTAGATGCACTAAATATTTTTGGGTAATAATTAGGTTCATCACAAGATCTATCCATCTTTATGCATCACCTCTAATCACTCACTAAAAAATTAAAATATTTTAGAAAAAATAATTTTTTTTACCACACGACAATTTATGATCGGACAATTTGGTGAGATATACAAAGATAGGTGCTACCTGTCCGAGATGCATCTAAGTATTTTTCAATATTTCTCCTTCCTACAATAAATTTCTTCTAAATATATTATGAACAATAACTAGGAGCAAACATAGTATGGAAAATTTTCATCAAAATCTTGTTTGGGAGAAATTTCGTTTTCTCCCAATTTTGATGAAATTTCGAGATTTCGAGAATGTTCCGGTTCCCCCCATTTTGACGAAATTTCGGGATTTTGAGAAAATTTCGAGAAATTGTTTTTTTTTTTTTTCCAATTAACTATGCTAGGTTAGTTCAAAATTTTCAATTTTATGATTTTGATTATACACAGTTCTATAGTTTTGTACGCCAATGTCATTTTTGACAAAGATTAAACATTTTTTATGTACTACTTTTTCGAATTTCCAAACTTTTCTCAACTTTTAGCTTTATTTTCAGTCTAAAACTTTCATTTATCAAGAAATTGAATTTGAAAAAACTACAAAAAAAAAACTATTTATTTTTAAACTGTATCAAACTTTTGTCATTAAATTTTTACATCATATCACTTTAAAATTGAATTGATGTGAATTTTTTCTTTTACGATCCAAAACTTTCATAATTTTCACACCATTTCACCTCAAAATATTCCTAAACTTTTTATTATTTTGTAATTATTTTTTCATTTCTTCTTAAATTTCTGCTCTCGCATCAATATTTACACAGACATTTACAATAGACATCTAAATATTGTCTTACTTTATAGAAATTGTGATTAGAAATGGTCAATTATAGTCTAATTAAACCACAATCAAAGTTTCATTAATTATTTATTACAATTTCCATCAATTCTCATAATTTTTTTTTTTTTAAAAAAGTACAACACTTAAATATTTATTGAACAAAGATAAGTATAGCTTAGACAACACATAATTATTTCTCATATATTATCATTATATAATTAAATGAAAAGAATTAACGGTTGGATGTGTGGTTTGAATCCAAAGTGTAACCCCCACCCCACGATCATCCTCACACACACTCTCTCTCTCATTGAATGAATGGTTTTCCCTTTACCTGCCTCTCCCCAATCTTTCCATGCCTTCTTCTCTTCAACACCCATAACGTTAAAACTTAACAACGCCTTATCTCTCTCTCATGCAAGTCATAATCTCTCTCTCTCTCTCTCCACGTGAAAAATCACCCTCCCTCTCTCTCTCTTTTCACTCTCCTATAAATTCCACTCCCCCTACCATTCCATTCTCACAAACATTTCTTCATCATGGACCCAACTTTGGTTAAATCAAAAGACTCCCATTCTTACTGGCTTCTAACCCTTCCTTATTTTCTTGCTTTCGAAAACTATGGTCTCTTCCATTGCTTTCTCCTCCTCCTTCTCGCTTTCCTCTCTCTCGCTTTTCTCACTTGGGCTTTCTCCCCTGCCGGCACTGCCTGGAGAAATGGAAGGAACCGTCGGGGCCGCCTCCCCATTCCCGGCTCTCGCGGCCTTCCATTTCTCGGCAGTTTATTGACTCTCACCCACGCCTTACCACATCGGACTTTGGCTGCCATGGCGGCCACCCGTTCCAACTCTCATCATGCCTTCCTCTTGGCTCCACTCCTGTTGTGGTTGCTTCCCAACCCAACACCGCTAAGGAAATTCTAACCTCCCCCCACTTTGCGGACCGCCCGCTCAAGCAGTCCGCCAAGAGTCTAATGTTCGCTCGAGCCATAGGGTTCGCACCAAACGGAACTTACTGGCGTCTCTTAAGAAGAATTGCTTCTTCCCACCTCTTCTCTCCCAAGCGTATTGCTGCCCATGAAGGCGCGCGGCAGCTCCATTGTTCTGCTATGATCCACAGCATTCGCCATGAACAAAGCCTTCATGGAGCTGTTGGTTTGAGGAACCATCTTCAAGCTGCTTCGTTGAAGAACGTGATGTGGAGTGTGTTTGGGAAGCGGTTCGAGGAAGGGGATTTGGAATTGGAAATGGTTCGGGATTTGGTCCGTGAAGGGTTCGAGCTATTGGGTGCGTTTAATTGGTCTGATTATCTCCCTTGGCTCACTTGGTTCTATGACCCGTTTTGTATTAACCAACGCTGCGCTAAACTTGTCCCTAATGTTAATAAATTCGTACGAGGCGTAATTGATGAACACCGCCGTTGTAAAACCCTGTCGGATGATTCTGATTTTGTTGACGTTTTGCTTTCTCTTGATGGCGATGAAAAACTCAACGACAATGACATAGTCGCCGTTTTATGGGTAAGTTCATAGATAAACTTAAGTACTGTGTAGGCTGCATTTATGGAGTTAGTCTATAAATGTTTGTTTTGGTGTGAAGGAAATGATTTTTAAGGGTACGGATACGACAGCGCTGCTGACAGAGTGGGTGATGGCGGAGTTAGTTTTGCACGGTGAAATACAGGAAGAAGTTGAGAGGGAAATCGAGAGGGTAGTGAGCGGTGACGGAAGGAAGCTTACAGACGCTGACGTGGCGAAACTGCCTTACTTACAGGCGGTGGTGAAGGAGACTCTGCGACTACACCCACCGGGCCCACTTCTCTCGTGGGCCCGTCTCTCTTCGTCGGACGTCCAGCTCAGCAACGGCATGCTTATCCCGGAGAACACAACCGCCATGGTCAATATGTGGGCCATCACGCACGATCCCCACGTATGGGAGAATCCACACTTGTTCAACCCGGGCAGGTTTCTGACCGCTGACGTGGACGTGAGGGGCAGCGATCTCCGCCTAGCGCCGTTTGGGGCTGGGCGGAGGGTCTGCCCCGGAAAAAACCTCGGCCTTGTGACGGTCACACTATGGGTGGCTAAGTTGGTTCATCACTTCAAATGGGCCCCCGACCCGGCCCACCCAGTCGACCTTACCGAACTCCTCAAGCTCTCGTCTGAGATGAAGAATCCTCTACGTGCAGTCGCAGGGGAAAGACGTGCTCTTTAGTTTAGTTTTGTTATTTTATGTGTTTTGTTTGCCTAATTGGCTTTTGGGATTTGAACTTTGAAGTAAGTGAAGTGAGTCTAATTTTCTTATTAATATAGTTTTGTTATTTCTTTTTAAATATTTTTTTTTTTAGCTTTGCGTCTAGTAAGGGGTATGTTTGTGAAATTAAGGGAAAAAAAAAGGCTTCATTTTTGAACCTGTCTTGTAAGGAGTCTTTTTGTATTTATTCTCAGTTATGTAACAACAAAGCCTCCGGTGTTCTATTTTGTTTTACTTTCAATGGTATTTTCGTACATGTATATATCTATATGACAATTTAGTTATACTCGATTTGCCTCGTTTTTAGAACAATAAAATTTTTAAAACGGACATTTTTTTTTTACTTCAAAAAATAGAATAATATTTACATAAACTTATTAAAATATTTCGATTGAATTTATAAGTTGAATCGGTAAATTTTAAAAAAATTGTGTTAAGAAACTTTAAGAATCTATTAAGTAAAATATTTAAATTTAAAAAGTAGTTGTTAAGAGTTCTTTTAAAATACAGGTACTAAATGAAAAAAAGCACGTGATAAAATTGATTATATTTTCTTTACGAAGATACTAACGTAACTGTTGAATTTAATTTTTCTTTCTATTTGATATTGGATATTTCTATTTCATATATTTTGTTGCGAGGATTATTAATGTGCTTAATGTATGTTATGTTAATCACTCTTTGTATTGATTTTATGTTAAAATTCAATGTTGAGAAACAAAATAACTATTGGATAATGTTGAATGTTTTTCCTTATTTAGTGCGAGTGATAGAAATAATCTTGTAAAATTGTGACAAGTGTGTTGAGTTCAACGATCATAATTATTGAGTTTCCATATAAAGTACCGATATCTCACTTTTCAAATAAGATTCTTCTTTGTTTTAAAAATAACGGTCGGATATATATTGAACAACCTGTCAACAGCTAAAGAACAAAAAGAATATAATTAAACGAAAACTACGGTTTCTATTTTACGGGAGTATGGGTACAACTCCCATTTACTCTTAACCCATATTAGACATAAACGAACACAACTTTATAAATGAAGATTTTGCAATTATAGAAATTTTCACATGATACAATAGCTTATAATGTCTTTTACAAGACATCGGTGTAATCATTTTATTTTAACTTTACTTGCTTAGTGCATGTGCATTTATTTTAGATTACAATGCAAATTGAGACACAAAATAACTGTTGAATAATGTTGGATATTTTTCTTCGTGTGAGTGATAGAAATAATCATGTAAAATTGTGACAAGTGTGTCAAGTTTAATATTCATAATTATTGAGTTGCCATATAAAGTATATATAACTCGATTTTCAAGAAAGATTGTTATTCGTTCAAAATAACCGTCGGGTCTATATTGCAGAAACATTCAATAGCTAAAGAACAAAAGAATATAATTTGATCATCATTAAATGAAAAATAGGATTCCTATATTACGGGAGTACGGTACATCTGCTATTTACTATAATCCATAATAGGATTTATCTATGACTCCTTAACCTTTTGGTCTTTTTTATGTTCTCACTATCACTAGGCCAACCCATGATGGTTGAACCTATCAACATAGGAACCTTACTTTTTAATTTAATGATAAATAAATTATATTCTTTTTTAATTGTGACACAGAGTATGGATACAATTGTCATTTACTATAATCCATATTAGCATTAAATAAACACAATTTTATGGACATAGTTTTTGCAATAATAGAAAACTTCACAATAGGAGCTTATTTTTATTCATTTACTTTTTCTTTTTAATTGTGCGAGAATATTTATTGCTTAACTATTAGTTATAAACAGTGTTGAGAAACAAAATAACAAAGATATAAGATGAATATTTTTCCTTATTTCATGCGAGTGATAGAAGTTGTGATAAGTGTGCCAAGTTTAACGCTAATAATGTTGCCATATAAAGCATAGATAACTTACTTTTCAAATAAGATTGTGATTCGTTCAATATATAACTGTCGGATCTATATTGCAAAACCTGTCAACATAGTTAAAGAACAAAAAAAAATATAATCTAACTATCATTAAATGAAAAGTAGGGAAGTAGGGTTCCTGTATCACAGGAGTATGGGTATAATTGTCATTTTACTATAATCCATATTAGCATTAAATAACGACAATTTTATGGATGAAGACAATAATATAAAGTTCACACATGATAGAATAATTTAGAGGTTGTTTGAGAGACTAGAATACAATCATAATTATTGAGAATTAAAGGGGTGTTGGAATACGTGAGTAATTGAGGGCGGAATAGAAATGAGATCGTGAAACATGAAAATGGTGTAAAAGAGGATTAAGATAAAAATTATGGTAACAGAATAATTTTGGTATTACAAATTGGGCTTAAAACGCTCAATTCAAACCTGAATTTAAAATTACATTACAACCCAAAACCATTCTAAACGTGGCCTCCAAACATTCATTTATGTTTTCTTTTCTTTTCTAAGACACTGATGTGACTATTGTCATTTAATTTTTCTTCCACCTCAATGGTTGATATTTCTATTTCATATTTTATTGCGAGAGTTATTTGTGTGCTTAATGCAGGTTAAGTCAACATAAATCTTTGCATTTATTTTAGGTTACAATTTAATATTGAGGGAAAAAAATAACTATTAGATAATATTGAATATTATTCTTTATTTCGTGCAAGTGATAGAAAAAATTATTGTAAAATTGTGATAAGTGTGCCAAGTTTAAGTTTCATAATTATTGAGTTGCCATATAAAGTACACATGCCTTATTTTTAAATGAGATTGTTATTCGTTTATAATAACTATCGAGTCTGTATAATTTGTCAATAACAAAATCACAAAATAATATTATTTAACTATCATTAAATAAAAATTAGGATTCTTATATCACGAGAGTACGGGTATAACTCCCACAATAGTCAAATTTTGAAATTCAAATTCTTCCACCTCATATTTATAGAAAACAAAAAATGCTTGAAAGTTCTTTTTTTTTTTTGAAAATAAAAAATGCTTGAAAGTTTATACTTTATTTATTAATTATTTTTAATTAAACTATTTTAAAAGTGAGAATTAAACTGTTACTATGATAATTATTGACTTATCTATTAAATTACACCGAATTCACAAGCTTATAATAATAATAATAATAAGGGAATTTTTTTCAAATAGAAAAAATGTCAAACTATTTACAAAAAAACAAAAAAAAAAAAAAAAAAAAAAAACACTGATAGACTTCTATCAGCATCTATCAGTGATAGACTTCTATCATTTCTATCGCAGATAAACTTTGATAGACTTCTATCATTTAGACCCTGATAGACTTCTATCATTTCATTGCTGATAGACCCTGATAGACTTCTATCAGCGTCTATCACAATTATCTAAAAATTTTGCTATTTTGTGTAAATAGTTTCCCTTATTTTTTTATTTTTAAAAATTTTCCTAATAATAATAATAATAATAATAATAATAATAATTTAATACTATATTATATTGAATTGGTTGTGTCCCATATATTGAAACAAGAAAGAAAAAAAACCAACAAGAAAGTATGAATGGTGCTTCGCTAATTTTAAGTTACAAAACGTTTTGCTCATGATTGCAATTTGGTACCACACTCAAAACTTTCTTCCAATATGGTTGAACAAAAAAAAAAAAAAAAGAGAGAGAAAAGTGATTATTATTATTTCATTTAGCCATGGTAAATTAGGTGTACATTATGACATCTGCTTTCGATTAAGAGATTAAAAATTTGATTTCTCAAACCTATATGTTGTTGAAAGAAAAAACAAATAAAATTTAGACTGTTTGATAGTATTTGGTATAAAAAATATAGAAGAGAGACGATGGAATCAATAAGCGTACCTAACTATTTCAATTAGGTTGACATATATTCCTAACACTTTCATCATACCTAAAACCCAAAAGATCTTCATTGCAATAGATAGAAAATGTCTGATACATCAATTAAGCAAGAGAAAAGCTCAATGAACAAAAAAAAAAAAAAAAAAACGAATGCAAAGAATATTTGTTTTGTTATTAACTTTATATTAATGTTTTTCAAAATTACGCAAAGTAATATTTAAAAAAGGTAAAAACTATAGTACAAAATTAATTAAAAGAAGAAAAAAAGCATAAGTTTTGAACTATAGTACAAAATTAAGGAGAAAAGAAGCATAAATTTTGAGAAAAAGAAAAATAAAAACAATTTTGTTATCAGTAATGTTTCGCCTTTTTCAGTGGCTAAGTTAAAACGTCCAATGTTGGCCTACCGCCTTTAGTTTTCAAGGCCAAGCTTCTTCAATTCAATTAGTGTCTTTTTCATATTCTTATTGTTAAATAGTGTCCGGAAGCGAAGGCATTATTGAACGAAAGAGAAGTCGGATCGGTCAATTGCATTAGGTAGGAGATGCATGACCTAGATGACACTGAAGCGGTAACTTAAATCTAATTTTCAAACTCTATAGTTTTCACACTCTGACTAAGCATATCGAAGTGTGTACATGTATGGCAAGTACAAAATTGGTGTGCATGTTTTCTGTTTTGCAGTCTACATTCTTTCTCAATTCAAATAATTTTATTGTTGGTGTCATGTGAGTCATGTGTGTTTTCCCTGTCCAAATTTTGGGACAAAAATTGAGAAGTTTTATTTTATATCACTAAATTAGTTTATTTTTAGAGAAATTTTTACAAATAGAAAAAATGTCAAACTATTTACATAAAATAGCAAAAAAATAAATTACTGATAGATATTGATAGACTTCTATCAACATCTATCAGTGATTATCATTTCTATCATTGATAGACTCTGATAGACTTCTATTAGCGTCTATCACAATTATCTAAAATTTTTGCTATTTTGTGTGAATAGTTTCCCTTATTTTTCTATCTTTAAAAATTCTCGTTCTTTTTATTTATTATTTATTTTTTTATTGGAAAAAAGTCACTGTGAATTAGTCCTGAGATCAGCTTGAGAAACAATACCTCAATTTTAAATCAACAAAAATACAAAAAATTAACAAGAGATCAAGACAGTTTTTTAAAATTTCTTCACATAAATTCAAAATATAACGACAGAAGAGAGGAAGCTTTGAAGTTTCTAGGATTAAAATAAAAGTAAAATCAATTAATTAATACAATGTTATTTCTTTTTGAAGAATTAATATGATATTTAAATTTATAATCATTGATACGTAATCAAATATTATATATTTGAGCAACTTGCTCGTTATAGGTGTTGAATGAAATCTCCATTTTTTTTTAATTTTTTAATTTTCTTATTTCTTAGAATATGGAATCTCGATTTTATTCTAATATTATAATAGCACGACATTCACTTCTTATAATAAACAATGAATTACCTTTTAAAATAAATAAATAATTGTTATTGGCCTATCCCTGCATTTTATTTTTCATCAACCTTCAGTAGCTCCGAATCAGACAAGATGCAGCTTTTTCTTTCCTTTTGCTAAACATAAGAAATGGAAGTATTTTTTTATTTTTAATTTTTATTACTGTTTTACCATATGTAAAGTAGAAATCACGTCTTAAAATTAATTGCAACAATTTTATGAAAGTCCTACTTTAGGATGCAACAATTTACTCTTTTTTTTTAGTACAATCGGAGATAGGGGATTTGTTTGAACCACCGTGCTCGTAGTTACTGACACACTCATATGCCAATTAAACTATGTTCGCTTTGGCTACTTATTGGGCTTTAGTTTAAATTTGTAACCATTTAATCCCTATTGTAAAAGATTAATCAAAATTAAAGTTTGATTTATATTATTTAATGATCTAGACTTTGTAGTTTAAACATATAATAAGTCTCTAATTAATTTATTGATATACTCAAGCAACAAATTTCCTTATATCTTGAGGAGATGTATTCTTTCAGCAACAACAGGTTTGACAACTTTCTACCTAGCCAAGGGAAAGTATGTGACGTTAAGGATAAAGTCGAGTTTCATCTAAAAGAGGAGCCCCAAGTGATAGAGTTAGAGGTTGCAAAGCCTTGCCATATATGTTTTTCCCTCGGGCACTTCTTTTATTTTTTAGATTTCTTTTCCTTACCCTATAGAGTCTTTATTTTCTATTAAGTCAATCTAGTCATCTGAGTCTTTTGTGCATCCAATTTATGTCAAAACTCATAGCATCGAGACGCTACCCCCACAAATCTACAGGCTTAAAGCTTCCTTGAGATGCTCTTGAAGCCCTCATCGTTTCCTTATTGAATTCAATTTCCTTTAATCTTTCACTGAATTGGTGTTTTGCCTTTAACTTGCTCAAACCCTATAAAACAACATGATAAACACGTAAAAGCATGAAAATGAGTATTAAACTAGCCATAGTTTAGGCCTCGGTATAACATTTTTTATGTTCAGGTTTTTGTTCCCCTATCTTTTCTTTTATGGATTTTTGTTTAGAGTAACATTGGGGACAATGTATCAATTTAGGTTAGGGATGGATATGCACATCTGTTAAGTCCTTGAACATATGAGCTTGAACTTTCTTTATTGAGCTGAAAATGTATGATGATTTGGCTGCATGTTGTATGATGATGACGATTGATGATAGATCTTAGATAGTTTCTATTCACATTATTTTTTTATTCATGAGAATACATGCATGATTTTGCGATAAATTTAAAATTTTTGCTTGATTCCCTTATATTTATTGAGCACATAATTGTTTTATTTGCGGTTTTGAAGGCTTAAGAAGGTGAAAAAACCACAATGCCCCTGCCCAGAAGCACTGCAATGCTAGAGGACGCTCGCACACAATGCTGCAAGATAGAGAGGTAATGTCCCACCCTAATAGTAGGCAAAATATGTCACTTTTAGGCTTATGTTTCAACTACTTTTTGGATAAAATTTAGTGCTTTCATAAGTTTATTTGGTTGAATTTTAGGCTTTAAGCATTTGAAGCACAATGGTGGAACTTTAGATAAAATATAGTTTTTTTTAAGTATAATTGAATAATTCCACAAATTGGGAAAAGAGAACACCGTTGCAATGCTGCCTGAAGTGTCAACAAATAGATTTGATGAGGCGATATTGTCGCGATGCTTCGATGTTTGACCGAGAAATACAAAGCGCCCCTCTAGTGTAAATCAACTCAATAAGTTGGTATCTATTCTCCTATTTTGATAAAAGGGAAGCTAATCCAAGTCAATTAAGGATTTTTAAAGTGTTTAAGGAATCCTAAATCCGTTTAGATTAGGAATAAACTCTCCCCTATAAATAAAACCGTTCACACCATTTTAAGATAAGGCCAATTGCAGAGAAAATTTTCCTATAATTTTCTACACATTGAAGAAACCCAAAGAGAAATATCTCGAGAGTTGAAACAGAGATTCAAAGCTTAAGATTGTGGAGCTCACAACGAGAACAAATATGGCACACGTTAGGAGTTCTTTCTTTCCTTTTCTTTGTAGATTTTTATAGGATCTTTTTGTTAGAGTTCAAGTATTCAATGGTGATTTTAAGTTATGGAACTCTAATAATTTATGTTTTGGATACGTTCATTTATTTTATTAAAGATTCTTCATGTTGCAATTATCTTCTATGTGAATTCTATGCTTAATGTTTTTATTATTTTAGCCATTTAATGAATGATCTATGATTTGGATTTTAACTCGTGAGAGTGAGACCTAGATTAGAATATTATTTGCATGACTATTTGTAAATCCTAAAATGAAGGCAAGGAGTTCACTTAGAGGTCGTTTAGAAAAAGGAGCTTTATCCTTTACTTGTTTTTAAAAATCTTAAAGACATGTTATAGGTTTTAACTAAAAGTATGAGAATTATTTGAGCTCAACAGAACCTTTTAAATATTTTTACCTTCTTGGCCTAGAATCAATTGCATGTTTGTATTGAGTCTATAACTAGTCCTTTTATTTAATTTAATTAAAAGGCTTCTAGTATGCAACAATTCATATGTGTTTGTAAACTTAATGCTTTTAATCTTTTGATCAAAGGTTCACTATATATTTTTTTATTTAAGTTTTAACTCGGGAGGGTAGAATTTAGATTAGAATAACAAATGCATGACTACTAGTGGAATCTTGCACGAGAGTGAGAGTTTTCTAATTGAGGACGTTGTTGATTACTACTAAGGAGAGTCTTGAGTTCCTGTAGTGACAGACAATAACAGTCTACTCGTATGACAAATGAGATAGATTAGAGATACCTTTAGGAGTAATTAGTAGAAGATTTGTAATGTCCTACGTGTCTATAAAAATCATACAAATTTGTTAGGTTTTAACTATAAGTAGGAGAATTAACTATGCTTGAGAGAGGAAGTTAATAATAATAGGATTTTCTTGGCTTATGTTTATTGTATGATAAAAGTAGTATGATAATTGGTTAAGATTATTATTCTAATGCATGAAGTCACTTTTCTAAGTCATATATATCTCCAAATACTGTCTCCACTAATTAGGAGTACAAGTAGTGTTAATTAAATAAATCAACTTAAAGTTTAATTCTCGAGATAAAATAAGGTAGAAGTAGTTGTGATACTTAACTAAATTGATGGTCTAATCCTATTGACGATACTCGAATTGATCAATCATTGTATTAAAACTTGACACCGTACACTTACTCAACTTAGACTAAACAACTTTACACTTCAAACACAGATTTATTAACTTCACCGACTTTATAATGCACCCAATATGCTCTTGAACTTTTAGAAGCTTTAATTTTAATTTCAAAATTTTAAATTGTTTGACCGTTCCATCAACCTTTCCAGCAAGATGAGGATGAAAAGATGGCATGACAATGACCAATAAAATAGTAATGCACGTGTGAGAAAAGTATTATGTTTCAATTATACTGTTGAAGTTCGAGATATGTTTCAATTATAAATTTAGCTTTCAAAATTTTCATTTTAACTTTTATCCATGAAATTATTTACTGAAACCCAAAGCTTAATGACCTAATTAAATATATGGTATCAAAAGTAAGAAAGTATTATATTCAAACTTTTATCTACGGAAATGTTAAAGTTATTGATTTTCACTTGTTGGGCATTCTACAGATTTTCAAACAACGTAAAATTTTTAAGTTTAGTGGTAATTTTACCGTTAGTGTTTCTTTTTAAAAAAATCTAAAATTTTTTATTCACGTTGGATATTGGAAGATTATGAAACAATAGCTTTCTCCTCTTATAATAAAAATATATATTTGGGGGAATCAAAACTTTTGAAGAGGTAGGTCGATTACAAAGTACTTTGAAACCCCTCTTTCACAAATAATTGATGAAAATTAGTGTTAGGAGATGAATGAAGAAGAAAAATAGGCAAATAAAGAAATTATAGATAATGGAAACTAAGTTCTTGCCTTTGACAATGAAAACTACTTCCTTCATTTTAGTTTATCTTTTTCATTTTTCCTTTGACTTTTTTAATGTTTGATTTGTTATAATATATCAAGGGAGTTGTGTTGATTTTTACTCGTGCATGACTTTTATTACAATTTATGGCTTTTTCAACCATTCCAATTAAAACTCTATCTCTTCCATCTAATTTCCCCATTAATCAAGACTATTTTCTTTTAAATGTGATTAAAATCCTTCGATATAAATATTAAAAAATTTCATTGTCTATCAACGATAGACCGTGATAGAATTCTATCGCTTGAGTGATATAATTCTATCGCTTGAGTGATAGACTTCTATCGCTGTCTATCACTCAAATGATAGAATCCTATCTCAGTAAACAGTAAATTTTTTTCTATAATTGTAAATAGTTAAGTATGTTTTTTGTTTATAGTAATTTCCCCTTTTATTTTTATAGATCAACAATAGATTACACACCCATGTATACACTTCGGGTTTTGACAGGTTAAATTAAGGGGTCACACTCATAAAAACAAGAGACTCGGTGGTGTTCGAATACAAAGTCGTGTATATAGTACGTTGAGAATTTCGATGCACCATAAATTAATGATTTGTTCACTTTTTAGTTTCAGCTAGAGTCGAAAAGTTAGTGAACAAATCATTTCCCATTTCCATTTGAACGAAAAATTTGTCAAAAGAGTTGTTTAAAAGGTTAAAAATCACTTTTAGTCCATAAACTTTCATAAGTAACAATTTAGTCATTGAACTTTAGTTTGTAACGATTTAGTCATATACTTTCAATTTTGTATAACAATTTAGTCCCTAAACTTTAATATGTAACAATTTAGTCCATGTGCTTTAAAATTTGTAACAATTTAGTCTCTATCGTAGAAATCAGTGTTAAGATTTGATGAGATTTTTTTTTGCATAAATAAACCGATAAACAAATTAGAGATTCAATATCTTTATATAATATAAAGTCTACATCATAAATTAATAAAAATTGACATCTAGTTTTGATAAATTTTTTATGTTAGGGACTAAATTGTTAGTACAAGGATCAAATTTAGGGACTAAATTGTTACATAATTGAAAGTATAAGGACTAAATCGTTACAAATTAAAGTTCAAAGACTGAATTGTTACTTTCACAAAAATTTTGAGACAAAAACTGTTTTTTAACCATTTAAAAGCATATATAAAGTTCAAAACCAAAAATCTAATTTTTAGAATCTTCATGATATTATTAAAATGGTTAAATTATAAAAAATGCTCCTGAACTATGCTATTTGTGTCAAAAATATCCCTGAACTTTCAAATTAATATCTCGTTTCAAAAATAACTTTAAAATTAAAAAAAAGGTTTAAAATTGCTCATGACATTAATATGGTGATTAATTTATTTGAAGTTTTCTTGAGTTCGAAAAGAATGAACTTTAAAATAAATTATAAAAATGTCCTCATTTTTTTCATATAGATACTCTCATTTTCTTGTTAATTTTTCGTTTTTAAGCTTACACCAATTTTCTCACCAACCACTTTTTTAAGTTAAAACATAAAATCTCATAAAATTCTAAAATCAAAATCTTCCCTTAAACATATCAAAAGGATAAATAGTCAAATAAAAAAATGTATTCGGTTATTAATACACACCCAACTACTAACAATTTTTTTTTTTCATTTTGGTATGTTTAAGGGGAGATTTTGATTTTAGAATTTTGTGAGATTTGATGAGATCTTATGTTTTAACTTAAAATTTTGGTTGGTAAGAAAATTGGTGTAAGTTAAGAATTAGAAAATTAAGAGAAAATAAGAGTATCTATATGAAAAAAATGAGAATACATATATAATTTGTTTTAAAATTCATTATTTTTAAATTTAATAAAACTTCAAACAAATTAGTCACTATATTAATGTTAGGAGGAATTATAATGGTTTTTTTTTTTTTTTAATTTTAAGTTATTTTTGAAACGAGGTATTAATAGTTTGTATTCATATACTTACGACAAATGTATTTTTAAACCTTTTTTAGCTAAGGATATTTTTAAAATTTTTAAAAAGTTCAGGAGTATTTTTGAAATAAAACTTTAACTGTTTCCATCCAGAACTAACGGTATGAGTATTTTTGAACTCTTTTTGAAAGTTTAGTGGTATTTTTGAAACTTTTGAAAGTCTAGGATATTTTTTACATAAATTGCATAGTTCAGATGCATTTATTATAATTTAGCCTATTAAAATCGATGGTCAATTTTATAGATGTTTTATATAATTTAACCCCCACTCTTGAGACGTTAAGCCACCTGATTTGACCTGTCGTCAGCAGTTTCTCAATTTTACCATCTGATACAAAGTTACATTTCTAACAATGTCCCATAATTTATCCTTCTTTTTAACTAGTCACACTATTTTTACTTTTATCTTGCAATTTATTAAAATATAAATTATTTTTAAATATAGAAAGAAAAATTTTAGTAAAATTTTTATATATTTATAAATAGTTTGATATTTTCTCGGTTTATATCAATTTTCCTTAAAATATTATACTCTTCAGGTTTGTTATCTTCAATTTACATCCTGAGTTGGATACATTTTTTAAAGAAATGAATTTTTTTTAAGTGAAATATTTAGTTTCATAAATATTTTATGAATGCGTTTTCTTTAACTTTTGTGTCTTTTTTGTTCCTAAATTTTAAAAGTGTACTTAAATTTTTTATCCATTAGGTTGTAGATTAATTTAATTAAAAATGTCTAATAGATTCTTAAACATTTAACTTTTAGTTCAATAGGTCTTTAAAGTTTCAAAATTTTTAATGTTCTTGACCTATTCCACATTTTTAAAGATTTAAAATTGAAAATTTACACCTCATTAGACATAAAATTTAATTTTATATCCAATAAACATGTCAAATCTTTAAGAATTTTCAATATGTCAGTGACTAATTAACAAAAAAATTTAAACTTCGAAGACGAATTACATATTTTACACAAACTCAGAAAGCTAAGCTATTAAACTTATAATTTAACCATATCTAATAATAGTGATTTTTATTTTAACAATATAGTTTATAATATTTATATTAACTAAGTAAAATTTAATTTGATAAATTAAATAGAAGTTCATAAAAGGACTATTTTCAAATATAGAAAATGAGTCAAACAATTTACAAATATAGAAAAATTTCACTATCTATCAACAATAGACTGTGATAGACTTCTATCACTTGAGCAATAGAATTCTATCGCGACATAGCATCGATAGACAGTGAAATTTTTCTATATTTATAAATAGTTTGATTTTTTTTTTTGTTTATAGTAATTTCCATTCATAAATAATATTTCATAATAAAATCATATCAACTTAAAAAATATGTTATACTTTTTGTACTCTTAGAAAATTTATTGACAAAATAAATAAATAAAATTAATTTTGTTTGTATTTTTTTTTTTTTAGTAAAATAGGTTGGGAATGGAGATTTGAACCTTAATATAAAGACCAGAAGTGATCATGTGAAAAAAATTCAAACATAAAAATTGTAAAAACTTTGTAATCTAGAACCAACGGAAAAACTAAACTCAAAATTAACTCAGGGGTAAAAATGCAAAACTAAAATATAAAAGTGTAATAAAACCTAGAGTGTTTAAGTGAAAACTAATATAAAAAACTAAGAGGTAAAAATGTAATAATTTGAAACTTACCAATTAAAACAAAACTCCACAACATGGATCGAAAATGTTTAATTTTCCTAAATTTATTTATGAAAATAAAACCAATTTTAACTCTAATTTGTCAACTATATGAAATTTTAATTTTATCAAATTACACCTCAATTTTTTTAAAAAAATCTTGTATACATTTAATAAATTATAAAATGTACTTATCATATGAAATTGATAATTTTATTAGTACAAAATAGATGCCAGTTGAGCTATGCTCGCTTTGGAAAATCAATAAATTTTTTAAAAACAACATTAAGGCTAAATTTTCTTGTTGAAATTTATAAATATGGCAAATGTTGTTCAATAATTCATTTGTATCTTGTTTATATTGGTGCAAAATTTTATTTTAGTGAAATTAATGAGAGATTATGAAAAGGTTTATGCTATTGTTAGTTAACATTAGCGAAAATCAAACCGATGACACATTTATTTAAATTTGAAGACAAATTTAACGACATCAAACGTTTAAGAGTCTAATTTGATACAACTACAAGTTTAATATCAAAATTGATGTTTTTTTTTTTTTTTTTAAATTCTTTTTAACTACTTCCATAATTATTTTTATATTTTCACGTTGATAAGGCTGAGTAAATAGATTTGATTGATCCTTATGCACATCTCATCTTTCCAATACCTGAGCATCAGAAACATCCAACAAAATTTTGAACTAATCAGTACTATCTTTGTCCACTTTTGTTTCTTTTTTTTGATGTGACCTTTGCTTTCACCCCAAGAAAAATAGAGTTTGCTCTTTTTTTTTTTTTTTTTCCCCAACATTTCTTTGGCCTTATCACTTCTTATATGGAGTTTTCTGAGATAAACCCATATGACAATGACAGTGGAAAGAAAGAAAAAGAAATTATAACAAACAAACAGACCTTTCAATCTCCCAATTTCTATTATTCTTTTAACACTTTTATTTCTTTTTATTTTTCATTTTCCCCCATCTTTCTATAAATTATTATAAAATAAGACAAATGAAAATGAAGACAGATGGTCAACAAGGATTGGCTGTCAGGAAGAGGGAGAGATTGGTCAAAGAAGCAGAGAGATTCTCAAACCATTGGCAGTAGGAAAATTAAAATTTATAAAAGGGCAAAAAAAAAAAAAAAAAAAGTATATAAATTAAAAAGAAAAAAAAGTCACACCATATTATTATTATTAATATCAAAATTGTTGTTACATAGACTATATACTAAACTGTTGATGATATTAATTGCATTGGCAACAATATCCCCTAAACTGCGGATGATGCTACTGTGCAAATCTTGGTACGGTGTTTGTATGGTACAAATTATTGTACCCAAAAAGAAAGAATTGACATTGATTTATACTTTAATTTCCTTTTTATTTTATCACCTTTCATTCTTTAAAAAACTTTCAGAGTTATCTTCTTTGTAGCATTTTATTATGACAATATCTATTTGGGGATCAAATTTCTGATTTTAAAGTTAGTAAAAGTTTAAGGAAAAAATATATATCTTTTATCTATTGAATCGCCATATCTGTGATATTGCTAATATTTTGAACACATCGTCGATATTTTGACTATTTTGTATAATATTTTTAACATGGAAAATAGTAACAAATGATTGATAGTGCACAAATATAACAGCTCGATAGCATCACGATGCTCTAAGGAAGTGTTGTGATGCTACCCAAAAACGCCCCGCATCGTCGAGCGATACTACACTATTCTTGACCCTCGAGCATCATGACGCTATGTTTTTGTCCAACAGTGTTGTGTAGTGTTGTGCATGAGTGTTGCAAATGCTAGTCCAATGACATTTTGGTAATTTTGCCTCCTCTTTAATCTGGTTGTTGAATTAGGGCTTTCAATGGTTCGTTTTTGCTTGATTTTTGCCCAAATGCTTGATCTATCTTTTTAAAGCTTGAAACTTACAAGATCATCGGATAAACATGCTAAACGCTAGAACAAACTCGAATTAAATTTACTAGTTGAGCATAAATGGGTGAATTTAAGTGGTAAAGAGGAGTTGTTATAGGCCAAAAATCGAAGAGAACAACATTGAGATGCTACTTAGAGTGTCAAGACACTCAAAATACAACAATCAAGCCAAAAGACCGAGACCACACAATGTCTTGATGCTACAAAGTTTGACAGAAATATTGAGAAAAAAAATGTATGTGAAAACTCAAATCTAATTAGAGAATTTAAGGTAGTGTCAAGACGCTATCGATAAATGTTGTGGGTGAATTTGGACCTGGCGAAATAAACAAAAAATCAAGAAAAAATAAGAGAAGATAAACACAAGATAACTATACAATGGACTTGGTTCAAATAAATCTAAGTGTCAACAAATCATTTATCCAATCAAATCTAATCCTATCTAAGATAAGGAAAGATCCATCTAATCCAATCCTAAAAGGAAAAGATAAAGTCTATCTTATTCTCCTTATAAATATATCATTAAAATTTCATATGAGGTATCTTAAACTTGATTAGTGTTTTGGAACTTCATCTAAACTTTTGACTTCTTCTTCTCTATCTTATAGTTTTCATCTCTGACTTTGGCATCCAAGCATTTTTTCTTTGAGGTATCTTGATTAGTGTTTTGGAACTTCATCTAAACTTTTGACTTCTTCTTCTCTATCTTATAGTTTTCATCTCTGACTTTGGCATCCAAGCATTTTTTCTTTGTTTTGCAGGTCCTCTCTTCCTCAAATTACAAATTTATCATTGTTGTCACGTGAAGATCAAGTGTGGTTTTTCCTATCCAAATTTTGGCATCAACAATAGGTTTTCTATAAACATTTCTTTATCTTATCTGATTGGGAAGGTTAATTTTGGAGAGTTTAGAACACCCTAATTTGATTTCTATGTTCTTGGGGAGCACGAGAGACTTTTTGGTGAGCCACGAGAGATCTTTCCAAGCTCAAAAATGTGGAGATCGTGTGGACTTGTGGATTGACACACGATGCATTAGTTTTTTTTTAAATTTTTTTATTCTCTCTTTCTATTTTGTAGTTCTTGTTATGGACTTTTCCTATAGTTTAAGGTTTATTTTAGTGATTTTGAGTGACTAAACTCTCTACTTAGGAGATCGATTTAGCGCCATTGAACTTATGTTTTTCTTTTATTTGAGTTGATGAATATTTTTATGTAATAGCCATTTATGCTTTTGAGTTTTTAATGTTTGTAATCTTTTGGTCAAAGTTCACTTGTTCTTTTGGTTTAAATTTTATATTTGATAAAACATAAATTATATTAAATTAATTGCAGGGTTAAAAGTTGTTTTGACATAGAATGTGATTAGGACTTCTTTTACAAATCTTAAAATAATTTGCTTAATTAATGCCTTGCATGTTATTAAAATCTATAGACAGAATTGTTGGTTTTATAATTTTTGCATGAGATTCAATTGATTTTGTGAAAGTTAGTTGTTACCTTTAAATTATAGGATTATGGTCATGCATGAACATTCTTTAATTCTTGTGTAACTAAAACACTACTTCAATTCGTAAAGTTAGTCCGTAAGTTATTCCCTCTGTTAGTTGATATGTACACTTACGGCATTGCATAAATCAACACTTACGGCATTGCATAAATCATGCAACATTAATCGCGTATAGCACATATGATAGGAACTAATTTTAACAATATGTAAATTATGAAGGGAAATTTTCACAAATAGAAAAAATGTCAAACTATTTACAGAAAATAGCAAAAAAAAAAAAAAAAAAAAACACTGATAGACATTAATAGACTTCTATCAACATCCTTCTATTATTTCTATCACTGATAGACTCTAATAGACTTCTATCATCGTCTATCACAACTATCTAAAAATTTTGCTATTTTGTGTAAATACTTTTCCTTATTTTTCTATTTTTAAAACTTCCCCGATTATGAATTTGAGTCTTAGTTATTTTATTTTATTTAGTATAATAAAGATAGAAGGATTAAAACTACAGATCTCTTAACCACTAATATATTTATATGCTAGTTGAGTTGACTTACCTTTCTAGTTTATATATGTTATTTTTAATTTTTTTTCCTTTTATTATTCTCTTTTTAAGTTCACAACCCCCACCTCCCACTCTCTCTCTCTTTTTTCTCACTACTTTTTTATTTATATCTTTTTAAATTTTCTTCTATTGTATAATTTCCTTCTATCTTTCTAGTTCACAAACCCCAGACGTCTCTCTCCCCACATATATAAATATAAAAAAATATCAAACTATTTACAAATGTAGAAAATTTTTACTACCTTTTAGTAAAAAGGTAGTAAAAATTTTCTACATTTGTAAATAGTTTGGATCATTTTTCTATATTTAAAAAAATCCTATATAAATTCATATTTTTATTTTCTTTTAATTTCAGTTTGTATTAATTTTAATACAATGTTTTTATTGTATTATTGTTTAACAATATACTCCTTCATATTAACATTTCTATTAACCAATGCGTGTGATGCACGTGAAATTTATAGTTTATTTTAGTACATTAAAAATAAGATTTTTCGATATTGATTGACCTAAATAGTTATAACTATTTGAAGAGAAAGATAAAATAGAAATCTATGACATTTTAATTGACAAAGGAAATGATTGTCCGTTCAAATATATTTTTATCGTTAGATCGTGATGCTTTATATCTATAGCCTAAATCATGTCCATACATGAAAGGATACACCACTTGATCATGCAACCACTTGGACTCAAATAGGATTTAATGATGCAAATGATGTTACTGTCTGTTTAAACATATCTTCATCGTTAGATCATGATTTTTTATATCTATGGTCTACATCACACCCATACGCGAAAAGGTTTACCACTTTAACCTGAATAGTTATAACGAAACAAATGACTTGGATCACACTCGTACATGAAAGAACACACAATTTCACATGTAACCACCTTGACTCAAATAGTTGTAAAGGACAAAATAGGAAGGTAAATATTCTCTCCTCATACCCATCTTTTATATAACTAGTAATGACTCACGTTCGATGCACGTGTTTATGAATTTGATTGTGTATTGTTTTATTTTTTATTTTCTAAAGATTTATTGAGAATGTTGAAAATTTATTTATATTTATTAATTGTAAATCATGCTGATTAATTGTAAAGTACAAATATGAAGGACCATCTTTATTGTTCCAACGTCTCTCAACGAACTCCTAAACTTGATAAGTCACCTTTGATATGGATCACATCCATACATGAATGAATACATTTATCCGATGTGTAACCACCTACATACAAACAATCAATAGACACCTAAACTCGAAGAGTGGTGTCTCAAAGATTGAAAGGTTGAATGGACACCTAAACTCGAATAGTCACATTTTTATACATGGATCACATTCATACATGAATCATGAATGGATACACCGATACAATATGTGTAACCATGTGCACACCTAATGAGTTGTCTCCCGTCAATATAAAGTTGCAACTCAACTCTATTCTCTTAATATTGCTCAACAGACACCAAATGAAGAGTTGTGCCCTAAAGATGGAAGGAAAAAGTAGTCATTTACTAAAAATATAGGGGTAAAAAAGGAAGGTAATTAAAAATTCTCTCTTTTGCCCCTTTTAATATAGTATAGATATAAATTTTTTATATCTATGATTTAGATCACACCCATACACAAAAAGATTTGTTACTTTAACTTGAATAGTTATAACGGAACAAATTATGTGGATCACACTCAAACATGAAAGAATACATCACTTCATGTGTAACTAAACTCGCCTCATAGCCCATATATATATATATATATATATCAACTAATCAAATTTATTGACATATACATTAGTTTGTTCAGTTTTATGTTTCATGTTTAACATGTAAGATAATGCTCACTTTGTGAAATTCATCATATCATTTAATCTCCATCATTTTAAAAAAATTAATAGAACACCTTTAATATTACCTTATAATTGAATTATTAATAATCCAATTTTTTGTTGTTAAGGGGCAATTTGATAAGTAATTAGTTTTTTATTTTTGAATTCTAGTTTGGGCTCTTTTCAAATATAGAAAAATGAGCCAAATTATTTACAAATATAGAAAAATTTTAAAGTCTATCACTGATAGATCGCGATAGAATTCTATCGCTTTCTATCGCTCAGGCGATAGAATTTATTTGCTTGAGCGATAGAAAGCGATAGAATTCTATCTTGGTCTATCACTGATAGACAATGAAATTTTTCTATATTTGTAAATAGTTTGATATTTTTTCTGTTTATAGTAATTTTCCTTCTAGTTTCTAGTCTTTTAAAAACGAAATATTTGGTATCCAAGTGCTTTTTTTTTTTTTTTTACAATTTTTTAAAAATGTTTTAAAGAAGGTTAAGAAATTTAAAAAAATTAAAAAAACGGCGACTTGTTTTTTTTAAAAATATGTGTGTGTATCTCTACTATATTAAAAGGAGTAATAAGGGAGAATTTTTACCTTTCTTTTTTGCCACTATTTTTTTTAATAAATGACTACTTTGCCCTTCTATATTTAGAGCACAACTCTTCATTTGGTGTCTGTTGAGCAATGTCAGGAGAATAGAGTTGCAACCTTATGTTGACGAGACACAACTCATTATTTGCACATGGTTACACATATTGAATTGGTGTATCCATTGATAATTCATGCATGAATGTGATCCGTATATAAAAATGTGACTATTCAAGTTTAGGTGTTCATTCAATCTTTGGGACACGACTCTTCGAGTTTAAGTGTCTATTGATTGTTTGTGTGTAGGTGGTTATACATCGAATGAATGTATTCATTCAGGTATGGATGCGATCTTTATAAAAAGTGAGTTATCAAGTTTAGGAGTTTGTTGAGAGGCGTTGAAGCAATAAAGGTGGTCTTTCATATTTTTACTTTACAGCATGATTTGAATTTTCAACATTCCCACTAAATTTTTAAAAAATAAAAAATAAAACAATAAACTTTTAAATTTATAAACACTTGAATCATTACTAGTTTATATAAAATGATGGTCCAAGTTATTGAAAAGCCTTTGTTGTCCAATGGTCAAGGCACTTACCTAATGTCATTAGTGTACTCGTGTTTGAATTGTCTAGAGATTCTAAGTATTTTCTATTTTATTATAATATTTCCACTTATTTGTATAAAATTAAATGGCAAGTAATGTTATGAACTAAATTTATAATTCAATCTAGTCTAAAATTATCAAATTAGCACACAGCTTAAAAAAATAATAAAAGTAAACATTTATTTGCTTTTTGGTTAGGTTATTAGCTAATAACATAAAATTAACCTAGTTACAATAATAGAAATTGACTGTAATGATTAGTAAAGTGAATTTTCCAAATTATATGAACTAAAGTGTATCATGTTTGAAAATTCAAAAATCTAGTAGCACTAAATTTAAAGGGTAAATTACAAAAACCACCCCTAAAGTACGGTGGTAGTTATGGATATTTTTACTTTCAATATTAAGTTTATGATTTAATAAGCTTATTCTAAATTTTTACAAAACAATTCAAAATATTTTCAAACATTTTTTTTGATACTAGCAATTTTTTGTTGGTTTAAGTTATTTATGTGTTTATGTTTAAAATAGATTTTTTTTAGAGCAAATAGGAAAATTTACCAAAATGCTCCTAGAAGTAGCATTGTAATGCTAGGTGGTGCTACAACTCAAAGTTTGAAGCCAGTAGGGTAGCCTCGCAACGTTACCTAGTTTCTGAAGACCAATGTTCCAACACTGATGCTCAATGCTGCGTGGCATTGAGGCTTTTTCAAGCAGCGTCACACCACTACTTTAGAGTGTCACGACGCTCTCGCAATTTTGATAAATATTTCTCTTTCATCTTAGGGTCTGATGTGGAGAGTTTTAGGAGTTTTAGGTTTCATTTTGGTTGATTTTGGCCAAAACCCATGAGATTTTCATGTTTTTGACTTGTATTTGAAGATTTTTGGCGCCGAGAGTCAAGCTTCGATAACTGACTAGGCCTGAAACATCAATTTTGAGGTTTGTTGGACACTTATTTATGGATATTGTGAGATTTTGATGGATGTTCATGTGTTTTAATTTTGATTTACACATTTTTCTTTTCCTTTCTTCAACTTCTAGAATGAGCATGTTAGTAGATTAATTTGACAACTTAATTGCACATATACTTGTATGTTTGTTCACCCACACTATGTATGTTGGGATGATTAACTGTAATTGTAATGAAGGTATGCTTAATTTGAGTAGTAAATAGATTAAATTATAGTTATGATTCAATCTATGACATTACCAAAGTTATCGTAATGAAAGATAATAAAACCAAAGGAATAGACAAGTTTTAGGTTTAACTTGACCAGTTTAATCTATCATTCTAATCAATCCAAGAACTTAATGCATTTAACTAGCTAGTAAGGAAATGCATGGTCATTAGCTATTAAGGGAGTTTAACCCACACTACCAGATCAGTCGATTAGGCTTTAAGTTTGATAATCCAATTCTAGTGATAAATCAATGAACTAATCCATAAATAATCCAACGACCGATCTCTTCACCAATGAAGGTTATCTCGTGCTTTCTCTCTCTTTCACTGTTATTTTACATTTTCATCGTTTATTTTCCACCATTTTAGTTTTGCCTGTCAATCAAATCTTCTTTCTTTACTACTTTTCTTAGGCTAATTTACTTTAGAGAAATTATATATAGGCTCCTTGTAGTTTGACCTAGTCTTACTGCTAATACTACTTAGTTTCAGTGGTCATAGAGCAATATATTATAAATATACTTGATCGACTGAAGGCCTTGACAATTATATATACTAAATATTTGGGTGTACGTATTATAAAGTACACAATTTTATTTCATTATTATAACGCTTGGGATTAGGAGGGGTACATGAATGAACTGAATGTCATATTCAAATGAGAAAGATCCTGAGGATATGAAAGTATGGTTAAGAAAAGCGTAAAAGAATTGAAAGTTATTACCTAGACCAACACAAGGTGCACCTTTTTTTCCGGTGGCTCAATCACAAGAACTCCAAAATTAACTATATTTCGCTTGAAGCAATTCTATATTAGGTGACTTCTTGAAAAAATTTCTAAAAGGCATGTGAGTGAAGATAAAACATGCTGAAAGAACCGTACGTGTTAGTTTGTGAGGATAATCTTTACTCTTAGAAGCAATTTGAAAAAACATGTGTATAGGAATTGAGTTATGGAAGGTAATAGTAGATTATAAAAAAGAGATTAAGAGCCTATTTGAATTGACTTTCTCAGTGTTTATAAATACTTTTTAACACTTAAAAAGTCAATTAAAACATGGTCTGAACAATGTTAGTAGAGACAAAGAGTGCAGGGGGATGGGATGCCACTTGAAACTATAGGAATCCATGTCTTAGAAATGTGTACAAACAGAGGTGTGCGAAGCAAAGAAAAAAGAAGTCAAGAAAACAAAGGCACGTGAAAAGGGCAATAATTGAACTGCAAAAAACAGGTTAAAGAAAGATGGGGTTTAAGACTTTTAAGTAAAGTGAGACTGAGAAAAGAGAAAAATAAAAAGAGAGATAAACAAATAAAAGGTGTGTGGCTGGGGGAGCTCCTCCCTCTGTTCTCTGCCCCCACCACCATCTCTTCTTACCAGCTTTATTAGAGAGACAATGGCAATATCTGCAGATATTTCTAACTCACTCTTTTCTATCTTTTCAATCATTCATTCATCAACTCTCTTGTCTTTTTTATTTATTTTTATTTTAATGTAACTATTGATTCTAGTCGGTAACAACTTTTTTTATAAGTTTCCACTAAGAGATTGTTTGGGAGGCTGGATAGTAATCAGAATTATTGAAAATTAGAGGAGTGTTGGAGAATGCGTGAAGTATCTAGAGAGGAACAAAAATTGAATCATGAAACGTAAAGACGATGGAAAAGAGGGTCCTTTGGTTAAAAACTGTTATAACGATATGAGTTTAATATTACAAATCAGATCTAAAACGCTTAATCTAAACATGGGTTTTGGATTATATTACAATCCAAACTCATTTCATTACGGGCCCCCAAATAGCCCCTGAGTTTTTAGGTTAAATTACAAATTTTGTCCCTCAAGTTTCAAGAAAATTAGAATTTTGTTCTTATAGTTTGATAAAATCTTCACAAATAATCCTTAAGAACTAAATTATAACTTTCTCCTAATCATAGGGACTAAATTTGCAATTTACCTAAGTTTTTATTTAAGTTACCAAAATGTTTAAAATAATGTAAAGGTGGTTAATTTACCAATTTGGTCCCTACAATTTGGAAAAAAAAATTAGAATTTTAGTTCTTATGGTTTTAGAACTTAGAACTTGGTTCTCACAATTTGTTATAATTATCTCATAAATATAATTTTTATGGTTTGATAAAATATTCATAAATAATTTCTACCATAGGGACTATTTACGACTATTTAGGAGAGGTTCATCAAATAAGTAGGGACTAAATTTTAATTGTAAACTACAGATATTAAACTTTAACTTTCTCCAAATTTGTCATATTTATTTTATTGATAGTGAGAAAATAGATATTCCTACTCAAGTTTCAAACATAAAACTTGTTTGTTACATTTAGAATCGTACCATAGGTATGAAATGGTGTGTTGTTAAAGAAATTTAACCCATTAATATGTTGGTTTAATTACTAAATAATTGAAACCTCGTGAAATTTTTCATTCTACATGTTGTTGTTATTGATTTTTATTTTTACTAGTCTATAATATGTGCCATACAAGCAAAATTTATAGTTTATTTTTAGTACATGAACAAAAAATTTTACATTATCTTTTTAGTATAATAAGAGATAGGGAGAATTGAACCACAAACATCTTAGTCGCTGAAACATACCTATGCTAATTAAGATATACTCACTTTTTTTTTTTTTTTTTTTTTTTTTTTTTTTTTTTTTTTGACTTGAATAGTTGTACTTATTTGAAGAGATAAGACAAAATAGAAATTTTAAAGGGCAAAAGACGTGTTTGCCCGTTCAAACATATCTCCACCGTCAAATAATATTGATGTTCCATGTCATATATCGATCCAAATCACACATATACATGAGATATACTACTTTGACATGAATAGTTGTAACATGGCAAATGACAGACTATTTGTTCAAACTTATCTCCAATCGTTAGATCGTGGTTTTTAATATCCTAGTCTACATCACACCTATACATAAAAAGATATACCGCTTCAACCTGAATAATCGTAACCGAGAAATGAGGTGATTGTTCCTTCGAATTTTATTGTTTCTATTGTTAGATTGTAATGTTATATATTTCTAGTCCAAATCACGCTCGTACATAAAAGAATAACACACCACTGCATGTATAACCACCTCGACCTGAATAGTTGTGATGAAGAATAAAATAGGAATTATGAAATATTGTAATCGCAAAATGAGGATGTAAAGATTGACAAACCATGAACCTAACTCAATTTTTATCACATCAAGCTTTCCATCAATTGTTGCGATGTTTTTTTTTTTTTTGTTATTTTCTATATGGGCTAAAAGTTTTTTTTTTTTATTTTATGTAGGGATTATTGGTTAAAATATTTGAGGTATTATAGCTAGAACAATCTCGGACAAATTTACACGAAAAATTCAAACGACACATGAGCACAATAGAAAGGTCGATGGTATGCCTTTCATATCAACGAAAGATAACCAATGTTATTCTTTTAAAAAAAATGATCAAACAGTAGTCTTTGCAAGAAAAAACATTTAAAATTTATTTTTTTTTAATGAAAGCATGAGTCCATTTTCATCAAACTTTAATATTCTCTTCAATGAAATTGACAAACCATCGGGATTTTTCACATCAAATAAGCTTCTGGGGGAGTAAAGGTTTTTTATTTAGAAATTATGGGTTTAAATTACATTCGAGGTTTTATATCTAGAAAAATCTTTTGACAAATTTACACAAAAATTCAAACGAGAAGCGAGCTATATAGAAATGGTCAATGGTACCTCCTTTCAAACCAATGAAAAATGTCCAATATTACTTCTTTAAAATATGGTTAAATAATGACCATAGCAAAAAAAACTTTTGAAATGTGAGATTTTTAGTGAAAGAATGGGTTCAGCTTCATCAAACTTGAATATTCTACACAGTGAAATTTACAAACCATGAACCTAACTTGATTTTTTTCGCATCAAGCTTTCAATTAACAGTTGTGGAGTTTCTTGTTTCTTTTCTGGAGGTTAAATGTTTTTTTATTTAGAGATTATCAGTTTAAATTATATTTGAAGTTTTATATCTAGAACAATTTCGGACAAATTTTCACGAAGTTTCAAACAAGAACTAAGATCTATTGAATCTGGCCTATGGTACTCCGTTCAAAACGACGAAAGATGGCTAATGTTAACCCTTTCAAAAGTGACCAAACAATGGCCATAACAAAACACTTTTTTTGAGATGTGTTTTTAATGAATACATGAGTTCATTTTCATCAAACTTCAATATCCCCTATCGTGAAACTGACAAATCATGAACCTTAATTTTTTAATATCAAACTTTCAGGTGCTTTTTGCTACATTTTTGTGGGCTAAAGGTTTTGAATATAGGAATTATGGGGTTAAATATTTGAGGTTCTATATATAGAACAATCTCTAACAAAGTTACACAAAAATTCAAACAAGTCGTCAGCTCTATGAAATGGCTAATGGTACCCCTCTCACTTTTAAAATGATCAAATAGTGGTCATAGCAAAAAACTTTTTAAATGTGGATTTTAATAAAAGCTTTCGACTAATTGTTGTGGGGGGTTTTCTAGTTTCTTTTTTTAGGATTATGAGTTTAAATTATATTTGAGATTTTATATTTACAATGATCTCTAGCCAATTTACACAAAAATTCAAACGAGAAGTGAGCTCGATGAAAATGATCAAATAGTGGCCATAGTAATTAAAAAAATTTTGAAATGTGATTTCTAATGAATGCATGAACTCATTTTCATCAAAGTTGAATGTTTCCTACAGTGGAATTGAAAATCATGAACCAAACTCAGTTTTGGGGTTTCTTGTTTCTTTTATGGGACTATAGGTTTTTTATTTAGGTTTTTTTGGGTTTGAATTGTTTTTGAGGTTTTATATCTTGAATGGTATATTTGACCAATTTACACAAAAGTTCAAACGAGAAGTGAGGTCTATAGAAATGACCAATGGTATCCCTTTCAACAAATGGCCAATATGTTACCCCTTTAAAAAATGATCAAACAGTGGCCATAACAAAAATAAAATTTGAAATGTGATTTTTAATGACAACATGAGTTCATGTTTATCAAACTTCAATATTCTCCATTCTTGATCATGCTAAATATGAATCATGTAAAGAAAATAGTCTCTAGTCTCTGGTGCAAGTGCCCACTATCAACAAGTAATAATAGGAAGTATTTTAAGTATCAAATCCACATGAACATATATATAAAAAATTCTAAGAATGAATAAGATTTTCCTCAAGAATGAAATTGTAAAGTAACAAAAAATAATGTGGAGTGATGGTTCTTTATAAAAAAAAAAAACAAATAAAGATATTGAAAATAGAGGGACTCAACTATGCACATACCCTTCAATTTTAAAGAATGCCACCTTTCATGCATTTGCAATTTTGACTCATACTTTAGCATGGTGAACCGTATTCAACACTTATTTGACCTTCTATGAAGTATCTTTAGGAGTCTAGGCCATTAAGTTTACATGTCTATGATTGATTCAAACTTAGATAAATAAGAATACAATCCAAGTTCCTAAAGGTTTTGTCCAATGTCTAGGGTAAAAAAACAAAATCTTATGTCTAAGCTCTTTTCCTAGATTGCTTTTATGAAAAGCAAATTTTATTTAATACTTTCAATATTAAACTAAACTTTTGTATACTAATCTAGATGATTAATCTAGAATAATAATGAAAATAAACTCAATAAAAGTAAACCATGTTATGAGAATGAGCAAAATTATTATTATTTTTTTTTTTGTATGAAAGACTTATTCTTCTCCTTTGGGGCATTTGCACATTTGAATCTTAAGGAAGAGTTTCGCTCATAATGAAAAAAAAAATGAACAAAGGGAAAAACATATTAAAATATCAATGAGAATCTTGTATTAACTAACGAGAATGAAAGTATAAAACTAAAAATCAAAGGAAACTTGCTACATAAAGAAGATGAAAGAAAACCTAAAAACTAATACTACAGAAGGATAGGGAGCGAAAAAGAACGAAGAAAACGAGTGGTCATTCGCCCAAAACGGCCACCAGGATTAAAAGATATGACCTAAAAATCGAAGAGTGAATTTTATATATCTACGTGATAGCACCGCGTCGTTGCACCATTTTTCAGCATTCTGTGAGAGCGTCATGTTGCAGCCTCGTAGGGCGCCGCAGTGCTCTCACCTGGGGGCAGATTTGTTATTTTCTTTGTTGTTTGAAGCCTCGGAGGCCCTTTTTGGCTCCTAATTGCTCAAAATTAGACCCAAACGACCCGTAACGCTATGAAATGCATGTATGCTCTGAAATGCATGTATTACTCGATATTCTACAAATATAAACATTTAAGCACATTAAATATCATAAAACATGCAAAATTAGAGGCACTAAGATAGCATATTTTGAGCGCTATCAGATAATTAAGTCTTAACACACTAGATCTTTCGACAAATATGGATTGAATAGAGAAGCAACAAGACTCATTAATATTACAAAATACAAAAGAACAAAATGCTGAAATTAGAAAAAGGAAAAATAGCCATGCGGTGTGCATAAAATGGTGTCGTCTTTTGAATCATTGATTTCATGCCATATTTATAACCTCCAAGCTAGAACTTTTCAAGATTTTTTGAAATCCTTCCAAAACGGTTGAAAATATGAAATTATTTCATTTTCTGAAATCTTTCAAGGATATATAATGCACTTACATGAAATCTTTCCAATTTCACAAGATCCGATTCTATCCTAACTTAAGAAAAAAATATATATCGAAGCAATTCAATAACTTAAGTTTTTAGAGATAAACACAAATTCCATAAATGAGACTTATCACCTATAAAGAAATTGACAAACAATAATCCTAACTCAATCTTTTTCATATCAAGCTTCCAATTAATCTTTGTGGTTTTTTTTTTTTTTTTTTTTTTTTTTTTCATCTAGATTTTTGAGGTCCACAAACCATGAACATAACTAAGTTTTTTAAACATCGAGCTTTTAATTAATTTCTGTTTTGTTTTTTCTTTTCTTTTCTTTTTTTGCGGCCTAACAGTTTTTATTTCAGGATTATGGGCTTAAAATTTTGAGGGTTTATATCTAAAATAATATCTAAGTAATTTATACACGAATTCAAATGAGGCACGAGCTCTCTTGAAATGGCTAATAGTAGCCTTTTCAAATCCATGAAGAATTGTCAATGTTATCGCTTTAAAAAGGATAAAAAAGTGGGCATAGATTTAAAAAGTGATTTTTAATGAAAGCATAGATTCATTTTTATCAAACTTCAATATTCACCACGGTTAAATTGACAAACTGCTAACCTAACTTAGTTTTTTTTCGCATCAAACTTTTGACAACAATTGTGGGGTTCCTTGTTTCTTTTTAGGAGGATCAAAAGTTTCTCTATTTAGGGATTATGAGTTTAAATATTAAGGGTTTTCTATCTTGAATGATCACTAAATTCAAACGTGAAGCAAGCTTTAAAGAATTGGGCCAATGGTACCCCTTTCAACTTGATGAAAATGACTATTATTACCATTTTAAAAAATGATCAAACAATGGCCATAACCAAAACCTTTTGAAATGTGATTTTAATACAAGCAAGAGTTCATTTTCGTCGAGCACTAAATTTCCCCACAGTTAAATGGATAAAACATGAACCTAATTCAATCTTTTTTCACATCACGCTTTCCATAAAACTTTGTGGAGTTTCTTGTTTCTTTTTTTTTTCTTTTTTTTTTTTCTTTTTGTTAACTAGAGGTTTTTTTTATTGAGGGATTGTGGATTTAAATAATTGAGGTTTTATATATAGAACAATATCTGACCAATTTATATGAAAATTCAAATGAAGCTCTTTCAAATGACTAATGATACTTATTTCAAATTGACGAAAAATTGTCAATGTTATCACTTTAAAAAGTGATTTTTAATGAAAGCATGGGTTCATTTTCATCATAACTTCAATTGTTCGCTCCATGCCCATGATTCAAATCAAGATTCACAACTAATGACAACACAGATCCTTTCAGCATGTTTTGTCTTCACTCACATGTTTCCTAGAAAAATTCTCAAGAGGTCAATCAACATAGGATTGCTCCAAGTTAAGCAGGCTTAACTTTAGAGTTTCTATGATTAAGTCATCGAAAAAGATGTACCTTTTTAGTATATGTTGTAACTTTCAATTCTTTTAAGCATTTCTTAACCATACTTTTATATCCTCAGAATTCCTCTCATTTGGATGTCATCTCGATTCATTCATATCCCCTCCTAAACTCAGGGCGTTACATCAATATTTCTCACTCTGAACTTGGCAAACCATGAAAACCTAACTAGTATTTTACCCATCAAGCTTTTGATCAACAGTTTTGGTATTTCTTGTTTCTTTCTTGAGGACTAAAAGTTTTTTATTTAGAGATTATGGGTATAAATATTATATTTGAACGTTTTATATCTAAAATAATTTTTAAGCAATTTACAAAAAAAAAAAAAAAATCAAACGAGAGGCGAGCTCTATGGAAATTACATATAATACCCCATTCCAAACAAAGAAAAATGGCGAATGTTAACCCATTTAAAAAAAAAAATTGAAATGTTTTTTTAATGAATACAATTTTTATAAAACTTATAATGTGCCCCTATGTGAAATCCACACACCATCACCCAACTTAGGTTTTTTTTTTGGAAAATTTACACCAATAGAAAAAATATTAAACTATTTACAGAAAATAGCAAAAACAAAATACTAATAGATATTGATAGACTTCTATCAACATCTATCACCGATAGAATTCTATCATTTTTACTACTGATAGATCCTGATAGACTTCTATTAGCGTCTATCACAATCATCTGAAAATTTTGCTATTTTGTGTAAATAGTTTTTCTTATTTTTCTAACTTTAAACATTTTTTTTTTTTTTTTTTTTTAGCTTTTTGCAGGCTAAAGGTATTTTTTATTTAGGGATTAGGGGCTTCAATTTTTTTTTATATATATTTTTTTATTTATAGATCAACAAATTACATGAAGATTCAAACCATCGCAAGCCGTGAACTCTGTGGAAATGGCTAATAGTACTCCTTTCAGACATAAAAAATTGACAATATTACCCTTTTAAAAATGATAAAAAAAAAATGGGCATAACAAACAATGTTTTAAAATATGATTTTTTATTGAAAACATGAGTTCATTTTCTTGAAACTTTATATCCACCTCGTAAAATTGGCAAACTATGAACCTAACTTGGTTTTTTTTCACATCAAGCTTTCAATTAACTATTTTGGGGCTTCTCTTTTTTGGGGGACTAAAGGTTTTTTTTTATTTAGGGATTATGGATTTGAATTACATTTGAAGTTTTATCTTTAACCAATTTACACACAAAAAAAAAAAAAAAGAAATTCAAACGAGGAGCGAGCTCTAAGAAAATGACATATTATATTTTTTAAGTATATTTGTAAACACACACAAAAAAAAAAATAACCATGATATATGTAATGTATATTTACATGATTTTCCAGTATATTACCAGTATATTGATATATACTTGAGATGTCAATAGAGAAAGTGATCGATTTTCAGTTAGAAATATGGAAGAACATAAACGAAATCTCCTAAAATGAACAAAACATTAATTTGAAATATCCTGCATTAAACGACGTTAATAAGAAAAGAATAAAATAATTCAATAATTTATTGATGAGAGATAATGTAACTAATAATATTTTCTAAAAAATCCTTATATAATTAATACTAAATTCAGAAATGATATTTTTTTTTATTTAAAAATATTACCAAATTAAAAAATGAGAGAGAATCTATCAAAAGTCTAAAAATGTCTCAAAATAGTGTTGCAATCTAATTATGAAATATTACTCAATTTTAAAACATTTGTTAAATATTATTTATGTAGCAGACTAATTCCATAAATCTTTTTTTTTTATTTATTATTATTATTATTATTTATCTTTGGTTAAAAAATAGGCTTTCCTTTTTTTATTTTTTATCTTAGTTTAAAATATAAATTATTTGGGCTTTAAATTTGGGTCCAAAATAAAAGGTTTGGACCATTTTCTCTTAAAAGAATATCTCAGCCAGTCTTGGAAGTGTAAATGTGTTTGAAATTAAAAATTAATAAATAGCAATAGGACAAGTCAGGAGCATGTCTGAATGTGTTCGTGTCGGACATGGACACTTCCCTAAAATGAAGTGTTCGTGCTTCATAGGCTGTACTTAGTGAGAAGTTTGGAGTCTTATCTGATGCTCAAGCTTTGGTTAAATCAATTCATTCACACAGTTTTGATTTTTCTCATTGGGGAGTGGTTTTGGGTGACATTTATGAGTGGATGCTGCACAATAGAATTTTGGGCTTTAGCTATACTCATAGGGCCCATAATTTTGCTACTCATACTACCTCTTTTTTAGAGACTTGTATGAGGACTGATAATATTCTTATTTTGGTTGTCACAATTTTCACTTTTTGAGTCTGTGGATTTAATAATATTCTGTTTATTTAAAAAAAAAAAACAATATATATGAATAAAGAAATGAGATCTTAGATGTAAAGACCCGAGTTTAGGAGTGAGACATAAATGAACAGAAATCACATTTGAATAAGAGGAATTCTGAAGATATGAAAGTATGGTTAAAAAAGGCTTAAAAAGAATTGAAAGTTACTACTTATACCAACAAGGTGTACCTTCCTTTTTGGTAGTTCAATTATAAGAACTCTACATTAGGGACATTATCTGACTCAAAAGCCAACGGTCACAATTGTATAAAAACCAACTAATGATCAACATGGTTAAAAAAAAAAAAAAAAAAAAAAAAAAAAAAAAAAAAAAAGAATCAACATGGGCGAAAATTACGTTTTTTTTTTAGAAGATACCTCATCATAAAAAGATGCAAATCCTAAAAATATAACGAAGAGTTATAAATAGAAGACTGCTTGAGAAAGTAGAAGAAATTTGGATCGTCTTCAAAATATCTCTCAATGCTAGACCGACAATCTTATAAAAGAAACTGTTGTGTGGTGTGGTGATGATCGTTAGAGGAGTAATCTTTGCCAACCTGAGTGTTTTGCACAGGCAGATCATATTGTCCAACAAGTTTTTTTGATTCAACGTTTAGTTTTTTTCCCCCTTTTGTTAATATCTAACAACAAAATAGTTCTTTTTCCTTTATTGACATTTTTTTCTTTTGCCAACAAATTCAGATGATTAAATGAATCATTTCTAAAATTGGTCATGGATGAAAATAATTGAGAAATTGGATAGAATAGCAGATTTTATGGGTTGATTTTGAAAAATAGCAAAAACAAAAAATCTTTAGAATTATGGCAAACCACTCCTACTTCACGTGCAAGCTATCAAGGGTATTCCGAAAATGCCCTACAAACAAGATCATTTTTAACTCTCCGAATACATTGCGACCAAATCTTCCTTTTTCCAATTTTAAAAATTTAAATCTCTATTATCCAATTATTTTAAAATTTCATAACTCTCTTTTTATGGATTATTTACTTCCATCACTTGCTATAGATTTGAGAGACAATCCACCCCTCTTACAAAATACTTAAAGTTTTTTCCTAAATATTTTGATATACAATTTTATGAACTTTTTTCATAAGTCTTTGCAAGTTTCTCCCATATCTGTTTGTTCATGTCAATTTCACGAAAAATGTAGGGTTATTTGAGAGGATAGAATGTAATCAGAATTATTGGAAATTAGAGGAGTGTTGGAATGCGTGAGGTATCGAGGACAGAACAAAAATGAAATTGTGAAATGAGAAAACGGTGAAAAAGAAGATTTGATTAAAAGTTGTCAAAATAGAATGAGTTTAATATTACAAATCGGGCCCAAAACGCTCAATCTAAACATAGATTTTGGATTACATTATAATTCAAACTCATTCTATTATAGACTCCCAAACAGTCCCTAAGTGTTTATCTGATCGTATACATTAATTACATCAAGATGAACTAGTGTTGAATAATTTAATTTAGGGGCTTATTGTTTCTTTTTTTTATATCTATTTATTACTTTATTAAAGTTAGGGATACATGCTTATTTGGTTTATTTAATTAATTTATTATTTTCTAAAATTTTTATTAACTAATTTAATTTACTTGATTTTTTTTTTTTAATTTTGCATCAACATGGAAAAGCATAGCAGAAGGCCAAGTATGTATATTTTCTCTTTCAATAATTTTATAGATTAATTTAGGTATGAATAACATATTTTATTCTAATTAGATTTTATGTTTTAATTAGATATTATGGAGGAGAAGGTTATTTTGAGTTGAGGAAGATGGAACAACTAGAATCTCTTTTTAATTCAATTATTATATTAATTTTCTTTTATTATGATAAGTATTTTTATATTGTTTTTAATTAACACCGACAATTTACATCTTGTACTAAAGTTTCATTAAGTTAATGAAGTAAGATGACATTTTATTTTTCTAAAAAAAAGAAAGTTAGATTATATTTTAATTATATTCATTTTTAGGTGTTATGTTATTCTCTTAAAAAAATGTTTTGATACTTGAGATTTAAGATGACATTTTATTTTTCTTAAAAGAAGAAGTTAGATTATAATTTAATTATATTCGTTTTTAGGTGTTACGTTACTCTCTTCAAAAAATGTTTTGTTATTTGAGATTTAAGACATATTAAAAATAATAATTATAACTTTTTTCTAAATCAAATACAACGAAAAAGAATTTTGAGAGAGATTTTTAATGAAATATTTTAAATAATGACATAAATGTTAAAATTATAATAATGAGATTTGTGAAGAAAAAATTTGTTTGATGTTGTACTTTTAAAAATTTTAAATGAAGTATATGTTTTACATTTTAAATATAACACAATATAATATCAAAATTGTTGGTAAAATTATCTTTAATCACAAGATTTCGCCTCATTTTAAAAAAAAAAACATTTTTTTTAAAGAATTTATGTGTAGATAATAAACTCGATCTACTGAAAATTTGTCGGAGAAAAAAAATATATAATGATCTTAGAAGTTTGTAGAGGTTAGTTAACATAATTAGAGCAACCCAAAAAGCCTAGAGCACTGCATCACTAATTTTCATGCGTCCCTCTTAATTACATAGTAAGAAAAAGTTTAAAAATATTCTTTTAAAAAAAAACAAAAATTTGTCGAGTGACAAATATTGATTGAGATAATTAGCTAGACGAACGGCACAAAGATACATTCAAATATTTTTCTTTTATATATGCATATATTTAAAGTTATTAAGTGGAAAGAAAAATCTATAAAGAAATACGACCTTAGTAAAATTTAGCAGCTACTCTCTTTAAAGAAAAATTGATCTACGAGTAAGTTTCTTTTACTTTATAACATTATATATTCAAGGTTGTTGGATCTTAATCAAATCTTTGTCATATACCTTTAAAATATATTAAGGAAAAGAAATCCCTATTGACATAAAATGATATTGAAATATTCCAATGATTCTTTTTCTCATTAGGATGAACTAAAAAGAGGTGATGTTCTAAAATCAATTCAATGTTACATGAATGACACTGGAGTTTCAGAGAGTGATGCTCGTAAATACATAAGACAGTCGATCTACAAAACAGGGAAGAAGTTAATTAAATAAAACAAATGTTGAAAGTATTGCCTTGTCTCAAGTTTTCATACAAATTTCTAAAAATCTTGCTCGAACGACTCAATGCATGTACTAATATGGAGATGGGCGTAGTATAGAACATCAAGAAACAAAAGATCTTGTATTGTCTTTACTCATTCATTCTATTCCAATTGACTAGTGGAGTAATCAATGCTTAAGGTCCCTTAAAAGATTGTTATATATTCGAAGTAGAGTGAAAATAACTCAGTGCAGTGCACACATCTTTTCTTTGGACAACGCTCATTAGCCTGCTCAATCCATAAATTTACTATAGAATGTTCTAATATATTTTTTTTCTTTTGTTTAATTGCTCATATCTTATTATAGCAAGTCTATCTTATCTAGTTGGGCTTATGCTCGCCTACTAATGTGTGATCAACAATAGGTTCAAGACTTACCTAACACCTAAGGCTAGGGCCTACACTTCTTGGTACGAACTGTTCAGACATCAAATTATTGATTATACTTTTTTTATTTTTCAATTTTATCGTTTCTAAAACATATTAAATAAGGATATTTTTGTCATTTTACTGAGGTTTATGAGGTAGCACACATTAGGGTTTTGGGAGGTAATATAAAATCTGGCCATTAGGTTGTACAAAAAAAAATTTGGATTTTGAATTTTGGTAATGATATTTTTCCTCTATGTTGATGACAGAGATTTATCACCATCCTCTTTGCAATTCTTGATCTAGGGTTGCATGCTTGAGCATTCAGGTAGGATTGATCAACTTGCTTGCGGAGTGTTTAAATATTGAGTAAGGAAGTAGTTCTAGTCCTTACCTCATAGTCTTCGATCACAAGATAATCTTCTTTGACTCTTCTTGGAACAGTGGTGTTCAATTAATTTTTGAAGGTTTTAGAATTTCTTATCAGGAAAGTTACACATAAATAATATTTGGAATGAAAAAAGTCCTTCTCATAATAACAAAAGTGTGATTTGAGAGGGGAAAAGGTGGATAGTTAAGAGATTATTTTCAGGCTAGTATTTCAACAGCACTCAGTAGTTCATTGTTTATGTGGTTGATAGAGAAACAAATCTTATTCATTTTGATAAAGGAAACAGAAGCCAAGGGTGCCCATCAATGTCTCATTGAAAAATTAGAGGTCATATCGTCTTTTGTCACAATCACAATATTGAGGACAATGATCTATCTTTTTTTCTTATTTTTTTACAAATCTTATTCTTTTTGATAAAGAAAACAGAAGCCAAGTAGATTCATCAATGTCTCATCGAAGAATTAGAGTTGATCATTTAGTCTTCTGTGATCACAAGAATCTATCTGTTTTTTTTTTTTTTTTTTTTTTTTTTTTTTTATAAAAGTAAGAAAATACAAAAGAGATAAGAGGACACAATGTTTTAACTTGTTGTATTATGCCCAAATTTGGTAGAATAGAAAACCAATCTATTCGTTCATCCAATGATTAATGAATGTGGTTTAATTTTGATAGGAAGAAAGAGAAAAGAAGGTCAAATAGATCAATCAATGCCCATATTGAAAGATTAGTGGTCATGTCGTGTTTTTTGCCACAATCAAAATAATGAGAACAACGATCAATTATTTTTTTAATTTTATATTAATGTCTTATAAAGGTAGAGGAATACGAAAGACGTAAAAAACACAATGTTTTAACTAATTGTATTACACTCAAGTTTGGTAAAATAAAAACTAATATATTTATTCATCTAATGATTAATGAATGTGGTTTAATTTTAATAGAGAGGGAGAAGAAGCCAAAGGAGTCAATTAATGTGCTATGGAAGGATTAGGGGTCATGTCGTCTTTTACTACAATCACAATAATGATATATATATATATATATATATATTTTATATTAATGTCTTATAAATGCAGAGGAATACAAAAGAGTAAGAGGACATAATGTCTTAACTAGTTGAATTATGATGTGTTTGGTAGAATAGAAAACTATTTATTTATTTATCTAATCATTAATGAATATACTTTATTATTTATAGAAAAAAAGAGAAGAAGCCAAAGGGATCAATCAATGCCCATTGAACGATTAAAGGTCACATTGTCTTTTGTCACAATCACACTAATGAGAACAACAATCTATCTGTTTTTTTTTTCTTCTGTAACTACAACCCTATCTTACAAAAGAAGAATTAAGGACTAGTGATGACACTTAAAAAATGTAATTTTAGGGTTTCAACTTAGGCTAGTTTACACTTTAATTGTTTGCTTTGATGTCGTTTGTTAGTGTTTTCTCAGGAACCAAGCTTTGGGGATAAGAATTGAGAGTATTAAAGTAGAACAAATGAAAATGAGGGCAAAAGAGTGATTTTTGGGAGCTCGAGATGTGAAGAGAAATGAGAGGAAAGGCCAAACAAAAATGAATCGAGGAGCATTTCAATGCTCTAGAACGAAATGTGAGCGCCTTAACACTCCCACAATACTACAGAATGCTGCAAACCCTAGAGCAAGCATCACAATACTAATGAAGAGCATCGTCTTGACGCTACAAAAACATATGTATACTTTAATGCAAGCCAACATCAAGATGCTATCAAGAAAAATCTCTATTTAATTGGTGTTCATCTAAGGGAAAAAAAAAACATTGAGTTTCAGTGGAAAATAGAGCTTAGGGCAGGAGAAAAGTAATATCAGAATGTGGAAGAGTTCAAGGAACTACTGGACGGCCACATTAGTGTGCAAACTTTTTTTGTTTTGCATATCACGTACTTCTCCCTCAAATAAATTTTTAATTTATTTCATATGAAGGTTAGTTGTGTTATTTTTTATTTGAATTTTGACAGTAACAATTTATGGATTTTTTTTTTTTTTTTTTTTTGTCTCTCTCTTGCTATATAATTATAATTTGATTTCTTGGGAAGGATAATTATAATTTAATTAAATGAATAGAATAGCAAAAATATATAGAGTTTAAATGATGTCTTAGATGATTATTTCACATTTAGTCTATTATTGATGAATTTTAGGCTAAATTACCACAAAAAAAAAAAAAAAAAAAACTTTGAACATTGTCCTTTAAATAAAAAGTACATGCGATGAATGCGATGAATATGAAGATTGAGACCCCATATTTAAAAATAATAGAAATGGGTTTGAAGATTACAAATCAGGAAAATGAAGAAAAAAAACTAGTTGTACGTATCTTTTGTGCGGCTCAAGCTGCACCAAATAAAAATGTTTGATGTGACCATTTTTTTTAAATTATTTTTTTTATTAACTTAAAAAAGAGCAAGGTTTAATATTGATGTTGATGAAAATATCGAATTTTTAATGTTACGAAAATTTCGATGAAAATATCGATAAAATATCGATTTCGATAGATATTTTTGAAAAAAATTATAAAAACAAAAAAAATTAAATTAGTAAATAAACATTTTATAATTTTCAAATAAATAAATATGTCTATTATTTATATTATGTTTCTATTAGTGACATTTCAATGCTTATTTTTGTGTGTTTTGTAGATTTTTTTTCGATATAATGGAAATATCGATTTGCCCCTCATATCGATATCGAATCCACGGAAACGTTGAAATATCGATAGAAATTTAATACGATGATGTAAACAAGAATTTTATATAGATAAATTCACTTCAAATTACACAAAAATTAAAAGTACAACTTTTTAAGATTTTTTAAGCAGCCTATTTGATTCTAATAATAAGATTGGTAATGGATATATAGATTTAAGAACTACCAATCAAAATACATATATGTGAAAATAATATTTAAGAAAAAATTATAGCAATTAAGTTCATGGAATAAAATATAATAACGACTTAATTGCAAAATTAAAGCAGGAGAAGAATAGAGAAATTGATGTTGGATATTTATAGTGAAAGAAAGTGAAATATTTGAATATTGAAACATAAAAAAATGAATTTAATTATGTAGATTAAATTCATGGTTAGAAACCTTCAAATTGGATTGAAACTTCAAATTAAATGATGTTTCATGTACAAATTTAACATATATGAAAGTTAAATTTGTAGTTTCTTTAATTTGAATGAGTTATGTTTGATTTTTAGTAAAGTAACAACTCAATTGAGTTAAATTTGACAAATGTTTTAATTTTTGTATTTATTTGATTTTATTTTATGTTTTGGAGAATTACTAAGTTGCTAGCCTATAATTAGCAACTTGTTACTTAATTTGTAGCATCCCACTTCAAATTGAAGAGTTCTATTGGAGTTAGTCGTTGTGACAATCGTTGTAATCTACTTGTACCACATGCTGAATGAATAATTATCTTTAGGACAACACTTATCAGAAATGTGTCTCGACTCTCTATCAACGTCTCTAACATATCTTGAGATCTTAGTTATTTCTATTCATATGCCTTGTTATACTATTTGGCTTAATTTTGAGTTTGGACATTATTATTATACATTGTGTGTATTGTATCTAGTTGAGGTGTGATTCAGTTACTAGTCTATTCAGTTCTTATATATTATTTTCTCCCAAATAATTGACATTGTGATTTTATAGTGGTTCGGTACAACTGACCTACTTCACTATGCAAACTCCTCTTGGGTATTCAGTAGAAACGACTTTGGTGACTTGTTCAGCGAATTGGAGCCCAATTGATACACGACTCTTTTTGTGAGTTTAAGAGCAAACTCAATCACTTTCACATATTAGGATAAAATCATTACAACTGCTCTTTTTCGAGATCAAGAGCAATTGTTATAATAATTTGGAGATGAAGAACCAGGTAGAAAAACCCTCTCAAGTGATAGATACACAAATCTAAGCTTACAAACTCTATAACAACAATTCTTACCAATAAAAGTCCTATTGACTATTAAAAAATATAAAAACTTGAAGCTAAAAAAATGCTAAAAAAATTTGAAATAAGCTTTCAAGAGGTTAGAGAATTTTTCTAGATGCTTTAAGCATTTTTTAAATTTTTTTCGAGCATCAAATAGGGGAAATGTCTAAACTAGTGTTGACTGCCACGTGTCAACACCTGATTGGCTCCATAAAAAATAAAAAAATTAACATAATATGATTGTTTGACTCATAAATACATTATTTTTCCTTTGTGCCATGTGTCAACATTTCATTGGTCCAAATAAAATAATAATGGCCTTTTCATGTCATCTCTAAATTAGACAATTAAAAAACCATGATGTTGATAAACTAATATTGCTCTAAATTAAGAGTACCAACACACCAAAAACATTAATTACTAGTGTTTGTTACATCAAAATATTATATAAAACTAAATTAATTAATCTAGATTAAGTTCTAAAAAACTAGCAATAAAATATTCTATTCATCAAATATTGTTCATGTGATCTGCAATAATGTCATGACTCAACCTAGCCGATTCAAATTAAATGATTATGTGTCCATTTGTATGAATTAATTTAATTATTAGATTAATTTGTGAAAATTTCAACAAAGTTTGAAAATTTTAGTTTGCACAACATGTATATGTATTTTTTTTTGTTTGTTGACTTGTAATGAGACATTTAAAAATAGACAACCGACCGTACATCCACATTTCTTTAATTATATTCAATAATAAAGTTTATCATTTTTTCTTTAAGAATGCATGTTTTTCCATTAGCAAATCATACACGAATTTAGAGAAAAATGAGAAATAATAATTCTTTAAAAAACTAATAGTAAACATGAAATATTTTATTATTTTGTTTTTCTTAATAAAAAATTTAGAACCCAACAAAAATTGAGGTAAAGTGATAGAGATTTACATATAAAATAATGATTAAAGGCTCGTTAATGAAAAAAGGATAAAGAAACAGAAAGGAAAAGGAAAGGAGAGAAAGAAAGGGCAGAGAATCAAAGAAAAATACGTTAAATTTATTTTAAAGTCATGTTTGAGAGTGATTTTAAAATCGCCAAAATTACTTTTATCATTTTTAAAATCACTCAAAAACATACTTTTAGTCACTCAAAATTAATTTAGCTTTCAATTTTACACTTTTAAATGCAATTTTCAATCATCAAAATTAGTTTTGAAGGATTAAAAATATGTTTAACGGTAATTTTGAAAATGACAAAATTTTTTATAACAATTATTCTTCTTAAATTTTTATGAAATAATTTAGATTAAACAACATTGTTGCATTTTATATCATATAAAACTTTCAATCATATTATAATAAATTATAAATTAAATATCAGTATGAAAATAATTGATATAATAAGTCTACTTTCGTCCATATATCTAAATCACGCCAATTTAGTATAAATTTACCAAATATAGATTTTTTTAATTTAAAATTGAAATTTTACCAAACACTGTTTTACATTATTTTACAATTGATTTTTTTTAAAAGTACAAATATCATCAATTATTTAACCTTTTAGTCTTGGAGTTTTAAAGAATGGGTGCAATTGGTCCATAAGATTTAAATTAGTCATTTTAGTCTCCAAGTTTTGAAAAATAGATTTAAGTAGTGTCTAACCTCATATTTCTCATTTACTTCTATGTTCTTTTTATTACTTTAATTATGAATTGAAATATCTAAAATAAAAAGAAAAAATTGCCTTTTTGGTCCCTAGATTTTCACCTATAAGTTCATTTAGTCCATGAGTTACATCCAAAAAGAGCCAAAGGGTTAAGGGGTTGTGGGTTCAATCCATGGTGGCCACCTATCTAGAATTTAATAATCTACGGGTAAGTTGGCAGTCCGCTTGTTGAAGGGTCGGGTGGGTTGTCCGTGAGATTAGTCGAGGTGCGCGTAAGCTGGCCCGGACACTCACAGATATCAAAAAAAAAAAAAAAAAAATTAGTCCATGAGTTTTTTAAATGTACTCTTTTGGTCCCTCAATTTTAATAATAATATTAAAAGGTCTTCAGTGTTACGTTTGTTGGATATTTATAGTGAAAGAAAAAGTGAGATGTTGATGAATATTTGAAATATAAAAAATTGAATTTAATTGTATAAATTAAATTAATTGTTGGAAACTTCAAATTAGATTGAAACCATCAAACTAAGATGAAGTTTCATATACAAATTTAACATGTATGAAAGTTAAACTTGTAGTTTCTTCAATTTCAATGAGTTATATGTGATTTTTGTCAAGTAACAACTAAAATGAGTTAAATTTGACAAATATTTCAATTTTTGTATTTATTTGATTTTATTTTGCATTTTGGAAAGTTCTAAGTTGCTAGCCTATAAATAGCAACTTGTTTCTTTATTTGGAGCATCCCACTTCAAATTGAAGAATTCTCTCCTTTCTTTCTTTCTTTCTTTTCATCTTGTGTTAAGTTGAGAGCAAGTATCCAAGAGTTCTGCCAGATCCGAGTAGTTCGAGGTTGCAGTTGTACCGGAGTGAGTCGTTGTATCCTGCTGAGACGATCGCTATAGTCTGCTTGCATCCGGTGCAGAGCGAATAATTGTCTTCAAGACAACGCTTATCAGAAGCGTGCTTCGACTACATTTTGAGTCTATAAAGGTTTTGTGGTTCTTTCAAGTCTTTAGTTATTATCATATCTAAGCCTTATTACACCATCTTGTTAAATGTATTGTTTCTAGTTGAGTTGTAATAAGTTTGCTAGTGTATTCAGCTCATATATATCATTATTCCCCAAGAACCTTTTCATCTACAAGTGTTAGAAAGTAAATTATTATTATTGTTATTTTAATATTAATGTGATATATAAACTTGAAAAATTAATATAAAACAACTTTACTCTTCCAATTCTCTCTCTCCTCTCTCCTTTTCACTCCATCTCTCTTTCTCCTTCAATTTCTCCCTCTCCTTCGTGGCCCATCCGATACTTCTCCACTCTCTAGTTTCTGTTCTTAATTCTCTTTCAATCTCCACATGTCTCTCTTTGATAGACGTCAAAAAGTGCATGTTTTAATCATCTATTTTATTACATTTTTTTTAGTAAAAAGACACATTATGTGATATTTTGACCCTCAAAATAACCTAAATTGGGTAAAATAAGCGAACACGAATCCTTAAACTGTCTAATGTGTGTTTTTACTATTTTGGATTGATTTTATGAGATTTCACAGTAAATTTTGACTATTTTGTAAATTTTGACCATGATGCGCTCGCATCGCTCAGAATGATGCATCTGCATCAAAAGCCCTAATTTTTCAGATAATCCCTAGTCGTTTAGGGATGCTTTCTTTTTTATCCAAAGTTGTTATTCAACGCCGAAAATGCCTGGTAAACACTCATAACACCATTTTTCAGTCATCCATCAACCACGTTGGCCTATATAAAAAGATGAAGACTCTTTGATCATTATAAGAACCACTCATTTGAAGAAAACTCACTAAATTATTCTTAAATATCTTCAAGAATGAAAGTTCCTTTGAAGATATGGCTTCTTTAAGTCAACTCTACCCGTAAGAACGAGTTGTAAAGTAGGATTCACCTTGAGAAAGGATCGAATCCATCCTAAAGAGCACCTTAGTTCATCGGCTTCATTCAAAGCCCTTGTTTACTATTTTCCAAATTTTATTATTTAGTTCTTTGCTGTTTTTATTTTCATTTTTATTCTATTCCATCATTTTCTTACATTGTAACCCTTGGCATTAAAGTTAATGAAGTCTATTCATTCTTATCTATTCATGAGCTAAATTTCTAAGGGATTCAATCTTGTGGATACTTTTAGGCAATATGACTTGAGTTTTTGTTAATTCATCATGTTGCTTTGACCTTTGTATTTTCTTTGTTGAGTTTATTAGTTATCTTGTTAAGTTAAACTAATCAATTAATTTAACATGTTAGTGAAGTCTTAACGCTGAGAAAGTTAAGATGTAAACTAATGTCACAAAGGAATTTGAGACTAAAAGATTAGAAATAGGATTATCACATAACCTTAGAAATAATGTACACCATAAGATAAAGAGATTGCATGAGATTAATCTAAGATCTAACTAACCATAAAAATATAGGCATCAACTACTTAGAGCTCCTAAAGGAACTTGATACAAGACCTAATAGGAGGAGTTTTTTTGTCCATGACTAAGTCATTGTCCAGGTACGATACGGCTGCATATCTCAAAGCATAAAGCCTATTGGTTGAAACTTAACTGTACATCCCTATTTCTATTTTCTGTTTATTTTAGTTTTCTACATGTTTGAATTGTGTTTATTGGCTAAATATATTTGTTTAAGTTGTCTGGCATGATTCTCTTGGGTTGTTAAGAAGTGTCTCAGATTATGTCTTTGGGGGTTCTTGTCTCGGAAGTTGTTCCTCAAGATGCCAACTCTGCAGAATAATTCTTTCCTTATTTAAATTATTGTGCATATTATTTCTTCTGAGATATTTGTTTTTTTCGGTGAATACTGATATTATGTGTTGGTTCTTTCCATCTTTCCATTGTGACTTTTAAGCCCAAGAGATCTTCGAGCTAGGGTTGCCACTTTTATTTAGATTGATATTTTTGAATCAGAGTTTATATTTACAGTGACCGTCGAAGAAGAGCATTTGAGTTCCTATTGTAGTGGTATGTTCTTCATGGTATTCTTGTGAGAACATATCAACATTGTAAAGTTATTCTGTCTTAGGGGGAGCCTAAGACAATTCCATTTGAGAAGGAGTTCTCAAGACTTAGGAGGAGCCTAAGTTCTCAAGTGAAGGGAGTTCACTAGAAGGAAAGATATCATCAGATGAGAGGGAGTGTCACACAATTAGGTGGAGCCTAAGTGTTGCACCGCTAATATTCACATACTTAGAGGAGCCTAAGTTTGAGAGAGTGGGAGTCTCACATAGGGGAGCTTAGGTGATTAGCTAAGTTGGGCTCTATGAGTGTTACTGTAATCTTCGCTATTTACATATAAGTACAACATTGTAATCGCTCAGCTTTTACATATTAGTGGATTATTTTTCTCGGACACATTGCCCTCTCCCAGACGTGGGTGGAATTCACCGAACTGGGTTACCAATTCTCGTGTGTTTATCCTTACTTTATTGTTTGTTGTTTTTGCCTTTAATTTGTCTCTGATTGTGTCAGGATGTGTTGTGTGACATCTAAATTTAGTTCATTGAATCAGTTCCAAATTTACACCAGACATTACCTATAATCACTCACTATCAAAAGTTTTTTTTTAGAAAAATTGAATTACATAAATAGTCTATTGGGATACAATAATTGAAATACTCTCAAGTAATTTATTACTTATTAATAATGTATGTTTGTGTTAGACTATTCCTATTTATATTTTCATCACTCATATACATTTGGTCGATCACTATTACAATCCCATCGCCAATGGAAAAGGATGAGATGAAACACCGAGTCTTAATCTAATAATAATAAAGGAATGAAGAGTAATTATATCAAAGGGAGGATGTGAGGCGAAAAAGCTCCTTTGTGAAAAACAATTAGAGGGGGATTGGAAAGGATAAAATAAAAAAATAAAATAAAAAATAAGCTCGTTTGTGAAATTTTGATGGGCTGTGAGATTAAATTAGCACCTTTTGAAACGCAGTACGGAGATATGATTTCTTTTCCTTTTTGAAATTTTTCGGTTTCTAAATTTGTATTTAATAAGTCTCTTACGTATTTAAAATTATAAACAATTAATTGATCTATTTATATAAATTTAAATTTTATGTCTAATTTCACTTCCAACTTTCAAATTTTGTGTTGAATAATAGATTCATAAATTTTAAAAATATTTAACAGGTTGTGGACTTGTTAAACACAAAATTAAAATTTAAAAAATCTATAAAATTGAAAACTTATAAACCATTAACCTAAATAAACACAAACTTCAAAGTTTATGTATTAATTTTGTAATTTAACCTAATAATAAACATTGACTTTGACAGGTTACTAATCAATAATTTTGTTAGGCAGTGGGTTTATGAATTAGTGATGATAGTTATGACGAGGCATACCAATATACAAACTTTATTAATTGATAGAGATTAGGAAGGGAAGGACCATAAATTTATTAAGGTTTCAATTGATAGAGATTAAGACCTAAACTTCATTAATTAATAGAGATTAGAAAGGGATAGGACCATCAATTTAATAACGTTTTAATTGATAGTGATTAGGTTTTAGTTGATAGAGATTAAAACTTAAGCTTCATTAGTTAATAGAGACTAGGAAGGAAAGGACCTTAAATTTATTAAGGTTTTAATTGGGTTAATTAATTAAAGAACGAATGTGAACTAATCTATACATATTAGTTTATTGATCATAAATTTATTAAGGAATTAAAGAACAAATGTGAACTAATCTATATATCTATTAGTTTATTTGTGATAAAGGTGGCGAAAATTGACCATTGACTCAAAATATATACATAAATAAATTAAATCTAAAAATGTTGAGAGATAATGCTAATACTAATTGATTCCTACCAAAAAAGTGATAGCGAAGCATGAGAAACACGATAAGAGGCCGGCCCTCCTTGAACTGACGTTTGCAGATTATGACCAAAAAAAAAATTAAAAATTTAAGAAAATTAATTTAATTTAATAAAAGAAATTAAATTCACGTGCCAAATTTTTTTTCCAAACTCATTCATATAAATGCTACCCTATTGCTTCACAAGATTAGGCATTAAGAACCTTACAAAAAAGAAAAAAAGAAAAAAAAGAAAGAAAGAAAAAAAATTATCATTTTCATTTTCCAATAATGCCTCTTCTTCACCTCTCTTTTCCAGCTTCTAAGTTGTCTGTCTCCTGTCTTGTAACCGATGGAGCTACCGTCGCCGGGAAAGTCGTTCCCAAGAACTACGGTGTTCGACGATCTACAAACTATCAACCTCATTTGGTAATGCTAATATATATTTCGAGATTTGTTTGGTTTGACATTTAAAATATTTAAATTTTATCATTATTATTATTTATTTAGAAATATCTTTTTAACACCTGAAAAGTTAATTCAAACACGTCGTAGTTTAGAAAAGTATGTAATAAAGTGTGGTACTATGTTTAGTTATGTAGGGATAGTTTTTAGAGAGTTTACGAACAAATATTATATTTGGAAAAAAGTGCTCAAGTATTTTAAATTAATGGTAAACACAATAATCTTTAAGAATGTCCTTTAGCCATTAATAAAAAAAAAAGGTTTTTGACCATGCCTCAAATCATTACTATTGTTATCTATTTATAGTTTTGGCAAAATTGTAGTTCGTAAAGTTTAAAATTGACATATATTTAGTCTCTTGAAGTTTGAAAAATGACTCACTTTTATCTTTGAGGTTTGAAAAATGATTCTAAATGATTTTTAAGGCTCTTTTGACCATTAGTTGACTAACTGTAAAATGATGTGGCGGTTAAATGATGAATTAGTTAGCTGGCTTGACAACGTTTGTTAGTTTAATATATAATAATCTTCAATAATAATTATGTGGCTTCCTTCCTTCACGTCTCCTTCTTCTTCTCCTCCTCTCGGTAAATCTTTCTTGTCGTCAATGTCACTTTTCTCATTTTCATCGTCACCACCCAGTGAAGAATGAGGAACGATTTGCCATCGTCTTTTAGGTGGCAAACTAACGATTGTTGGTTGTTAGATAGACTTTTGTTTGATAACGTTTTACCATTTATACATATATTTTAGGTTTTTTTTTTTTTTTAATGTTCTAATAATGAAAACTAGAAAGATCACTTGAACCTCAAATTCAATAAATATATCAATTAAAATTCTAAATTTTCATAATTCAACAAACTTAAACACTTTGTTATGATTCTATTTGTCTAAAAGTCGTCAATAAACAAAATTTTCACACAAATAATTTCTTTATAAACATAGCGATGATCGTAATGTTGTAATCAAATTAATAGTAGCGGGTTTTTTTTTTTTATTAACCTAAGTGGTTTTTCATCTTTCTTATTTTAGTCTATTTTTTTCGATTTTTTTCCACCAACTTATTTAGGAAAAAGTACTTTTGCACCCTTCTTATGCATTTCTAACATATTTTAAACTTGTGACAAAAAAATTTTCAGATAAAATCTCTTGGAGTTGGACCTCGGATGTGCTTAAAAGCATCACAATCTGATAATGTTATTGTGAGACAGTGTGCGAATTATCATCCTCCTATGTGGAAAGATGAATTTATTCAATCATTACATAATGAATTTGGGGTATGTATATATTCATTTTTCTTTCCTTCTTTCTTTTAAATATAGAAAAATGAGTCAAAATATTTACAAATATAAAAAAAATTTACTCAACGATAGACTGCGATAGACTTCTATCACTAGGCGAAAACCGCAGACTTCTGTCGCTCAGTGATAGAAGTCTATCGCGGATAAACAATGAGATGTTTTCTATATTTGTAAATAGTTTGATATTTTTTCCGTTTACAATAATTTCTCTAATAATAATAAATAGAAACAAAGAACTATGTAAACGAAAGAACCAAACGTCTTTTAAAAAATATTTATGTTAGAATTATGGGATTGATTTCAATTATATTTCGAACTTTGAAAAGTTTCGTTTTAATTATTGAAATTTGAAGTTTCTTTCAAAACAATCTTTGTTAGGAACTTTGCCATTCAAATCATAGGCAAAAAAGTTATGTCTCCTCATCTGATAAATCTAAATATATACATAAAAAAACAAAAAACAAAGCAACGTCACATCTATGAACCATATATGTTATCATCTTCCTCTTTCTACTTCAGTAATAAAATGTAATTTTCCCTAACTTTTGAAATACAATTGAAACCAACTCCATAGTTGTAGATTAATTTTTATAATTTAACCAAATGTTTGTTTAAGGTTTATTTATTTATTTTTTAAATCCACCTTCTTTTTTTGGACGTTTAGTCATATAGTTTTTTTCTCTAAAATATTAAATTTTATTTTCTAATTTAAAAGTACTTCATAATATTTTTCAGATTTAAAAATATGAACAATTATTGTTAATAATTTAACCAAATATTTATTAGAAGGTTTATATATTATTTTTTTTAGTCCGCATTCTTTATTAGACTTTTAGTCACATGTTTTTGTTTCTAAAATTATATATTTTTTATTTTATTTCATTTTCTAAGTTATAAGTACTTTATAATATTCTTCAGATTTAAAATAATTTTTTAATATTTTATAACTTTGAGTTGATTTTAGTTTTAAAATATTAAATTAAAAGGTTTCTTATATAAAAAAAAATAATAGAGAAATTATTATAAATGGAAAAAATATCAAATTATTTATAAATATAGAAAGTTTTTAGACTTCTATTATTGAGCAATAAAAGTTTATCATCAGTGATAAAAGTCTATTACGGTCTATCGAGACAATAAAATTTTTCTATATTATAAATAATTTGATATTTTTTTCATTTTTTAAAACAGCAAATAAAAGTATATTTTCTGTATCTCGAGTTATTTATTAACTAAACAGTAAACACTAAAAAAACAGCCGTATTTTATTACTAATTTTGATTATTTTTGTTTTTTAAAAAGAAACTTTTGATTTGAAAGCTCTTTACAACGCTCAGTGGGGTGTCTCTTTCACACTTACAATCTAAAATGCTTTTTTAAGTAATGTCTTTTAAAATTTAAAAAGGGTATGTTATTTTAACTTTTCCAGTGTTTAATTTTAAAAATAAATTATTTAAAAAATGTTGAAGATTTGACAACTACTCAAAATAATTTTTGAAACATTTTAAAGTGTATTTTCAACTATTTTTATATAAATTTTTTTTTAATAAAAATGATTTTTTAAAAAAATATTTTTCAGTTATAATTCCCTTTTCTCATCTGTGAATGTCAGGGAGAAACATATCAAGGACGGTTCAACCAACTCAAAGGACAAGTTAAAACATTATTGCTTGGTGAAAGAAAAGACTCTTTGGAACAACTCAAGCTCATTGATGTTTTACAAAAGCTTGGAATATCATACCATTTCGAGAGTGAAATCAAAGATATATTAGAAAGAATAAGCAACAAGTTCTACCAAGAGGACAAGAATAAGAATAGTCTCTATGCAACATCTCTTGAATTTAGACTCCTAAGACAACATCAAATTGATATTTCCGAAGGTTCGTATTAGAGAATAAATTATACAATAGGTTTAATTTTCATCAATAACATATATTTTACTTTGAATAATTTTAACAAATATTTTTTTTTAAAAAAAAAAATCATGGACAGATGTTTTCAATGCCTTCAAAGATGAGATGGGAAATTTCAAAACATGCTTTGATGAAGATATAAATGGAATATTATCTTTATATGAAGCTTCATTCTTATCAACCAAAGGGGAAAGTATTTTAGAGGCAGCAAAATGGTTTGCAATAAAAAACCTAAAGGAATACATCAAATCAAGCAAAGATGAAATCAAAGTAGAGATTGTAAAGCAAGCGTTGAAGCTTCCCTTACATTGGAGGATACAAAGATTAGAGGCAAGATGGTTTATTGATATATATGAGAGAAAAGGAACCATAAATCCTATTCTTCTTGAAATTGCTAAGCTTGATTTCAACATGCTGCAATCTATTTACCAAGAAGATCTTAAATATGCATCAAGGTAAGTCATGTAATAAAATAGTGCATTTGTTTTTTCCAATTAGTTAATAGAATTATTTCTATTAATTCCATTTATATTCTAATGATTTCTATATATATATATATATATATATATATATATATATAAAGTTGGTGGAGAAACACAGAGCTTGGAGAAAAGTTGAGCTTTGCAAGAGACCAGCTGATGGAAAACTTCTATTGGACAATAGGAATTGGATTTGAACCTGAGCTTACCTATTTTAGAAGAATGGGTACAAAGATTGTGTCATTGATTACAATGATTGATGATGTTTATGATGTCTATGGCACATTGGATGAACTCGAACTCTTTACAAATGCCATAGAGAGGTAAGTAATTAATCAATGATTAATTTGAAAAAAAAAAGTAAATTAAAAGATTATAAGTTACGGCAAATTTAAGGGTTGTTTTCAAATATAGCAAAATGAACCAAAATATTTACAAATATAGCAAAATGTCACTGTTTATCAGTGATAGACAATTATAGACATTAATAGAGTACTATCATTTATCGGTGTGTTATAGTGATAGACAATGATAAATGTGTCTATCAATGATCATTGATAGATAGTGATATTTTATTATATCTGAAAATATTTGCAGCAGATTTGCCATTAAATATAATTACCCTAAATTAATTATACCATCATTTCATTTTTAAACAATATAATCAAGTTTTAGCAATTTTTCTCATCGTTCAATTGCTTGTAAATAGTTAAGGATTGCCTAAAAAAGTTCTATATGCTTTCTTGCTATTAATAACTTCTACTTTGGAATACATAACTGAATTTTAATTCTCTTCTTAATGGTAATTCTAGGTGGGATATTGTTGCAATGGACCAACTTCCAGAGTATATGAAACAATGTTTTCTCACTCTCTATAATGCAATAAATGAGATAGCTTCTGAAGCACTAAGCAACCATGGAGTTGATGTCATGCAATACCTTAAGAAAGGGGTATGGACTTAAAATTTCAAATTTTCATATGCACTAATTTTTTTTTTTTAAAAAAATTATTTAGTCCGTCTACTTGGAGATTTGTACACCTTATAGACCTTATACTTTAATCCTTTATAGACCCTATATTTTAATGTTCAATTTTAGTCCTCATACTTTGGGTTAGATGATATAATATCAAATTTGTCTTCACCTATCAACTTAAGCTTTTGAGTCAATCAGTGATTTAAGATGGTACTAGAGTAGGTGGTCGTCCAAGGAGGTCCTATTTTCAAACTCCTACAACATTGAGTCTGAAATTTTAGGAAGGGTTGTCACACAGAATATAGTTGTCTCAAGAAGCGTCCTGACACAAATAAAAACAATAACAAAACTGAAAGCATAGAGACAAAGATTAACACATAGAGATTGGTAACCTAGATCGGTGATTAACCACCTACGTCTGGGGGTAGAGTGCCCGAGAAAGATAATTCACTAATATGTAAAGTTAAGCAATTACAACAGTAGTACTTATCTCTGTAATCTATTGACTATTACAGTGACTCATGTCAAACCTAACTTGTAAGGTCTATTAGGCTCCACCTAGAGATGAGACTCCCACTCGTTGATGACTTAGGCTCCCCCGAAGTTTCTTATATTAGTGGATACACTTAAGCTCCCCCTAAGTGAGTGAGACTCCCTCTCACTGAATAGTGATCTTTCCTCCTTATTGTGAACTCCCTTCACTTAATAACTTAGGCTCCCTCTAAGTATGAGAACTCCTTCTTTTTGGCTGTCCACTAAGGTGGAGAATCCCTTCTCAGCGTCATAGTCTTAGACTCCTTCTAAGACACAATCAGTTGAATGAATCAGAAAACAATCAACACTTATCAAGTTGGCCGCACAAGAAAACCATTCATATAATCAAGATCATTCTGCTAAAAAACATATATTGAGCCAACCCTAGCAAACCACAAACTTCTCTTTAAATAGCACAGTGAAAATATAGCAAAAATCCATCCATAAACTCTGCACAGCCTCAACAAGGCAGAAAAAATTACTCTGCAGAATTTCCAGATAAGGAAAAAATAATTCTGCAGGATTTGACAACAGATACGACATCCTGCGAGACAACCTCTGAGACATCGGCTGAGACAACTGCAGAACAACACCCACAATCTTAAACAAATATATAGTCAACAACACAAACTCTAACAGAGTCTTTGTGTTAGATAATATAATATTAAGTTTGTATTCAAACTCCATTATCAGCTTAAACTTTTAGGTCAATGAGTGATTTAAGACTTTCAAATGCAAATCATAGGAACTAAATTAATTAACCCATTAATTTTTATATTATTGTCTAACTTAGCATGCCTAACTTTATGGTGCAGTGGGTAGATTTGTGCAAATCTTATCTAGTAGAATCAAATTGGTATCATAATGGTTATAAACCAACATGGGAAGAATATATAAACAATGCATGGATATCAGTAGCTGGACCAATTATGTTAGTCCATTCATATGTTTTTGTATCTTCTCAAATAACAAACGAGGAATTGGAGAGATTCACAGAATATGCAGACACAATTCGCTGGTCATCAACAATTATGCGACTTGCAAATGACCTATTAACACCATTGGTATGTGAAATAAAAAAAAAATTAATTAATTTGGATTAGTTTATATTTGGTTGGATATTTTTTTTATTACATTTTGACCATTGTTATAAAGTTGACACTCTGTAATGATTTTTATTGTCTAGGATGAGCAAAATATTGGTGATGTTCCAAAATCAATTCAATGTTATATGAATGAGACAGGTACTTCAGAGAAAAATGCTCGAGCATATATAACACATTTGGTGGATGAGTTATGGAAGAATTTAAATAAATATGATGATGAGAAATTGGTATCTTCTCAAGCCTTCATCAAGATGTCCAAGAATCTTGCACGAATAGCTCAATGTATGTATCAATATGGAGATGGACATATCATAGATCGCGACAAAACAAAAGAAAGTGTAGTGTCCCTTCTTGTAAAGCCTATTACTCTTCATTAATATAACTAACAATAAATTTATTAGAAATATATTTATTACTAAATAATGCTTATATTGTTTTTAGAGCCAATTGTATTATGAAAATCTAACTCAAAATAATAACAAATCGAGCACAATTTAAAAGTATTTGCAAATATAACACAATCTTAGCTATTTAACTTTAATTGATATCTATTACTGACAAACTTATATCTATGAATGAGGAAAGACACAAAATTATTTGTGTCAAAAGAAATTATGAGGCTAGCTATTCGAAAGCTCAAGATAATCAGAATATTGAGTTTGAACCTAAAACAAGGAAAAGAGCTAAGAAAACTATATTTTTTGGACCTGATCTCATAACTAATATGATAGAAGACAAAGCTCAAACTTTTCAAGAAGATGTATCATCTCTTGTTGCACCTTATTGAATGAAACTATCAATAATGAGTTAGAATCCAATATTTTATAGAAAAATACTTGAGAATTTGGTTGATTTACCTCTTTAGAAGTAAACTAATTGAGAGTTAATGGATTTTCAAAAAAAAAAAAGTTAAAGGTTGATGACACTATTTATAAATACAAAGTCCGCTTAGTAGCTAAAGACTTTTGCCAAAAAAAAGGGCTAGATTTCTTTGATACTTATTCTTTAATGACGATGATTGAATCTAATAAGGATATCATTAATTGCAATAGCAATTTAAAAATACACCAAATGAATGTAAAAAATACATTTTTAAATGGAGATTTAAATTAAGAAATTTATATAGAACAACTTCAAGGGTTTGTTGTTAAGGAATTTGAAGAAAACACGTAAACTTGTCAAGTCTCTTTATGGGTTGAAACAAGCAACCAAATAAGGACATGAAAAGTTTGATCACCTTATGATATCAAATGATTCAAAATAAATAACTGTAATAAATGTGTCTATATTAAAACTATAGATCAAGAGTGTGTCGTTGTTTGATTGTATATAGATGATATGTTGATAATGGGTACAAATAGAAATGTCATTGATTTTGTAACATCTCGAGTTTCAAATAAATTAAGTTTAATGATCATAAATCGATGATTTTAGTTTCCTTAATTTTGAAATTTTTGGAGCCCAAATTTGAGATAATTAATTTTATTTAGATCTTAATTTTGAAAATGTGTGTGTGAGTTAAAAAAAATAAGATTGTTATAAAATTGAGGAGCAAAATGAGGCACTATCAAAATACGAATATCGAGAAATTATAATAAAATAAATAAATAAATTTTTGAAAATAAAAGTGGAAATATAGGAAATTAAAAGTGGATGAAATTTAAATATTTCTCTTTGAATTTTCCTCACCAAATTGCATCTCTATAAAATCTATAAAAAGCCACTATTTATAGGTATTTTGGCATTAAGAAGTCTACTTGAACACTAAGCATATACAGTCATAAGACACATGTATATTTTGACTACATTTGGTCTTTGAGGAGACTAAGCATAGACATCTATTTTTGCTTATAATATTTATAATACTCCCATTTAGATATCTAATTATATATGAAATATGTCACGTTAAAATCTTACTAAAAAACTTAATAGGAAAAAAAATCCTAAGTAAAGAAAAAGAGTACATACTTCATATAATATAATAAAACTAAAAGAATGCAATATATAATTTGCTTCCCCTCATGGAAACATCACTTCCGATCTTTGAGTCGTCACATTTCAATGTTGTGAACTAATTTTCGAAAGATTGTAGTAGGTAATGCATTTGTAAATAAATCTGTTAGGTTATCCTTCAAACAAATTTGTTGTACAGTGATGTCGTTCATTTTCTTCAAGATCATGAAGGTAGAAAAGTTTCGGTGAAATATGTTATGTTTTATCTATTTTAATATATTCTCATTTGATCTGGGTCATATATGATGTATTGTCTTGTATAATATTGTTGAAAGATTTTTACTAGAAAACAAGTCAAATGTTTCACGAATGTGTTGAGTCATTGATCTTAGTCATAAACATTCTCGACTAGCCTTGTGAATTGCAAGAATTAATTGTCAGCATGATTTAAGGAAGTGACAATTATGGTCTATTTCAATTATCACCATGATATAGTAGTTCCAATCTAGCTTTGTATGGATTAAATAAATATCCAAGATTTGAATAATCAACTAGATCAAAATTTGATTTGTTTGAATGAAAGAAACTCATATCAATCCTTCTTCGGAGATTATATAATCACTCAAAATAAAAATGAAGGAATATTTTTACATTAAACATTAATTAAATTATAATTTAATTAACTCAACCGAATTAAGTAAATATAAATTACTTAGAATATTAAAAATTAATAATAAAATTTTATATTAAATAGTTAAGGTAACATAAAATATTATTTCTAAATGTATTAGTTGAAATATATTAAGTCTAAATAAAATAATTATATTTAGTAATTAATTAAAAATAATAATAATCATTATTTGATATTAATTTATTAATTAATTTGACTATATTTTATAATTGGTGTCACAAATATAAAAATTTCACAGAAAATTCATATTAGAATGATCTTAATATTTTAAAAGGTGAAATCTCTAGAAACAAATAAGAATATTAAATATTTTGAGATAAATTTAAATTTGTCTTTTGTTTGTTTAGAAAGGTTGAATAAAATAGAAAATTTAATGGAAAAGAAAAGAAATATTTTTAACTTAAAAAAGTTTTTAAATTACTTTTTCTAACCTCTTTCTTACTTTTTGAGATTTTAAGCACATAGTGAAAATACTATTTTGTCCCCCATTCAAGTGTCTACGATTTTAATTTTTTCTAATACAAATTTTTAAATCCAATTTCAATTTTAGACATTAAACTTCATTTTATCATGTTTTTGGCCAGTTTCTTGTTGTAGATTTGTTGTTATTTTTAAAAGAAAAAAAAATTGGAAAACAAAATTTCGTTGGCATTTATGTAAGAATTGAAATTTTTCTAAAAAAAAGGTCTTACGTTTAATTTTCCTTAAAATTGAAAGTCGAGAAAATTCAATAAATTTCAACTCTTACAAAAAATTAAACTAACTTAAACTTACAAGAAAAAGTTGGAATTGGATAAAGAAAATAAAGTAATCTACATTGAAGGATAAAAAACTATAATTGATAAAAAGGAAAAAAAAACTACGAAAAAGTTTCCAGTAAACTAATATATTAGTAGGAAGCTTACTCGAAAATATCTAGTAAACTTGGAATTTTCGGTTAGCTTGAATTTAAGTTTAGAGAAATTTGGTTGACAACTAAGATTCCTTGAAACTTTCCTAAAAACAAAAAAGTCAAAGTCAACTTTGCGAGAAGGTTGACTTCTCGTAAAATTGGCTTATCGTAAAATCAACTTTACGATAAGGTTAATTTTACGAGAGAGTCAACTTCTCTATAAAGTTGACTTCTTAAAAAGTTGATTTTACACGAAGTCAACTTTACGGGAAAGTCAACTTTCTCGTAAAGTTAATTTTTTGATGAGGTAACTTTACGAGATAGTTAACCTTACGTACCGTTGACTTTCCCGTAAAGTTGACTTTGACTTTTATTTTAAGAAAAGTTTAAGAAATTTGAATTGTCAACTCAATTTTTGTTTTAAATTTAAACTCAAGTTAACCAAAATTTTCCTTAGTAAGTTTACTAGATATTTTCTAATAAGCTTCTTATCAAGATATTAGCTTGGAAATTGTTTAGTTTTTTTTTTTTTTTTTTTTTTTTTTTTTTTTTTTTTGCTTTTTTATGAATTCTAGTGTTTTATCCTTCCACTAAGGTTAATTTATTTATTTTTAACCAATTCCAACTTTTATCCCGTAAGTTTAAGTTATTTTAATTTCTTGTAAGAATTGAAATTTATTGAATTTCTCGATTTTTAAATTTAAGGAAAATTAAACGTTAGACTTTTTTTTTAGAAAATTTTCAATTCTTATAAAAAATGCCAACCAAATTTTGTTTTTCAATTTTTTCTTTTAAAAATAACAATAAATCTACCATAAATATTGAAACTTGCCAAAAATATGATAAAATTGAGTTTGAAAAGTTGTATTAGAAAAAATTATATTTTTATTACGTGGTTTCAAAAAGTAGGAAAGAGGTTAGAAAAATAATTTATAAAAAAAAAAAAAGTTAGTTTCGAAAGGTAAAGCTTTTTTAAGCTTAAAAATAACACTTTCCGATGAAACCCTAACGACCTCCATTTCTTTCTCTTTTTCGCTCCCCCCTTATCGTGAAACTCCAGCCGAAGTTCTCTGTTGATTGCGCGTCTTAGACCGCCCCCACCAACGTCTTCTTCGTCCTTGGTGAGCTTCAACCCACCAACGGCGGCGGCAACACCCGCGACGACCGGCGAGTGCACGCGACGACGAGTCGAGCTTTGACGAGCGATAGCTGAGAACCAAGCCCACGCAGCCTCCTCGACGATTGCCACCTTCGAGGGACCCACGCCACTTGTTTTCAGAGAACCCACGCCGTTTGACGACTTCCGCGACTTGACATCAGCAACCCACGCGGTCCGAACACTCTGGCAGCAGCGTTTTTCCCTCTTTCGGCAAGGTTCGACACTTACCCACTCTTTTTAGGCTCTATATTTGAGTTACCCACTTCTTAATAGCTCCGAATATGTAGGATTAACACGTTCTACCAAGAATTCAAGTCCATTCGGATAAGTTTCAGTGGGGGAGAGCACTCTAAATTTCACTAATCTAAGGTTCTTTAAATTGTCTCCAACACTTGGAAGCTCTAATTTGTAGACTCGGAGTGATTTTAGAACTATTCGAACACTTTTCATTAAAGACCCAAGTTGTATTTGGTATGATTTAGGTGGTAAACCCCTATTTGGACCTTCTTGAACTCATTTTAATGCTGTAAATTAGTCTATAATTCTTGAAATTTCTCTCTTTGTAGTTCGAACTTGTTTCTAAATAAGGTTTTTGGACTGAGTTTTGACCTCAGAGCCTTGGTCTTATTTTTTAGGGGCCTTCCGGATTGCTTTAGAAGCATCTAAGTGAAATTCCATTTGAAGGGTCTGTTTGCTGATTGATAGCTTGATGAGTGCTTTACTTGTGTTGTATCCGTTATCTATGATGTAAATGCTTTATGTCTTTGAATTATGTGTTTTTGGCATTTAAGCATATTGTAATGTCGTGTTAATTTTCATGCTGATGTGCTATTATGTGACCCTATGTTTATGAGTATAACCCGTTTATATGCATATGATGTATGTTGAGAGCGTGCTATCATTCTATATGATTTTAGCGTAGAGTATTGCTTAGAAAAGCATGCATCTTATAGGTCTCATGCATTCTGGTTAGTTTGTATGAGAGAAAAGGTTAGAGTACCTTGTGTATTTATAAAGGAACGTTGGGTGAATCTAAGTTTTTCTTGAATAAAAATGATTTAGGGGTGACATTTTACTGTTGGATTTAGGGGCGTATAATCAAAATGACCAAGGGTTGGTGGGATGAGTCTAGAATGAATATGTAGGCTAGTCATCCGATGCCTTGAATAAAAATGATCAAGGGGTGATGCAGAGTTTGAGGACTTGGATAAATATGACTATGGGTCAAACGTTGAGCTCGGTAGAGAACGTTGAGATCATTAATAAAAAGGGTCAAGGGTAAACATATCTTAAAGGAATCAGTCTCAAATAGTCTTAGTGTGGATTAAATAATAAATATGAATGTTGAGTGAGCTCTTCAAGCTTAAATAGAGTTGAGCGTTCATTATATGATATGTTGATTCATGGTGTTACCATGTTATAATTGTTGTTTATTTTCCTGGAAAACGAGCATGTATAAGTGTTGTGAATAACATGATGTGTAGATAAGTTATCAATTGTCATGTTGATGGTTTGATTCTCGTACTGCAATTGTTGAACTCAGAAAGGCATTGTTGAGTTTAGAAAGAAAAATAAAAATTCACAACACAAGGGGCATCATTGTAAATTGTTGTTCGTTTAAAGGCCCCCCTTGTTAATGTACCTTATCAATAATTTCTGCATGGAAAATAGCATTCGACCTGTAATTGAATTGGGCTGTTTTTGGACCGAAACGGAAACCACTCTCCTTGTCACATTGTTGAACCCATAGAATTCTAGATTTTCATTTCATTTCCCTTTGTTATTGATTTTATTGTCGTTGCTTGTAGTTTAGTCACTGTATTTCCATTTATTTTACAATGTTAATTCCTGGTTTAAGACCATTGAATTTAAGATTTTCATTTCATTTCCCCTAGTTATCGGTTATATTGTCATCGTTTGTAGTTTAGTCAATACAGTTCCATTTTTCCAGCCATGCCAGTCAGTGAGCTTCGATTTTCGTCTCAGTCTTCGACGACGGTGGTGGAGTCTACTACGAACAACGACGAGACATGGTTGTGGGGGCAAATTAAAGCGGAGGCGCGGCGAGACGCCGAGTCAGAGCCGGCATTGGCTAGCTATCTTTACTCGACGATTTTGTCGCATTCATCGCTCGAGAGATCGCTTTCATTTCATTTGGGGAACAAACTTTGCTCCTCCACGCTTCTTTCCACTCTCCTTTACGATCTTTTCCTAAACGCGTTTTCCACTGATTACTGTCTACGATCAGCCGCTGTTGCAGATTTGCGAGCGGCTCGTGAACGTGACCCAGCCTGTGTTTCATTCTCACATTGCCTCCTCAATTACAAAGGATTCTTAGCCTGCCAGGTGAGAAATTGTAAATTGCAATTTCCTTTTAAATTTGGTGAAATGGCGTTTTTCTGTAAGTTGAATTATCAGGGATTTAACCCATTTTGCTCTAAATTAGGGGTTCTGTGGGTTTCATTTTGATTTGTTGAAAATTGAGGTGTTCTTAGATTTGATCAGTCTGTTCATCGTTCCATTTATTCAAAGATTGTGTTTTATGAGTTGACTGGGGACTACTTCTTCTGCATTTGAAGCACAAGGCAGAAATACAAAAGTAACGATATATTGAAAAAAGAATAAGGGCTTCCTTTTCACATGCTGATTCTTTATTGGATATATATACACGTCTTAGGATAAGTTACTAAATGTAGAAGGAAAATAGTGAACAAACATTACAATCTCAGTAGAGAAGTAGTATTGAAATGCTTTATGAAGTTCAAAGACAGCTTTGTGTTTCTCTTGTTTTGAATATTTTATGAACTATATGGACTATTTGGTTTTACTAATACAGTAAGTCATTTCTCTTTTAGGCTCATCGTGTGGCTCACAAGCTGTGGAATCAATCACGTAGGCCGCTAGCACTGGCACTTCAATCTCGCATTGCTGATGTCTTTGCCGTCGACATTCACCCTGCAGCAAGAATTGGGAAAGGCATTCTGTTCGATCATGCTACCGGTGTAGTGGTGGGTGAGACGGCAGTGATAGGCAACAATGTCTCCATTCTTCATCATGTCACTCTTGGAGGGACAGGAAAGATGTGTGGAGACAGGCATCCAAAGATTGGGGATGGAGTTTTAATCGGCGCTGGAGCCACCATTCTTGGCAATGTTAAGATTGGAGAAGGAGCCAAGATCGGGGCAGGATCGGTGGTGCTCATTGATGTGCCACCACGAACTACTGCCGTGGGCAATCCCGCAAGGCTGGTTGGGGGGAAGGAGAAGCCATCACAGCTCGAGGATATTCCTGGAGAGTCCATGGACCATACTTCTTTCATATCCGAATGGTCAGATTACATAATTTGATAGTATTTTATACGAGTGTTCTACATTTTCATCTCTCTGGCACTTCAACAGTGGATTTTACTTTCCATTATGCCCTTGTCATTACAGTAGCCATTAGAGCAGGATACATCTGACCCTCTTTTTGGTTTCCCCTGTAGTATATTCACTCTCTTTTGCCACTGCTGATCAGACTATAAATTTTGGCAAATAAATAAAATGCAGTAACTTGAACAACTAGCTTGGATGATCCTCCATTTTTTTTCCCTTTTTTTGCCCCTTTTGTTATGATTCACCTTTTCTCAGCAAAGTGGTAATGGAAATGGTGGGATGTATTGAATTATATAAAAGATAAAAAGGTAGCCGAGTTTGCAGATTATTGCCTCCTTCACCATCATTGAATTGATTTGCGTTCATTCTTTGAGTTCCGTGTTTATCATTGGTTTTAATTACTGTTTTTGCCATTAATATTCACTTGGACCTGTTTTCTCAGCAAGGTGTGATTGATATATACTGCTCAGTCACTTAACAGATATGTGTCCTCTTTTATTTTGGATTTTCAAACAAGCTAGTTTAAAAGGAACGGAATCACCCAATTGTAAATTTGATCATATGAACTCTACTTTATGTAATCGCTAGCAAACGACCTATCTGGTGCAGAAAAGTTTGGAATCAAGTGCCTAAAATTCATTTACTAAGATTTACACCTTAATTAAATTGAGAATCACACTGACAGAGAATGAGAAACATTTTATATTAATCTAACTCTTGCAGTAAGACCTAAGGGAACATCGAGACGGTTAAGTCGCATAAAAGCCTAAATAAACTAGCTGATTCCTTCTTTAGTCTTAAACCAATTATGCAAGCTACGTGCCTTGGGAAAAGCCATGAAAGAAACACAACTCGATTCTTGCTAAGCAAATGATAGCACGATGATTATGAATCACATATCACTTGATAGCAATTAGACATACATTCATAATTAGAGTGATAGACTAAAAACGCTTGCAATCAAGATATGAAATTAAGTCCAAATCCTCACAAATTTACAAATTGGGTTCATCCAATCATCTAAAACTAGAAAATGGCAAACATTACCTTCCTGTCAAGATGAGAAGCTAAAATCTGGTATTGTCTAGCTCGATTACAAGAACAAAAGTAAAAGAAAAGCTAAAAACTAAGTGGAAGAGAGAATCGGGTTGGAGGTTGGAAGTTGGAGATCAAAGTGTATGACCTAAATTTGAAAAAGAGGCTTTTATAGTCCATGCGAAAGCGCCGCAACGTTATAAACGTTGACTACATTGCTCGATGCTTTGTTGGGTGATCTCTTGAGAGCATTGCTACATTGCAGTACAACATTGTGATGTTGTACTTCTACCTTGTAGCATTTCACGATACGTTGTGTAGCGTTGCCCTCCATCATTCGTCATAGCTCGGTGGGGAATACCATATAGGTAGATAATATGAGTTGGGATAAAGTCTGCCACATATTCTTTCTTAACTTCTTTTAGCATGACAGCCTCAACCCACCTTTAAAAGCAATTCGTTCCAACAAAGATATAAGAATGTCTTGTCAATGGCTTAGGCATTATAGGACCAACAAGATTTAGTTTGCAAATTTTAAAAGGCCATGAAGCTACAGTTGGATGAAAGGGCTCTAGAGGCGGATGTATGAAGTTTGCATGGTATTGACAAGTTTCACATTTCTTTACATACTACATCGAATCTTGAATCATCTTGGGCCAATAGTAACATGTTCTTTTTAACTAAAATTGGAGCTTTGGTTTAGATTGATTTAATCTCTACATATTTAAGAACCGAATGAGAAACAACACTTATCATTCTCAAACAAATGTTTTGGTTGAGTTATCTAATAGGGAAATCAAGCAAATTCTTGAAAAGACAGTCAGAACCAAAAGGAATGAATGGGCCTTTAAGCTCAATGATGCTCTGTGGGCCTACCGTACTGTTGGATTTTTGGCAAAATATTAGAAGTGCAGTTGTCCCACATAAAAAATATTTAGGAAAGTCATGGGCTTGTGCTACATTGAAAAGGTTTAGAAAAGTCATGTGCTTGTCCTACATTGAAAAGGTAGTCATGGGCTCTAAGCAATATAAAAGGAACCCATGCCTTTGGTTCTCAATTGTCCCAGTTAGAAACACTTTAAGCTTAGTGTGCTAACTCTAGTTAAATTCTCTTTATGTATTCTCTAATTTAAGAGTGGGAAATGGTGTGAGTAGTATAAAAGCTTTGAGATAGTGCTCTTGTTATTGGGATCGAGAGATATAATTATTCTGTGTGATTGTAACAATTTTTCACATAGTGAATTTTTTTCTAGTTCGTGGATTTTTTCCAAGTTGGGAGTTCACGTAAATTCTTGTGTTTCTAGTTTTATTACTTTCTTTAATTTTTCTATTATTTTTCTGCTTATTTCTGCGGTAGAAGTAGGAGGTTTTTCCCAACAAGTGGTATTAGAGCTTTAGGTTCAGAGTTTCTTGAATTTCTAAGTATGCTCTGTGGTTGCAACATTGTCTGAACTTCCACATCATAAAAGAATTCTTGAAATGGGCTGCAGTGTTTGTGAATAGTGCGAGTTGTTCTCTATTTGCTGTTTTGCTAGGAAGAGAAGTAGATATATCAAGCTTTATGAGTTCAGTAAAGTTTGATGTGGAAAAATTTGATGGAAGGATCAACTTCGGCTTGTGGCAAGTGCAAGTGAGGGATGTGTTAATACAATCTGGGTTACACAAGTGCAAGTCAAGCACTAATGATGTTCTAGTGCAGTTCCAGAGTACTTCCAGTGGAGGTTCAAAGAAGAGAGTCTTTGAGTAAAAGATAGGCTGTTGGGAATGCGGATAGTCTGAGCACATGAAAATAAGCAGTTCGTCAAAGGGCTCTGGATCAGATGTTGACGTTGTCTTTCTCACCAGGGGAGACGGTGACTTCCTCTGAAGAAGACGAAAATCATCCTCGTGGTATGCCTGCTTTACCATAATAGAAGATGTGGTGTTAGCCGTTCCACAAGTTTGCACACGGGTATTGACTTGGCGATTATGCAATGTGTGTGGTGAAAGTTATGTCGATGGTTGAAGGACTCCAGGTGAGCCAAGTAGGTGGAAGTTGCACCATAAATATCAGAAAAGTTTATCGACATGTGATGAAAAAGGAAAATCTTGGAAGGTGGTATTCCTAGTGGTCTACTTTTTATGGTGAAGTAGGTTATAATTCTATGAGATGAGAATTATGATTATCGGTGAAGACAATGGATGTTACAGAAGTTGTGAATTCTTCAAGTATCTTGCCAAAGTGGAATTTTTTGGGTTTTTGACAAAATATTAGAAGTGCAGTTGTCCCACATAAAAAAGATTTAGGAAAATCATGGGCTTGTCCTACATTGAAAAGGTTCAGGAAAGTCATGAGCTTGTTCTACATTGAAAAGGTAGTCACGGGCTCTAAGCAAATATAAAAAGAGCCTATGCCTTTGGTTTTCAATTGTCCCAGTTAGAAACACTTTAAGGTTAGTGTGCTAACTCTAGTTAAATTCCCATTATGTATTCTCTAATTTAAGGGTGGGAAGGGTGTGAGTAGTTTAAAAGCTCTGAGAGAGTGCTTTTGTAATTGGAATCAGAAGAGAGAACTATTCTGTGTGATTGTAATAATTTTTTACATAGTGGATTTTTTTTTGGTCCGTGGTTTTTCTTCGAGTTAGGAGTTTTCCACGTAAATTCTTGTGTTTCCAATTTTATTATTTTCTTTAATTTCTCTATTATTTTTCTGCTTATTTCTGCAGTAGAAGTGGGAGGTTTTTTCCAACACGTACCACTTTCAAAACCCCAATTGGCACTTCACAGTACAAGTTCGGCATTTGGAAAATGGTTTGTCACTTACTGATAGAGCTCGAGCATAAAGACTATTGGGCCATCAAGAAATTGAACATGGATTTTCAAAAGGCAGGAGCAAGTAGATTTTTAGAACTCAATGAGATTGAAGAGTTCCATGCTCAAGCCTATGAGAACGCCAAGCTTTACAAAGAACGAACTTCAAGGAGCAAGTAAGCTTGAATATTTACTCTAATGAATACTTTCATGTTGACAATAAAATAAGACACTGAATTTTCATTTGAAGTCTATATGTATGAATCTAAGCAGACTTGATAAATAAAGATAATACACGATCCTTGGTCTCATGATCTTCAACAGTGTGCCCATCTCCATCTTGGTAGACTGTGTGAGAAATTCTAGCAAGATTTAAGGCAATTTCAATGAAATCCTTAGAGAATAATGGTGAAGAATTCAATGTTTGAACTTCTTCATTCATTTTCTTCCATGATTCCATAATCAAATTTTTTATATATCTTCGTGCTTCTTGTTCTGAAGCACCCGTGTCATTCATGTAACATTGGATCGATTTAGCGACATCTCCCCTCTTTGCTTCCTCCTATATATTATTTACAAAAAATTCATTATGAATATTAAGAAATATTTAATAATAGTGTGTACATTAAGTAGAATAATAATATTTGAAAAGAAATACCGATGATGAAGCTAAGTCATTGGCAAGACGAAAGATGATGGATGAATGTCGAATAATAAGAGGATAATCTTGCAAGCATTCCAAAGCCTCTCTTGTTATTGAGTTTGTGGCAAAGACATAAGCATGAAGGAGAAGAAGAGATCCTGATACTGAGATCCATGCGTTGTCTAAATACTCTTTGAATGTTGGTTTGTAATTACTATAATACCACTTCGCTTCTATCAAGAATGTTTTGCATAAATCTGTCCACTACAACAACAATTTAAATGTATAAGGAGTTAGGATTAGATTATAATACTAAATAATGTAAGTTTCAAATTAGCATAAAAATTATGTCCAATGAAATATGATTTACCATTTTTCTTAAATATGGAGTGACATTGACTCCGTGATCCTTAATTGCATCGAAAGCCATGTCGTTGATTGTGTTGTGGAGAGCAATAAAACATATTTGCATGTAGTTTGGTAATGAATCAATTGAACCAATATCCCATCTGAAAGTATAGTACCCATTTTTTTAGTATAATTTAAAATCTAAAGATCAAAGGAAAATTATACTCAAAACTTAATGAGTGATTGAAAAAGTGTTTATTTTCCTTAAAACTTAACTATATTTTTTGGTTAAGTTTGGTTCAAGGCTAGAAATTACCTTTCAATAGCATCGGTAAAAAGTTCGAGTTCGTCCAAAGTTGCATAGACATCATAAACATCGTCAATTATTGTTATTAATGAAGCAATTTTTGTAGACATTCTTCTAAGATATCCAAGATGAGGTTCACATCCCATTCCCACAGACCAAAAGAAATTAGCCATCAATCTATCCCTTGCAAACTCAAGTTTATCTCCAAGCCCTGTGCTCTTCCACCACCTTCATATACAAACCAAAACAATCATCACAATATATTATTACATTCAATGGTTATGAAAGAAGTAATAAATTGATATGAGAATGAATCTAGAAATGGAATAATTTCTTTTGTAACAAATCTTTGTTTGAAATGCTTTCTAAATTACTTTAAAATAATTATTTTTTTAAAAATTGAAAATTACAATAAACAGAAAAATATAAAAAAATAACAGTGATAGACAATAAAAATTTTCTATACTTAAAAATAGTTTGACTCATTTTTCTATATTTGAAAATAGTCCTAAAAATAGTTCTTTTCAGCGCTTAGAAAATTATTCGAAATAAACTCTTATTTATTACCTGGAGACATATTTCAGGTCATTTTGATGTGTGGATTGGACAAGGTTGAAGTCTAACTTGGCTAATTCCAATAACACTATATTTGAGTCGGGTTTTCTTCGATACACATCGATAAACCATCTAGCCTCTAATCTTGGCATTCTCCAATGAAATGGGAGTTCAAGAGCATGGCTTATCATAGTACAAATTATTTCATCATTATTAGTGGATTTAAGGTATTTTGAAAGTTGTTGGACTGCAAAGTGTCTGGCTTCATCCAAAAAGCTTTCACCTTCCATTGCTAAGAAGGAAGCTTCGTACAAGGATAACATTCCCTTAGCTTTCTCTTCACAAATACTATCCAAATTTTCTAGCTCATTCTTAAACTCCTTGAAGACATCTGCATGTAATCAATGAATAATAATACTTTATAATTTTAATTAGTGATAAGAGTTTAACAAGTTTTATAAAAAAATATATTGTCGTAATTAAAATTTTAATTTGCTCGTGACTATGTGTTCAAAATTCGAAACCCTACTTCTCATATTGTTGAACCCAATATCTCAAATTTGAGAGACTTTTGATACAGATTTTTTTTTTTTTTTTTTGTGAAGACACCAAAAAACAGCAGAGAAAGTGATGTATTTGGTGTTTTGTGGGGGAAAAAAACTGTTAAAAGAAGAAGAAGAGTTTGAAAAAAAAAAAAAAAAACAAATTATAATTAATTAAAAAGAAAACTACCATTTTAAATGTAGGAGACTAGAATTTGTAATTCAAATAACACTCATTCTTTAAAAAAATTGTTAAAATCTTCTCTTTCACGACCATTTGAAGTTTTTATTTTTTTTTTTGTTTGTTTTGAAAATCAAATTATTATCAAGTAGAACTTAAAAGAAAAAAGAAAGAAAAAAAAATCAAATTGCTATCTAAATAACTTGACCTAAATAAAATGAAAAACAAAATCGTAATCAAACAAGTTTTGAAATGAGATGTGTTACCTTGAGGGATGTGATAGCCATGTTGCCTTGAAATTCTAAAATGAAGAGATGTGGCATATAAGCTTTTGTTCTTCCATTCTAAACTCTCTCCTCCTTTATGGAATTTTTTATTGATACTCTCTAATATTTGATTTATTTCAGTTTGAAAGTGATATGACAATCCCAGCCTTTGCAGTTCATCAACAAGCTCCAGTCCTTTCAAACTATCACCAACCAATAATTCTTCGTTGAGCATCATTTTCACTCTTTTTATTAGTATATCTCTTTGATTTAAACACGTCTCCTCCTGAAATATATTAGAGAGATATTAAGTTGACAGGTGAGGATAAATCTAATATTGCAGTAGTTTGAACTAAGGACGAAAATATCGTTATCGATGTAAATATTGGTCACTCAGATTTACGGATATATCGACGGATATTTAGATATCAATAGATATTTAAGAAAAAAACATGGATAACCGTCCTACTCTGATACCATGTTAAATCACTAATTAATCTAAAAGTTTAAGTTAATGGGTACTACCCTGTTATAGAACTAAAAGTACTACTAATAATATTCAAATACATCATTTTAGGGTTGAACCTTTTTCTTCCCTTAAAAACTTTTCAAACTTTTAATGTTTTTTTTTAATATTTACCGACATAAAATAGAAGTTTGCAAAGTTTAGATCGAGACCAAAATAACACATGTTTGAAATTACTTTCCAATTGCTTAGGTCCCTTTAGTAAGTCTTGTTTTGAAAATCAAGTTTATTTTCTCTTAATTTCATACACTTGTTTACCTCTTCTTTAAATAAAATAGTTTAATTTTTAGTCAAAATCACAAAAAAAAAAAAAAAAAAAAAACAAAGAAAAATACAAGATTTTAAAAACTATTTTGTTAGTTTCAAAACTTAGTGTGATTTTTAAAAACATTGGTAAAATTAACAAAGCAAGAAATTAAAGTGTGTTTTTAGGCTTAATTTTAAAATATCAAAAACCAAGAACTAAATTGGGGCCTAAGTATTCTAAAGGGTTAAAAAAAAAAAAGAAATTACTATACAAAAAAAAAAAAAAATATCAAACTATCCACAAATATAGAAAAATTTCACTGTCTATCAACGATAGACCGCGATAGACTTCTATTACTTGAGCCATAGGCTTCTATCGTTGTCTATAGCTCAAGCGATATAACTCTATCGTCATCTATCACTGATCGACAGTCAAATTTTTCTATATTTAAAAATAGTCTTTAAAAAATATTTTCAAGCAGTTGAAAAAGTCATTTCAAACCCAATCATACAAAATAGAACAAACATATGGAATAGTTTTCAAAACCTCAATTGTAATATAATAGTACAGTACCAAATCATACCCATATGCACCTATTATTTATGAAGCAAACCACGAGTAAAATAACGTACGAAAAAGGAAATTCATAATTACAAGAAAGCAAATTATATAATATTAATTCACAACATACTATTCTTGTGGGTAAATAGGAGGAAAATAACATGAAAAAGGAAATCATAGCATAAAAATTAAATCTTATCAACACATTACCATGAATTCACTCTTCAAGGATTGAACAAACTCATGCTTCCAAATAGGAGGTTGGTAATTTGCTGATCGTCGAACGACGATAGAATCATCGTAAGCTTTTCGAACGATAGTCGATGGCGGCTTGACCATTTGGGAAAAAACATAGAACTTAGGATGAGAAGGAAGATTATTTTGTGTGGAAGTAAAACAAGAGAGGGAGGAAAGAAGAGGAAGATGGAGAAGATCCATTGTAAATTTCAGAAAAACAAATTATTATCTTTCCCAATTCCTTTATGACTGAATATTGTTTGTTGTTGAGCAAAGAAAAGCAAGAGTCTATTGCGTTTATACATTTAATTCAATGAATGAAAAAAAAACGTGCTCTAGCTGCTAATTTATTTAAATGGTTCATATTTTTCTCAATTTTGAAAATTTTAGAATCTTTGGTGGCCTGTAGAAAATAATATGATTTGTGGAAATTTGGACTAAGTGACAACAGAAAACACCTATGTAATTAACTAGTTAACCTATTAGTTAAGTTAACATAATTAAGTTAAGTAGGTTAGAAATATTTAGGGGTTGTTTGTTTAGTGGACATTCTAGATGTCTTGTGAGTGAGCATCTAGATTATCGTATTTGTTTTGCAGTATTGTAAGATGTCCTGATATTTTAAAATAAATACTATCAACCATATATAACATTTTTTTTGTTATGTCGTAATTCTTATTATTTTTTAGCAATACATTTAATTTTAAATTTAAATTAATATTTATTTTATAAAAATCTTTAATTATGATATATTATTTTGTTGAGAAAAATAACATATGAAAATAATATAAATTGTATTAATTTAAAAAGAAATTTAAATTGATAAAAACAAGGGAAATTACTATAAATAGAAAAAAAATATCAAGCTATTTATAAATATAGAAAATTTTTAATGTCTACCAGCGATAGACTGTGATAGAATTCTATCAGGGGTATCATCCGATAGACAATAAATTTTTTCTATATTTGTAAATAATTTGGCTCATTTTTCTTATTGAAAAGCAACACTACAAACAAATATGTTATATAAGTTCAAATTATATCAAATTAATTATAAATTAATAAATAGTTGTAAGGGCATTCCTGGAATATTATATAAATTTAAGATATTTCATAGTAGAAATCCTACGAAAACAAACACAATCATCAAAATATCTCTAGATATCTACAAAAATATTCTTACAAAACATTTGTAATATATAATATTTCCCATTCAATGTATAGAACACAATTGGAAACATTTGATTCTTCCTGTAATTTTTCTTCTTGTCCCCCTGTGGTGCAATTCTCTTCATATGGTTGTTTTTCATTACACGTCTTTTAAGTGAAACCACGAAAACAAAGCCATATAGGATTTATGTTTAAAAGTTGATAATATTATACCTTTAAAAAAAGTAGTTAAAATATCTTTTCAATCGTTATATTTAATTTTGATTCTTATATTTTTAATTGTTTAATTTTAGTCTATATACTTTTAATAAATTTTAAATTTAGTCCCTATGGTTCGTTTTATTGTTGATTTTTTCTATCTATTAACATTTTTACTCTAAAATGTGAAAACATATTCACATTTCATATTTTCTTGCATGAAAATTATTAATATGATTTAATTAATTTGGACAAAATGATATTTTAAACAAATAATAATTATTTTCAAGAGTTTCCCAAAGCTTGAATAAAGTGATAATTAAAGCACATATGGTGTGTTATGAATTATTATAGGTGTGGTGGTACATGGAAGTGCTTTTGGAACTTGATTCCAAAAAAGCCCTCAATAAAAAAAAACGTGGTGATAGCTAATTCTTATGGCCACGTACGGTTCACTCTATCTCTCCATCACATAAAACGTTATCTTCCCACAGCCACAGCCACGTCTCACGTAGGACTTCAAGGGATATTAAATTTTTGTCGATATTATTGCTTTCTTGCATTAATTATGATAATGCCCTCCCTCAAATTCAAGTGGGTAAAATAGGACAAATTTAAGTTTGTTAAAATAGGGAGTAAAAGTGATTGGGAATCAGTGCAGTAGAGATGAATCGTAAAAAATAAAAAAAATAAAAAAAGTGTTGTTCTAGAGATTTGATGACGAACAAAGTGACAATCATTCTCAATGTATTTAGTGCGTTCACAAAATACATCATTATAAGCAAATCTCAATAGCTTGTGTGACTGTCACAATAAAAGATGGTAGTAGAGTGTTGAAGAACTTCCATATCAACAAGCAACGCCATCGAAGTCCTAGTAACTCAGAAGTAGTATTAGCAAGTGAACAATATTCGAACTCTGTGCTAGAACACAAGAAAACATTTTGTTTCTTACTATGCCAAGAAATATTGAGGGAATTATTTAGGTAGAAGCAAATAACTTGGGGTGGATCCTTAATCAATGAGATAACCGGCCTAATCAACATCAAAGTAGCTAACTAACACCAAAAATAACTAGGAAGAGAACTGAAGTTCATATGTCAGAGTGCCCTTGGCATAACGTAGAATGTGAAGTACAACATTAAAGTGTATAGTCCCAAGAAGCAGTCATGAACAACGATTGGCATACAATATGAACTGCATATGCAATATCTCGAAAGGATACAGTCAAATAAATCAGACTTCCAATAAATTGTCGATACAAAATGGGATCTTCGAGTGGGATACCATTAAAATGAGTCTGCAATCATTTAGATCTAGTGGTGTTGAGGACATAAGGGGATCAATGATACCAGATCAAGCTAGTAGATATAAAGAGACATGTTTGGCTTGAGATAAATAACGTAACGCCCCGAGTTTAGGAGGGAAACATTAATGAAACGAGATACCATCCGAATAAAAGGGATTTTGAGGATATGAAAGTAAGGTTAAGAACGTTTTAAAATAATTGAAATTTACTACTTATACCAACATGGTGCACTTTCCTTTTTGGTGGCTCAATCATAAGAACTCTAAAGTTAAGCATGCTTAGCCTAGAGCACTCATATGTTGGGTGACCTCTTGGAAATTTTCCAAGGAAACATGTGAGTGAGGACAAAGCATCTTGAAAAGACCCATGTTGGTTTGTGGGTATAGTCTTCACTATAGTCTTCACTCTTGTCCAAATCCTAGGCCTGGGGCGTTACAAATAATACCCTAAGGAGTCTAACATGTAAAACGTGTTGTCTAGTGGGAATTGGAAGTGAACTCAAGTTTGGTTATGGTAGAACAAAATGTTGCACACTAAGCTCGTAAACTTGTTTCAGCAATATAAGCCTCGATGAAGAAGAAACACTTTTTTGGGGTGGTTGGAAAGTACCTCGTGGTGGTTTCACATATACACTTCCCTAGATAGGATGTCATTGAGAATTACCTTTATTCTTCAAAGTTCTTCAAAAGAAAGGGTCACTGTTTGGCAGCTGCAACAATTGAAGGGGTGTTTGGGGTTGATTTGGTTATTATAGTTTGTGGGTTATAATAGTCTGTAGATTATAATAATCTGTGTTTTGAGTGCAAACTATTTTAGTCTAAATAGAAAATAGTAAAGACTATAATAAGGGGGGAAGAGACGGTGAGTAGGAAATAGTAAATATTGTAACAAATAGTAGACACTGTAACAAAAAACAGTTTGAAATAGTACTAATACTGCAGTTAGTTGTAGGTTATAATAGTTTGGAAACACCAACTATTATAATTGGAATCCAAAACATAGAGTGGACTAAAATAGTTCATTCCACCCACTTGAAGTTGGGGGCCCAAACACCCCCCTAAAATGACTATAAAAAAAAGTTGTAGACTCCTAAATTTGTTTGATATTTTATTTTATCATCTTGATTTTTTTGTAATTTTTGTATCTTTTTCCATAATTTAGAATTAACTGACCTTTACGGAAACTAAGCAAAAAATAAGTTTTTACCTTCTCTTTCCTTAAATAAAATAAAAAATATATTTTTTTTTCCATCTTCGCATTTTAGGGTAAACAAAATTGTGAAGCTTTAATGTTCATATTTTTCTTGTATGAAAAATTGCTAGATTAAAAACATTATTATTATTTTTTTTTTTTTTTTGTGGATGTCCTCATTTTGATATGATCGATGCAATTTAAATAAGCTTAACCACACATGAATAGAAGACATGATGAGACTTGATAGGATAAAATGACTCCATCTACTATATGAATGACTAATAAAAAATGTAATTTATAGTATTATTATTTTATTTGTTCTGACTATATTACAAACCCAAGCATAGAGGGAATGACATGTCTTTTAAAAGACAATAAGATAAAGGAATGATTTTCGAGTTAGAGACACATAAAATAATTGTTTTTATTTTCTAGAACCAAGATATACGAGTGGATGAAAACAAACAACCCAAGCATAGAGGGAATGACATGTCTTTTAAAAGACAATAAGATAAAGGAATGATTTTCGAGTTAGAGACACATAAAATAATTGTTTTTATTTTCTAGAACCAAGATATACGAGTGGATGAAAACCAACAAAGAATTAACCTTTCATGAAGAAATAGTTGTACGAAAGAAGTAGTATGAAACACACAAACAAAAGGTGACATTTGAGGATAAGAAAATATATAGAAGATTGAATATGTGGTTACGAAGGCATATATGAATGGAGAAGAAAATGTATAGAATAAAGATATTCACACACGAGGACTAAGAAGTAAGGGGGAGAGAGAAAACCAAAAAAAGATGAAAGTGAAATTATTCCATCAACAACTTTTCTTAAGACTTGATGACATAACTTCCCAAGATTTCATTCGTATGTCGTAATGGATTGCTCAGATTTGATCTCAAGCTTAATGTAGTAAATTTCTCAAACCAATTATAATCTTCTAACTCAGACCAATTTAAATTCTTTTTATCAGAATTTTGATATTGTATTATATTTAATATTTAAAATGATAAAATGCATACTTCATTTATAATTTTTAAAGCGAAAATTACACAATTTTTAACACTAATTTTAACATTGATATTTTTTTTTGAAAAAAAAAACAAAAACTAGTTTTTTATATTATTTTTTTAAAAATGGATTTCCTTCTTATTTTCAAAAAATTGAGTTTGCTTAGTACGGCAAAACTTTTTTATAACACGTCCACAGAATCTTTTCATTGTTTTGATAGAAAAAGCCAATAATACATTTTAAAGATCAATCGTAAATCTTAAAGCAACGCCTGAAAGAGAATAAAATTATAAAATTGTTCTGAAAAAAAAAAAAGTCTATTAACCTACCATAAATTATGATATATTATTTTGTTGAAAAAATTAACCTATAAAATAATATAAATTTTATTAAGTTAAAAAGAAATTTAAATTGATAATAACAAATATGTTATATAAGTTCAAATTATATCAAATTAATTATAAATTATTAAATAGTCGTAAGGGCATTTTGAACATTATGTAAATTTAAGATATTTCAGAATAGAAATCTTAGAAACAAACACAGTCATCAATATATTCCTAAATATCTATAAAAATATTGGAAATTTTGTACGGATGACCCAAAAATTGGGTAAAAAATGTCAAATGACCCGTTTTTTGAAAAATGTCAAACGACCCTTTGTTGACGTCAAGATCGGATGAAATTACCAAAATAAACTCGCGCACGCGGAAAACCAATTTCGCTCTCGCTCTCTCTCTCCCCCTCTCTCTCACCCCTCTATCTCCCCCTCTTTCTCTCGTTCTCCCCCTCTCCCTCTCTTGCTCTCTCCCTTTCCCTCCCCCTCTCTGGCTCTATTTTCTCACTCACAGTCACTCTCATTTTTTTAGCTCTCGCTCACTTTCACCACTCTCGCTCACTCTGGGTCACTCTCGTTTTCTTACTCACAGTCACTTTCATTTTTCTCGCTCTCGCTCACTTTCACCACCATTGTTCTCGCTCTCGCTCACTCTCGTACTCTCGTCTCGCTCTCGCTCTTACTTACTGTCGCTTTTGCTCTCGCTCTTTCTCACTCTCGCTCATTGGAGTGACTCGTCGTGCCGGGAAAGAAGAAGAAGTTGCAGAAGAAGGAGAAGACGAAGAAGAGGGAGAAAGAGGATTTTGGGAAAAAAGAAAAAAGGAGAAAAAAAAGTTAGAACGACTCCGGAGAAAGGAGGGAAGAAAAAAAAGGGCAATGGTATAATTTCACGTGGTCTTGACATAATTGAAGGGTCATTTGGCATTTTTTAAAAAAATTAGGTCATTTGCCATTTTGGGCCTTTAAAATGGGCTTTTTATGCAATTTTCCCAAAAATATTCTTATAAAACAAGCATGGTAATCTAAAGATGCCAGACATCATAATTCTGTATATCTATAATTCTAGATATTTAAGATTTTAGTTATCTACATTCTAAAAAACGAACTACCTCTTAAATCTTTTCATTTATATTAGTATTAGAAATATGATTAAAGTCTCACATTGGTTGGATAAATAAGGACAATTATCTCTAATTATATGACATTTTGTTGAAAATTAATGCAAATTTATTTTTTAAGAAATTGAATTAGTATTTTTCTTTAAATTAATATGGTATAAAATTAGTAGGTTAGTTAGTGGTTAGTTTTTTATTTACCTATAAACATTAGTAATAATATATAATGTTTCCAATGAATAGAACACAATTGGAAACATTTGATTCTTCCTGTAATTTTTCTTCTTGTTCCACTTGTCGTGTAATTCTCTTCATATGGTTGTTTTTCATTACACGTCTTTTAAGTGAAACCACAAAAATAAAAGTCATAAAAAGATTTGTGTCAAAAGTTGATAATATTATACTTTTGTATAGCTCTAATATTATTTATTAGGGACAACTAATCCTTTATGGCATAAATCATCCGACATAGTTTTCTTAATTCTTAACTCTTCCGAAAAAAAGAAAAGAAGTTGAGAAAAACAATAAATAAATAATAAGAGAAGAAAAATAGTGGTTAAAATATTATTTTAGTCGCTAGACTTTGAAGTTTATTCAATTTTGGTTCTTATGCTTTAAATTGTCTAATTTTAGTCCATTTTTAGTAAATTTTAAATTTAGTCTCTATTGCTAGTTTTATTGTCGATTTTTTTTAAAAGAAATATTGCTATCTATTAATATCTTTACTATAAATATTAAAAGTATATTGAGATTTCATATTTTCTTGAATGAAAATGATTAATATAATTTAATCAATTTGGATAAAATAATATTTTAACCTAGTAATAATTATTTTCATGAACTTCCCAAAGGTTGAATAAAGTAGTAATTAAAACATGGTGTTATGAATTATTATAGGTGTGGTGGTACAATGAAGAGCTTTTGGAATTGACTTGATTCGAAAAAAGGCATCAATAAAAAACGTTGTGATAAGTGATAACTAATTCTTATGGCCACGTATGGTGTACTCTCTCTCTCTCAATCACATAAAAGATAGAACCTTATCTTCCCACAACCACGTCTCATGTAGGACTCAAACACTATTAAATTTTTGTCAAAATTATTGCTTTCTTCATTGAATGAATGTTTTTTGTGCATTAAATAAGAGATTTACAACACAATAGATACACGAATGTTACATACATAAGGAAACATTAACCTAAAATCTCACAAGTTACAATATCGGGAAAACGAACTCTACGCTTAAGTTAGAATGAGTACCTTAACCCATAAAATTCATGATGGACATCATTGATTTGTTTGAATACATCCAAGACTCAAGAACAAAGGAAGAGTAAAGAGAAAACAAAAGAAGTTCGCGTGGAATATGATAACCTAACCCTGAGCGGCTGCAATTTGCTTTTATAAAATCGAACTGACAGCACCGTGACGCTTGATGAAAATCAGCGTGCATCAGACTTTAGAGCACCGTGGTGCTCTAAGGCAGTGTCGCGACGCTGTGTGCTTTTCACAAGAATGGGGCATTCTGTCTTACACTGCCTGGTGTCGTGCAAGCAGGGCAAAACTTGTAATTTTTGCATTCTCTTCCCAGTTGATGCAATTAAGTTTTTTTGGCTTGTTTTAGCTCTATTTTGTCATTAACCTCCGTTTTACCTCTTAAATGCTCGAAACCTATAAAATCACTAAATAAACACGTAAAATCCAAGAACAATCCTGAATTAAGTAGAGTAAGATGACACATGCATTTTCGGTGCTATCAATGATGTAGAGAGATACATCATGTACCATGCTCATGATTTAGGTATAAATCTTGTACCACGTATACAAGTTACATGACTCAATGCCATAGAAAATAAAAAATCATGGACATCATCCACGAGTTCTACAAAACTTTTGGAAAAAATCGTGGACGTCGTAGTAGAATTTCACTAAAATTCTACAGAAATCATGAACGTCGTACACAAGTTTCACGAAAATCGTGTACTTTTTTTTTTATTGACAACGAAGATCGTGTACCATTGCCAATATGGAATTAGGTGATGTGGATTGGTAGACTTCTGTGCCTAGTAATTGAGTTTTCTAGTTGAAATCTGTCTATAGTTTTCATCTCTATCCGAAATCTCAAATTTTTTTTATATATATTATATTAAAAACATGTATCGGAGAACTACCTTATCTTTGTCATTACTTTTTAAAACTACATTATCTTGAACTTAACCCAATAGAAAATTTTATTTTATTAATTATAATGTTTTTTAAAAGGAAATTGTTCCATCAGTTCAGTTACTTGAAGGAATCATGATAAAAAGAGTGTTAAGTTGTAACTGTAAAAAAGTTAAAATTTAGTCCATATAGTTTATAATTAAAATTGAATTTATACGGTTTGATAAAATATTCATAAATAGTATATACGATAGAGACTACTGATGAGAATTTTATCAAACTATAGAAAATATTTATGAGTTTTTATTAGACTATAGTGACTAAATTCTACAAAATTTATAATTTAACCTAAAAGAAAATATTCCTACTTAGTATTTACTAGACCTCTATGGGTAGGAAATAACTTTTTTTTTATAACAATATATTAAATTGGAAAACCGAACCTCTCCAACTTTAAAGTTAATAGTACAAGTTTTATGCTAGTTGAATTATATTAATTTTGACAACGAAAAAATATCTCCTTTTTTTCCTGCAAAAATAAGGAAGAAAATATCTTCAGTAGACCTCCAAACAACGCAAATATTTTTTAGTGGACCATATAAAAGAAAGTGTCTCTAATCGATTAATCCAACATAGGTTTATTTACATAACCCCTTGTATTGTATAGTGTTGTGATGTGATATACCTCTGTAGTACTAATGAGCAAAACGTTTTAGTACGGTATTTAAAGTACATTGCACTAATATAAGATCAAACTTCTTTTCACATTTTTATGGATTCGACATCGACACGAGGAATGAATCGATGTTCTATTATTATATCTTTATAAATATTCATAAAACATGCAAACAAAATAAGTAACAAAATGTTAACTTTTAAAAACCATCCAAATCTTTTATCCAATAACTATTGAAAAATATCGAGAAGATTTTGTAACGAGATTTTTCCATATCTCTAGAGTCTCTAGCAAACGTTGCAATACTCTCGACATTATGTTTGGAGATGTCTTTCGATCTAAATTTAGCTTAGGTTTCATTAAATTTTAGCCAGCTGTCTAGGTGGCCAAATACGAGAAAAGAACAATTCAAGAGGAATCCACCGATAGATAACAATGGGTTGAATTTTGGAATTGATATGTTATTTGGCCTTGTTTGCAATTGTGGGAGGGTGAAGACAAGATGCAAAATACTAGGTTTTTATAGCTAAATGTATGTCACTTTATTAACGATTAATGTACTCGTTTTCAATATTATCAACACCCAAAAAAGTTGGAAGAGAGAATGAAAGTCTTTTCTGTCCAATTTGACCACCATGGACTTTCGACATGAGAACTATGCATGTTTTTGTTTACATATGTTTTACCATTAAGATTAATTGCAATAAATAATACTTTTATGATTAATAATTAGGTGTATAACAATATTTTTAAAGAATTACAAATATAATAAAAGTCTATCGATGATAGACTTTATAGCTGATATAGTCTACCACCAATAGATTCTGAGAGTTTGATCTGAATTTTGCTATATCTACAAATTCTTTTAGATTATGATATATCTACTAATATTTTAGGTCTGATTGTTTATATTTACAACTACCTTTGAATTAAACATTTATTTTTATTTTTATCTTTTAGTTTAAAAAAATGTCGGCATAAGAATTTGGATAACATTTAGAAGAGACGTAGTTAACTTGAATAGGGCTCAGACAAATGTATTTTTTTTTATGGTCTTTCTAATGTAGTATGCAAGATATTTTTTGTTGGGTGTGCATCGTCTTTTTAGGAAATTTTTTTAGAAAATATTTACAAGAAATTATATAGGAAATGTTTTGAGAAAACATTTACAGAAACCTTTTTTAATTAAATTTACATGTAAAACAGTATTTTTGTTTTTTTCGTAAGGACCTAGTCGATTTCTTAAAAAAAACAAAAATACATAAAAATTATGAAAATTTATTTTTTTAATCAATTTAATCGTATTTTGTTTTTTTTTTCCGTAAGGTCCTCGTCAATTTTCAAATCCCCAACTTCTTAAAGAAAATTTTCAAATCCAAAAAAGTTAACCTTGTTTCTTTAAAAGAAGTTCTCATCTGAAGTCAAATATGTTGAGTTTTGGCAAAATATTAGAAGTGCATTTGTTTCCACGTTAGAAAAGTTCAAAGAAGTGATGAGCTCCAAACACTATAAAAGGAGTCTATGCATTTTGTTTCAAATCATCCAAATTTGAAACTCGTTAAGTTTGGTATAGTAGTTTAGTTGTGTGAGTGGTATAATGTTGGGTGCTCTTGTAATTGGAGTTAGGGAGAGATTATTGTGTGATTGTAATAATTTTTAGCAAAATTTTTCTGTTTCGTTGTTTTTCTTCGGTTTGGAGTTTTTCCACGTTAATTTTTGTGTTTCCGATTTGCTTTATTTTAATTTCTCTGTTTTTTCTTGCAGAGCTAGGTTCGTAGTTTTTTGAATTTTTTAATATACTCTGTGAATAATGCAACATTGTTTGACTTCTACATAAAAATAAAAAAAAAAGAATTCTTGAAATGGGCTACGATATTGTAAATAATGTTGGTTCTTCACTATTTGCATATTTGCTAGGAGTGAAGTAGATATGTTAAGTTTTATGAGTCCAGTAAAGTCTGATGTAGAGAGATTTGACGGAAGGATCAACTTTGGATTATGACAAGTGTAATTTAATGATGTTTGATACAATTTGGGTTACTGAAAAGCACTCAAAAAGTGCTTTTTTTTTCTTAGATTTTTGTTGGTTTTTTGTACTTAAATGTGTTATTTAATCCCTATTTTATATTAAATTGTAGGAACTGAGCAAGCAGAATATGAAGAAATTTGAAGATTAATTGAAAAAAATAGCCTTAAGGAAAGGCAAAATGGCCCTAAGGCATGAGAAAAAAAGGCTAAAATGAGCTGAAAAGCGAAAATTTGAGCAGATTTAGAGAGACTATTTTTTTTTTTTTAAATTTACTTAATATGAAGTATATTAGTGTTTGGTAAATTTCAGTTTTATACAGGTTGAATGTCATGGATTGAACCTATGACTTTTTAGTTCAAAATGGTTTGTTTAAAATAAATATATAAAATAAATTTTAATTTTAATTGATAAATTTAAAAATTAAATTTTATTCAATATTGCATGTGCTTTGAAGAGAATCTAAAAGTTAGTAAATAAATGATTTTAAAAAGGCTGTGAAATAAATGATTTTAAAAAGGGTGTGAAATGAACGTGAGATTTAAAAATGATTTTAGTAGATTTAATCAAAATTTGTTTTACCATACAAAAATACGGTTAAGATTTTGTTATCATCGTCTCAATTAATCTATTTGATTATATTTTCTTTTTTTCTTCAGATGTATATTGTTGAGACAATTGTAAATTTCAAAATGGCAAAATAAATTTAGACATTTATGACATTACCCTAAATTATCTTTTCACTTAATGAAATAAAAAATAGAATTTGCTTTCAAATATAGAAAAATGAGACAAACTATTTACAAATGTAGAAAAATTTTACCGTCTATGAACGATAGACTGTGATAGAATTCTATCGCTTTCTATTACTTGAGCGATAGAATTCTATCACAGTTTATCACTGATAGACGGTAGAATTTTTCTATATTTATAAATAGTATGATATTTTTTTGTTTATAATAATTTCTCTAAAAAATAAGCAAATAAAATTCACTTAAAATATAAATAGAAGAAAAAATTTTAAAAAAATGAATTGGTGATCTTTCTATTTTCCAAAAAGCAAAAAGCATTATCAAACAATGTCTTAAAAATCTATCACACTTTTTTTTAAACTTCTATTTAAAATTAATGAGTTTAGAAGAGACAATCTTGAAACTTCATCAATCAAACTTGTAATTTACAATCTTTACTAGAACAAGTGTTCATAGATCAAACTATTTCCCCAAATGGATCTTACTTGATCTTATTACACAGCTTCATAAATCAAATATATTGTTCTTGATTCCCATCAAAAGCTACTGTGAGATTCCCATTTCCAAATCTCTCCTCTCACCTCTCCTATGATCAAGGCTCTGGATATTGAAGCATCAACTTTTGGTAAGGGCCAAATGGAATCTTATTCAAGCTTTGAAACCATCACTCAGATACTGTAACAAGTACACTAAAAATGAAGGTATACTCAACACTTTCAAAAAGATCAGTTTTCGTTTCAAGTATATATACTGTTCAGTACATACACAAAATCTTAATACTACCCGTCTCAATACCAATGGCCGAGTTTTAATGACTCGCATAGCTTTGTTGTGCTATACGAAGTTACTTCTCAGGCTGTACCCATTGATGAACTCATTATCTGAATCTGCAAGAGAGTGAAGAAAGATTAGGAACAAATAAAGCCTTTTGAATTGCGAAATTCTGGTGAACTATATTAAATACCTTGTTCACAAGCAAGTTTACTTGTTCTCTGTACATTTCCTTCAAGTCAACAATATCTGCACGAAGTTCCTCCAGCTGCACCAGCAATTAATTGTACTTAATTACGTGTATATATTCTTGTATGGAAAAAACTCAGTCACTAATGATGGATATTTAGTTCATTATGAAAAGATCTCCACCTCAAATGCAATCTTAAACTAATGATGTGGGGTATTGGTTCTCTAGAGAACTAAAAAAAGGTAGATGCAAAATATCACAAAAACTTAACACATAAAACTGTGGTCTCAAATTCAGAGATAGAACATGGTATTTACACTCGGACGTGTCCAGCCCTTCATTGTTTAATTCAGAAACGGACCAGCTCACCCCTAGCAAACATAGCCAACACTGGGTTTTAAACCCTACTCGAATCCAGTAACACTGCTCCTAAACAGCAGTAACAATACAACTCCAAAGAACCTTCAACTGCACGTGAATACCTGCCCCTTTTGGGGGCATTGGACATTTAGAAACGGATGCATAGGTAGGACCTCAACGGCCAAAAATTTTAGCCTCGCCTAGTTGACGCAATCTAATACTTTTGTTCGTTCTAATGATTCCAGGCTCAGGTGGCTTGATGAAATAAACATGAATTTCAAATAACTTCTTTTTAAAAAAATAATATTCTCAATCCAACTGAACATCTAGCAACCACAATAGGATAATCTAATTTAAATAGGGGAGACGCAAGCAATGTACTTTCACCACATGTCCAAACCATTTAAACTTCTACAGAGTAAGAGATTTGTTAGTACCTCCTCATCACGTTCTCCCATAAGCTCTAGCGCAGCAGAGTGCCTTCTTCTTAGCGCTTCAAGTTCTGCACGTATGCCTGGTAACATACTGGCCTCTGCCCTTAACTTCTCACTCTGCACGTCAAGAGAATCAATTCACATGTGAAGTCAGTGCCAAGTGGCATCAAGCTCGATGGCATAAAGAGAATAGCACATGATGGGTCAATACCAACCTGTGAGGTTAACTTCACAAGCTCCTCAGCAAGAGAGTCACGGATGGATTCTATTGATTTCTGGTTAAAAAAAAAAAAAAAAAAAAAAAAAAAAAAAAAAAAAAAAAGGAATTAAAAAGAAAATAGAGCTAAAGTTTGAACTGTGGGAGGTGTAAATGAGGGAATATATAATTTTCTTAAACCCCTACCCAGGAAAGGAGCATGAGATGCAGTAAACTCTAATCTTGACTACCCCATTGAAGACCAAAACTACTAAAACAAAGTCATTCCCTATAAATTAAAAGTTGTAACATGTATGAACTGAAGAGTTCCAAGGTATTAAAATGACAAACCAATCGAGAGACATAAGATGCAAGTTCTCCTTCTTTCTGACGAAGAGCAGCCTCAAAAGAACTAGAAGTCATGCTCTTCATATAGTATGGACTCGTGGCTACGTCCCCAGTGATTTTCCTATCAGAAAGACTTTCAGATGAACCTAAAGATGCTTGAAGAAAATAGCTTTCCTCCATGCTTCCTAGGCTACTAGAACTTGAGAGCTTACGTGCCAAGTCACCTGCACGAGTAACAGTATAAGGCAATACACCTTGAAAATAATGTCATCGAAGCAAAGAACCATACCATTTTCAAAAGTTGAATTATGCCTTTTTATGGGACTATGATCAGCCACAGCAGCAGAGTGGAGATGAGCTTTCCTCTCCAAATCTGATCTGGCACTTCTCTCCTTTTCAATCTCCTGTCAGAGATCAAATAAAAGAAAAATTTCCAAGCCTTGAATAAAAAAATTATATGCTGTAACACACAATTTATGTAGAAGCTGAGTGGTAATTAAATTCCCCCGCAACAGCTGATAAAATGTCCCCCCTCCCAGTAGCAAGTAAAATAGACAACTCTTAAGCAAACTTAACACCAGAAATTTGGTTTTGATTGCTAGATATCTAGTAGGTCAGAGAATGCACATGATTATATCAGTAACAACTAAAGTTTATGATACCCTAATCTTCAACAAGGACCTGGCATCTTCTATTTGATTAATCAATACTTGAACTCCTCTTTAGAGATTACTGGAAATGAGTAACAGAAACATATTTTACTGGAAAAAAACTGAAAATAGCTAAAACCACTTGAAAACATAGGCAAAGACATGGCACAAACACCACAATTAAAAAACATTAACTAAAATATCTTTTGGGAAAAGTATATAGAGCTTTTGTCTCAATTCATTATATCAATGAAAGAGACCTGTTACCTTTTCAAAAATATATATATATATATATTTTGAGAAAAATTGTCCATGTAAACAAATTTCAACATTTAACAGATGTGAGATATGTTAAAAGATAAAACCCAAATATCATGCCAGAATTTTTTAAATAGTGAAAGTTGTTTTGCTTTTGGGGTGGAGGCGATCAATGAACAGTTTATTTCTTATCCAAGAAGTGTCTTAGTTTATCTAAGTGTCCAAAAGTGTCAAATTTCTATAACATTTCTTTCCAAACAACGATGTATATTGGTGTGTCCAGAGATATTGTGTGACGTACAAGTCAGGTCAACTATGTTCAAGTGTGTTGCACGTTGGATTTATGTCCAAGGTGTGTTCATATCCCAAATGTGCACCTAACATGGAAACTTTCACTTATAGACGAGTCTGTACTTCCCTAGGTTAAAGGGGTTATAAGTTTGTATACAGACCAAGACCTGCTGCAGTAGCTCCCTATGCCTCAGAGACTCTTGCAACTCTTCCTTGTGTTTCCTTCTAAGATCCCTCATGGTTTCACTTTGCGAGTCTGTACTTCCCTAGGTTAAAGGGGTTATAAGTTTGTATAAGAACCAAGACCTGCTGCAGTAGCTCCCTATGCCTCAGAGACTCTTGCAACTCTTCCTTGTGTTTCCTTCTAAGATCCCTGATTTCTTCCTCAAGTTGGTTTGCACGACCCTCTTGAGTGTCAGCTTCCTCTTTTGCTGCAAGATACTCCTGCCTGATTTCAGCTGCTCGCTGTCTCTCCTTTTCGAGGGTTTTGCTTAATTGAGTCTGTTCTGCTCTAAGGCATGAAACCTGAATACAATTCTGATGTAAGATAATATTTGAAAGGCAAGGTGGAAGATGAAAATTATTAGCAATAAAAACCTGCGCCTCAAGAACATTAATTCTAGATAAGGTTTGGGACAAGCGTTCAGTTATAGATCGCTCTCTTTCTTCAGCAGCAGCAGCTTTGGCTTCTGCTTCCTGTGCATTCAATAAAAACTCAATAGTCAGTCATGTCTATATGCTGTGCAAACGGTATACAGCCCAATAAATCCAAAGCAACCTGAAGCCTAGAGTTGAGAGATCTTTCAACAGCAGCCCACGCTTCTGCCCTTCTAGCAGTTGTTTCCTGTTATCATGACAAGAGGTTAAGAGATAAGTCCAATAGCCCGAATTGGACGTATAGAGAAAAACATAAGATCTCCAAATGCATTCTAAGATTTACTAGCCTGCATTGCTTCAATCTGCCTCAAAAGAGGCCTTGTAGACTCTGGGACTTGAGTGATCAACTCCTCACAACGTCGCTCACTTGCCTGTAAAACAATGATCACCACCAAAATATAAATAAAGGAAGATCACAAGATTATTTCCAACATTTTCCCTTTATCTTTTCCAGCACCCAAGTCCAGAAAAATCAGAAGAACTAGCACTGAAACAGGAAGTGCCACATACTTGGTAACGCTTTTGAAGGTCCTCGATGTCCCTACGAAGCATATCTTCTCTAAACACAGCCTGCAGAGAAAAAGTAATGATTAGTCATCAGACTCTGCAATTTCTTAATTAAGCTCACTTTCCTACAATGAAAACATTTTAGAGGAACAAAAAAAACCTGCTGCTCCTTTCTACTTAAAGTTTGTCTTAATTCTTCAAGTGTCTGAACTAGCATTGTTTCACGTTCCTCAGCCTCCCTAAGACGACTTTCTAGCTCAGTTTTGGCTTCACTGTTTGCACGTGCCTCTGCTAGTGCTTCGGCCTCCTTGGCAGCAGTTAAGGCAGTTGTATAGTACACTTTCTGTGCTGCTAATTCTGTTTGGTGCTTTTCTATTGTTTCTTGCAGCAACTTCTCTGTAGCAGTTTTGTCCCTCTTGATGCTATCTACTTTGTTTTCTTCCACCTGAAATCAAAGGATAAGATGCATGAGAAATGACTCTTTACAAACGATAGATGCAACAAACCATAAATTCTGCAAAGATAAAAATCTAAATGGAACCTTCTGTGCCTCCACCATAATTCAGTGAAAAATATTCTAAAAATATACTACAGAAATCTGATAGTGCAGGACCAAAGACATTTTTAACATCATTCGTCATCTAGTGAATCTAATCCAATGTCCATCTTACAAGAACATGACAATTCAGTTACCTGAAGCTTGGTAATTAATCCCTTCTTCTCTTCTTCAAGCTCTCTGATCTAGCCTCCAGAAACCAATTAAATTAGTATTCATCTGAGTAATATAATTTATTTCCAAAAAACCCGGTGACAGAGAACCTGAGCATACCTGGGCCCTTAATTTTCTAATCTGAGATTCTTGAGCAGCCTGCTTCTTTGAAAGCTCCTCGCCTGGTTGGTAGACAAATATCTTACATGGTTAGTCACATAGGAAGATGAACTTCGTAACAGGACACTCTTACATGCCTTATCCTATTAGGTCTAAATATTTCAAAATCTAAAGCACTGAGGCTGAGAGAACACAAGATTCAGATAGTGAACATTATATTCCCCAACAATACCCACCCAAAAAGAAAAACAGCAATACAGTTGTCATTTCTGCAGAAAATATTTTAGTTAAGAAAATTTCATTTCTGCAGAACATATTTTGGTTAAGAAAATTTCATTTCTGCAGAAATTAGAAGAAATAAAATACCACCAGACATACATAAGAAAGATTATGAATTTCCTCACCTTCTGCCATAACTTGATTAATTATTTCATCTTTTTCCTTCAAAAGAGTAGCCACATCACTTTTTCTACTTTGCTCCCTTCTAAGTGTATCCCTCTCCTTAGTAAGAGCATATACCTGTAATGTTACGATACAAAAGCATTAGATATCACCCAAGAGAAATAAAATAGAAATATAATTCACACTCATTCCCTTCATTTTTTTAAAACAGTTGCTTTCACCTAGAAAGTGATTTGAGTAAATCAACATGTACCAACTATCAAAACTCCATTGATGCTTGGTAGAACTCTAAACTTATGGTTGATGCCATCGGAAAATGTGCAAGGAAAGAAATGTGTAAGGATGATGGAAACAAAAGGCTTTTAAAAATCTCAAACTTTTGTAACTACTTTTAGTAAAATAAAGAGCAAACTTCATACAGAAGATGTTAGAAAGATAATATGAAAAAGAAAAGACAAACCTTCTTTTCAAGAGTTGAGACTCTCTGATGGTATTCCTCTCGCAATGATTCAATTTCTGCATCACTTGATTTTTTCTGTATCATTAATGAGGAAAGTGAGTAACAGATATTTCATCTCCTCTCTACATAGGGGCAAAGAAGAAGGGAAAAACTAGTTTGTACTCTGTAAAATATGTTAGACATTTGTACAGTATCCATTACAGTTGGTAATTGTATGATGAGATGACAACATATTGACCAAAAGAATATTCTCAAATGAAGACAAAAATGTCAGACGACTAGGTCGAACCAATGTTCAATGATGAAATTCAAATGAGTTTTTTAAGTGAAGTTGCAGGAACGAACATACAGGAAAACAGGTCAACTAATGCATAAATCATGGGTTGATTTATGATATAATGTAAGCAGCCTTATAACCATGTTAAATGGGTCAAATCTCAAGCTCACTCATTTGTTTATTTGCTTAGAGTGTCCCTAAAGTAGGCGGCCTTCCTGTATCAACCACCAAACCTAACTACTCAAAAAAGGATGACAAATTAAGATCTCAATTGATTGATATGAAAATATAAAATACCTTTAATTCCTCAATTACAGTATTCAAATGCTCATTTTCATTCATCAATTTCGTAATTTCATCAGCCTTTGCCTGCAAGAAATCAGACTCATTACTTCACAAGAGAGAAAAATATACGGGAAGGAACATTTCAATGGATCATTTCAAAGGTAAATTCCCTAGACAATCTAATCTCTCAATTATCTACTGCTCAGTGCTCAATCAAATCTAGTCATTTTTCAATAGCAAGAATAATCATGTAAAAAGCTTTAGGCTCAAAATGAATCTTTCTTGAGAGTTCAACACCATGTAGGGGTGCAGGAATTCAAATCTCTGACCTCTTGGTCAAGAATATCTTTACCTACAAGGTTGTAGATAATGTTTAGACACATGAAGTACCTGAGCTTGTCTTGCTGCACCTTGCAATGCTGTTTCCATCATTTTCATCTCACCCTTCACCTTCTCAAGTTCATGCATAGAATCTAAATGAATAGGTATATTTGCCTCTGAGCTCAAACCTCGCTCTTTAGTTTCTTTCTCACTATCTTTGGGGTGCTGCTCCGTTTCATTTGATTTAATTGTTATATCACTTTCATGAGAATCTGAATTAGAAATTCGCTGAGAAGCCTCATCAAGAAGAGGGGCATTTGACAATTCACTTGCAGAAACTTCACGAGGACCTTCTTTTACCTCAGTACTACCGGAATGTACGCTAGAAGTTTCACTACCACCTTCACCCTGATTATCATCAAATGACTCAGCTTCAATATGTGGAATCGTTTTTAAGGCCTCGTTTTCTTCTGCTTCTAACTTATCAGTACTTTCTACCTCAACCATTGGTTCATTTATCCTATCTACTAGCGGTATTTGTTCAATATTTCTGTTATGCACATCAAATGAACTCCGAGATTCAACCAACAGCTCATTACTTCCTTCATCTTGATATATATCGGTCGCTCCTGAGTTGATATCTATCTCTGGATGTTCAGAAGTTTCCACTTCTGAAAACTCTTTCTGCTGCAGATTGTGAACAGAATCCGAGGTTTCAGCGGCCGGTTCGGGACTTGCAACAGACATTCTTGGTGATTCATGCTTGGCTTCAGCAGAAGAATCCGATACTTCATAATTCTGGACAGAAGATCCAAGAACTTCAATAGGCGAGACTGGTGATTCAGACTCTGCTTTTCCTTGGCTTTCCTTTTGTACATCTGGCCTTTCGTCAACTTCTTCTGTCGCCACTTCAACATCTTTTCCACCAGTTGGTTCCTTTGAAGAAGAGGAAACTGACTGCTCAGTTTCAATATCTTCCTTTTCTTTCAAATCATATTGAAGCTGTGAAGAGTCCTGTTTCTCTGATGCCTCCCCAACTTCAAGGGGCCTTGGTGAAGATTGAGATTCACTTGAGGAGTCGTCTACCACACTTTCATCAGTTTTAGGCTGCCCAATTAATGCCCTGACTGGATCGAAGAGTGCTTTCCCTTCAGTAGCTGATTGCCAGAATCCAGGAGCTACAAGGATATAAAGAGAACATGAAAAACAATTGGCTAAAGAACTGGCAATATTTGTAAAGACATTAACAAATTCCTGAGTCTCAAGAGTCATGGATTAATGATGGAAGTGCAAGAACAACTAGGAACACACGCCCACAAAATAAAATTAACTTAGCTTTATGGCAGTTAGATTTATCAACCAACTTTTCCAATTTGTCCCTTTTGTGTTTATTCCAAGCAAAATAGTGGCTTCACTAGCACTAGCAGATCAATAGGAAAGAGTAGATTGTACACAAATTCACATGAAAAAGAATTTTGAATGAAACCGTTTTTGATATTTATTCAACAGTAAGTTCGACGTTAGACTCCAGCACATCATGATAAAGAAATTTTAATCATATTAACCACTCCACAATAATCTGTCTAAGCAGAAAAATGCCTTTTCTGCATCGCTTTTGAGCTTTCCTTCAGATTACATATTATACAAAAAAAAAAAATGTTCATCCAAATACCAAATGGTAATTACAACATAATAGAGAGTGTATAATTACCATCACTGCTGGATTCCGACTTCTCTTCAAACCCAAGAGCAGAGTCAAAATTCTTCTCAATATTCTTCACGCTCTCTTGGAACTTATTTACCGCAATATCCGCAAAGTTACCCAATGAAACCCTCCCACTAAACCAAGCCATTCAAGAACAAACGATAGATCCGCAATTCAATCAACTAATGCTAGCACATAAAGTCCCCAGCTAATACTGAAAAAGAAATAACGAGAAAGAAACCAATTAACTAAGAAAACTTAATTGAGTATAAAAAATAAGAGTAACTACGAAATCAACAAAATTTGGCGGGTATTTGACAATTAGCAATATGATACGGGGACGGGGGGGTTTCCCCAGTGAGCTTGAATGCCATCGAATGCAACAATTAGTTAATACATTTCCTTCACACCAATGATGACATAATGCAAGAAACGAAAAATTGATACAAGAAAAGAGATGTTGCAATGGATCAGAATAGGCAGTGGGCAATTAGAAGAGGAGGAATGGGAAGAAATAGGTTGGCATCTGAAGAAAAAGCTTATAAGAACCTCGTCATCGACAACGGAAAAGGATCCAATTGATTATTGGTAGGAGCAATGAATGCCACAGGATCCCGGAATCACGTCATGGAATTGCTCAATTGAGCTACAAACAATTTCGGTAGACAATTGGCTTTGAATTCGAAATCTAGCATGGAGAATGATCCCGACGCTGCGCAATTTGAAACGGGGAGTTCGGCGTTGGTTGCGTCCCAGGGCCAGGGGTAGATTCGTCACACCAGGGGTGTTGTCAGATACACAGATCTGGTTCAACGCCACCGGCGTCGCACGTTGGTCGCCGTAAAAGAGGGTGTCGCCGCCGCGTGGTGGTTGCCTTCGGATTTACGTTAGAGAGCTGGGAGAGGAAAGAAATCGCGAAAGATGGTGAAAGAAAAGAGAAAGAAGAGAAGGGAAGGGAAAGGAAAACAGAAGGAAGAATAAAGAGATTTTGGACTCACTATTTAATTTTTTAAAAAATAAAAACTTTACAATGCTAGCATGATATTAAACTCCCACAAAACAACATTTCATCCATATATTTTTACCTAAATTACTATGTAAGTTGAGTTATACTCATTTTGGCTCATAGGTTAGATATTGACATTAAAATAAACAAACATTTTTATTAGAAAAATACTTAGGTGCATCCCAGGCTAAGCATCCCACCAAATTACAAATTCTTCTACATCTTTCTTCAAATATTTTAATTATTTATTATGTATAATGAGAGTGTGATGTATAGAGATAGGTGCATCTTAAGATGCACCCAACTATTCCTCTAATTATTATATCGTAAAAAGTTTTAAAATATGATTGTACTAAAAAATATTTTAAAATATGAAATAATATAAATAATGATAGGTCACTAATGTGAATATAATATACATTTTAATTTGAGCATAGAATTTTTTTTTTTTTAATTTAAATTTTTTTGGAATTTCTTTTATAAATTTTCAAGAAATATTCATAGTGTCGATATAATCCAACATTAAAATTATATACTTTGGCTCAATTTATATCTTTGGGAGCACATATAAAGGTTGTTGAAAAAAAAATCAATTTATACCTCTAAATTTTGGAGTGGTATAATTTTAAAATGTTGAAGTAATATTTGTATAAGTTTAAATTTATAGTTTTTTTAAGAGTATCAATTTATATCTTCTATTACATTTCGTTTGAATAAACATTGAGTTAGGCTATAATTTTTATCAATCAAACCTCTAAACTTCCATAAACAAAATAATTTAGACTTTCAATTAGTATTTCCTTCAAAAATCGCTCATGCATCAATCATGCACCTATTATAACATTTTTTTTCGATGGTGTCATAGGCATTTTTTTCCTATAGGGATAGCGACAACCAACACCATCATTTGAGCAAATTTCCTCAACATATATGCTACCAGGAAGAAGGATTTACATTTTAAAATATCTTACTCGCCTAAAAGATCTTTATTATGATGAATGATCGAGTTTGATTAAAATGAACTCATGTTTGTTATGGTTGCTATTTTGTCATTTTTGGAAGGAGTTTGATATTTTTTCGTTAGTTTTAAAAGGGTATCAATGGTCATTTCAAAAAATGTCTCATCTCGTAATAATTTTCGTGTAAGTTGGTCCAAGATTGTTCTAATGATAAAACTCAAAATATTTAAACTCATAAACTCTAAATAAAAAAAAAACTTGCACTAGCACCAAAAAACAAACAAAGAAGAATCCCCACAACAATAAAAAGCATGCAGTAAAAAACAATTGAATTAGGCTCGTCATTTGTTAACTTCACTGTGATGGATATTCAAGTTTGATTAAAATGAATCTATGTTTTCAAAAAAAAAACACACATTTCAAAAGATTTTTTTGCTAGGACCATTGTTTGGTCAAGTTTTAAAGAAGTATCATAGACCATTTTCTTTGTCAATTTTAAAGGGGTACCATTGGCCATTTCAAAAGAGGTCCCTCTCGTTTTAATTCTCCTGTAAATTTAAGAGAGATTATTTCAAAGATAAAACACAAAATATTTATATCCATAAACCATAAATAAAAAACCAGTAGCACCCAAAAAGAAACAAGAAACCCCCAACGGTCAATTGAAAGCAAGCGGTAAAAAAATAATTGAATTAGGATCATTGTGTTTCAATTTCACTGAGAGATGCTCAAGTATGAATAAAATGAACCCATGTTTTCCGTACAAAAAAAAAAAAAACACATTTCACAAGTTTTTTGCTATTGTCACTATTTGATAATTTTCAAGAGGGGTAAGATTGACCATTTTTCGTCAATTTTAAACCATCGGATGTTTAAAAAAAGATCCCTTCTCGTTCTAATTTCCATGTAAATTAGTTAGAGATTGTTCTAATGATAAAATTCCAAATATTCAACTCATTATACCTAAATAAACAATATATAGAACCCAAAAGGAAACAAGAAACTCCAAAACAATTAATTAATTAAAAACACGCAGAAAAAATTTGAGTTAAGATCATCTTTCATCAATTGGGGTGAACACTATAAATGTTTAGTTGTTTACTGCTAGACTTATTTTCCCCCAAAAAAAAATTTTTTTTGAAGAAGAAAAAGAAACAAGGAAAAATGGAGAGTTACTTCTGTTTCCTGAGTTGGTCAAGTAGCCAGGGATATGCATGACATTCATGATTTTCCACTGCACAAAAGGTTAGCTTAAAAAAATGAGTATTAATCCAAATATGTGACTTTTGCTCGTAGTTAGATACTTTCACTACCAATGTTAGTAAGCTACAACAAAGTTAAGTGTGACGAAAAGGATTCTCTCCAAAGAACGCAAAAAAAATTAAAAAATTAAAAGTTGAAAGCCTAGTATTCAAACAACTTTGGGAGGAAGTGTATAAAAAGAGAAATATGCACTAGATTGAGGTTTAAGGTATAACCATAGTATTAAATTTTCATCGATATGTCGATATTTTCACGTTTCTATGGGTTCGATACCGATATGAAGAGTGAATCGATATTTCCATTATATCGTAAAAAAAATCAACGAAATCTAAAAAATAAGCATCAAAATGCCACTAATATAAAGATAATATAAATAATAGACATGTTTACTTATTTGAAAATAATAAAATGTTTATTTGCTAATTTAAATTTATCTTTTTAATTTTTTGTTTTTATAATTTTTTCCAGAAATATCCATCGAAATTGATATTTTATCGAAATTTTAAATTTATGTAAAATTAAGACTTCGATATTTCCATCGACATCTACTATTGCTTTAAATCTTAATGCTTTCTGTAACAATTAATCGCTTCTTTGGCTTATCTCTTGCCTTTATGCAATTGCGTACTCTCATCCGTGCTTATTGAATATATTTGATGGGAGATGATGTTGGTGCTAAGAAGGTGTCTACCTAGTGGAGATGTTCTGGTGCACCCTTGATCCTTCGTATCTTTTTTGAAAAAACTTGTTCGAACAACCAAGGACAATAATCCTAGGTTTGGTGACTAGTAGTTAGAAAAAGTTAAGCATGGTGGTTAGAATAGGCCAGAGGAGTTTTGTTTATAATAAGACAATTGAAATTCATGTGAGTAAACTTTAAGGTTATGAATGACACTAGGTATTGGACCCTCCCCTCGAAGGTGTTTCCTTAGAAGAAACTTTGTTAAAGAAGCATGTTGATAACTTGTACTTGTGTTCTTTCTAGATAAGTTATTTTGATTGCTTGATGATAAGTAATGGTCTAAGTTTGGGAGTGAGATTAATATCAATTTGGTGTGTATTTGCCCATAAATCTATTTCTCGGACGAATCAAGTATAGTTTGAAGAAAATATGTGCTTAAATGGTCCTAAGTTATAAAGAAGGAAAGTATATCTTGCTTTATTTAAGTCGTTTTGTGTTTATGTAAGATTTTTGGAGGTAAAAACAATCATTCTTATTAGATCCAGTAATCTCTTGAATTATATTTCTCGTAACTGATCTCTCATTATTATCTTTTACTTTCATGCATTTTCTTTCATTTGTCTGTCAACCCCTGTTTCCCTCTTTACTGCTTCTACATTCAAAATTAGCTTAGAGAAATTATGTTCGACTCTATGTTAGTTCGACTTGGTCTATTGTTAAGTATTGCAAACATGTAATTTGGATCGGTAATTTTATTTGATTGAAGGCTTCAACAAGCTTACTATACTTATAATCTGCAAACTAGTCGACAAATTTTTTTTTCTAAATGTTAAAAGGTACTTGTGTGCTCCCAACAAAGATTTAAGTAATTATTTTAGTACAAGTTGTGAAACTATTTTTTACTATAATGTATTTGTAGGTTTGAATGTGTGTTTAGTTTAACTTTTCAAGTACTTAATTTTAAAAATAAGTTATTTTGGAAAAAAAATAAAGTGTTTGATAATCACTCAAAATAGCTTTTGAAACACTTTCAAAGTTTATTTTAAATAATTCTTATCAAAAGAGTTTAAATAAAAATGACTTTTTCGAAAAACTTTTTTTTCTCTAATCAATCTAGAAGGCCTTAAGTTTTAGTTTACGATTTTTCTAAGTTTCCATCAATTAATGTTTAAGTATGTTTTTTTTAGATAATAGCTTAAAGATATTATTTTAGATATATTGGATAGATTATATATTTTTTCAATTATCTTTTAAGGAGGCTCTCACAAATCTTAGTTCCTTGTCAGAGTCATAGCAAGAAAAACTTTATGGTAAAAAGATGGAGATTCAATCTTATAAAAATCGAGATTCAATCTAAGGAAATGGAGACTAATTTATGTTTTGTGTTTTTCTGAAAAAAATTGATTATTGTAAAAAAAAATCCTTTTGCATGAATAAAAATGGAGAGTATGGGATAGGCTGCATCTAATCATTGTTCATTCTTAGATTCATACGTCAATTTACCACATTTTACTCATTCTCATATGAACATGAAAAAAAAAAAAAAAAAAAAAAAAAGTGGAAAAAGGGGATGGGGGAATTGCAGAAAATTGTAAAATTATGCACCTTTGATCCTTCATCATTGCCCGTGTAAAGCCCAAAAATCTAGCATATAAAACGAGGACATAGAGCTAGCAAAAACCATTGGATTTGGATTCTCAAATGACAAATCTACTGTAGTTTTTCTCAAGCAAATATATGACTTTCTTTAGTATAAGACTTGCTCATAAAAACAACCTTTTCCAAATCAATTATCTACAGATTGTTTAAGAGGGTCTAGAATGGGGTGTTTTGTTTGTTTCACACTTATTGACCTCTGGATACACTATATTTTTAGAAATCTAGGACTCAGCTACGAGTCTAAAATAATGTACACATAAGTCCGAAAAGAAAAATATAATTAAGCAATAATTTTCTTTAACACCTTCCCTCAAACTCAAGGTGGTAGACTTGAGTTTGTGAAGCGCTTTGAGAAACTGATGACGAAAATTGAAGAAAACTTCCGACGACATATCTGGGCTGGAACAGAGACCATGGAAGACTTCTGATGAAACAGAGATGCACAAAGAACTTCTGAGTTGGAGACAAATACCCACAAAACACTTTTAGACCAGAAACAAAGAAACAAAGACTCACGAAGAATTTATGGACTAGAAACAGAGATCTACATAGAGATCTAAAACAGAACCCACAAACAACCGATTTGAAAACGGAACAGAGACCTACGAATGCAGATCTGAAAACAGAACAAAGATAGTGACAGAGAAAAAAATAGGACAGAGATCTACAAACACATATCTAAAAGCATAACAAAAAACAGTGATAGAGATGGATGAACATGTCGGGAGCTGTGTAACAGCAATGGAATTTCGTGGATCTGCCTCCATCAACCGACCGTCAATGGAGGCAGAGATCGAAAGTGTAAAACCCTAGGACTTATGGCTTTGATACCATGTGAACTTTGTATATAATCATTGAATAATTAGCTCAAACAAAATACAATGAGATAGAGAATAAATAGACACCAACCGACCCAATAGAGGAAACTAACAGAAAACGAAAATACAAGAAAGAAAAATATAATTAAGCAATAATTTTCTTTAACAATATCTTTGAGAAAGCTTGTTATGGATATACACATAAGCCAAACTGAAAGGAAGAATTTGTTGGGAATACGACCAAAGTTCCACGTTACTTTGATAAGAGAATCATCATGAATTTAATTGATATGAAGTCTTTTGGGGTGAAACAAAAAACAAAGACGTGAGGGTTTATACCCAAAGTAGACAACATCATATCGAGATAGTTGAAGGGTCGTTGTCCTTATCAAAATTTGTAGAGATGAAAATTTCAATGGACTGGAAATAATGATAATGAGCATTTTCATGCCATCAAATAAGACTCTTATTTTTTTCGAGTGCTGTAGAAGCTGCGAACAATGAGGAACAAAACGCAAATTGATCTAGGCTTCATACTTCAACGTGAGGAAAGCTTGCAGATATTGAAAATCTAGAAAAAAGAAAATCAAAGACTGACACCCTACTAATAAAATGTTAGGAAATCTAAATATTATTTTAAAATGTTTAAAATAGTATTTGGATAATAGATTTAGAAATAGAAATGAAAAAAAAAAAAACATAGATCTGATATATATGTTGGAAATCTTGTGCACTATGCGTTCGCAAAGTGGTCAACACCTGATGGTCAGCGCCTGGTGGTCAACACCTGATACTCAACGTCTGCTATGCGATGAACTCGTGTTGGACGCCTGCTATGCGATGAGCTTGGACTAGAATGCGATGAACCTGCAAAATAAAAGCTCGTGAAGGCTGAGTCACGGAGCTCGCTCTCTTTAAGACGTTTCGCGGCTCTGCCCAAGGTGCTTGCAGTTCTGACTGATTGTCACGACGACCCCATGATAAAATAGCCTAGAATAATACTGTCTCAGTCGAAACTTGCACAAGAATCGATCGGTTGCTCACTCTTTCTATATTGCTCGGTATCCAACCGTCGTATGGCTGGATGAGCGCTCGGCCACAGAACGTGCGCCTTGCGGTGAGCGCTTGTCTACAGCACGTGCGCCGAAAAAGACGGCGCAAGCGCGATGGACGGGAAGACCAGAAGACTGTTGACCACGCAATGGACGCGGCGAGGGGCAAGACCAAAAGGAATTTTATTTTTAAAAAAAATAAAAAAAATTATCTTTATTGTCTATCTCCTCACCGTTTCCAAGACATTACCCCTTGGGGCCCAAGCCCATCACTAAAGAAATGGTAAATAAAGTGAGATTCCATTGCTAAACTATGTAGGATTCTCACTTTTCCAAAAAAACTCATTTTTTCTTTTTGTTTTAAAAAAGCTTTTTTTCACCAACAATATATGATATTTTGAAAAGTAAATCGGAATAAGAAAAAGTATACGAAAGTTTGAAACAAAAATTAATAGAAAATATTTTTATTTAATTATACTAGATTTAAGACTCTCGTAATGATATTTTGTGAGTGTTTGAGGTAAGGAGTGAAATTGTGAACTTCAGACAGTTGTGAAATTTGAGAAGTTGTAAAGTCTTGAGACTCACGATATAAGTAATTAATAAGGTATAAAATTGATATTTTTTAGTCATGAGGTTCGTGAATTGTTTAGGTCGAACAAGGAGTGGAGTACACAATTTCACATTTTTCATTTCCTATTTAACTTCTTGACTCAAGCACTCTCCTAAAATTATCTAAATTTGGGATAATGTGCAAAGTGACATCTTTGTCATAAATCTAATTAAAAAGAAAAAAAAAAAAATCAGTTTTTGCCATTCTTCTAAACCAAATATTCAACTTTGCCATACCATCCAATTGTGGCCCCCATGTGGGTTGGCAATGAAAAAGGAGAATAGGAGTCGACAAATATGTCGACCACCCAAATATATAAAAGTTCTAAATAGGGCATAAAGCCCATTTGGACCCAAGAGACATATTAAGAAAAGAGTAAGTATAATGAGTAATAATTTTAGAGATCATAATCAAGTATATAGCAATATTTTTAAAAAAATTATAAATATAGACAAGTTTATCAGTGATAGACTTCTATCGCTGATAGACTTTTATGGTCTAGGTGGTCTATCACTGATAGAACATAAGAGTCTATCATCGATAGAAGTCTATCACTGATAGATTTTTCTATATTTACAATTTTTTTAAAATGTTGTTGTACACTTATTATTATTTCTAAAATTGCTACTCATTACAATTACCCTTAAGAAAATGCCAATCCCATTAATGGTTGGGCCCCATTTGGTCGATAGATGGTGCAAGAGCCTAATTGAAGAGGTAGATTCTTCAACGACGCAAGGAAAATTTCCAGGAGATCACCTAACATAGAATTGTTCCAAGCTTAGCATGCTTAACTTTGTAGTTCCTATGATTGAGCCACCAAAAAGGAAGGTGCACCTTGTTAGTCTAGGTAGTAATTTTCAATTCTTTTAAGCGTTTCTTAACCATATTTTCATATTCTTAGGGTCCCTTTTATTCAGATGTGATTTCGGTCCATTCATGTCTTCCTACTAAACTCAAGGCGTTACATCCAATTTTTTTGTGGGCCATAGTTTGTGAAAGCTACATTGAAGTTTGTTACTATTTCACTGTCAAGCTATGTGCAAATTCAAGACTAATTTGAGTTTTAAGTGTGTCTGACTTGATACCACATCAGTAGTTGGTGTTCTTTATTTTGAAAGAAATTGGTACTCTTTTTCTCCAAAAAATACAATTACTCAGATATTGTAACATAAATATTTGTTGAATTATATAGTTAAAGTGCTACATTCTTGGATTAGTAATTTGTCCTATCTTGAGACACAATTGTTCATAACACCTTAACTCATAAAGGAAACAAAATTATTTAAATAACACAACGAAAATTTTTTGCGTTCAAATTAATTTCTCGCATCATTTTCTCGTACTCTTTTAATTTGTTCATACATTAGTTGGCATAATATATACTATCAACTTTGAAGTTAGAAGTTTGAATCTCCCTCCCAATATATTGTCGAATAAATTAAACCCAAAGTTTGATTCTCGCTCCCCATAAAATATATACTATAGTGTGTTGAGATTTGTTGGACGAACTTTGTCGAAACATAAATAAATACATATGCATGAATTCATCCTGGGTATATCCACACAATCTCAACTAATTAAGAAGGGACGTGGCTACTGCAAACTAAAGAGATGAACAACGATGGGGTGTCGGTTACACACATTCTAGTACTTAAGTCAACTAGAGAATTTGTAAAAAAAAAATATGTAGTAAGTATCGGAAAAAAAAAACTTTCACTACTACAGCAAGAATAAGTAGGAAAAATAACAGAGAAAATAATTAAAATTAAGTAATAAAGCTGAGAACAGAAGAATTAATGTAGAAAAACTCCAAAATGGAAAAAAAAACCAACGGACTAGAACAATTACACTATGTGATAAATTATTACAATCACACAGAGAAACTCTCCCCGACCCTAATTATAAAAAAAAAAAAAAAAAAAAAAAAACATTCTCTCAAAACATTTACCACTCACACAACTAGAGTTACTATACCAAAATGCTTCAAATTGGGATGATTTTAAGCCAAAGGCATAGATACTTCTTTTAGAGTGTTAGGAGATCATCACTTAAACATTTCCGATATGATACAACTACTTTTCCAATATTAAAAAAAAATTTAAAAAAAAAAAAGTCAACAGTAAGAGCTAGAGTTTTGTGAGTTGATAAAAAGATGTATACAATATTATATTTATTGTTAATAAAAATATAATCTTGATAAATAATCATTCATTAAATTTAATCGAATTATTTTGTAAAACAAAGGAAGGCATGGCCTCTAGTCCCTTTAGAACGCTGTTTTTGACCGAATCAAAATGACAAAATTGAATAAAAAAATCTAAATAATATAGTAATTTGTTTGAAATAACAAAAACAAAATATGTGAATAAAAATAGAGCTTCACCTAAAAATATATATGGATCATTTAATGTAATTACATATTACAGTTCTAGAACTCCGCCTAGTTTATGAACATGAGGTTTAATTTAGAAAAATCCATTTGATTAAAAATGGTTTAAATATGGCAAATTGCAAAAGAATGGATAATAAAATAATAAGAAATACAAAAAGCAATTTGAATTCACTATGTAGGCGGCCAATCAAAAGCAAAAAGAATACATTAATTAATCAAATTTTGTTTTTTAAAATAAATAATTAATTATATATATATATATGTATGTATGTATGATTGGTCCTCCTTAGAAATTACACAATCAATCAAACAAGGCTTCAAATATACCTATCTTTCTCTCATATGGCTCTTCACCATGTTCTTGGTTCTTCCTTGGTGAGATCTTTCATCAAACAAGTTTCTTTTCATCCTAAACCTTCTTTTGTTCCTCGTATTGCTAAAATAAAGGGGACTACAAAAATATCGGAGGATGATCAGATTATCGTTCGACGATCTGCAAATTACCAACCTCCTATATGGAAATACGAGTTTGTCCAATCACTGACGAGTGAATTTAAGGTATATAATATGAGTTGAAATTATGTATTAGTTGTTTAGGTGTACTTCGTTAGTAATTAGGTTTAGTTATAGAATTATTTTGTGACCTATTTCATGTGATTTTCAGGGAGAAACATGCTCAAGACGTTTCAATGAGCTAAAGAAAAAGGTTGAAGTCCTGATGAGACGAATAGTTGATGACCCATTAAAACAACTCGAGTTCATTGACATTTTGCAACGACTTGGAATATCATACCACTTTGAGAATGAGATTAAGGATGTCTTAGAAAGAATATACAACAAGAGTTATGAAGATGGCGATAGGTTGAATAAGAGTTCTCTTTATCAAACATCCCTTGAATTTAGACTCTTGAGACAACATGGATTCAATGTTTCAGAAGGTATTGATTCATTCTTTTTTATTAACGTCCATTATATTACACATAATCATTCAAAATATTATAATATAGACATCATTTATTTTCTTATACTTGTAATACACACACTATTTAATTTAATAAAAGTGAGTTACTATAATGAAGAGATCTCCACATCTCAACATTTCTTATAGTAGAAAATTTGAAATAAAATCTTATGAGATAAAACTATTACAACTTTTTGTTAAAGGAAAAGAGAATATATGAAGTTATGTATAAAAAAAAAAGAATTTATGTATATTAAGTTATAATGTACTAGAATTGATCTCTTCGAAAAAGTTCATCCTAACAATTTAATTGTAATTAATAGTATAAGTATCAATTATTTACGGGTGATTTTTAAATATAATAAAATAAGTCAATTTATTTATAAATATAACAAAATGTAGTGATAGACATTGGTATGTACTGATAGATGTCTATTCGTGCTTATCATTGTTTATTACTGATAGACAGTAACATTTTGCTATATTTAAAAATATTTTCAATAGTTTTATCATTTAAAATAATTATTTATTATTTATTTTACAATTAAATAATTTTACACATTTTAAATTAAATCACATATAATTCAGTATATTTAACGTGATATTATAATCAATATTTATACTACTACTTAAAAAAATTTAAGTATTGACAGTTTGCAAATAATTTGTAAATTTATATGCACATGTTTTACAAATAAACAATGGTAATACTTTAATCAAATGAAAAACAAAATAATGCTATTTGTTAAATTACCAATTTAAGAGAGGTTGTGTACAAGTACAACTGCCAAAAGTGATTCGTTAAGATTTTACCTTTCAATAAAATAATGATTAAGAACTATAAAATGAATATAACATAATGCTCGTAATATCAATTACTTTTGAGAGAAGTTGGATTTCAAAATAATTAACATAACAAGATGAGCACACATTCCTTGAAACTAAGGGGTCATGAGCCCACCATACCCCAAATAATGATTGTTTATTCTTTTAGCAATTATTTGACTACTTAATTATAAAATAAAATAAAATAAAACAGGAGATTTTTAAAAATAAAAAAAGGAAATTATTTAAACAAAATAACAAAATTTTTAGATAATTGTGATAGACGCTGATAGAAGTCTATAAAGGTCTATCAGTAATAGAAATGGTAGAAATCTATCACTGATAGATGCTGATAGAAGTTTATCAATGTCTATTAGTGTTGTTTTTTTTTTTTTTTGCTATTTTCTGTAAATAATTTGACATTTTTTCTATTTGTGAAAATTTCACAATAAAATAAACGATAATTGATATTCCCCACATTTTTACAATTTAGTTAGAGAAGGTAAATATACCGCGCATCTCTTTTTTTTTTTTCTCCGTCTGACATTACACATGTCCACATTTTTTTATTACCGACATTAAAGGGTTAAATTGATGTAGTGCAAGTTGTACTAATAATGCTCTTTGTTGGTTAACCAAATAAATTCTATGAATTACAAATTTGGTCCTTATCATTTAGAAAAAGTTAAAATTTAGTTCTACAATTTATAATTATAATTTAATCCCTATAGTTTAATAAAACTTTCATAATTAGTTCTACATGTAAGGAACTATATACAAGAATTTTTACAAATCATAGGGACTATTTATGAAGTTTTATCAAATCATAAGGACTAAATTATAATTTTTAAAATCAGAAGGATTAAATATTCTAGGGAAATTTTCACAAATAAAAAAAATGTCAAACTATTTACATAAAATAGCAAAAAAAAAATACTGATAGACATTGATAGACTTCTATCCGCATCTATCAGTGATAGGCTTCTATCATTTCTATCACTGATAGATCCTGATAGACTTCTATCAGCGTCTATCAAAACTATTTAAAAAATTTGCTATTTTGTGTAAATAGTTTTTTTTTTTTTAAACTTCCCCTAAATTTTAATTTTCTTTAAATCATAGAAATAAAATATATTTATTTAACTTTATTTTATTTTATTTTCCAGAAGTTTTTAATAATTTCAAGGAATATATCCATTGTCAAGCATGCTTTGGATCTTCCTTTACATTGGAGAATGCCAAGATTAGAGTCGAGGTGGTTCATTGATATATACGAGAGAAGAGTCGATATGAATCCTGTTCTTGAATTTGCTAAATTAGATTTCAACATGGTGCAATCTATTCACCAACAAGACCTTAAATATACTTCAAGGTAATAATATTTAATGAGTAAAACTCATATGTTTGTTTGGTTGCATCCAACTTTTTAGCCCAACTAGATGACACACAGTCTTATGGTATCACATGTCAACCGAGTTTTTTTTTTTTCCCTTTATCTATTTTTCTTTTTATCTTTTCATTTCTTTCCTTGTTTATTTTTTACATTTTTCTTTTTATTTTTTATTTTTAAGGCAATTTTTGTAGATAGAAAAAATGTCAAACAATTTACAGAAAATAGCAAAAAAATATTCATAGACATTGATCATATAGTTCTATCAGCGTCTATCAGTGATAGACTTCTATTATTTCTATTACAAATAGACCCTTATAGATTTCTATCAGCATCTATCACAACTATCTATAAATTTTGTTATTTTGTGTAAATAGTTCTCTTATTTTTATATTTTTAAAAATTCCCTTTACTTTTATCTTTTGATTTATTTTCTTGTTTCTTTAACAAAATATTTAATAATATCAATTTCAACCATCTGTCTTTTTCTTCTTTACTTTTATCTTTTTCTTTTTCTTTTTTTTTTTTTTTTTTGTTTTTTACAAAAGATTTAACAATATCAATTTCAAATGTCTTTCTTTTTATTCTTTAACTTTCATCTTTCATTTCTCTTCTTGGCTTTTTCAAAATATTTACACATATTAATTCAAACATCTTTATTTCTATTCTTTAATTTTATTTTTTCTTTTTTCACAAAATATTTAACAATATCAATTTCAAACATCTTTCTTTTTATTCTTTACTTTCATCTTTTCATTTCTTTTCGTAATCTTTTTTTTTTTTTTTTTGTCAAAATACCCGACAATATCAATTTCAAATCTCCCTTTTTATTCTTTACATATATGATCTTTTCATTTCATTTCTTGTTTTTTACAAAATGTTTAACCATATCAATTTCAAATGCCTTTCTTTTTTTTTTTTTTCTTTACTTATATGATCTTTTTCATTCTTTTCTTGTTCTTTTACAAAAATATTAACAATATATAAATTTCAAATATCTTTCTTTTTATTCCTTAATTGGATGATCTTTTCATTTCTTTTCTTACAAAATATTTAACAATGTCAATTTCAAATGACTTTCCTTTCATTTTTTATTTATGTATTTATCTGTTCGTTTTTTACAAAATACTTAACAAAATCAATTTCAAATGTCTTTCTTTTTATGAAAAAAGTTGGTGGAAGAGGAGTGGACTTGGAGAAAAGTTGAGCTTTGCAAGAGATAGATTGATGGAAAATTTCTTGTGGACAGTAGGAGTTGGATATGAACCCAAATTCGATTATTTTAGAAGAATGTCTACGAAACTCTATGCATTGGTTACAACGATTGATGATGTCTATGATGTTTATGGCACATTAGATGAACTCGAGCTCTTTACCAGAGCTGTAGAGAGGTAAGTCATATTCAATTCACCTTGAATTATTATATAAAAAGGGAAAAAATATTGACTTTTTTGCATGTCCATGTATTACGTAGAATTGCTATTTAGTTCCTAGGTTTCGAAATGTTATATTTTTATTCTTGAGTTTTAAATTTAGTATTCATTTGGTACTAGGTTTTAGGATTTTACATTTTTACTTTTTATTAGTACACATTTGTTTAGTATAACAATTGCGGGGTTGGAGGATTGAGCTTTTGACAACTAGGGAAGGAAGGTCTTACCAATTACCGTTGAGTTAATCTCGCTTTGGTTTTTCTTAGTACAGATTAATACATAGGGAAATTACTATAAATAGAAAAATATCAAACTATTTACAAATATAGAAAAAATTCATTGACCGCAATAGAATTTTATCGCTTGAACAGTCTATCATTCAAGCGATAAAATTCTATCACGGTCTATTGCTGATAGACAATACAATTTTTCTATATTTGTAAATAGCTAAGTTGACTCATTTTTCTATATTGGAGAAAAACCCTTAATACATATTCAATTTTAGTGATTTGTGTCATTTATCTATTAACTAATTAAAACAACTAAATTAATTATAATTCAATCCGTTAATTAAATTAGATTTAATTAATTTTATATCATCATTAAAGACTATTGAAAAAATTAACGTCGTAATTACTTTAAATTAATTAATTAGCTGAATGAGAAAACTAATGACCAAAGTGAGCATTGATAAAAACTCATAGATAAAAGTGAAAAATCTTGAATCCTATGGACCAAATGAAAACTAAACTCAAACCTTAAAAGTAAAAATAATATATATAACCCTTTGAAACATAGAGACCAAATAAAAACCAACTTCAACTTAAGGTAAAATTACCAAATACATTTAAAGTTTTTTTTTTTTTTTTTTTTTTTTTTTTAGTTCAAGAATATAAAAGATAACGGATTCGACATTGACCTTTTTAGTCAATAGTCCATACTTTATACTAATTAAAATATACTCATCAAGACATCGTCAATACATTAGAAAAGTTTGGCACATTTTAGATATATTTACCAAATATTTCAAATTCAGAATGGAATTAATATTGGACTCTCTTCCGAAATGGTATGTTTAGATGGGATATTGCTGCAATGGACCAACTCCCAAATTACATGAAATTATGTTTTCTTGTTCTCCACAATTCTATAAATGAGATGGCTCTTGATGCACTAAGAGATCAAGATGTTAATGTCATCCAACATCTTAAGAAAGTGGTAAGCACACTTATATATATATATATATATATATATATAATGAAATTAATTTTTCTAATTATGAACAAAATTGAGCAAATTTTTGTTTGAATTTGATTATCAATATATATAGTGGGCAGATTTGTGCAAAGCTTACATGATAGAGGCAAAGTGGGATCATAGTGGTTATAAACCAACACTTGAAGAATATATGAACAATGCATGGATTTCAATTGGTGGACCAGTTATGTTAATTCATGCATATGTTTTTGTGACATCTCCAATATTGGAGGAGAATTTGGAGAGCTTAATGAAGTATAATGATGTAATTCGTTTGTCATCAACAATTTTGCGACTGGCTGATGATCTTGGAACATCACCGGTATGTGAATATATAATCACTCTTCATCTAATTGATTAAATATTAAAAAATATAGACTATAACGTATTGACATAATTGGTGCATGTATTTCTCTGATCAGGAGGAAATACGGAGAGGCGATGTTCCGAAATCAATTCAGTGTTACATGAATGACTTTCAAATTTCGGAAGATAGTGCTCGTGAACATATACGGTATTTGATTGATGAGACATGGAAGAAGTTAAATAAAGTTGAAGCTGAAAATTCTATTTTCTCTCCAATGTTCATTGGACTGGCTAAAAATCTTGCTCGAATGTCTCAATGCATGTATCAATATGGAGATGGACATGGTATAGAGCATGAAGAAACAAAGGATCGTGTAGTATCTTTACTCATTCAACCTATTTCCATTCGTTAGTATAGAAAATAATAATATATATTTATTTAAATGAAATACACATATCTTTAAATAAGGTTGCTTGATAAAATTCTATATAATTCAAATTATTACTTAATTGGTGTTATATATATGCTAAGTCTCTAGGACGTGTTGCTCGTGGCCTTCAGCCCATTTTTATCCTGCTTTCATTATTTGTATTTTATTTTGCAAGTTAGTTTAGTTTTATTGTAATTTTGTTAGCGCGTGACTCTTTGTTATTTTTCATGTGTAAAAGTGTCAAATCAAATATTTTATTTAATATACCAAAGAAAAAATGTAACACTTTGAAATTTATGAATCAAAAACAAAATTAAATTTAAAATTAAAGAGTAAAAATGTATATATCATCTTGAAATTGGGGTACAAAATTGAATTGAGATTAAAAAACTAAAGACAAAAAAAGTACCTTTTCCTTGTGATAAGAATGAAAAATAAATGTAGAGTTAGCATAATATTTTAAAATTCAATTTCTTTTTAATGCATTGAAATATAGAAAGATAAGATAATAATTAGAAAATTTTCACTGATAGAAAAAATATCAAACTATTTACAGAAAATAGTAAAAAAAAATATTGATAGACTTCAATCATTTCTATTGTTGATAGACCCTGATAGACTTCTATTAGCGTCTATCACAACTATCTAAAAATTTTGCTATTTTGTGTAAATAGTTTCCCTTCTTTTTCTATTTTTAAAAAATTTCCATAATAATTAGTGTTTTTTATCTAATATACGTAATTAACACAAAATACTAATTACTATTTGGAGCTTAGTTAAGTGATAATTGACATTCATTCTCTATCTTAATAATGGATGTTTTTAAATTTTCATCCCCACAATTGTTCTACTAAAAAAATTAAATCTTTTAGTTAAAATATCATTTTGGTTCCTATACTTTGGGATTTGTTTAATTTTAGTTTTTGTACTTTCAAACGTACAATTTTAGTTTCTCAACTTTCAATAAATCTTAAATTTAGTATCTATTGATGTAAAATTTGGGACAGGAGAAAACGCACATGACCCCTCACATGACATCATTAGTTGAATTTGTAATTTAGGGATGAGATAATCTGCAAAACAAACAAAAAGGGCTATGATGCCTAAGTCAGTAAAAGAATTATAGAAGAGGAAAATAGTCAGAAGTTTTTAGATCACAAACTTCAGATAAGAAGTCAGAGATTCTTGAGATCCTTCATATGGAGCCATAATGGTGTATTTATAGGAGATTTGATTAGAGTTTATCTTAATCCTACTAGGTTTAAGATATGAGATTTAACCCTCTTACGATTAGGATATCATGTTTTCCTAATCTCATGCAAGTTAGATCAAATCTTATCTTATCTTACATTTTTCTTGATTTTTGATTTTATTCTGCTTCATCAAAATTCACCCACAACAGTATCTATTATTAGTTTATTATTTTTTTTTAAAAAAAAACTTTTATTATCCTATATGCAGTTTACTATAAAATTTGAAAATCATATTCACATGTAGTGGTTTCTTGTATAAAAATTAATAATTATATAATCAATTTCGATAAAGATTAATTTTGAGAGACTAAAATTGAACATTTGACAGTATATAGATTAAAATTGAACCAACTTAAACGATTACAAAGGTAATTTTTTTAGACAATCAATCATCTCTAAAAATAAAGAATAAGAAAAAGGTTGGTTACCATTTAGAGAAAGAAAAATAAAGAATAAGAAAAAGCATAACTTTGTTTTAAAAAAATAAAAAAAATAAATAAATAAAAAGGGGAGCATAATTTAAGCCCTAAAAATAATCCTTACTATTAACGAAAAAAAGACAAATTTATGCCATGGTGGAGTCATTTCCTAAGGGAATACTTAAGATTTTGAATTTAAAATTCAACCATGATTGTGTTTTATCCTTTTGTAGCTGCACAAACATGTAACCACAAAAAAGTAAAAAAAAGAAATATATATATATATATATATATATATATATATAAATATAAATATAGCAAGTATGTGTGTTTTTTTATTCACATATGCTAGTTTCTTTATGAAAATTATTATAATTATTTAATTAATTTCGATGAACATCAATTTCAAATGATTACATTTAAGATTTATTAAAAGTAAAATTATTAAAATTAGACATTTTAAAGTTCAAGAATTAAAATTGAACCAACTTAAAAGTATAGAAACCAAAATGATACTTTAATAATTTTTTTTTAGACAAAGAGTCATCTTATATGCAATTAACACAATAGATTCTATTACTATTTGGAGAAAAAAATAAAGAAAAAGAAAAAACATAATTTATTATGGGGTCAGGACAGTTTGCCATACAAAGTGGTAGATGGAAAGTTAGTGATGGACAATCTACTAATATCTACTATGATTAGTGGATTCCTTGAGAGACCACCTCCTCCTCTTCGACCTTTGAGCTTTCCAACTATGAGTTGTCTGATTGCCAATGGCGAGTGGCATTTGAGTTAGTGGACGTGTTGTTTATCTCAGATGACACCCAAATCATCAAACAAATATATTTTTGTACAAATCACTTAGTTCTGACACTTACTCCTAATCTCATAACAAGAATGACATCTACTCGGTCAAAAGTGGTTACAAAGTGACTCAAGCGACTATTCTTAATGCTTCGTGTCTTCCTCAATCCTTCACATGAGTAAGATGTGGAAGACTTTATAGTCCTTGGCAATTCCACCCAAATCGAAAAAATTCCTATAAAGGGTCTATCTTAACACTCTCCTCACATGTGAGATTCTTGCAAGTCGTTAGGTTTATTGTCAGGACATGCCCCTTGTGTCATGCCGTTAGGAATCTAATATATATTCACGCCGCTGTAGATTTATAAGGGAAGTTAGGAATATTTGGTTTTCTTGGCAATCAATATTTTTCAATTTCTAAGATCTCAGGATTTTCTATTTTGCTAAACACACCTGCAATTCTTTGGTATACACACGCTTGATTACCATACTCGAAGAAATCGAACTTGTCGATTTAGTTTGAAGACCATATCATAAATGCATGAAATCTGTTTTAAACCTTTTTTTCTTAGTTTTGTTTCTTTCTCCCATATCTAAAATTAAAATAAATAAATAAAAAAAATTAACCCCTAGAAATAATCCGTAATATTAACGAGGAAAAGAATTTTATGATATAGTGGAGTCATTTCCGAAGGCAACAATTATGATTTCCAATATGCAAAATTCAACCATATGATTATGTTTTATCATGTTATGGTTGAACAATATGTAATGATCATTACATTATTAATTAATAAAAAGAAAGTATGATTTCAAAATTATTATTAATTAATAAATATAGCCAGTTGCAGAATAAGGAATTAAAAAAAGAACATTATTACATGTCATTTTGAAAAGTGAATTGATAATAAAATAATAAAAGAAATAAGATAATGCAATGACAGAAAATCATTCCAACAGTAGTAGTTGTAAATAACTAATTCTTTAGTAATTGTCAAAAAAACAAAACAAACTAATTCTTTAGTAAAAGCAAATGGGACCATATAATATGATTCTCTAATATAATCAAAGCAAATTAATTAATATCGATTAAGTTATATTAAATTTCCGTCTTCGAAGTCTCGTTTGGTAACCATTTCTTTTTTTTATTTTTTTTCCTTAAAAATTAAGCATATTTTCTCACATTTTCTTACCATAGTTTGCATTTTTCTTAAGTACAAGGGTTGAATTCTTAACCAAATTTCAAAAACAAAAACCAAGTTTTTAAAAACTACTTGTTTTAGTTTTTAAATTTCGGTTTGGTGTTTGAAAACATAGGTAAAAAGTAGATAATTAGAAAACAAGACATTTAGGGATGAGAGAGATGTTTGTAGACTTAATTTTCAAAAACTAAAAATAAAAAATCAAAGGGCTACCAACGGCAGCCTAAAACTTTTGTGATGGTGTCTATTTGGTCTCAAACTTACAAATGAGTTTAAAAATGTCTAAAGAATCTTAAACTTTCAATTTTGTGTCCAATAGTTCTTTAAATAATTTTCAATTTTGTGTCTAATAGATCATTGAATAAAGTTTAATGACTAATTAGACATAAACCTGAAATTAAAGTTTAGAGACTAAATTTCTAATCTAAACTATCAAATATTACTACACTATAATAAATCATTAAGTATGAATTAGTATAATATCGATTTGTTTAATACAAAGTCTATAAAATTATGACTTTAATATACATGTACTTTTAGATTAATATTTTTTTAACTATTTATATGTATTTGATATAAATTAAAATGAGACAATAATCTTAAAATTTGTTCCTTATTACTAAATTGAATATCTAAAAGTGTATAAACTAATAATAGTGTAAGGATTCAACTATGTGAGATGTGTGAATTAGAGTCTATGCAATTTTAAAACTAAAATTAGTTGACCATGTAAATTCAAAATAATAAAGATTTTTTAAATAAATAAAAGTTCATTGTAATACTTAAAAGATTTCTGAAACAAAGTTTAGTTTGGATCCTTAAAAGACATTAAAAGAAAAATAAAATATTTAAACTTAAAACTACTAAATTCAATTGAAACATAGCAAACAAAAAAAGTTGAAAAAAAACCTACTAACCTTTTGCTTGAAACTTTGGAGAAGGGAGACTAAGTGTGGAGAGAATCCACATGCTTCCATCTCATCCAAAATAGAAAATATAGAAAAAGGAACGTGAAGACGAGTCGTTTCTACGAGTTTAAGAAAAATTAGGGCTAAATCAATGTAATGTTATTATTGATTTTTTTTTTTTAAAAAAAATATTAGTTAGCATCAATTTTTAGCACATCATCATGTCATGTAAGCAATAAATATGTTCAATCATCTTTCCGTTTTCATTTAACAGTTCTGTTAGTGGGGGAAATATTTTAAATCCGTTCTTAAAAACTTGGGAACTAAAAAGTTCTATTTCTAAAACTCGGAGAACGAATGCACCTATTACATAAAATTCGGAGATTAAAAAGACAATTTTTCCAACCATTTATTTTTATTTATCTGATCTAGTTTTATTGTGTGCCTTTTTTTAGGGTTTTACATTTTTGTCGGTCAAATACAAGTTTTTTCTATTTTTCATATTCTTGCTGCTATTTTTGTATTTTTCATCATATGTACATTTATTTTAATCATAACGTAACAAATTAATTTTAGAAATATAGTCTTTTATCGAATATATATATATATACATATACTTCATACATATCTGATATATATACCTCATATATACTTCATATTATTAGATGATATAATTAAATTTTTCTTTATCCAATAGCTTAAGTTTTTCGGTCAATTGGCGATTTAAAATGATATTAGAGCGGGTGGTCTAAGATGTCTTGTTTTCAAACCCCTACAACGTTGTTTCCACTTATTGCTAAAAGGTGATGAAAATATGTAATACTTTACACATATATCTTTTATTATTATTATTATTTGTTTACATTATGCAAGTTACTCATAATACACTTGGTTATATTAGAATCCACTTTCATTTACAATATACATATACATAGCTTTGTTTACACCTTTGTTTATATAATTTCTACCTTCATATCATAAAAGTGAAAAATAATGTAACATCGCAAATGGTCAACAATAAAATAGTAAAATTTTTAGATAATTGTGATAGACGCTGATAGAAGTCTATCAGGATCTATCAGTGATGGAAATTATAGAAGTCTATCAATGATAGATGCTGATAGAAGTCTATCAATGTTTATCAGTGTTTTTTTTTTACTATTTTATGTAAATAGTTTGATATTTTTTCTATTTGTAAAAGTTTTTCTATTAAAAAATTATATTCATATTATGAACACATACATATACTGTATTTGACCTCTAAATTTAAAAACCAAAACAATATACAGAGGAAAAAAAACATATATCAAGTATGAAAACTTAGCAATCTAGAATAAACAGATATATACATAATATAAGAAATAAACCTAACAAAATGGAATGAAGAAATTGAACTATTGCTAGCCTCCAACCCTAGAGTACTCTTAAATCGCCGATTGACAAAAGCTTAAGCTAATAAATAAAGATAAATTTAATATTATATCATCTAACACGCCCCTTTAGTCGTGTATTTGAAATACGAAAAAAATCCAACAAGTGAAAATTGATATTAAATAGGGAGGAAACAATGTTGCAAGGATTTGAATCCAGGACATCCTGAACTAACCTGCTCTAATACCATGTTAAACTGTCAATTGACACAAACTTTCAGCCATCAACATAAACTTTTAGGTTAATCGGCAATTTAAGAAGTACAAGTGTCACCAATAAACATAACAAATTGATCTGAACATATTCCCTAACAACACCTAGTCTCCTTTACAAACTCTATATGAAGCTTCAATTCACGGGTTTTTTTTTTATTTGAACATACTTCTCACCACCAAGAAATTTATGTCGGGTCTGATAATGTTTTTGTTTTCTATTTCTGGTTTCTTGTTTTTTAGTTTCCTATTTCTTATTTTTTAAGAAATAGAAAAACAGGAATACATTTGATAACTATTTAGGTTTAATTTCTTGTTTTTTAAGAACTAGAAATAGGAATATGTTTGGTAATTATTTTTGTTTCTTGGTTTTTGAAATTAAAAAAGAGCAAGAACAAAACTTGTTTGATAACTATTTCTCGTTTCTTGTATATTTTTTCCGTACTATTTTAGTTTTTCCCTTATTTCATCATTCAAATATATTTTAGTTATATAATATAAAAAATATGTAACCTATATGAACTAAAATGCATAAAGAACAATTATCAAATATTTATATTATCTAATACAAATAAATCTCGATGCAATATTGATAACAATAATGCAATTGTTTCTATCCTTAAAAAATTGTCCAAATTTGATATGCAATGTTAATTGTTACTCAGTCATTCACCTTCAATAATGTCGACTTAGATCGAAGCTCTAGTGGTGGAATCCAAGAAATTTATTTGGGGCACTATAAATACAAAAAAATAATAAAAATATTTATAAAGAAGTGTAAAACAACATTCATTGTTTCATATAATACAATATTCATTGCTTCATATAATAACTAACTTAATACCCTACAATTATCCTCTACGAGTGTTCATATTTTGAAATCAATCCATAATGAGTTTATTATTTAATTTATCCAATAAAAATCTTTCTCAACATATACTACAAGACAATCATTCATCTATTGATCTTTCATTTCTCTTATATGCAATTGAGTCTTCAAAATATTCATTGTAGAAAATGTCCTCTCACAATATTTAGAAAATGTCTTTTTTGTAAATATGTTCTATGAACTTAATATTATTGAATATTACAATTTTAATAAAAATATTTAGTTCTTAGACTAGGACCTGCAAGTAGTTCTCTTAAATTGATTTCTATATAAGATCTATTAGAATTAAAGATACTTTTCTTCTGTGAAGATGACGACTTTATAGTCTCTATCTCTATTATAATTTTTCTTTTAAACATCTATCCATAATGATTTAGAATTAACTTTTTACAGCAGTATTTACAATAAAAATATTAAGATTTATTACATAGATTTAAAAGTATAAGAACTAAAAAGACTAAGAATTTGAAACTTACTTTCAGTGCTGCTTGCATAACGCTGTGGCGCTCTCGAGATGTCTAAAAAATCATGCTATAGGGTTTTTGCCCCGAGGCAGCACCGACCCAGTGCCGTGGCGCTGCCCTGTTTTAGGGTTTTTGCACTTTTTCTTCTATTTTTCGTCCAATTTTGGCTCGGTTTGGTTCTTTTAACTTCTAAAACTTATATTCTTCATTAATACCTAAAAACTACTGGCAAACAACATTAAATCTAATGAAAATGTCTCTAAATCAAAGGTAAATAAATCACTTTTCAGGCGTTTTTTATGCCCCGAGATTAAAAACTGAATGCCCCTCCAACCCTCTTACAACCCTCTTTAGTCAATGAATCTCAGGATAGATTCAATGAATCTTAGTGTAGATCTGTGTTTCCAACAGTTTTAAATATTTTCTCTAACAAACTAATTTGTAACTATTCTTTCTTATTATAAAAGGAAGATCTTAATTTTACATACTGATTTAGTGAGTGAAAATATTTGTAAAATAAAACCTATCTTTGTAGTCTTCAAGAAAAAGAATTTTATTTCCCTTCCCGTGGATGTAGGCCCTTTTTTTTTGCCGAACCACGTACATCTTTGTGTCTATTATCTTCTTCTCCTTCTCATTTGTTAAGTGCATGCTGAATCTTCATCTTTTTCTTGAAATCGCCATGGATACATTTGAGGGTTTGAAAGTTTCTGTGAGAAGAGAGAAGGACAGAGCTGAGAGAGATTTTTTCTTCTAAATGAAATTAACAAATTGAAATGAAAGTTTGTAAAAGAAAAATCTCTCACCCAAGTGTGTGTTGAAAATAATAGCTACGTGGCCTCTTCTCCTCCATATTCTTCACCAACCTCATTTTTGAATTAATTTTGGATCAGATTACTTCTTGATTTGAGCCTGCAAAACAATTAAAGCCCAACATTTAGGCACAATTTATCCAATCTCGCCCGAGATTCATAGCGATTTCGGGCGAGATAAAGCTTGAATCTCCAGAAAATCAACATAGACAAACAAAAAATAGACAAAATAAAGGCAGAAATATGTGAAAATCGCAAAAGAAATGCAGCAGATTTCTCATATTACTCAGTCATCTTCTAAACCCTAGGTTGATTAAATTAATACTAAAATCTTTAACTAGACAAAGGGAATAATGAAATATCTCTACAAACGGATGCAATGAAACGTGGAGATGGACAAGATTACAAAGAAAACCAGTGGATGAAAGAAGAAGAAATGAAAAATCGGACTGGAGAATTTTAGTACTCCTTTTACACTACTGGGTAATTTGAAGTTGTAATGTCTCAACTCAATCTCGATCTCGATCTTAGCTGAGATGACCTGAGAAAAACCGATTGAACACTAAAATGTGCTAGTTTTGTAATTTAAAAAGTCTCCTTTTTATCTTGGACAATTTTCCAAGTAATTAGCACACCAGATTTGATTTATCCATTATCCTTAAAGTTCATGTCGGCATTACCAATCTAATAATATGGTGGAGTCATTTCCAAAGGCAATAGTTATGATTTACGAATTTAAAATTCAACAATGATGATGAATAAACCCTTTATATCGTTTGTTCTAAAAAAAAATTTAAAAAAAAAAAGAAAAAGAAACCTTTATAACGTGAATAATGGTAATACCGACAAAGTAACAAAGGAAACGATGTAAATGTTGCAAGTTTTTATTTTATTTTAATTATTATAATTAAATATAGCAAGTGTTTTCTTTAAAATTATTATTAAATATATAGCAAGTTGCAGAATGATAAATTCAAAAACAAAACACTACACGTGATTTTGATGATAAAATAATGGTTAAAATGCTATTTTGCCAGATTTGTTCAACTTTACTCCCAATAATTGTAAATATTAAACTTAAATCTTTTTATTTTCAATTCAATCCCTCAAAATTTATGGAGAATTTTAAAAATAGAAAAATTAAAGAAATTATTTACATAAAATAGTAAAATTTGTAGATAGTTATGATAGAAGCTAATAGAAGTCTATCAGGGTCTATGATAGAAATAATAGAAGTCTTGATAGAGGCTGATAGAAGTCTATCAATATATTTTTTAATATTTTTTTGTAAATAGTTTGACATTTTTTTATATATAAAATTTTTTTCTAAATTTATAGTGAAAATACTAATATATAATAATTTTTAAAAAAATTTCAACAACAAACTAGCTGAAGTTTAAATTTAAGATTTATTGAAAATATAAAAATTAAAATCAATAGAAACTAAGATTGATTACGTCACCAAAAGTACGGTGTCAAAAACACACTACTCAAAAAAAAATAAAAAATAATAATAATAATAATATACGAAGTAGTTGTAAATAAATAATTCTTTAGTAAGAGTGAATGGGACCATAATATGATAATCAATAGATAAGATATATTGTAAATAACGTAGTTGTAAATAACTAATTCTTTAGTAAGAGTGAATGGGACCATAATATGATTGTGGTTATCCAATGCAATCAAAGCAGTGTTTGGATCATCTATATATATTTTAGGCTGTTTCTCCTAACAATTACAACTATCAAATCAATCAACACACAACTCTTTCTTTCTTCTTCTTCTTCTTCTTCTTCTTCTTCTTCTTTTTTTTTTTTTTTTTTGTCAATGGCTCTTCACCAATTTTTCACTTCTTTTCAGACGAGTTCTTTTATCGAACGAGTCTATTTTAATCTCAACTCTTTATGTGTCCCTCGCACCATTAAAACAATTGGCGCTGCAAGAATGTGTAATCAGATCATTGTACGACGATCGGGAAATTACCAACTTCCTATTTGGAAACACGAGTTCATTCAATCATTAAGAAATGAATTTGCGGTATGGATAATAGAATTCTTTAAATTGGTTGTTTACTTTGTTTATTTAGAGATTGTTTAGTAACGATTTCGTTTTAATTTTTGTTTTTGAAATTTACAATTTTTTTTTTTAAATTTTAAAAATTGGCTATCAAATAGGTTAGGACTTTAATAAATATAATTTTAAAAATAATTGAGAATTGCTTATGGGATATGTATGTTTTGTGCAGGGAGAAATATATGTAGGACAATTCAATGAGTTGAAGGGAGAGGTAAGAGTGATGATGAACAAAATTATGGATGATCCTCTAAAGCAACTCGAGCTCATTGATACTTTACAACGACTTGGCATCTCATACCATTTTGAGAATGAGATTAAGGATATGTTGAAAAAAATATACGAGAAGAGTTATGAAAACGATGATTGGAAAAACAATAATCTCTATGCAACATCACTTGAATTTAGACTTTTAAGGCAACATGGATTCAACCTTTCGCAAGATATTAATGTACACTCTTTCTTTAAACAATTAATTGCTATTTTTTTTAATTTTGTTTTTATTTTTGTTTTGTTTTTAAATGTATCTCTCTAAAAACCTAGAGTATTACTCTTTTTGACTAAAAGCTATTATGAATATGTTTTTGGATTTACCTAAATAGTTTCACTCCCAATTGGTGGAGAAAATATAGTCCCATATTGATTAAGAAACAGAGAAATAATCTCATATTATATAAGAGTGAGAAGAATTATCTCTATTCTTGATCTTTTGGATAATTCTAAAACGAAAGCCACAAGGATTTTTGTTCAAATTAAAGTGAGCAATATTGTACCATTTCGGAGATATTTGGAGGTTCGTTGTTCTTACAAATTGGTATCAGACTCGTGATCTAAACCGAGGTGTGTTCGTAGTATCCTCAAGTTCAAAATAAATTTAGCGTCCCTCGTGCATGAATCCCCAAATCAAACAAAAGGTACTTGAGATGAGACAAGTAAGTAAAGTTACCTTATATTAAATAAGGTAGGTTTTGGATGGTAAATAGATCGTATTAGGTCAAATAGACCAATAAGAGAAGTATATCTTTGTTCAAAGGGAGGAAATTAAATAAAAGTGGGACAGGTGGTCAATACGCCAAGCGTATTCTACAATTATATGATTTGTAGTTGTCTCTATCCATGATAAAAGGAAACTCTCATAGGCAATCGGGAGTGAAAAGATGAGGGAGGCTCCAATTGGTACTTTGTTCATAGAAAGATTATATTAGGTGCAAATAAAGTCTCACATCTATTATATAAGATAAAGATCTATTGAATATAAGTGACAATTATTTCAACTTGGTATGAACATCTTTGAGATAGTTCCAAAAGAAAGTTTTGAAAGTAATGCAAAAAAGTTCAATATATTATACTATTGTGGGCCAGTTTCTAGACATTCTTCTTTTGTCAAACCAATACCTAAGACCCTGTTTGGTAACCATTTCATTTTTTGTTTTTGTTTTTGAAAATTAAGTCTTTGTTGTCTAGTTTTCACCAATGGTTTAAAGTACCAAGCAAAATTTTGAAAACTAAAAAAATTAGCTTTTAAAAATTTGTTTATGTTTTTGGAATTTGGCTAAGAATTCAACCATTGTATTCAAGAAAGATGCAAATCATTGTAAGAAATATGAAGGAAATAGGCTTAATTTTCGAAAACGAAATAGTTAAAAAATCGACCTTTTTAAGTAAAAAAGTAAAAAAGAAGAGATCCTACTAATCATTTGTTATGTGAGATGGAGATTATTGGACTAATCTCAGATTAATTATTTAAGAGTTGGAAGCTAATTACCAAAAGTGAACAGAATCCTCATCCCGCCAAATTTAGTTTTTGCTCAAGGTCTTATTATTATTATTAATTAGCATTATATTAGCATATTATTTACATTTGATTGCTATTTTTATATTAATTTCATTAACTCTTTTAGGGTATAATAAAAACGTCAATCCACTGCTTAGGTTATATATATATATATATATATATATATATTTTGGCATAAAAGCATAAAAATTTGATACACATTAGTCGTATTGCATTAGATAATGCATATTTATTAATATTTAACAAATTTCTATACTTTAATGGCAGAGGTTTTCAATAACTTCTTCTCAAATGAGACGAAAAGTTTCAACATACATTTGTACGAAGATTTAAATGGAACGTTATGTTTGTATGAAGCTTCATTCTTATGTATAGAAGGTGAGAACATTTTAGAGACCGCAAAACATTTTACAATAAGGTATTTAGAAAAATACATGAGATCAAGCAAGGATCAAAATAAAACTGCCATTATTAGACATGCGTTGGAGCTTCCCTTACATTGGAGAATGCCAAGGTTGGAGACAAGGTGGTTCATTGATATCTACGAGAGAAAAATAGACATGAATCCTATTCTTCTCGAATTTGCTAAACAAGATTTCAATAGAGTGCAATCTATCCACCAAGAAGATTTAAAATATGCATCAAGGTAACACTTAAATTTATCATTGAGGCAACCAAAATATATAGAATTAGATACATAATTTTTTTTTCCTATTATATATTTTACAAAAGGTTTAATGAGTCAAGATTAATATTAATTAGAGGAATTAACACTCACCGATATCAAAAAGAAAAAAAAAATTAATTAGAGGAATTTAAACACAAGACCTTAGTATATATATAATGTTCAATCAACAATCAACCTTAAAAGCTTAAGTTGATATGATACAGTCAATTTATTTATAATTTTTTTTAAATAATGTTATTTTAATAAATAATGACAAATATAGAGTAGGGGTAAAAGTACTTTTAAAAATAGATGAGGAAATCATGGACCAAGTCCACGATTTTATTCACATGTCTCGGTCAACCCTGCCACACCTGCACTCATTTTGCTCACATGTCACGATTTTGCTTACCCACTTGGACTTCCTTGACACTTGGCTGGGTAAATCGTGGACCCGGTCCATGATTTTGAGGACAGGTGGAACTCGTGGACCCCGTCTACGATTTTGCTATTCTACTTTTACCAATATTTTCAACCCAACCTTATTTTTATCATTATTGATTAAAATAACATTATTACTAGAAAAAGTCTATTTACTTCTAACAAGACTTTTACAAAACTTAACATGCATTATTGTGTATATGAACAAACAGTTGGTGGAGGAGCACTGGACTTGGTGAAAAGTTGAGCTTTGCAAGAGATAGATTGATGGAAAATTTCTTTTGGACAGTGGGTGTTGGATTTGAACCTGAGCTCTCATATTTTAGAAGAATGACTACAAAAATTAATGCATTAATAACAACCATAGATGATGTTTATGATGTCTATGGCACATTAGATGAACTTCAACTCTTTACCGACGCAGTAGAGAGGTAAGTTATAACATCTCAAACTTAAGATCTTTTGCATTGTGCTATATCTATAAATACTGAAAATCTATTAATATATATGTAATTCTATTTAAAAAATTGTGATTTTAGGTGGGATGTTGGTGCAGTGGACCAGCTTCCTGACTATATGAAAATATGTTTTCTTGCTCTCCACAACTCTATAAATGAGATGGGTTTTGAAGCACTAAGAGACAAAGGAATTAACGTCATCCAATACCTTAAGAAAGCAGTATGAATTTAAATTAATTTATATATGTCAAAGTTTTAAAATTTTACATTTATTCTAAATCATTAATTATCTCTAATTTAATTTTAATTTGAATTCTTTACAGTGGGTAGATTTGTGCAAAGCTTATATGTTGGAGGCAACGTGGTACCACACAGGTTATAAACCTACATTGGAAGAATATTTAAATAATGCATGGATTTCAATATCAGGGCCAGTTATATTAGTTCATGCATTTGTTTTTGTTACATCTCCAACCCTTCAAAATATGGAAATTTTGGAACAATATGTTGATATGATTCGTTGCTCCTCAACAATTTTGCGACTTTCTGATGATCTTGGAACATCATCCGTATGTCAAACTCTATTAAATCAAAGTACATTTTTCAATTTTCATTAAATAACTTCTTTATATAATGGATAAATTTCATTGATCAGGATGAATTAGAGAGAGGTGATGTTCCAAAATCAATACAATGTTACATGAACGATACGGGAGCTTCAGAGAATGATGCTCGTGAACATATAAGGCATTTGATTGATGAGACGTGGAAGAAGTTGAATAAGGTTGAAGTCGAGAATTCTATCTTCCCTCAAGTGTTCGTTGAGAGAGCTAAGAATCTTGCTAGAATGTCTCAATGCATGTATCAATATGGTGATGGACATGGCATAGGACACCAAGAAACAATAGATCGATTTCCATTCATTCATATAGTAAATAATTGTGTATGGTTAATTTAAATGTACGCAAATTACTAAATATGATTTTAGTAGATTTGGAAATGTTAATTCATAAGAAATGAATCGTCTCGTTAAACTTTTTATCATAATTATGAAATCATATGTATTATATTTGTTATTGTGGTTGGAAAACAAACTTTGTTAAACTTTATCTTCTATAAGACCTAAGCATGTGTGTAAGGCAAAATTAATAAGAATATGTGAATTATCTGAATTTATAAAATGAATTTGGTCAAACCTTCTGTGACATATACATTTTGAATGAATATACTTTCATAGGAGTATAAATTGTAAAATTTTACGTGAAATTAAAAAGTGATAAAATAACAACATAAATCATATCAACTAATTCATGAATAATATCTTTTGATGATTACTAGTTTTGTTGGCATGCTTGTGTAATTCAAAAAGGATTTATTTCTCTCCTACATAAATAACACAAATGTTATTATTAGAATAAATTTGAGAATAAATTCAAATAAAAAATTAGAGATATATATGATACTAATATATCTTTCTTTAGATTTTTGAATTTATCAAATTTGATTATGTTGCTCATCATTATTTTTGTCATGCGTAGTTCTCCTAACAAAATAAATAAAAAAATATTAAATTCAAACACCTAACAAACAGATACATTTTTTTGTTCAAATAGATTAATATACAAGATATTTAAGATTAAGTTGGAACTATAGAAATCTAATCAAAGATGTAACTGAAAACAATAAATAATAATAGTATAAAATTTCACGAACTAACAGAAACTATATGCTCAACATTTAAATTTTAAAACAACACAATTTATAAATCTTTTTTATGATTGAAAATGAACACTCCATATAATTGTGATGCTACCCAAAGAAAAAAAAAATTAAAATATGCTAAATAATTTGTTAGGAGAAAATCCATTCGACGAATTGAAAATTAAAAAGTTTCTTATAATTTCTCACCAAGAATCATGAAATGGAAGCAGTGATCTGAAGCATACAGTAATCAATGAAATTGTAGCACTCTTTGCATTCATGTCATCTATAGTGTTGCCGCTTTTTGAAATTTGAAGTCAATTTGCAACGGTTACATTTTTAAATCCAAAATAATCACCATTATCTATACTCCCTCTTGAACTTTATCCTTTACTTTCACATCCATTCTTCTCCTCTTTTTTCCATTCAAATCCATTTCCATTTCTTCTCTATCGACCCAATTCTTGTTTATTTCAGAATTTTTGAATGATAATACTGACTCTGATTCTTAGGCATCTTAATAAAATTAATAATTGTAAGTTATATCTTTTCATTTTAACAATTTTGGTTGTTTTAAATTTTGTATTTTTAGTATAAAACTTTTCATGCTAATTCTTTGTCTTTTTAGGTGAAATATGCCTTCAATTAGAAGTCGTCGTCATGTGGTGGTCATAGAGTCTGGTCCTTTAGAAGGAAACACTAGCAATTTGGAGGAAGCTAATGTTGATACAAAAGCTAATTTGACAGTTAATGGTGATATTGATGTAATAGGTATGTATGAATTTATTATACGAATTGACATTCAAGTTTTATAATTTAAATGTTTCACTTTTTTTCCTTTAAAAAAAGATTCATGTAAGACACGGGGTCAAACACGCAACCTATAAAAGCTGGTTCGAATGCTTTGGGCAATTTCTTAGGGACTATTGAAAGAACTTGTAATCTTTATCTCCTAAATTATGATGATTGGAGAAAGGTACCCAATATTTACAAGGAAGAAGTTTGGCACATCATTAAGGTATGCAAACAAAATTATATGTTGTATGAATTTTTGTATATCAATGTTACTTATTGTTATACTCATTGACTTTGTATTTTTCAGTCAAAATTCACTGTTCAAGAAAAACATAAAAAATTGTGTTTGTCATCATTATCTAGAAAGTGGGATGGCTATAAATGTAATCTACGAGGAAAGTATGTTTTAGATATGATACAGAAGATTAATGCTTGAAACATAAACCTGACAACATACCTAGGGATCAGTGGGTTGGCTTAGTCTCTTTTTGGTACTCATTTGAAGGAATGGTAATCTTTTTAATTTTTTATTATTAGATAATAATTTGATTATTTTATGCAATTCTAGATTTATATATTTATCTCAGAGACGAAATGCAAGAAATACTGAGATACGTAAAAAACAAAAATTTACTCATTCATGTGGAAGAAAAATTCTAGCACGTAAAACAAATGAGATGGTAATTTTCTCTATACATTTGTATTGTTAAGCAAGTTATGATTTACATATTAACTAGTTTACTAAATGATAGAAAGAAGAGTTGGGGAAAGATCCCACCAGAGTAGAAGTCTTTCTAACTGCTCATAAGCTAAAGGATGGAAGTTACATGGATGAGGAGTTTGCTAAAGTTGTCGTAAGTTCAAAATTAATTTAAAAAATTAAGAGCTTTATTGTTTAGTAATTATAATCTTATTTTTTTATAGGAAAAATTTCAAGAATGTATGAGTCAAAATGTTGATACCTCAAGAGTTATGCCTTCTGAGAAGGAGGTGTTTGAACAAGTCATGGGTAAAGAGCATTCTGGACGTGTTCGTGGAATGGGATTAGGACCTACACCCACTGAAGTTTTTAAAACTAAATATCATCAATGTGTCGGGGCTGAGATCACTTCTGAGACAAGTATGGAAAACCATGAAGCTGTAGAAGAAAGATCTAGATTAACAAAACTAGAGTCCGAAATGGTGGACATGCGGTCAGATATGAAGAAAAATACTTTTATTATTGGGACAAATGAATTCTACACAAGTTGGTAGCAGTAGTGGGACATCTTTAGATGACAATTCAAGAGAGGTAGGAAATATAAGTTAATTTATTTTAATATTGTTGTCTTAATATATTTCTTATTCTAATACATTTTTTTTAATTTTTTAATAGGATCAAAGGGAAAATGTATCTGAAAGCAACAAAAGATCAGTGATAGATAGTTTATTTTCATTTTTCTTTTATTGATTTGAATGAGGATAGGTGATAGTACTTCATAGGATTTTTAATAGTGATAGGGGACAGTACTACTAGGATTTTGAATACTTTATCTTCCAATTTTTCTATTAGTACTTGATCATATTATTACTTCCCCTAGCAATTTTTACTTGTTATAATATTTGTAAGTGTGAATGAAATTTGAAAAATATATGTGGAATGCAAAAAGAATCATAGTTACAATTTGTTGGAAAATATAGACTATAACAATTGTTGTGATATAGGAACTAAAATTGTTAGTGTAAAATCATTTAATTATTGCAGCAATTATCAAAGAAGTTTTATGTTTGCACAAATTGTTGCAAAAGAGTAGAGATCGCTATAACTATTGCAATAGAGAAAAATATCGTTGCACATATTCAAACTATTAAAGCAATAATAAATCGTTGCAATAGGATCAAATTGCAACGGTTTCAAGGTGCTCCTATTATTTTTTTAACCGATCCGAATTAGCAGAGGTTATTCACTACTGCTAATTTATTTAAAGAATTGTTGCTATTGGAATCGTAATTGCAGCGGTTCATATAATATTGCAGCGGTTACTAAAATGTTGCGCATGAAACAACAGTTGCTAAAATATTGCATTTTGATGTAATTAACCACTACAATATAGGTACCTATTGCGGCGCTTATTTAATCTGATTCCAGCGGTTGTTAAAACCGCTGCAATAAAGGCTTTCAACACAGCCTCTGCCAGCAGTTTCTTAACCGTTGCGACATATCTCCCAACGGTTTCAAACTGCCGCAATAGCTCATAAAAATCGCTGCAATAGGCCCAAAATCTTGTAGTGCTGCACAATCAAAATTTATGTTCCAAGTGTTCGAAAGATCCTCAAACACACAGTGCAACTCATTTTATATTTATTGTGATTTAACCTAAAATAAAATATATATAGTTTTGGCCATTAACTATTTTATTATTTTTAATTCTTATTTCAGGTATTTATTATTTAAACTTAATAAAATTTACATTAATTTGTTATTGAAATTTCACCAACAAAATTCATGTTCTAAAGATTTTTAACCACGTGCATCGCACGTGTTTCATAGCTAGTCAAACTAAATGTATGGACTAATTCAAGATTGATTGAAAGTACATGGACTAAAATTAGACACTTGACAATACAAAAACTATGATGGAACAAAATTTAAAGTACAAAGACCAAAACATTATTTTAACAAACAAAAATATTTCTAGAAAAATTCAAATTAGTTATAGTCCAATGGTCTTAAGAAGGATATATATATATAAGTTTTATATTACACAAGTCTCACACAAATAATTTATTTATATATCAACTTGAATTACATGTATAGCAACATTTTAAAAAATTACAAATATATCTATTGCTGATAAACTTTTATAGTCTAGGTGGTCTATCACTGATAAACCATAAGAGTCTATCAGCGATAGAAATCTATTACTGATAGATTTTGTTATATTTGTAATTTTTTTAAAATATTGTTATACACTTATTTATTATCCCTAAAATTGTTATTCATTATAATTACTCTATAATTTTATTTCGTAATTAATATAAAATCTTGAAAGAAACATGTTTTCTTGTAAGCCACTTTATAAATCTAGTACTTCTTGATGCCCCTTTTTATTATAGCCAACTTTTGTTTTTGATTTAGTGAGGGTAATTTCACATGGGTGGCCACTCCAATAGCTTGAAGGAACATAATAACATACCAACCAAAGTCAATTTGCCACCATTCAAAACCAAATTTAACTGAATAACTGAATATTCAAATACATGATGATTATTGTGCCAACTTTCTCCAAATGAAAGCAAACTCAACCACCTAAAAAAGCAACCAAAAATAAAAATATTATACTTATAATAATAAGAGTTGACTTAACTATTTAGACCATATCTCATAACTATTTAGATCTAGTTTAATTGGATTACTATTTAGTTTTTAGTTTTTACCTTTTAAAAATTAAACTTATGAATACTACTTTCATCCATAAATTTCTATGTTTTGTTATTCATAAATTAAAAAAAAAAAAATCATATTTCACGTTTTCAAAAACTTGTTTTTGTTTTTAAAATTTTACTAGAAATTCATGTCTTTTCTTCATATAAGTGAAAATTATGATAGAAAATATGTGAGAAAACAAGCATAAATTTAAAACAAAAAACGAAATTGTTATTAAATGGGGCTTTAGTTTTTTAGTTTTCTTATTTTTAAAAATCAAGCCTACAAACATTACTTCTATTTGGTGGTTTATTTATTATGTTGCAACATTTTAGAAGTACTTTTAAAATCTAAAGTAAGTTTTAAAAACTAAAATAGTAGGCTTCGTTCAATAACTATCTTGTTTTAATTTTATTAAATTACACTTATAAACACTACTTCAACACATGTTTTTATGTTTTGTTATCCACCTATCTACTAATGTTTTAAAAAAACAAGTCAAGTTGTGAGACTAAAAAAATACTTTACAAAATTTTTTTGTTCTTAGAATTTGACTAGGAGTTCTAATGTTTCTTTAACAAATGTGAAAATGAAAATTGAATAATTGAGAGGAAATAAGCTTAAATTTCAAAAACAAAAACCTAAAAACGAAATCGTTATCAAACAAGCCATAGTTTCTAAAAACTTGTTTTTGTTTTTACAATTTAACTTAGAATTCAAATGTTTACTTAAGAAAGTTAAAAAAAATCATGGGCAAGAAATTGCAAGAGCACAATTTTCAAAACCAAAAAACTAAATAGTTATCAAATGTGGTCTTTAATAAATTATATAACATTCAACAAATTCCTAATTGAATGATCAAATACTGGTACTAACATGAGTGTAAATACAGTAATCGACATGTACTCATTCTCATCTAGTCAAGTTTTAAATTTTACACTCCGCACTCTTAGACTAAAAAATGATCAAATTAACACAATAAGGTATTTAAATATCTTATTATAAGTCAAAAAGAGATTATTATAAGTCAAAATTATCAAAAAAAAAACTAAATACTTATTCAATAAGTCATTCATGGTACTAAAAGAGATTAATCAAATAAAAAAATAAACAGCTAACCTGAATATAGCTCAACTATTATAACTTATGATCTATCTATCAATTAAGAAATCAAATATTCGAATGTCTTACTCTGCATATTGTTAAATTCAAAAAATTAATAATAAATATATTAGTAATTTAACACATGAAATATGCATTTTATATAAATGTAATCTACACTAATTGATTATTAATAAAGAAAATGGTTTTAAGGTATGAAGATTTAAAGAGCATGTGTTACATGTCAATTAATGTTGAGCTAAGTATGTTGATAGTTCTATATAAATATTGGCAATGTAAAAACTCGCCAAAAGAATCATATAATTAAATTTAGTATAAGCTATTCAAATCATCTTTTGCTTGATAATGAAGCTATACACTCACCAATTGTTGGTAGATAAACCACCACCATTCCATTGTCGGTCTCCCCATGTATGGCATATTAGGTTCACCATAAATGTCGTGTGCAAGGACACTACACTCCTCACACCCTTCTGCATGAAAAGTAGCATTAATTAGGGTCAGGATTCAAAAGACATATATTTTATAGGCAACATATTATGGTATGAAAATAGAATAAAAATTAAGATAGAGTTATTATGGTAATTAATAAGAGCCATATAAAGAAATGAATTATTCAAATTATATAGGTAAAGATCCGAATTTAGGAAGAAGACATGAATGAACTGAGATCACATCAGAATAAGAGGGACCCTGAGGATATGAAAGTATGGATAAAAAAGGCTTATAAGGAATTGAAAGTTATTATTTATACCAACAAGGTGTACCTTCCTTTTTGGTGGTTCAATCATAGGAACTTCAAAGTTAGGTGTTCTTAGCTTGGAGCAATTCTATAATATTGAGTGACCTCCTGGAAATTTTTCTAGGAAGCATGTTAATTGATATATATATATATATATATATATATATATATATATATATATATATATATATTTGTATGTCAGTTAGTTTTGTTTTGTATGGTGATTTTTTATTATTATAAAATTAGAGTAGTTCTTGTTATGGGTAAAAATATGACTAAGTATCTGACCTTACAAGGATTGTTTAATGGGTCATTCTAAGAGAAGTGAATTATTTGGCTAAGTATAGAGGTCAACCCATAGACTCAACTATAAAAGTTAAAGAGATTAACTCACTTCATAAGATCAACAAGAATGACCATGAAGGTTGACCCATTACAGTCAACCATAGAAGTTAAGAAGGTCGTAAGGGTCAACTTCGTAAACTTGATAAAGGTCGACCTATATAGGATTGACAATGAGAGAAAATGCCTAAGTACAGAGGCCGACTCAAGGCAAAGTTATGCCAAAATGTTTAACTCTTCTACATTTGCTTGTGTTCACTAGTGGAATAATTTTGATACTTCATAACGATTAATAACAGTTTGATTAATGATTGGAGAAGTTAATTAGTGAATGATGATTACAAAACTATATTTCTACCTGACCAAGAGGGCTCATGCATGCCATTTGAGGTACCTTGAAAGCACTCTGAATTGATCTCTTTCTCTAGCTCTCTCTCTCTGAAATATTATGACTTCAAAGTGTTGGTAGTTAAGCACCAACGCATGTTTTTCTCTACTATGTAGGGACATTGTTTGATTCCTTCCAAATATTACGAATTCATAATTGTTACCAAATTCTAAATATAGTGTAAAGAACAGGGACCCTCAAAATATCTCTATAATGGTATGATATTGTCCACTTTAGGCACTAAAGCTCATGGCTTTACTTTTGAAACTACCCAAGAGGCCTCATACCATTCAAGATAGTTGTCCTCACTTACACACCATAGATCTTCCTTTTATCTAGCCAAGGTGTGACTTTGGTCACATACCAACAATTCTCCCCTCGAATGAGTGACAATCAAAGTTTCCACTCAAATAGTTATCTATTTATGTTCGCTGTGGAGTAATCACTTCCATGCCAACTCCTCACTAGATCCCATTATTCCCTTAATCAAATAGTTCAACAATGGATCACAATGACTATGTTATGAAGCACATTGGCACGACTAAGTCTAGGATTAGGCATGACTCTAATATCATATTTAGATAAACATATAGGAGTTTCATCTCAAAACCGATTGACAGTAGCATGAATAACTCATATATTTTATAATAATGATTGTGAAGTATCTTAATCATTCAAACGTGAGATCCTCAATAGAAGACGAAGATGGAAGATGGAGAGGGTAGAGAGAGAGTAAAAGGAAAAATATAATAAAATCAATTATATTTTTAGAAAATTAAAATACCATTTTAGAAATAAAGAGTGCAATGTCAGCTTTCTGTTATTAAATAAACGATATATTGATGATACATACCAAATTGCTAGTCAACTTAAATTTCAAAAGTTCAAATGTTGAGTTTGAAAATTTAAGAATAAAAAAGCTACCCGATCTAAACCTAACAAACTAGATTCAATCTCAATTGTTCGGGTTGTAAGTTTGTTCAACTCAAATAACCTTATTAAATAATAAATCCTACCCAACCCAACCATGAAATATTTGGGTTGGATTTAGTTTGAGTTACTCTGTAGCCACCTAATTTTGTCCGGCCTATTTAAAATAAGTTTAATTATTAAGTTAATTTTGTCTTAATTTTGTTAATTTTAATTTTGTATTTATCCACCTTTATTTTGAAAGAAAAAAGCTTGTTTTACTGTTTGGTTAGAATAACTAGATTAGTTAGTTAAAGTAACTAGTTAGTTAGAAAATTTGCAAAAAGAGTAAGTTTTTTTTTATGAGGTTTTACTTTCAATTTCTTGTTTTCTTTCTTAGGGTGTGAGCCAAGTTTGGCCTTGTTTCAATTTGAAAAATCTAGCCAGTAAATTATTTTGGCAAATGGAGAATGTTTTTTTGGCTATAAAGCCATCTTATTTAGCATAAAAAAAAAAAAAAAAAAAAAAAAAAAAAAAAAAAACCTAGAGAGGAAATAGGGGAGGATAAAGAGAAAAAAAGAAAAACCCTAGAGAGACAGAAATAACACACATAAAAAAAATAAATAAAAAAAACCCACAGAGAAAAAATCAGAGAGTTTTTTAACATCCTCCCAACATTTTCGAAATTTCGAAACCAAAAGAAGTCCAAGCTTTAGTTGGAGGTTGTTGGTAGGGCTTTGTGTCCAAGGATCCGCACCTCATACAACTAGCGACTTCTTGTTTCGGATCTAACCTTCAATCTTCTTCTTTTCTCTTGCAGATCTAAAAAAAATAGAGAGAAGAAAAGGTTATAAGGAATTTTTTTCCCGTTTTATTTTTATGTTTATTATAAAAAATAAACATAAAAATAAACAAAGGAGAGTTTTGTCTTCAAAGTAAAAAAAAAAAAAGGCATAAGAGAAGTTTTGTTAAAAAAATAAAAAAAAGAAATTAGAGGAGAAGAAGAACCAAGAGAGAGTAAGAGAAGAGAGATGAAGAAGAAAGAAGTGGTGAATAAGAAAGAGAAAGGGAATTAAGTGTGAAGAAAAAAAAAGAAGTTTAAAAAAAAAAAGAATTTAATTAGAGTTTTTTTTAAAAAGATTAGAAAAGAAAAGAGTTTTAAAAATATATTATTATTATTATTATTAAAAAAATAAAAAAAAAAGGTGATGGATGGGATGGGCGATCAGTTTTATTTATTATTTTTTTATTTTTTTCATTTTTTTTCTCTCCTAAGGGGTCTGCAGAAGCAGACCCGTTTTCCTTTTCCTTTTTTTATTTTATTTTATTTAATTATTTATTATTATTGTTATTTTTTTAAATATCATTTTTATTTTCATTTTGTTTTTTTCCTATTTCAGCCTTTAGTTTTTATTGTTGACTTTTCTTTAATAATTTTCTTTCAAATATAGTATTTAATAATTTTATTTATCAAACTTTTTACTATACTTTTTTTTTTATATTCATGTTTATGTTATGAATTTTATATTATTATATCTTCAAATCTTCACTTTAATTTCCTAAAATAAATCGACGACGGAATCTAGATAATTTGGGAGTCCGATTTTCTAGAATTCTTAAGGTGAGGAGTCGATTCTTTAGGAGTCCGAGATCGATCTCCAATATGTTTTTATTAATTTTTCAATATGCCCCTTTTTATGTTTATTTAATTTATATTATGCATCTTAAATTATATTTACTTATCTAATATTTATCTTTAAATTAATTTAAATTTCTAACTAACGTTTTCCCTAAGTTTTTAAATCTTTTATTATCAAAATTCTTTTAAAGATATTTTAAATAGATTTTCTTTAAATTATACTCTTTCGTGTTTTTAAACTTTAAAAAATCAATATTATTTCAAAAGGTTTCCTAACAAGTTTTTTTTAAGAATTTGCCACCGTTTTATTTAAAAAATTCCTAAGATGGAATCTAAGAAATTTGGGAGTCCGATTTCCTAGAATTCTTGAGGTGAGGGATCACATCTTTGGGAGTCCGAGATTTGATCCCAGGAAAAAAATGAATTTAATTAATGTTTTAAATTTTTTATTAAAAGACTATTCCTATGACGGATTTTGAGAAATTTAAATAATTTCTCAAATTCTTGAGGTGGGGAATTTTTCCTCAAATTTTAATATAGTCAAATTGATGGAAAATTTTTCACTTATTTTATGGGATCATTACTTCCAATGTTGGAGTAATGAGGGGGTAAAATAAGACATTTGTCTTCAAACTTTTTCTTTCCAAGTGATTTTTTTTTTTAAAAAAATATTCTTATTTCAAGATAAAAATGAATTGGCCACCGTTTTCTAAACGGGTGTTGTGGGGTGCTAACACCTTCCCCACACACAAATGACTCCCGAACTCAACTCTAGTTTTCGCAGACCATTTTTTATGACTTTTATTAAAAATGATATACTTTATTTCGGTGTCCAATCACACCGTAAAAAAAGATTGGTGGCGACTCCTTTTTATTTTATTTTAAAATTAACCTTTTTTAAGGACGTCGGCCGCTCCGCGTCGTCTCGGGCACGTGGCGACAGCTTGGTGACTCCACTAGGGACATGAGGTTCCACCTCGAGAGTTTGGCCATTTCTCTCCATTTATCTTGAATTATTTTATTCTTTAATTTTGTTTTAATTTATTGTGTGCATTTATTGTGTATTTTATTTTTGCACACACATTCACAAGTCTCCTACCCGGGCTTTACCTACTAGGATTAGAATCGAGGACGGAGTAGTGTTAGCCTTCGAGAAGCTTTGCTTCCGTGCGGGCACACGAAAAGTTCTCACCCAATTTGGTCATTCCGTCATGTACGACTTTTTGACCAATTTGGGGACCTTTATCATTTAGGGCCTTAGAATTAGCCTCACCATTAAAACTTTCACGTACTATATGAGTCTATTACCACATGTTTTTTTATATAAAGAATTTGATTTTAAGTGATTTTGGTAAAAAAAAAAAAGGGGGGGGGGGGTTTATTTTGAAACTTCATATATTTGTGTTTGGTTAAACATCACAATCTCATGAAAATTAAATAAAGGGTGAACATTAATTTTTTTTAATTTGCCTATTTGATTTTCTTAATCAATTTACATTTTTACTAATTTTGTGGATGTTTCACAAAAAAATTTTTACAGAAAATATATTTTAAAAGAAAATTGAGAACATTTTTTTTTAAAAAAAAGAAACATATTTATTCAAATATTTTTTTTGTTTAAAAAAAATATATGTATTTAATAATTTACATTCCCATCACCTAATAATAATTTTTAAGTTGGTAATGAAAATGGTGAAATAAACTCTTTTTTGGAGAAACTTTACAAAAACTTTTGAAACTTGATGTCATTATATTTTGTCTATTTAAAAAAAGAAATAAAATATTTTAGAATTTGAAAGGGTGAAAGGCGTATCAATTATGTTTTATTTTTTTCAAAATTAATAAAAACGAATTTGATTATTTAATCAAAAGAAAGAAGCTCATAAATCACCACATGTTTAATGTAAATAGTTAAACTTTACGGCTTTATAAACTTTTTGTGGTGATATTTTTTAGTTATTAGTTTTTCATATCATTTTTGCCATTGAATTTTGTTAATATCTCCGGTTTATCAAAGAAAATGAAGTTAACTTTTTCTTATAGGCGGTTACACTTTTAATAATTGAATTTTTATTAAAGCATTTTTTTGTTGCACTTTTAATAAACTTACTTTTTTTAAAATGACATTGTTTATAAATATATAAATTAAAGATTTGATATATTTGTAAAAAAAAAAAAAAAGAGAAATAAAAGTTCCTTTTTAGGGCTTGTGGCTTTTTAACATTATAAGTTGTGTTAATGTACATATTTTTCTATTGTTGTTATTGATAATCATTTCATAATCATGTGTTTATTAACACCCATTTGCATGTTATGTCATTGTTTGCTAGCATTTCGTTTTTTTAAAAAAAAATAAAAAATCTCATTAGCCGTTGCATTTAGCCTTTTCTTCTTGAATTATTAATGAATTTCATTTACATTAGGCTTGTTGCATTGTTAATTAAATCATGCATACATTTCATAATAACAATTAAGTAATTTTGACTAATTAAATCTTTCTCTTTCTTTAAAAAAGATTAAAAGAGTCAAAGTTTTTACAAAATAGCTCAAAGGGTCTCCACCCCCTCCATTATTATTGGACTTGAAGAAAAGTCGAGGTCATGAAAGAGTTCACTAGCCAGGGGTAGACAATCAAAATTGTTGTCCAAGACTTAAAAGGACAAGGAGAAAGATTTTAGAATTACCCACTCCAATTAAAGATAGACCAGGGGCATTCAGACAGGCAAAGTTGGTACATAGCCAAGTTTCAGATGACACGTTTTCTTACCCACGTGCTTTTTAACTCTTAGGAAGATCTTAGATCCAGAATTGAAGGTATAATTTACATAAAGACCATAGCCAAGCTCCATAGCAACTGAGCCATTTGAACGACTCAATATCTGCCCTAAGCATGAAAATCTGCCAGAAGAATTTTGAAGATGCAGGGTGCAAGGAAATTAAACTCCTAGAAGAGAGGTTGCGTGTGCAATAGAATACACCAACATTTACGTAGGCATTGAGGTGACACGACTGTGTCTAGTCTCGGGCGTCATCATTATTCCGTCCACGTTCAAGATGCCAAAAATTTGATAAGTATAATGGGGCAGCTGCCTAAATGTCATCTCGTCTTGTACTGTTGAAAGATGTCAGACAAAACATTGATTCACCACTTCCAAGATTGCCTAATTGGCATTATGTTAGAGCAATGAATTTATTCTCTATTGGGTATGGGGTATGATGAAGGCGCTACGAAGGTGTCAACCTAGTTGAGATGTTCCAGTGCGCCTACTGATCCCACTTCTCCCTTTAGTTTGCTTGTTCATAAATGATAACCTAATCGACTCAACTGCTTATCGGTATATGCAGTTAGATAGCTCTCAAGTGCACAAATATTGAAACAACACAAGCATAGTATTAATTTGGCCTTAGACCATTCAAATTTTCGATATTGGAAAAGGAAGCGTAGAGACTTTCAAGGAATATGCTCAAAGATGTAAAAATGGTATGTTCAGGGGCAGCCTCAATTGATTGATAAGGAAACGTCATCAATGGTTTTAGACATTGTAAATGCTCCATACTACAATAAAATATTTGAAAGTGCCTCAACAAACTTCTCCAGCATTATAATAATAGGAGAAAAAATTAAGAGTGCAGTTAAAAGTGGAAGGTTATAAAGTGATGCAAAAGTTGAAGTTAGCACCACTAGAAGCATGATTCCACAAGAAGAAAATATAAATTGCATGAGATTAGCTTGGGGCAAGGCATTATTGGCCACGCATTGCTACCAGCATTTAAACAAGAGCACTATGCTCAGAGTCCTCAACAAAGAGGAAAAAGTCAACTAAATGCACCAAATTAACAATCGACAAGAGAAGGGCAGCAAAGCACCTTGGTCGTTATCATCTCTAGAAGTACAACTCCATCTGATGAGTTGGTTTATTCATACTCGCTAAAATCTGAGCTTCACAGTTGGAAAGTCAAAAAGCTATGTGATTGGCTACCCTTAAGATCGGGGCAAGACCTTTGTAACAGGGGCACTTTTTAATATTTGGTTGAAATGAATGTAGTCTTAGCCAATGTGTCTCATTTGTCTTTATGTGGAATGAAATGGATTATTGGTATCCAATATTCAAGTATATGCCTAATGATATTTAATCATAATAGGTAATATATGATTAATAAGAACATCAGAAGTGAAATCAACATCAAGGCTTGATTTCAAATTTCCATTTCTTGATTTTAAGGAGAAGATTTAAAATTTGTTATGCTCAAGCATTTGAAAAAGAACAAGAGGATTGGACAGTTATCAAGCCAAAACCTTGGAAGCATTATGAGCCTGCATATGGTCAACAAGTATGTTTATTCAACCATCATACCTCAATTTTGTGAGTATAAAGATGCATTAGGTTATGCCTAGATTGGGTACAAATTGTTGTAGCATCAGCTATTTTATTGTAGGAATTTGAGTTGGTGTAATGGAAACATCCAACATAATAATCAAGGTTATGGCAGTCGTGGAAGGCTAATTTGTTTACACATCAACTGAGGCAGTTTTCCTTCATTTAATATATAGGCAGAAGCCATTTTTCCTCATCAAGGATTATATACCATTTTTTTTAATATGACTACATTTGAAGACACAAATTACGTTGCAGGACATGAGATGTTCGTCATCTTTTTCTCGCAGAAGAGAGTCAATTTCGAAGGGGACCCTCTCATTTTTTATTAAAGATTATCAAGGATGATTATATAGTGTAGCCACCTAATTTTGTCCGGCCTATTTAAAATAAGTTTAATTATTTAGTTTAATTTTGTCTTAATTTCTCTAATTTTAATTTTGTATTTTATCCACCTTTATTTTGAAAGAAAAAAGCTTGTTTTACCGTTTGGTTAGAGTAACTAAGTTGTTATTAGGTTTTATTTTTCTAATTTTTGTTTTCCTTCTTAGAGTGTGAGCCAAGTTTGGCCTTATTTCAAATTTAAAAAAAATAGCCAGTAAACTTTTATGGCAAATAAGGAAGTTTTGTTGGCTTTAAAGCCATCTTCTTCTTCAGCAGTAAAGGGGGATGGAAACAAAAAAAAAAAAAAAAAAAAAAAAAAAAAAACCCTAAGGGCGAGCTGTAGGAGGAGACAGAAAAAAAAGAAAGAAAGGAGAGACAGAGAGGGAGTGCTGTAGAGGAAAAATATAGAGAAACAAAAAACCCGAGAGAAAACACAAATTAGAGAGTTTCTAACATCCTCCCCATTTTTGAAATTTCGGAACCAAATAGAAGTTCGAGCTTTAGTTGGAAGTCGTTGGTAGGGCTTTTTGTCCAAGGATCCGCACCTCATACAACGGCAACTTCTTGTTCCGGATCTAACCTTCAATCATCTTCTTTTCTCTTGCCGATCTAAAAAAAATAGATAGAAGAAAAGGTTATAAGGAAAAGTTTTTTTTATTGCCATTTTTTTCCGTTTTATTTTTATTTTTTATTATAATGTGACCGTTTTTTTTTTATTTTTATTTTATTAATAGATGACATTTATGCATTCTATTAGGTCTATTATTACTGTTCTTCTTTTTATTATTATTTTTTTTTTTTTGGTTCATCTTCTTCCTCTTCCATGTTTATCTCTTCATTATTGTTTTATTTTTAAAGAAGGTAAAGTGTAAAAAAAGAAAAAAAAAAAAAAAAAGAAACTTACCTAGAATTCCACTTCTTGATAGTCTTGAGAGATTTGTAGCCTTCATTTTTTTTTTCTTGAGTGTGAAATTGGGGAGTTTATTTTCAAAGTAAAAAAAGGAGAAGAGAAGTTTTGTTTAAAAAAAAACAAAAAGCGAAGAGTAAAAGAAAAGCAAGAGAGGAAGAAGATGAGGGAAAATAAAAAAGAAGTGGTGAAGAAGAAAGAGAAATGGGGGTTAAAGTGTAAAAAAAAAGGGTTTAAAGAAATTAATTAGAGTTTTTAAAAATAAAAAAGTTTAAAAATATTATTATTTATTATATTAAAAAAAGTGGGATGGGATGGGCTCGTTTTAATTTAATTTTTTTTTATTTATGTGTTGCGTCAGTGGCAGGACGTAATCTTTTTTATTATTATTATTATTATTATTAATTATATATATAATTTTTTTTATTTTGATTTATTAACTTTCTTTTACTATCTTTGTTAATTTATTTTCTTATTAAATTTTAAAATTTTATTACATTGTATATCTTCTTTAATATCTTCTATTTATTTTTTAGACCATTTATTTATTTTATTTGATATATTCACATGCTCTCAATTTAGTTTATGCTTGCTAATTTTTGTTTGTTCGTTTTTTTTAAATTTATTTAAAAAAAAAACAAATAATCCGACGACGGAATCTAGATAATTTGGAAGTCCGATTTTCTAGAATTCTTGAGCTGAGGAGTCTATTCTTTGGGAGTCCGAGGTCGATCTCCCATATGTTTTCATTAAATTTTTAATGTATCATTTTATGTTTATTTAATATTATGCTTCTTAAATTATACTTATGTATTTAATGTTCACATTTAAGTTGATTTTAATTTCTAGTTATATTTTTTTTAAGTTTTTTTTTTAAATCTTTTATTATTAAAATTCTTTTAAAGACATTTAAAATATAAATCTTTTAAAATACATTTTTTTATCTTTAAAAAAAATAATATATTATTTCAAAAGATTTTCTAATAAGTTTTCTCTAAGAACTTGACACCGTTTTTCTTAAAAATATTCCTAAGACGGAATCTAGGAAATTTGGGAGTCTGATTTCCTAGAATTCTTAAGGTGAGAGATCACATCTTTGGGAGTCCGAGATTTGATCCCAAGAAAAAATGAATTTAATTAAATGTTTTAAAATTTTTATTAAAAAGACTATTCCTATGACGGATTTTGAGAAATTCAAATAATTTCTCAAATTCTTGAGGTGGGGAATTTTTCCTCAAATTTTAACGTAGTCAAATTGATGGAAGATTTTCCACTTATTTTATGGAATCATTACTCCAAATATTGGAGTAATGCAGTAAAATAAGACATTTGTTTTAAAAAAGTTTCTTCCCAAATGATTTTCTTTAAAGAATATATTTAATTCAAGATAAAATGATTTGGCCACCGTTTTCTAAACGGGTGCTATGGGGTGCTAACACCTTCCTCATACACAAATGACTCCCGAACTCAACTCTAGTTTTCGCAGACCATTTTTGTTGATTTTTATTAAAATTTGTTTACTTTATTTCGTTGTCCAATCACACCGTAAAAAAGATTGGTGACGACTCCTTTTTTATTTTCTTTTAAAATTAACCATTTTTAAGGACGTCGGCCGCTCCGCGTCGTCTCGAGCACGTGGCGACATATAGAAGACAATAAAAAAGTCTTCTCTTATGAAGTATTTAAGGTTTGAAGAAGGACTTTAACCTTTTAAGTTGAAAAGATCAAGATTTTAAGTTACAAGACCACTTTGTCTTTTATGGATCCACCTTCTTTTTACAATCAGTCTCAAAGACTAGAGATGATATTTTATTTGGCAAATAATCAACCCAAGAGATTTCAAAGGCATGATAGAAACCGAATTACAACACCAGTTAATGGTACCTGGGTACCAGTTTTTATGAAAAAGAAAACGAGCTATTTTGTATACTTTAACTTGTTTTCTTCTTTTGAAAAGAATCTAGAGAAGTGTTAAAAAATTTAAAATAGACATGTTTTAGAAAGAATATATATGCATACATATATTCACCATTGAAATAAGCATACATATACATGCATACATGCACTCATGAATAACATTTATCCTTGATGATGTTTGCTGTGATGACGCTTGTTTATCCCTGGCCTCCAGCTCATTTTTATTTTGTCATGAGGCGCTTGTTTATCCCTGGCCCTTGACACCTTTTTGCTGTGGTAGCGCTTGTTTATCCCTGGCTCCCAGCGTTCTAAGTTTTGCTGTGATGGCGCTTGTTTATCCCTGGCCTTCAGCTCATTTTTATTTTGTCATGAGGCGCTTGTTTATCCCTGGCCCTTGACACCTTTTTGTCGTGTGGTGCTTGTTTATCCCTGACCCTCGACACCCTTTTTGCTGTGATGGCGCTTGTTTATCCCTGGCCTCCAGCTCATTTTTATTTTGTCGTGTGGTGCTTGTTTATGCCTGGCCCTCGACATCCTTTTTGCTGTGATGGCGCTTGTTTATCCCTGGCCTCCAGCTCATTTTTATTTTGTCGTGTGGTGCTTGTTTATCCCAGGCCCTCGACACCCTTTTTGTTGTGATGGTGTTTGTTTATCCCTGGCCCTTGACACCTTTTCGTTGTGGTAGTGCTTGTTTATCCCTGGCTCCCAGAATTTTATTTTTGCTGTGATGGCGCTTGTGTATCCTTGGCCTCCAGCTCATTTTTATTTGTCATGAGGCGCTTGTTTATCTCTGGCCCTTGACACCTTTTTACTGTGGTAGTGCTTGTTTATCCCTGGCTCCTAGCGTTTTACGTTTTCCTGCGATGGCACTTGTTTATCCCTAGCCTCCAGCTCCCCTTTTTATGTGTCATAAGGCGCTTGTTTATCCCTGGCCCTTGACACAGATAATACATTTGAAGTATTTTTATCTCGACGAAATAGTGGCTACACCTTCATACACCTTCTAATTCTACAAGGATGTACGAAGGAGGGCATGCAAGCTATCGCCACGTGCCCGAGACGACGCGGAGCGGCCGATGTCCTTAAAAAGGGTTAATTTTAAAAGAAAATAAAAAAGGAGTCGCCACCAATCTTTTTTGCGGTGTGATTGGACACCGAAATAAAGTGAACAAATTTTAATAAAAATCAACAAAAATGGTCTGCGAAAACTAGAGTTGAGTTCGGGAGTCATTTGTGTATGAGGAAAGGTGTTAGCACCCCACAACACCCGTTTAGAAAACGGTGGCCAATCATTTATCTTGAATTAAATATATTCTTTAAGAAAATCATTGGGAATAAATTTTTTTAAAACAAATATCTTATTTTACCCGTCATTACTCCAATATTTGAAGTAATGATTCCATAAAATAAGTGGAAAATCTTCCATCAATTTGACTACATTAAAATTTGAGGGAAAATTCCCCACCTCAAGAATTTGAGAAATTATTTGAATTTCTCAAAATCCGTCATAGGAATAGTCTTTTTAATAAAGATTTTAAAACATTGATTAAATTCATTTTTTCTTGAGATCAAATCTCGGACTCCCAAAGATGTGATCCCTCACCTCAAAAATTCTAGGAAATCGGACTCCCAAATTTCCTAGATTCCATCTTAGAAAATTTTTAAGAAAAACGATGTCAAGTTCTTGGAAAAAACTTATTAGGAAACATTTTGAAATAATATATTAATTTTTTTAATGCTTAAACACACAAAGAGTGTAATTTAAAGAAAATCTAATTAAATACCTTTAAAAGAGTTTGACAATAAAAGATTTAAAAACTTAGAGAAATGTTAGTTAGAAATTTAAATTAATTTAAAAGTAAATATTAAATAAGCGAATATAATTTCATAATATAAATTGAATAAACATAAAATGACATATTAAAAAATTAATAAAACATATTGGAAATCGACCTCGGACTCCCAAAGAATCGACTCCTCACCTCAAGAATTCTAGAAAATCGGACTCCCAAATTTCCTAGATTCCGTCGTCGGTTATTTTGTAGAGAAATACGAATTAAAATTAAGAACATTAAAATAATAACATTTAATTATAATATGGATATATTAGAATATAAATAAAAATGATGAAAAAAATAAAATAATTAAAATGTAATGCTTAAAATAAAAATAAAAAATAAATAAATCAAATAAATACAAAAAAGTAATAACTAATAAGAAATAAGAAATAAGAAATAATAATAATAATGAAAAAAAAAAAATATTTTTTTTTTGCGTCTGCCACAACCATACAGAAATATAAATAAATTAAAAAAAATTGAGCCCATCCCATCTTTTTTTCTTATATAATAATAATAATAATAACTTTTTATATATTTTTTTAACTTTTAAAAAAGCAAAATTTTTTATAAACCTTTCCTTTTACATTTTTAAATCCTCTCTTTTTTTCTTTTTCCTTCAACTTTCTCTCCTCTCCTTCTTAATTTAAGTTTTTCTCTTTTTCAACTTCAAACCCTTTTTTCTCTCTTCACAAGCTAACAAATTTTTTGTAATCACAGCAAGTGCTAATTCAATCTAAGGTATGTAACTCTCGTTTTTTTAACTTTCAACTCTCTTTTTTTTGCTTCACACTTTACATTCTTTTTTTTAAAAAAATGAATAAAATGTCATGGATGAAGAAGAAGATGAACACGAAAAGGAAAGAAAATAATAATGATTAAAAAAAAAGAAACAGTAGTAGTAGATCTAATACAAATGCACATAAACATAGATAAGTATCACATGATAATAAACATGAAAATGAAACGAGAAGAAAAAGTAAAAATCTTCCTTATAACCTTTCTTTCACTCTATTTTTTTCGAATCTCCAAGAGAGAAGAAGAAGGTTGAAGGTTAGATCCGGAACAAGAAGTCGCTCGTTATATGAGGTGCGGATCCTTGGACACAAAGCCCTACCAACAACCTCCAACTAAAGCTTGTAATTCTCTTGGTTCCGAAATTTCAAAAATGTTGGGAAGATGTTAGAAAACTCTCTGATTTTTTTCTCTTTGTGGGTTTGCTTCTAGGTTTTTTTTTTTTTTTTTGTGTGTTCTTTAGACCTCTAGGGTTTTTTTCTTTTTTTTCTCTGTATCCTCCCCTTCACTGCTGAAGAAGAAGATGGCTTGAAAGCCAACAAAACTTCCTCATTTGCCAAAATAATTTACTGGCTAGATTTTTCAAATTGAAACAAGGTCAAACTTGGCTTACACCCTAAGAAGGAAACCAAGAAATTGAAAGTAAAACCTCATAAAACAAACTTACTCTTTTTGCAAATTTTCTAACTAACTAGTTACTTTAACTAACCAATCTAGTTACTCTAACCAAACAGTAAAACAAGCTTTTTTTTCTTTCAAAATAAAGGTGGATAAATACAAAATTAAAATTAACAAAATTAAGACAAAATTAACTTAATAATTAAACTTATTTTAAATAGGCCGGACAAAATTAGGTGACTACATACTCTGGTCATTTATTTAAATTTTTATTTTAAAAATAAGTAAAATGAAAATTTTGATACATAAAATGATTTTTTCTCCAAATATAATATTTAAATTATTTGTTATACTTAAATTATTGATTAAAGTTTAAGTTTTACTTGATAGGTGACTAATTCGTAGGTTAATCAATGACTTTTATGACTAAATTAGAAGTCAAATTAAATGTTAATTGATGTAAAATGATTTCGATTAACAATATTTAGAATAAAAAGAAGGAAAATTATTCATAAATAGAAAAAATATCAAACGGTTTACAATATCGAAAATTTTTACTACCCATCTGTAATAGATTGTGATAGACTTCTATAGTTGAAAATATAGTAAATCTTTCACTTGAGCGATAGACTGCGATTAAAATCTATCGCAATCTATTGTTGATAGACAGTGAAATTTTTCTATACTTGTAAATAGTTTGACTCATTTTTCTATATTTGAAAATCATCTTAAAAGAATTTATAATTTCTTTATAAGAAAATATTGCATGGGTAATTTTTTTGAAAATATATTGTCTGTGTAATTATTTCAATATAATTTTCATATTTTGTGATTGCTCCTAAGAAATAAATTTTCTTTCTCAAAAGTTTTATGAAGAAGCATTTCTCAAAACAATTCTAAAATAAAAAGTACATATTAACCATCGTAAAAGAAAGGCCAATTAACACTTTTGGCAATTAAAAATTAAAAATATATATATTTTTTTAATAACGAATAGATGCCACATTAAGTTTAGGAACGTGACGAAGTGACCAGGGGTGATAAAAAGGCAAACCTAGGAAGTTAAACATCTTATTTGGTAATTATTTAGTTTTCAATTTCAGTTTTTTAAAATTTAACTTATAAAAACACTTCTTCTATCTCTAAATTTCTTTCTTTGTAATATATTTTTTACCAATATTTTTAAAAAATTAAACCAAGTTTTGAAACCTAAAAACAATAATTTTTAAAAACGTGTTTTTTTTTTTTTTTTTTTTAGAATTTGACTAAGAATTCAACTCTTTTACTTGAAAAATATGACAATCATCGTAAGAAATTGAACATAAATATCCTAAACCAAAAGTGTATTTTTTTTCCTTAAAATTTTATAGTATTTTTGTCTAAATGAAGATGAATAACATAAAACAAATGAAAAGATTATAGTTATACTTTACCATTCCCAGGTAGAGAACGGAATTCCTCCGATAGCATAGAGCATTATTGCGAGAGCAATTGGATGAAGAATAAACGTTTTGTGAATAAATGTATAGAAAGCTTGGTTTTCCAAGTCATCAACATTATCAGGTCTCCCATATCTCGTAACAATTGTAAACATGCCACTTTCCATCGTCTCTTGACAATTATCCTTTGGACAAACTTTTTTAGTCATACCATAGGAATCGAAAATCCAAGTAATATAACTGAACAAGAATCCTTGACTAGGACTATGTGGATCTTTTTCGGTATCAACAAATTGATGGTGAAATCTATGCGTACTCACCCAGTCAATTGGATCACCCTAAAATGTTATAAAAAAAAAAACTAATATTAATAATTTCGAATAGCAAACGTCCAAGATGTCAAATGTTATGTACTTGTAATGCATGAACTCCACAATATGCAAACAAGTATTCACACCATTTGGGAAGCTTGAAACTTCTATGAGGAAGGTTTCTATGGTATGAAATAGTGATACCGAAAAGACTTGTGATCACATATAATGCAAAAGCAATCCAAAATGCACTCTATTTTTTACTCTTTCCATTAGCAAGGACTTAACTTTGGAAGGGCTTACTTTAGCTCAAAGTTTGGCTACTATGTATTTATATTGCTTTTTATTTCTAAATTAATGATTATAGCTGGATATATTATTCCAAAATTAATAATTTTTCACAACAATAATTAATTTTAGATTAAATTACAAGTTTAGTCCATGAACTTTAAGGCTTATATCTATTTGATCTCTAAACTTTTAAAAGCGTCTAATAGATTCTTGCTAAATTCAGATATCCTTTGTGCACTCCCCTTCCGTTTCAGATCTACATCGCATCGAAGACGTTTTTGTGCATTTAATCTAAGTTACAGTTAAAACAAGGTAGACCAGTGAGCGTATTGCCCTGTTCAAAGAAATGCCCTCTAAAAATGGGAAGTTTGTGAATCAAGTTGCCAAGAATGCACATGTAATCAACTTGTTTTTTACATATTTTTTTAAAAGTAGTTTAGTCGTTTGTATTTACACAACTTAATTTGATGTGCAGAATCAAATGTTAGAATTATAAGCAAACCCCACTCTAGAAGGGTCCCAACCAATAACAGGGGATGAAATATGTGATACTGTTTTAGGTAGACAACCTGGTCACATAAAAGCCCTTGGTTGGACCCGAAATCTAAGTCACTGGGAGATAGCAGCTCATCAAGTATATTTGTCGTAGAAATGCAACATGAGCATGACATGGAAATGAGGAAACTAAAAGCTAATTTTGAGGAATCTCAATCAAAGGTGAAGAAACTTGAAGAGTCTAAAAAAGTGAAGGAGGATCATGCGAAACAAATGGAGGAAATGAAAAAAAAATGATCGAATAAATGGTGCAATCACACATAGAAGGGTCTTCGAATTAGGTATAAATTGATATTCTAATTGTAGTAAACTTTGTATATATAAGATTCAATATGTTACTATCCTGTAGTTATTGTAACAAAATACTTATATCTTATTATTAGTTGTAGGAGAATGAATTGTTGGTTATCCTGCCGTTATGGTAGCCTCAAATACTTCTAAGATTGTTTGGAAACTAAAATTGTTTTTAGGATTCATTAGTGGCTTGAATCGTTAACTAAGTCTAAGTTTATTGTTTTTGTGTGTTTGTGGAGAGGTGGGTGTGAAATCATTAAGATTTGGCCAAGTTTGGTTACTAGAATTGTTTTTAGGATTCATTAAAGTCACTTGAATTGTTAACTAAGTTTATGGTTTTTGTATGTTTGTGGAGGGGTGAGTGTGAAATCATCTAGTGTAGTTTTTGGTTTATTTTAAATAAGTAGTTATAATCTGACAAGTAATCTAAATTAATTCTAAAGTTTAGGTTTTTAAATGAGAAATTTTAAAAATAGGAAAAATAAGGGAAATTATTTATATAAAATAGTAAAAATTTTAGATAGTTGTGATAGATGCCGATAGAAGTCTCAATGATAGAAGTCTATCAATGTTTATCATTTTTTTTTTTGCTATTTTCTGTACATAGTTTGACATTTTTTTATATGTGAATTTTTTTTTAATTGATATTATTAATTTAGAATTGAATTAATCCAAATTTAGAGATACATAAAATGATTTTTTTTCTCAAAATATAATACTTAAATTATTTATTATACTTAAATTATTGGTTATAGTTTAATTGATTATAGGTGACTAATATGTAGGTTAATCAATTACTTTTATGACTAAATTAATAGTCAAACAAATGTTAATTGATGTAAAATTATTGCGATTAACAATGTTTAGAATAAAAAAATTTATAATTTCTTTTTAAGAAAATATTGTATAGGTAATTATTTCAAAATAATTTTCATATTTTGTGATTGCTACTAAGAAATACATTTTCTTTCTCAAATGTTTTATGAAGAAACATTTAAAGTTTTCAAAACAATTCTAAAACAAAAAGTACGTGTTAAAATAAAAAGTATAAAAAACCCTAATAACGTCCAACTTTTTTAAAAAATTTAAGGAATGTTGGCTAAGTTGGTGTTAAATAACTTAAATCTACCAACTTCAATAGTGTTCATTAAAGAATATTGAAGTTTACAAATTTATCGAAGAACTCCATCTTCACATATTTCAATGAATTGGTATGACGCTAATAATTTAGCTATGTGATTGAAACTTTAGAATTGTGTAGTTAGTGGTTTATAAGAACGCTGACGTGAAGGAGTTATGCAGTTGTTGACAGTTGGTTTTGTAATTATTGGTTTTAGAAGAAATTGTACAATTTGTAATTGTCTAATCCTGATAACGTATCCATGTGTGATTGGAAAATTGGAGTTGTGTAGTTGTTGCTTTGCACGGATTGTGTATAGTTGTTGGGTTTGCAAGATCTACGTACAGTTGTTGCCTTGTAAGAGTTGTGTAAAGTTGTTGCTTTGCAGGAGGTGTGTAATTGTTCATATGTAGTTGTGCTAGCTAATTTTATGTAAGTGATTTGGTACATTTCTTAATTATGTGTAAAATGCAGGTTGGGTACTATAGATTACTTTGGGGTGTAAATGTAAATTTCAAGTTTAAAGCTTGTTTTTGGTCGATTACAAGCTGCATATGAGGGGTCCCAATGATCTAGATTTTTTTTTCAAATTGGTATAGTTGATGGGTAAAAACCATCAACAAAAGTGTATAGTTGACACTTAAAAATCGTCAATGAAAACATATAATGACAGGCAATAATATAGTTTTGTTGACATTCCAAAAATATTAATAAAAAGATATACTTGATGTTTTTTAAAAATAATTGATGGCAAAAAATTGTCGATATTACCTTATGATTGGAGAATTACAAATAACAGAGGAAAATAAAGTAAATATTGAGAAATAACATGTAAATAATTAGGTTGAGGCATGAATATCTTGCTCTTTTTAAGGAGATTCAAGTCTTCTACAGTATGTATTGACTTTCTTTATATCAACCACTGGTACAACAGATATTCTCTGGTTTGTCCTCTAGGATTCAAGAACCCAACCAAAACGTTGTGTAGCTCAAACCACTTTGTACTAAAAGGTTAAGGTCAAAGCTTCACTCCCTAAAACATCATTCTTTTGACCAATTGCTCTTAAAAGAGCTAATAAGAAAAAGTAAGAGAGAAAGATGTGTTGAGTATTGTTGGTGTGTTGTGATTTGAGAGAAAGAAACACTAGGTATTTATACTAAATTTTAGATCTAGAGATTTAATATATAATTAATGAAATTCATTTAACATTTCTCCAAATAACCACAATAAATATGTTTCTCTCTAATTTAAATAATAAGAGTCTCTTTCAACTTCCTAACTTTCTCATGTATATGTTAAAACTCATAAAAAATATTAAAAATGTAACAACACCTTACGTTGGCTTTCAATGACGGGTTTTCCGTATAGTTAACGAGCAAAAAATGTCAACATACCCTTTTTTGATGGCCAAAAACGTCAACAAAGAGTGTTCGTTGGCATATTTTGGCCGTCAACAAAATCATTTTTGTTGACATTTAGGTTTTTTTTTCCTTTTTTTGGTCGTCAACATAGGTATTTTTTTACTTTTTTTGCCATCCACAAAGATCAAAATTGTAGTAGTGACAACTCTAAATCTCAAACACAGATTTTCTAACTCCAACATATTAATTTCAGACTTCATAACTCAATTCAGGTGTTGTTTTACATTTACTATGTGTGTGTATAATATATATCCCATATCTTGCCTATAATGAAATTAGTTATATAGAGGTTAGATATATAGTACATCTAAAAGGTTTCATTTTGCTTATAGACTAATTAAATAAAATTAAAATGGAAATTTAGATCTATAATGAGATGAAGTCTTATTAAATTAATTTTTAATTAAAATTTAGGGGAAAAAAACACTTTTGATCTCAGATGTGAGATCGAGAGAGGAGGAACTCCACTTTCATTTTTTTTCTTAAAAGGTAAAACATAAAGATATTTGTTGAGAATGATTTTGGGCTTTTGGCCCATAGCAAAAGAAAAAAATGATTTTTTCCATAGTTTTGCAACCGTTTATTTAAATTAATTAGTAAGAATTAATTAGTAAAAATTAATTCTAAAACGGTTTTTATTTAATTCTTCAATTAATTCTAAAAAACAGTTTTTATTATTTAAATTATTTTTCCTTTATAGGTTCTTACTTTTCTTTTGGAAAAAAAGAGAAGAGAAAAAGAAGTTTTTATTTTCTTCCTATTTTTCTCTCTAGATACTTATTTTCCTGAGCATATTTTTCATTGATTCCATTCCGTTCTCCGACGAGTGCACGTCAGCGATCGGGAGTTGTGTTAACCTTGGGGAGCAACCGGCTTTGGCGATTCAGCACTGAGGTCGCGCCGATTTTGCTTTCAAGGCAGTGGATTTTCCATGGCACAACAACAATTGATATTTGATTCCAACAATTTGAAAGCAAAATCCAATTTCTATCAAATGTCGACCAAATTTGTAAATATTGAAGACCGCCATGGGAGAGAAAGAAAACATGTTGCAGTGCATAAACACTGTCGCACTTCGTCTTTGTTCATGACATAAGTGGAAGAGGATGGTGCTAGTACAAAATCAAGCATTTAATGGAGAATTTTTGCCGTCAAAGCTCCCACCGCCAAGTCTCGATCAGGATTTCGAATACAGTCCCAATTGTAATCACAGAGAATCTAATTTTTGAAGTTTCCTGACCTTGATCACTTGGGATCCCAAATTTTCCCTCTCAAAGCATGGATGTGGGTGACCTTAACAAAGTTCGGGAAATTAAAGCCTTGAAGAAGGGAAAGAAAGAAGCAAAGGAGATTTGGGAGAGAATTGCCAAAAAAAAGTCCAACCTATTATGCGTAGACATAATTCAAGCAGCAGCTTTGACTACAGTGGCTGGCAATTTTATCTTGGAGATGAATAATATGAAGAATCAAGCCATTCTGCTACTCTCAAATTTATGGGTGCTATTACAAATGTGTTCGTGATTGATCATGGTACATAGAGGTATGAGAGAAGGTAATTGTTCGCACGAGGTTTCCTGAGAAACTTGTTTCGTGGAGGTAAACTTGTATTTATATAAGTTTGATGCGGATGTGGTTCGATCTCTAGTACTTGATCCTCTAATTATCTCTCAACTGTACGCGTACGCTTGATGTATGGAAGCGGAGCGCGTGGATGCACGTGAAGTTGAAATCTTGGATGGATGTATGCACGCGTACGCTTGATGTATGGAAGCGGAGGCGGTGGATGCACGTGGAGTTGGAGTCTTGGATGGATGTGTGCACGCGTACGCTTGATGTATGGAAGCGGAGCGTGGATGCACGTGGAGTTGGAGTCTTGGAGGGATGTATGTATTCCAAGGAGCTTCAGTCTTCAAGTGTGTGGTTCAGCTTCAGGAGTTAGTGAGTCTTCTGATTGTAGGGAGAATTCTCTCTAGGCTCTCTGAGTGTAAAAATTTCTGAACCTTGTAAATGAGGGGAACTTCTCTATTTATAGAGTTCTCAGGCGGCTTTATGGGATTGGGCTTGACTGGTCCATGGGCCTGGCCCATTGGGCCCAACTAATTGGATTTGGGCATTTGGGTCATTTGGCAAATTAAGTCTATTTTTGACTTAATTAATTTAGCCCAAACATTAATAATTAATTGAACCAAAAATAATTAATTTGATCCAACGATGAGGACGGAGACACGTGGCACCATCGAGGTTGCCAATTTCGTCTTCAATTTCAATTTAGGGCACATGTAACATTCAATTAGTCCCAAATTTAATTTTTTATAATTTCGCCATTATTTGGTAAATGACGTGGCAATTTGTGATTGGTCCAAAATTCCTCCTTCAACAAATGCCCTTTTCGAGATTTATGCACGTATATGGTGGGTGAATCTCGAAAAAGATGAAGTTGAGTCAAAATGCAAGTTGTATATGTTCTTGAATTTGACCCTATTTTTGGTGTGTCAATCAAACTATGAATTTAGTACATTAGTTTGATAAAACTTGATATAAAATTGGAATATGGCCAAATTTAATGTGTGATAACTTCGAAATTTGATTTGAATTTGAGATAAAATTTGGGATATGACCAAATTTTTTTTGGGATAAATTGAGATATTATCCGCATTTAAATTTGATAAGATCATTTGAATTTGGATAAAATTGGAATATGGCAAATTTAATTTGGATAACTTCGAAGTTTGATTGAATTTGAGATAAATTTGGGATATGACCAAATTTTTTTTGGGCTAAATTGAGATATTATCCGCAATTTAAATTTGATAAAATCATTTGAATTTGGGATAAAATTTGGAATATGGCCAATTTTAAATTGAGATTAATTTAAGATCCAATCTACAAGATCGGATATTTGAACTTAGGATAAAATTGGAATATGGCCAAATTTTAATTCGAGAAACTAAATATTATATATATATATATATATATATATATATCTATATATATATAATTCCTTAAGGAATTAGGGTTTAGGATTATATGTATATATATATTATTTAAGTGACTTAATGAGGTAAAGTAGGAACGAAGAAGCCAAATAGAATTTCGGATTCTCAGCGACAACTCCTGGAAAATTGCCATTTCCCGGAGTTTCAACCGTCGGATAAATTTTATCCACCTCTTCGAGACACATAGGGCAACATTCTGAACGGTTAGATTTTTGTTTTGAGCTTTAGTTTGGTCATAATCGTTGTTGTACAGAATATGTAAAACTGGGAAAACTTTTTTTCTTATTTCAGTGACAGCAACGGCATATTGTCGTTTCCGGCGTTTCAGCCGTCGGATCATCTTGAAATTTTATCCACCTGTTCGAGACACATAGGGCCACATTATGAACGGTTACATCTTTGTTTTGAGCTTTAGTTTGTTTATATTCGTTGTTCTACAGAGTATGTAAAACTGGGAAAACTTTTTTTCTTATTTCAGTGACAGCGACGGACGATTGTCGTTTCTGGCGTTTCAACCGTCGGATCATCTTGATATTTTATCCACCTGTTCCATACACATAGGGCCACATTCTGAACGGTTAGATCTTTGTTTTGAAGTTTAGTCTGTTCATAACTGCTATTGTACAGAATATGTAAAACTGGAAACTTTTTTTTCAGGTTTTTTTCTTCTTTTGGAAATAGAATTTGCACCCACAAAACAAGGTAACCTTCAAGGCACACTACTTTTTTTTTCTTAGAATATACTTTTTTTTTCAGGAGCGCCTGGATTGCCGCTTTAGCTTCTACCGAACTTGCGAGGGTCTGAGTGATTAGGTTCGCCATAAGATCCGAGCTCGTTCGCCGCCTAGAAGAACTTGCGAGGGTCTGAGCGATTAGGTTCGTCATAAGATCCGAGCTCGTTCGCCGCCCAGAGGAACTTGCGAGGGTCTGAGCGATTTGGTTCGCCATAAGATCCGAGCTCGTTCGCCTCCCAGAGGAACTTGCGAGGGACTGAGCGATTTGGTTCGCCATAAGATCCGAGCTCGTTCGCCGCCCAGAGGAACTTGCGAGGGTCTGAGCGATTTGGTTCGCCATAAGATCCGAGCTCGTTCGTCGCCCAGAGGAACTTGCGAGGGTCTGAAGGATTAGGTTCTCCATAAGATCCGAGCTCGTTCGCCGCCCAGAGGAACTTGTGAGGGTCTGAGCGATTTGGTTCCCCATAAGATCTGAGCTCGTTCGCCGCCCAGAGGAACTTGCGAGGGTCTGAGCGATTTGGTTCGCCATAAGATCCGAGCTCGTTCGCCACCCAGAGGAACTTGCGAGGGATTGAGCGATTTGGTTCGCCATAAGATCCGAGCTCGTTCGCGGCCCATAGGAACTTGCGAGGGTCTGAGCAATTAGGTTCGCCATAAGATCCAAGCTCGTTCGCCGCTTAGAGGAACTTGCCAGGGTCTGAGCGATTTGGTTTGCCATAAGATCCGAGCTCGTTCGCCGCCCAGAGGAACTTGCGAGGGTCTGAACAATTTGGTTCGCCATAAGATCCGAGCTCGTTCGCCGCCCAGAGGAACTTGCGAGGGTCTGAAGGATTAGGTTCGCCATAAGATCCGAGCTCGTTCGCCGCCCAGAGGAACTTGTGAGGGTCTGAGCGATTTGGTTCCCCATAAGATCCGAGCTCGTTCGCCTCCCAGAGGAACTTGCAAGGGTCTGAGTGATTAGGTTCGCCATAAGATCCGAGTTCGTTCGCCTCCCAGAGGAACTTGCAAGGGTCTGAGTGATTAGGTTCGCCATAAGATCCGAGTTCGTTCGCCGCCCAGAGGACTTGCAGGGTCTGAGAGATTAGGTTCGCCATAAGATCCGAGCTCGTTTGCCGCCCAGAGAAACTTGCGAGGGTCTGAGCGATTTGGTTTGCCATAAGATCCGAGCTCGTTCGCCGCCCAGAGGAACTTGCGAGGGTCTGAACAATTTGGTTCGCCATAAGATCCGAGCTCGTTCGCCGCCCAGAGGAACTTGCGAGGGTCTGAAGGATTAGGTTCGCCATAAGATCCGAGCTCGTTCGCCGCCCAGAGGAACTTGTGAGGGTCTGAGCGATTTGGTTCCCCATAAGATCCGAGCTCGTTCGCCTCCCAGAGGAACTTGCAAGGGTCTGAGTGATTAGGTTCGCCATAAGATCCGAGTTCGTTCGCCGCCCAGAGGAACTTGCAAGGGTCTGAGAGATTAGGTTCGCCATAAGATCCGAGCTCGTTTGCCGCCCAGAGAAACTTGCGAGGGTCTGAGCGATTTGGTTCGCCATAAGATCCGAGCTCGTTCGCCGCCCAGAGGAACTTGCGAGGGACTGAGTGATTAGGTTCACCATAAGATCCGAGCTCGTTCGCCGCCTAGAGGAACTTGCGAGGGTCTGAGCGATTTGGTTCACCATAAGATCCAAGCTCGTTCGCCGCCCAGAGGAACTTGCGAGGGTCTGAGCGATTTGGTTCTCCATAAGATCCGAGATCGTTCGCCGCCCAGAGGAACTTGCGAGGGTCTGAGCGATTTGGTTCACCATAAGATCCGAGCTCGTTCGCCGCCCAGAGAAACTTGCGAGGGTCTGAGCGATTTGGTTCACCATAAGATCCGAGCTCGTTCGCCTCTTCAAGGGACTTGCGAGTCACCAACGCGTCTTGGAAGATGGATTGCGACATTTTCAAGTGATTGCGACATTTTTTTTATGATGTGACTGAACTTAAAGTTTTCTTCAAGCTGCCTACGTGCCCGTTATAATGTATAGGGATCAAGTCATAACGTAGTTCAAAATTTTTTCTTTGGCCATTCACCTTTTAAGCTCATGCGGACTAGGAGCACCGTGCAGTTTAGGCTCTTGCGATAAGGAGAATTTTACATAGTTATCATGCATAAAATTTCTTAAGGAATTTGTCGTTGATTGGGTCAATCCTTAATCCATCCTGATCGACGAATTTGTATGCTCCATGTGGTAGACTTCTTTGACGATATAGGGTCCATCCCATTAGGAGTAAACTTATTCCTGTATGTCTTGTTGTGATGATAGGTCTCCTTATAGCAAGCACTAGATCACCAATTTGAAATGACGGGGCTTCACGTGCTTATCAAAGGCTTTGGACATTCGCACTTGGCAACTTCCAACGCCTGTTGAGCTTCTAGCCGCTTTCGTCAAGTGCTCTAACTCTTGAAGACGTAATTTGGCATTGTCTTCTGTAGTTAGCCCTCTTGAAGACGTAATTTGGCATTGTCTTCTGTAGTTAGCCCCTCTTGAACTGCCATCCTTAGTGATGAAATTTCTCTTTCCAATGGGAGAACAACCTCCACTCCATAAACAAGAGAATATGGTGTAACTCCTGTAGGAGTGCGATGAGTAGTTCGGTAAGCCCATAACGCTTCACCAATCTTCTCTTGCCAATCTCTCTTTGACTTAGAGACGATTTTCTTCAGTAGGTTGCATAAAGTTTTGTTGAAAGCTTCTGCTAGCCCATTCGCAGCTGCGTTGTACATGGACGACTTGTATTACTTGAATTTAAACTTTTCGCACAATTTATCTATTAGGCTGTTAGAAAATTGTCTTCCATTATCCATCACAAAACAGTGAGGAATTCTGTACCGGTAGATGATGTGAGTTCGGATAAAGTCTGCCACATTTTCTTTCTTGGCTTCTCTCAACGCAATGGCCTCAGCCCATCTTGAGAAGTAATCTGTCGCTGCAAGGATGTAAGAATGTCCTGCTGACGACTTGGGCGTTATAGGACCAACAAGATCAAGTCCCCAAGCTTCAAAAGGCCATGAAGCCACAGTTGGATGCAGAGGTTCTGGTGGTTGATGTATGAAGTTTGCATGGTATTGACAAGCTTCCCACTTCTTCGCATACTCTATCGAATCCTGGATCATTTTGGGCCAATAGTATCCCATCCTCTTCAACTGGAATTGAAGCTTCGGTCCAGATTGGTGTGCGCCACAGACGCCTGAATGCGCCTCCTCTAGCGCTCTTATTGACTCTTCTTTTCCGAGGCATCGAAGAAAGAGCCCTTCCAGGGAATGACGATATAAAGTCCCCTTATAGTAAATGAAGTGAGTTGCTCTCCTTCGCACCTCAGTTTTACAACAGAGATCTGTTGGAAGTTTACCATGTTCAAGATAATCTATGATGGGTTGGCGCCAGTCTTCCTCGTCAATTAAATAGACTGATGTCAGGTTCATTTCTTCACATTCAACCTCAATTAACGTATCCCACCTTTCGCAAAGCGATATGTTTAGAGTTTCATCGTCTTGAATTGTCAAGGCAGTAGCTAGGTTTGCCAAAGCATCTGCCTTCTTGTTTTCTGACCTTGGTACATGCTCCAACATTACGCTGTCGAACTTTTCCAGCAATTGTCTGGCATAGGTGAAGTAAGGCTTTAAATCTTCATGCTTCACATCATACTGCAGCAAGAGTTGACTGATTATCAACTTCGAATCACCATAAACTTCTATGTACGATATTCCCATTTCTAACGCCATCTGGAGGCCAATTATTAAAGTCTGATATTCAACAATCTGATGGAATTGGGTGATTTGCTAAGAAGTCAGCTAATGCTTGTCCTTTAATCGCCTTTTGTGGCACATACACAATGTCGTATTGCTGGAGTAGAATTGCCCATTTGGCCAGGCGCCCGGAGATGATCGGCCTAGATAACACATACTTAATGGGGTCAGCTTTCGCAACTAGGTGAACTGTGAAAACCTGCATGTAGTGCCTCAACTTGTCTATCGCAAAGAAAAGCGCAATACACATTTTCTCGATAGGGGAATAATTGATTTCAGCTCCCGTTAGGGTTCTACTTAGATAGTAGAGAGCACGCTCCTTTCCTTTCTCCCCTTCTTGTGCCAGTAATGCCCCCAGCGACCTTTCCTGTGCGGCAATGTACAATATCAACGGCTTGCCTGCCAAGGGAGCGCCTAGGATAGGGGGATTAAGCAAGTATTTCTTTATGCTGTCAAAAGCATTTTGACAAGCCTCATCCCATTCAAAACTTTCTCCTTTTCCCATCAACTTTTGAAAAGGTTGACATCGGCCAGCAAGGTTGGAAATAAATCTCCATATGTAAGCCAAACGACCCTGGAGACTTCTCAACTCGTGTAGATTACTTAGTCTTGGCATCTTCTGAATAGCATCGATCTTGGACTGATCTATCTCAATTCTCCGATGCCTTACGATGAAACCAAGAAACTTTCCTGAGGTTACGCCGAACGCACACTTGAGAGTGTTCATCTTCAACTGGTATTTTCGCAAGCGGTCAAACACAACTTTCAAATCTCTTAGATGGTCTTGTCGTTTCTTGGACTTAACCACTAGATCGTCAACATAGCATTCGACATGTTTGTGCAACATATCATCAAACACTTTTTGCATGGCGCGTTGATAAGTAGTGCCAGCATTCTTTAATCCGAAGAGCATCACCTTGTAGCAGTATATTGCCTTTGGAGTGCGGAAGGCAGTCATTTCCTCATCCGCGAGAGCCATCCATATTTGATTATACCCGGATGACCCATCCATAAAGGATAAGGCTTCATGCCCAGTAGTTGCGTCAACCATGATCTCTGTGATAGGCAATGGAAAGTCATCCTTTGGGCATGCATTATTCAAGTCACGAAAGTCTACGCAGACGTGAAGCTGTCCGTTCTTCTTTCTAACGGGAACAATGTTGGCTATCCACGTTGGATATCTGACTTCGCAAATGAATCCTGCTTCAATCAACTTACTGACTTCTGCTTCAATTTGGGGAATGAGCTCTGGCCGAAAGCGTCGTTGAGCCTGTTTGACAGGTCGATACCCTTGCTTGATTGCGAGATGATGGACTGCTACTTTTGGATCAAGTCCTGGCATCTCTTTGTATGACCAAGCAAAGATGTCCCTGTATTCGGTGAGTAGGCTCATATATTCGCCCTCTTCACTTGAGAGAGACGCGCTAATGAAAGTTGGACGCGGTTCTTCTACTGTGCCGAGATTCACTTCTTTGAGTTCATCTACTGTAAATTGACCACCATCCTCAAGCGTGAGTGGGGCGTCCTCCACATCTCCTTCGGATATCTCGCTCTCCAACTCTTCGATGATTGTGATATGATGACATGAAGTTTCTCCTTCTTCCTGTTCTAAGTTTTCACTATCGGGCTTAGTAAAGATAACGTCACGTCTTTTTACCTTTAAAGAGTCTTCATTTGTATTGAGGGTGACGAAAATTTTTCTTTTCATTCGTGAAGGAACATTACTACGAATTTCCCCTCCCTCCTTTGTCTCGCAAGGGGGCTTTTGATTTGAATGATTCTCGGCATCCTCATGCTTAATGCGGCGCCAAATTGATGTGCGGGATTTTCCTCCACTCTTCTTTGTAGATATACTAGGAGCATCGCCGCGAATCTTTTCCTTTTCCTTTTGCTTGAAAGACGACCTTTTGTTAGACTGATTCTCGACACCTTCATGTTTAAGGCAGTTGAAAATTGACCCGCGAGGTGCTTCCTCATTTTTCTTCGTAAGCACACTTAATCTTTCAAATGCCGAAGGCCGAGTCGTCACTGGAGAATGATGAATATCTTCTTCCTCCCCATAAGGCATGACAAGCCTTCGAAAGGCAGAGCGTCGGTCAAGGTTAGCCGTTGGGCGCTGACTTCCTTCTTCTGTTTCCGTCATACTTAGCCTTTCAAAGACTAAGGAACGTGCGACAGGCGGTTGAATGCGATCGAAGACAGAAGTTCTTTGATTGTTGTTTTCTTCTTCTTTAGAGTTATCAACTTCCTTTATCGTTATGTGATTGCTGTCGGCCACTTTTGCCTTTCCCTTTCTAGTTATGCGAACCGGCTCAGGAGACTTATATCCAAGTCCTTTCCTTGAGGCATGTATGGCATATCCTTCCTACAAAAGCTTCTTCTGGGATGGAGAAAGTTCAGGCTACTCATAAATCTTTAGGCTTTTGAACTCAGTGTGAGTTGTAAAATCATAGCCTGCTTTTGCTAGCAGCTTATAAGCCTTTGGGTCGAACCCATCTTTCGTTCGTCTTTCAGGTAAATTTGCCTTCGTCAGGTCCATATTTGGTTTGTGAATTTCTTGTTTTGTTATTTTTGTACGAGGTGTAACAAAACTTTATTTTAAGATCTCCACGTCACCGACCTTCAAGCCCCTCGAGCATTCTGCGAATGGTGACTCGCCTTTCTTGCGTCTCGACAAAGGAACATAACGCAAGATTGGAGGACTTGGAGCTTTCTCATCTTCCAAAGTTTCAGTCTTCGTGGAGCTAGTAGATGCCTTACTCTATTGAGAGTCAGAAGTGTTGGCCCCTTCGCTTGGTTCTTTTGTTGCATCTATTTGTGGCTTGGACTGAGACTTATCCTCCCCTTTGATTAGAGGAATCTCCACAGGCATAACTTCACCAACATTATCGGTCTTTAAGTAGAACTTTGCGTCTGCGAAGTGAGACTCAGCTTCTGAGAATGGGTTGGAATCTGCTTCAACCTTCTTAATGTCATCTTGATAAAACTTGAAGCATTGATGGAGTGTAGAAGTTATCACTCCATTTCCATGAATCCAAGGACGCCCCAGCAACAGCTTGTAAGTGGTCCTCGAATCTATAATGTGGAACAATGTGTTGGCCTTTAGGTCGCCAATAATGAGTTCCAGACGAATCATGCCGATCGCTCGCTGACCACCTTGATTGAAGCCTTGGATCACTAACTTGCTATTCATCAGTTCTTCTATTGAGATACCTAATTGCTTCATAGTTGATTTAGGCATAATGTTGATATCTGACCCATCGTCGATAAGAATTCGACCAACCCTTTGTTCTCGCATGTATCCTGAGACAAATAGGGGTCTGTTATGAGACTTTGATCCCAGTAATAGGTCTTCATCTGAAAAGCCTATAAATGTGCAGCAAGAAGCGCATGTATGCACCCTGGAGGCTATGACGCTTGAACTTGATGAACTTGATGCACCTGAGTTTAGCAATGCCTCAATAAGAGCAGTCTTAGCTGTCTGAGGGAGAGACAACAAGTCTTCTATGTCGAACGACGGTTGGTCTTTTGATTCTACCATCGTCTCCAACGAGCTTGAAGGAATATCTTCGCCTTCTGCTGTGCTGACGACATGAAACGCAACAACTTCTAACACTTCCTCTGGATGATCATCAAGAAAGTTTTGTGGAAGAAATCCTGCCAGAGTCACTGGTCGTCGAGGTTGAGAAAAATCTCTGTCCTCCTCCTTGACAGGTTTAGACTTCCACACCTTCTTCTTTGCTTTCTTTTTATGAGTCTTGCTTCCTCTTCTGTAATCTCGACGGAAGCGCAACTCTTTTTTGGTGGAGCTCGCCTTTCTTTTCTTTCGATGAGTCACCAGGGTCCACCCTTCGTGGTCATCTTCGAAAAAGTCATTGTTGGCTTGAGGATCTGTCATTATGATCTCTTGCTGGAACCGAACAACTATTGGCTCAAAGGTCCCAAATTGGATCAAACTTTCACTTTGATCATAAAACAATGTTGATGGTGGAACGCTTGAAGTCATTGCCACCGCAGCGTGATTCGTCTGAGCTACCTCATCCAGATCTAGCTCTATCTTCTTTTCACGAGCCAACCTCATAATCAGCTCTTTCAGCACAAAGCACTTTTCGATTGGGTGGCTAACGACCCGATGATATTTGCAGTAGTTGGGGTCGTTGACTTTCCCTAACTGCTCCGATCGTTTGCATTCGGGCAGTTGAATCAGTTGTTTCTCCAACAGTTGCTCTAGCATATCTGCAACATCAGAGTCTGGGAATGCATAAACCTTTTCCTGCCTCTCCTTCAAAGTTAGGCGACGTCGCTCACCTCCATCATCTTTCTTTTCAGCTCTTGAATCCCTTCCTTTAGAGGAAAATTTCAATGGGGTCGTATTGACGACCATAGATTCTTTTGTGGCACTCTTCACAGTTTTCTCGGTGCCCTTTGTATCCTTCTTATTCTTCTTTTCTCCTGGGACCAGGAAGTCCTTTGTTCCTCTGTTGGCGATGCTCAACTCCATATCATGGGCGCGAGTTGCCAACTCTTCAAATGTGCGAGGCTTGATTCCCTGCAGTATATAGAGAAGTTCCCAGTGCATGCCTTGAGTGCACATTTCCACTGAAGATAGTTCAGTGAGTCTATCTTTGCAATCAAGACTTAGAGCTCTCCATCGGTTGATGTAGTCGATGACTGGCTCTCCTTTCCGCTGCTTGGCGTTTGTTAGCTCCATCATGCTAACAGTCCGCCTAGTGCTGTAAAAGCGGTTCAGGAATTCTCTTTCCAACTGCTCCCAGCTGTCAATCACTTCTGGCTCTAGATAAGTGTACCAATCGAAAGCATTTCCTTTCAAGGTACGGACGAACTGTCTAACCAGTTGATCTCCCCTAGTTCCTGCAGTTTCACATGTTTCAACAAAATGAGCAACATGTTGTTTAGGGTTGCCATTTCCGTCGAACTGCTGGAATTTTGGTGGTTGATATCCGGCAGGCATTATGAGGTTGTCAATTCTTTTAGTGTATAGCTTTGTGTACATAAAAGAATTTTGTGGCAATCCCCCATACTGAGCTCTGATGGTATTTGTGATCATGTCCTGCAGCTGTTGGACTGACAGAGAGGCGACGGAGGTAAAGTGCTGCAGCTGGCTTTTCTGCAGCGGAGTTTTCCCTTTGTCATTTGCCTTGACAGCGGGAGTGTGGCTCGACTCAGCAGTTTCTCAAGCCTGCATTTGCTCTCTCAAGGCAGCGATCTCATTATCTCGCTCCTCGAGAGCTTTCGCTAGGAAATTTATCTTCCTCTCCAATTCCGCCATGGCTGCCTCGGTCGTTATGTCAACCATCATGACAGACATCACATCAGGGTGTGATTCTTTCTTGGATTGGTCAGACGCAGGAGCAGAGTTATCAAACAAAGGATTTTCCTTTATAACAATCCCGCCTTTAGGAGATTTTGTCAATCGCCTCCATATGTTCTCTGCCACGGCAGAACCTTGTTCCTTCTCCTGCATGATCCCCTTTAAGCGACTGCGAGTGATGGGTCCTGTGTATGCATCACTTGCAGCAGGAATGTTAGACGCAGCAGGAGCGTTGGATGCTGCAGGAGCGTTGGACGCTGTAGGAGCGTTGGATGCTACTTTCTTAGAAGCCATTGTTTGATTCAAGTGTTGAGAGAGAGATGAGAGGTAGAGATAGTCCCACTGGGCGTGCCAATTTGTTCGCACGAGGTTTCTTGAGAAACTTGTTTCGTGGAGTTAAACTTGTATTTATATAAGTTTGATGCGGATGTGGTTCGATCTCTAGTACTTGATCCTCTGATTATCTCTCAACTGTATGCGTACGCTTGATGTATGGAAGCGGAGCGCGTGGATGCACGTGAAGTTGAAATTTTGGATGGATGTATGCACGCGTACGCTTGATGTATGGAAGCGGAGCGCGTGGATGCACGTGGAGTTGGAGTCTTGGATGGATGTGTGCACGCGTACGCTTGATGTATGGAAGCGGAGCGTGGATGCACGTGGAGTTGGAGTCTTGGAGGGATGTATGTATTCCAAGAAGCTTCAGTCTTCAAGTGTGTGGTTCAGCTTCAGGAGTTAGTGAGTCTTCTAATTGTAGGGAGAATTCTCTCTAGGCTCTCTGAGTGTAAAAATTTCTGAACCTTGTAAATGAGGAGAACTTCTCTATTTCTAGAGTTCTCAGGTGGGCTTTATGGGCTTGGGCTTGACTGGTTCATGGGCCTAGCCCATTGGGCCCAACTAATTGGATTTGGGCCTTTGGGCCATTTGGGCCAAATTAAGTCTATTTTTGGACTTAATTAAATTTTAGCCCAAACATTAATAATTAATTGAACCAAAAATAATTAATTTGATCCAACGATGAGGACGGAGACACGTGGCACCATCGAGGTTGCCAATTTTCGTCTTCAATTTCAATTTAGGGCACATGTAACATTCAATTAGTCTCAAATTTAATTATTTTATAATTTCGCCATTAATTTGGTAAATGACGTGGCAATTTGTGATTGGTCCAAAATTTCTCCTTCAACAGTAATTTTGAGATATTTTATATTTTGATTCTCTATTTTGAGTTTACTAATGGATGATCTAAAATTAGGAGTAATTCTCATTCCCAATTGAAAAGTAAGATTTAATTAAATTAAAGTAGATATTGGGTAGAATAAATTAATAATGACCCAATTTAATTATCTTAGTTGATTGTGATGAAATTCTCTTGATTTGATTCAGATATATTGAATGTGCTTATATATAACCATGGAAGAAAATGGGTGCACTTAAGGATAAAACTACTTAAGGCAAAAATTAAAATATAGAAGAAAAGAGATTTAATTCTTTGTGGTGGTTTTCCTTATAGTTAATTGCATATTATGGAAATCATTCATTTAGTTATTGGTGAATGTGAATAAGAAAACACATGAAGTCATAAAATCTTTGTCATTCTTGCGGTCATATTGTACCAATTAGTTGTTGCTTGATCTTAGCTTGATGTATTATTTCTTTATTAAAAAAAAAAATCATAAGCAATTTTCATAAGGAAGCAAGCATGTTGTTTCAGTTTTGGAGTAAAATAAATTTTGAATATATTCTATACTTATTTTCAAAATGATTTGTTGGCATGATTTGAGAAAGTTGGAGAGACAACTCAACATACTGAGTTATAACTTTGTGATTGGTGGATTGGTTTATGTTAATTGTCATATGTGCATGTGATAAATAGTTTGTGCAGTGGGTCTTGTGGTTATTGATCATCAAATATAATGACTTTTAAGTGAAGATGTTTTGATGATTTGTTCCACAAATGCCTCCAACTTTTAAAATTTTAAACTATTGTCAATTTGGATGATGATGACAAAGGTTTTCTTGATGTGATTCAAATCTTGATAGAAATCAAAGTTCAAATCTATTGAATATATTTTGGTTGGTAATTTGTTTTGAATAGCTCAAATGAGATGCTATTGTGATCAATTTAAGCAAGTTTAAGTATCACATTAGCATGGTTGGAAATAATGTTACATGTGTTGTACTTGACATAGTTTATGTATGATTCATATCACAAATTGTCATGTTTGGCCATTAAATTTCATGAAGTTGAAAAAGTACTATTAGGACTTTTAAGTTGAGTTTGGCCCTATAACATTATTTTGACTACAATCTAGCTTGTTTATAGTATAAAAATATGTAAATTCCATTATATTTATGTGAAAGCTGTATAGAATTGATGGTAATTTGAGATGTTGTCTAAGCTATAAAACATGTGGATATTTTATAAGGACTTTTCTTGGATATATAAGTTAGAACAACTATCTCCATTTGTATGAGACTTTTTAGGGTCAAAAGTAAAGCCATGAGGGTTTATATGTCCAAAGTAGATACAATATCATACTATTGTGAAGATGTAGTGTCCTTAGTTTAGCCATGTTGATATAATCCTTAGGTGTTGAACAAAGATGTAGTGGAACCTCAAAAGTAGTCGTGGTGTAATCCATGGTTGAACTTTATCGGATAGGCAGTATGCTTTGATGAAAAAGAGTTAGCCTAGATAAGAGTTAGATGAATGGATGACTACTTTAGGAGAGGCTCAGTTGGTCTTTTGTTCGAGGGGAGGATTGTTGAGAATAGGACCAAAGTCCCATATTGGTTAGATAAGATCATGGATACATAGGTGTATATATATATATAATTTCAATTGATTGAAAGTATAAAGTCTTTACTTTATTGAGCATGTCTAGCATCATGAAAAGAGAAAATGTCGATTAGCTATTGAGTAGCTTATGAAGAGACATATTAAAATAAATCAATTAGGTGTATGTAAATAAGACATCAAATATTATGAGGCATACTCTCGTATGACTAAAATAGCTACCATAGAGTCTTGATAGCATTTGCAGCAATACGTGACCGTCTAGTACATTAGATGGATGCAAAGATAGCATTCCTCCATAGTGACTTGGAAGAGGAAATGTATATGTGACACCACCTGAAGGTACGTAAATTCACACAATCTCTATACGGTTTTAAAGTAAAATGTTGTGATACATGTGTTTACTCAAAGTTGTTTCGAGCTGATTGTGTGATTATTTGTTTGTATATTGACAATATACTGTTTTTTTATACAAACATATATGTAAGTAACAATACTAAGTTATTTATGTCCTCACATTTTGAAATGAAAGATTTAGATGAGGATAATGTGATACTTGGTGTTAAGATAAGGAAAACTAAAAATGGAAATCAATCACATATTGAAAATTGCTAAAGAGATTTGATTGTTTTGATGATGCTCTTGTAAAAACACCTTATGATGCTAGTATGAGTCTTAAGAAAAATAAGGAAAATGGTGTTTTCCGATCTCAATATGCAAAGATTATAGGAAGTGTTATGTTTTTATGAACTATACTAGACCTATGATTGGATATGTTGTGAGGAGATTGAGTAGATATACACATAATCCTGATAAAGATCATTTGATTGTCATTCGTTATTTATTAAGGTATCTTAAGGGTACAATATTTTATTATTTGCATTTTAGTATTTTTCTGTCATACTAGAAGGATAGTGTATGCAAACTGGGTAACTTAGAATGACAAAGTAAACTTTACTAGAGGAGCTATTTCATGGAAGTCTGCAAAACAGACTCGTATAGCAAGGTCCACCATTGAATCTGAATTTATTGATCTAGAATTAGCAAGAGAGGCTGAGTGGCTTAGAAGCCTACTGGGAGATGCACCATTGTGGGGGCATCAATATGAGTGGCTTATAAGCCTATTGAGAGAAGTACCATTGTAAGGGGCATTAGCACCAGTCTCTTTACGCTGTGATTCACAGGCTGCCATAGGAATTGCTAAGAATAGTGTGTATGATGGCAAGAAGAGGCATATACGCCTCAGACATGAAGTTGTGAAACAGTTACTGAAAAAATGATTATTTCATTGTAAGATTTGAGAGGAATTTAGCCGATCCTCTCACTAAACCATTATAGTGGTCCATAGTCCTTTATCTGGGTGGTCTATTGTGATAGACTTGATGGTCATAGTCCTTTATCTGGGTGGTCTATTGTGATAGACGTGATGGTCCATAGTCCTTTATCTGGGTGGTTTATTGCAATAGACTTGATGGTCCATAGCCTTTCATTTGGGTGGTCCTAGTACGAACTTGATGGACATAACTAAAATCTTTAAAAATTCCATAGCCCTTCTTTTGGGTGGTCTTGGTATGGACTTGATGGATAATTATAAAATCTTCATAACTCAATTTTGAGTGGTTTGTCTTTGACAGACTTGATGAAGTTGGTCTTGGTATGGACTAGATGTGAAGTCTTCATAGCTCAGTTTTTGAGTGGTCTATTGCGATAGACTTGATGAAGCAATTAACGTGATTGTGAAGGTGTGGCCGCCTTCTATGAAAAAGTTTAAAGTTTTTTTTTCTAGAGCTTTCACGTTGACCCGAGGTTCTATGTGCATGGCCTTAAATAGCACGCTCTTTATCGCAGAATCAATGGAAATTTAAGGAGTAAAACATGTTGTGGGGTCTCAACCATAGTTATTGAAAGTTCAAGAGGTAACTCACTCTCTTTAACAAAGTTGTTGCCTCACTTCACTATGCATCAATTCAAATCACTAAGATATTGATGTTTAAGTTTTTTCTCCTATCTTTTCTCCGAAAATAGGCTTTATAAAATGTCAGTTTGTTCTATTTGCTATATAGTCATTCGTGAGGGATTGTTGGGAATGACTTTGGGCTTTTGGCCCATAGCAAAGAAAAAAATGATTTTTTTAATAGTTTTGTAACAGTTTATTTAAATTAATTTCAAGAATTAATTAGTAAGAATTAATTAGTAAAAATTAATTCTAAAATGGTTTTTATTTAATTCTTCAATTAATTCTAAAATACGGTTTTTATTATTTAAATTATTTTGCCTTTATAGGTTCTTAATTTTTTTTTGGAAAAAGAGAAGAAAAAAGAAGGTTTTTATTCTTCTTCCAATTTTTCTCTCTAGATACTTATTTTCCTGAGCATATTTTTCATTGATTCCATTCCATTCTCCGACAAGTGTGCGTCAGCGACCGGGAGTTGTGTTAACCTTGGGGAGCAACCGGCTTTGGCGATTCAGCACCGAGGTCGCGCCGATTTTGCTTTCAAGGCAGTGGATTTTCCACGGCACAACAACAATCGATATTTGATTCCAACAATATTTGAGAAGGAAAAGAAAAGAAGAGGAAAGACGCAAAAAGAAAGAAGGAGAAAAAAACAATAACAGGTCCCGGCGGTGGAGGGTCAACGACAGACGATTGGCGATGACATCCATGAGAGGAAGAAAGAAGTTGGGAGAAGGGAGGTAAAAAGAATGAGAGAGAAAAGCAAAAAAAAAATCTATTAAAATGTGTTTAATTTAATAATAATTAAATATTTTAGAATTTTTTTAATAATAAATAGATGAAAAATTTTCACAGATAAAAAAAGGGAATTTTAAAAAATACAAAAATAAGGGAAACCATTTACACAAAATAACAAATTTTTTAGATAGTTGTGATAGACACTGATAGAAGTCTATCAGTGATAGAAATGATAAAAGTCTATCACAAATAGATGCTAATAGAAATCTATCAATGTCTATCAGTATTTTTTTTGCTATTTTCTGTAAATAGTTTGACATTTTTTCTATTTGTAAAAATTTCTCTAAAAAAGTCAAATTATTTACAAAAAAATAGAAAAAAAAAATTCTGATAGACATTGATAGACTTCTATCAGCATCTATCAGTGATAGACTTCTATCATTTTTATCATTGATAGACCCTGATAAACTTCTATTAGCGTCTATCACAACTATCTAAAAATTTTGTTATTTTGTATAAATAATTTTTCTTACTTTTCTATTTTTAAAAACTCCTCTAAATAGATGGTACATTAAGTTCCAAATTAATAGAAACCTGACAAAGTGACTAACAATGATTAAAAAAAAAAAAAAAAAAAAAAAAAGCAAAATTATTGAGTTTGAAAACTCAAACAATCAAAAGTAACCTAAACCAAACATTTGAAACCAAAAGTATATTTTTTTAAAAAAATTTCAAAAGTATTATAATTCATATAATGGTAACATAAACAAATGATAGTTATACTTTATCGTTCCTTGTATAAGGAAAAGGAGTTCCTCTGATAGCATAGAACATTATTGCGAGAGCATTTTTTTAAGACAATACAAGCAAAATAGAAAGATAAAGAAAACTATAAGATTATATCATATGAAACAAACATAGAAAACCAATCGGGGTAAGGAGTAGAAAGAATGGAAGACTCACACTCCTATAAATCTTTAGACGGCCAGAGAGTGCGTTAGAACGTTTTGACATTGCCGAACATGAGAAAAAGAGATAATTCCTAGAACACAACCCCAAGTATTGCGAGAGCACTTGGATGAAGAAGATACGTTTTGTGAATAAATGTACAGAAAGCTTGCTTTTCCAAATCAACATTATCAGGTCTCCAATGTCTCTTAATGATTATAAACCTGCCTTTTTCTATCTCTTGACAATTACCCTTTGGACAAACTTTTTTAGTCAAAGCATAGAAATAAAAAATCTAAGGGGCTGTTTGGGGCGCTGAGTTGACATATGATGTCTGGACATATGATGTCTGTGGAGTTTATATGTCCGTGGGGTTCATATGTTTGTGTTTTGGTTGTTTGGGGTGTTGAGTTTATATGTCAGGGGTATCTGGTGCATTTTTTTTTTACATAAATAATCTATTTTTATGATGATTGTTTTTGTTTAGAAACTTGATAAATGGATCTACCTCAATTATGCTTGAGAACTCACCTTATTCTAGGTGAACCCCCACAACAATAATAAAAATAACCCCATTAACAAATTTGATAGACAACCCCAAGAAAACTAAACAGTTTTGACTTGGAAAGAATTGATCAAAGATCAAGAAGAAAGAGAACTTGTTCCTAACTTCAAGATTTCGAACTTTCCACAATCTAATTGATCAGACTAGATTGAAATTTCTAAAACATGCATTTTAACACAAGAATACAAAGAAAGCATAAAGCTTCAGAGATTAGACTCTGAAAATTTCATTCAAATTCAAAATCTTCTTTTAAAATGAATTCATCTACACCCTTTTAACTATCATGATAAATATAAATACATGAAATTAAATTGGATACATAGGACATTAAATATGTGAGTGAATCTGGATTTTTAGATTCATTATGACTCTTGGATGAAAATGTGTATCTTGAAGCTTGAATAGTTGCAATTTTTCACCAAAGGTAGGAACCTTAGCTAGGAAGGAACTCTTTAATGCTGATGTCTACTTATTTTCTTATCAAAATTTTTTATTCAATAATTCTACATATTTTTTTTAGCACACATGTATTGTTGGTAGTTTTGGAAAATGGGGTTTAGGATTTACTTTTGGATTATGCATTTCAATTTTGTTTTAATTTAAGCAATCATTTTACAAATTTGTGCATGTGACGTTTCTAGTTAGGTCATTTTTATTTTAATACTTTTGATAAAAACTTTTTAAAACAAAAACCACTCATGTGAAAACATTTTAAAATAAAAATCACTCATGTGTCTGATAATTTTTTCTCAATAGTGTTTTTATATACAAATTGTTTGATTTCTTACATGATTAAAGTGATTGTATGAATGTTCAATTACTATAAAGAATGACTATAAAATACTAATGAACTAATAAAAAATCGAAAATTCAACATTTTGATGGAACTTACGTATTTTTGTGTCAACAAAGGTGTTTTTATTGACAATTTTGTGCGACAACTTAAATATAAACCTTTAGGAGAAGTCAATGCGCTTAGTTGGTTATTATAGTCAGTGAGTTATACTATTATAGCCTAAGTTATAATAGTTTGTGATTGGGGTATAAACTATTTTTGTTTAGGTAGAAAATAGTAAACATTGTAACAAAGAAAAAAATGATGATGAGTAAAAAATAGTAACAACTATAGCAAAAAGGGTTTTGAGTAGTAGTCATAATTTAAAAGAGATGATGTATCAACAAAGCTCAAATTTGTAGTAGTTATAATTTAAAATAATGGTTGTAGGAATGGTGGAGTGACCGCCATTGGGGAGTTGGCCATCAACAATAGTGGTTAGATGTTGCCAGAGTTGGCCACATGGGGTGGTTGCCGGAGTTGGCTGTCGGAGGTGGTCGTTGGAGTTGGCCGCAACAATGGTGGTTGAATGTTGCCGGAGTTGGCTGCATGCGGTGGTTGCTGGAGTTGGTCGTCGGAGGTGATCGTTGAAGTTGGTCGTCGGAGGTAGTCGTCGAAGTTGGTCGTCGGAGTTGGTCGTCGGAGGTGGTTGTCGGAGTTGGCCATCACATGTGGTTGCCGAAGTTGGTCGTCGGAGGTGGTCACTGGTGATGTGAGCTGAGTGCACTGTTAGTGGACATGATATAAAAGTGGCATACGATGTTGGCCTCCCAAACGATGAGTTGAGTTTATATCTCAACTCATCTCATCTCATCTCCTCACCATAAACACCCCCTAAGTATTGTATCTGAACAAGAATCATTGACTAAGACTACTGTTTGAGTCTTTTTTGGTCAGTATATTGATGATGAAATCTATACGTACTTGATAGCGGCAAGGGCACATATCAAAACTCATAATCTATAAAATCCAAGTATTATAGCTGAACTTGAGTGTAGTTTATATATATATATATATATATATATATATATTTTACGGGTATTTTTTTAAACTTTTGAATTTTTAAACTATTTTTGATTAAAAGTACAAAAGTTAAGATATTTTGTATAATTTAACCCTTTGAAAAATAATTTATGAAATCCCCCAAAAAGAGGAGACTGCAACAGGATAGAACCGAAGTAGAAGAAGGGTTCGAAATGTGGGCGTCCAGTTCTTATTTGGAAATCTCAACCTCCCAACTTCCATGGAAGCACAAACTTACTCTTCGAGTCGCTGCTCTACTCTTCAACACTTTTCTCCGATCAAATCTCACCGTCAATCGTTGGCTTCTCAATTTTTTCGACCCCAAAATCCCTCCCAATCCCAATCTCAACCACGCCGTTTCCTCTTCCGATCTCACCATCGATGCTTCTCGAGATCTCTTCCTTCGCATCTTCACCCCCACCGCTGCCGCTGCCGCCGCCGACTCACTCCCGGCACCGGTTATTTTCTACTTCCACGGCGGCGGCTTCGCCATCGGTTCCGCCGACTCCACTTCAATGGACTTGGCCGCCACTCGCTTCGCTAAAGAACTACGCGCCGTTGTAATCTCCGTCAATTACCGCCTCGCTCCTGAGTTCCGATTCCCCTGCCAATACGACGACGGATTCGATGCTTTGAAATTCATCGACGAAATGGACGACAGCGCATTGATGGGAAGGGCAGATCTAAGCCATTGCTTCATTTTGGGGGAAAGCGCCGGGGGGAATTTGGGCCACCACGTGGCGGTGAGGGCAAGCGAGTACGCGTTCAAGAGAGTGAAGGTGGTTGGATTTATAGCGTCGCAGCCGTTTTTCGGTGGAGAGGAGAGAACAGAGTCGGAGATTCGGCTCTGTAATGAGCCTCTGTTGACTCTGAAAATTACTGATTGGTTTTGGAAGGCGTTTTTGCCGGCCGGGGAAAACCGTGACCACGCGGCGGTGAATGTGAATGGACCCAATGGAAGGGATATATTGGGGGTGAGGAACTTTCCGGCGACGGTGATTTTCGCCGGAGAATTGGATCTTCTGATTGATCGGCATAAGAGTTATTACGAGTGGTTAATGAAAATGGAAAAGGATGTGAAGTTGGTGGTGTTCTCGAACGCCGTCCATGGATTCTCTGTCTTTGCGGATCTGCCGGAATATTCTTTGATGGTTAAAGAGATAAAGGATTTCATTGCAAAGCTGAGATAGCACAATGAGAGGTCCAAATTTCATTTCTAAATTTCAATGGATATTAGGAATTTAGGAGTATATCAATTGTGGGGTTTCAATAATTTATTCCATAACTTCTGAAAGGGTGTATTTTAACTCTAAAAAAATTATTATAAATAGAAAAAATATTAAATTACTTACGAACCCTATCGTAGTCTTCTATATTAATAAATAGTTTAATCTATTTTTTTATATTAGTTCTTTAACTATTGAAATTTGAAGTTTAATTTAAAACAATAGACTTTCGTAATTAAATTTATATATATGGCAAAAAAAAATTATATTTACTTTTGTGAACAAATGTAATTACGTAAACATGTACATCCAAGAAAAATGAAGAGTGAAGATGTGCTCATGGGGCATTTATAAATTATTATTGTTGTTGTATTCGTTCTTGTAACCCAATGACTCTAATTTTCTGATCTTTTGTTTATGGTTTTTTTTAACCTGTAGCTCTTAAATTTATTTATGCAACACATATGTAAACTTAAATTTTTCTATCCATGAATTATACGATTGACAAAAAAAAAAAAATCAGGATTAAAATAAAATTTTCGTAGTATGGCTTGGTTACTCGAGGTTAGATTTTGAATAATTTTTTTTTTTTGTACTTTAAGCTTATGAAGAGTTGATAAATTTTGTGAAGAAAAATTTAATTTAATAAAAAAAATAGGTAGTTTGGGGGATATCTAAGCAAGTGTTAATCTTTTTTCTTTAAATATGAAAAAGTAAAATGATAAAAATAAATTTTAAACTAACATTAATGAAAATGAGAAAGATAAAAGAAAAAAACAAATAAAACGGAGAAATTTTTTTTTTGCCGGCGGAGGTTTTTGACAAAGGAGATTGTTTTGGCTCATCAACGTGGGTTAATTGTGTTGATAAAAATTACAATTCAATGTTTGGCTCATCAACTTTAAATGTTGATGGAGTTGAGTGGGTTATTTTTATCAACTTACCTCAACTTATCCAACTCTCCCTCCCTCTAATGTTATCAATAGCTGCACTCATTGGTCACCGTCGACGACTACCGCTACTACATTTGACGACGTATTCTGACAACCACCTTCGTGCGGCGAATTTCGATGACCAACTCTGGACTCCAACAACCACTTTCAATGACAATCTCAATGACCACATTCGCACAAAGCAAGTCCCGCGACATACTTCGATGACCACCTTCGTGCGGCCAACTCCGACAACTAACTCCGGGCTTCAACAACCACCTCCGACGACCACATTCGCACAAACACAACTCCGCGCAACATACTCCGACAACCACCTACACGTGGCCAACTTTGACAATCAACTCGGGGCTCGTGTTTTTTATGAGTCTATGCCTCATGTCTGTGTGTATATATATACATGATTATCGAAAAATAAAAAGAGAGACAAATAGCAAACTTAAATAATGTTTTTGAAAAATAGCTGAGTGACTTTTGTTTGGCTAAAATAGCTAAACTTAAAAATTACTTATTGTTTTCTTAGCATGATGGACCAAAGTACGCTTGTTAGTTTAAACTAAGGTTTGAAAGCAAATTTCGATGGAAATTTTGATAAAATGTCGATCTCAATGGATATTTCTGAAAACGTTATAAAAACAAAAAAAGAAAAAAATTAAATTAGTAATTAAACCTTTTATGATTTTTAAACAAGTTAAATGTCTATTATTTCTATTATATTTTACATTAGTGACATTTTATTGATTATTTTTTATGTTTCGTGGATTTTTCTACAATATAATTGAAATTTCGATTCATCCCTCATGTCGTTATCGAACCCATGGAAAGATAGAAATATCAATGAAAATATCGACATGTCGACAGAAATTTAATACTATGGTTTAAACTAAGGAAACTTATAGTGGGTAGCAAAAAAACATGAGGGCATTTGCAAATTTAGCAATGATTTTCTAAAATTGCAAATATAGCAAAAAAATTTAAACCTAATTTCTAATTTTTTTACTTCTGATTTTACCATCGTTTGTGTATTAGCAGATATATTTGATATAGTTTAGATATTGCTTTTTATATTTGGTATATTAATCAACTAATATACTTTATTTAAAGAATATCATTTATACAACCGATATACCATAACTTTAATTTGTATTATGGTTGACGTTTGTTCGATTAAGGTAAATATTATTTTTTTAAATTTTGATATAGAGTTATTTTCATTCGATTAGTTCAATTTTGATGGTTTAAATTTAGGTTTTGACGTTGGTTGTGTTTTGTTTTCAAAATTGATTTTGATGGTATATCTTAAATGCATTAAATTTTTCAACTGATATACCAAAGATAAAGTATGGCATTTCCAAAATATCTGGACGACATTGGACTATCTTGAGTGGATGAGAAAGAATAAATGAACTACACAACATTGGTAGAGATGATCTAAATGACACAGAACAGCTACTAATGTTGTGTCATTTAGATCATCTTGTCATTGTCCTCAACTTTTAAAGTAAATATCAATATTTCCATTGATATTTCCATGTCTCCGTAGTTTCGATATCGACATAAGAGGTGAATCGACATTTCCATTATATCGTAGAAAAATCTACAAAACACAATAAATAAGCAACAAAATGTCATTAATGTAAATGTAATATAAATAATAGACATGTAAGATTGTTTAAAAATCATAAAATGTTTATTTACTAATTTAAGTTTAATTTTTTTGAATTTTTCGTTTTTATAATTTTTCCAGAAATATCCATCGAAATTGACATTTCATCGATATTTTCATCAAAAATTCCGTAAAATTAAAATCTCGATATTTCTATCGACATCGACATTTTAAACCTTGAATCTGATAGAGAGAGAAGAGAAAGGAAAAAGAAGTTGAAGTTTTCAGCAACCGATTCTAAGTTAGAATGGAAAAGGAAAGATTGAAAGAGATCGATGTGATGAGTTGATAGTTTCTTCTGAGTGAGAGAGAGGGAAAGGGAAAGGAATGTGACGTGACGACAGAAGATATAAAGAAAAACCATAATACCGAACTGAACCAGCTCAGATTCGATTTGGTTCGGTTCTATTTTTGTTCTAATAAGAAAACAATCCAAACCGAATCGAACCGGTCTGGTTCGGTTCAAATTTTTACACTTAGACTAAAACCCAAAGGTTGATATAACAAAAAAAAAGCATATATATATGATGAGTTTTTTTTTTGGGGAAGCGCTCAGACTACCCTTCCCCATCTTCTCTCTCTCGCGCAGCCTCACACCCACGTGCGCCGCCGACAGCCCATGGCGTTTGATTAAGTTTCTTGGATCAATTTTGCTACCCACAACCTAACAACGCTCTATTTGTTAACCCATGGCGTTTTGGTCTTAGATTTTATGTTTTGGGAGATTAAGACCGTTTTCCAGCACTTACCCAATAATATCTAGCGGATTTTCAGTAAGTATCGAAGTATTGTTTTATTTGGATTAATATAGTTGCTGTAATTTGGATTTGTAACCCTTATTTTGGTGCTCAGCTTAGGTTCGAATTATTTATTTGAAGGTTGGAGGTGGTTTTGGATCAAAGAATGGTTTGGGCAAGTTATTTAGGGACTTTTAAGGTTAATTTACAATGTGGGTTAGGCACTAAATATTGGAAGTGATTCTGGCTTATCATTTAGGTGCGGATTGAGGCTTGAGTAAGCTTAAAGGAAGATTATTTGGATATTAATTGAGATTCAATTTTGAGGTAAGTGACACTGTTGTTGGAATGCCTAAGAGCCAGACAAAATTAATATGATATTATTATTGACAAAATTAATATCTACGATATGATTTGTGGTTTGGAGACATTGGTTTTGGTGTCAAAGAAGAAAAGTTTGGTTTCATTTTGGAACTTTAAACCTTGGTTGTGTTGGATGAAAGAAATTGCATGAAGGTTGAAATAAATTGCATTATGTGTTGGTTGTGAAACTCTGTGTTAGCATGTGAATCATTTTCCAAAATAAAGGGTCAGGCAGAGACGACCAGAATGTTGGAAGTGTGCTTCAATAAGCTTCTTCCTTAGCTTAGCAGAAGAGTTAGAGGAGATAATCTAAAGTGGACTTGTTAGTAGCAATAGTTGTTTAGGAACTATTGAAATGAAAGGTTGAGGCTTTATTAGTGAGAAAGTAAATCATTGAAAGTATTAGCAAAGTTTAAGAGATTTTGACTTTGGATGCAAGTTAGAACTAGAAATAGGTGAAGTCAACAATTTGATTGAAAAGAGGAAGTAATTAAGCGTGAAGTAAACCATGAGTTGTACTAGCGTTGAGTATAGTAAGTTAGATCCCCATGATTATCACTATCACAAGAGGTGATCTTGAGAATAGAGTTTGGGTCAAGAGAAACTCCAATTCCCAAGGTTCCTTATAAAGTGGCTTTAGCAGAGTTGGAGTACCCCAAGTCACAGTTACATAAACTATTTGACAGTTTTCATACGCTCTCATGTTTTGTCTTGGGACGCACAAGTTTTGTTTTTTACGAAGAAAGATGGATCTGTGCCACTATTTACCAACTATCAAGAGTTGAATATGGTAACGTAATCAGGTCATCGTGGAGAATGTCGGGGCTGTCAGGTGCTGAATTTTGATTCTGAATCCTAGTTCGAATATTGGGCTTGGGGTGTCAGAAATAGTATGTTATCTTGTATAGACTACAAGTTCATTAATTAAGAGGAGTAAAGATTTTCTCAAGATAGATTTACAAGCTAGGAAGGTGGATATCTCATAGACTGTTTGTAGGATCAAGTTCAATCATTATGAATTTTTGGGGATGTGTTTTGGACTCACCAATGCTACACAGCTTCCATGGACTTCAAGAACCGAGTTTTGAGAGCTCTCTAGACCCGTTTGTAACAATGTCTAATGAGCCATGTGAGTTTATTTCAAGGCTAAAAAGTAACATGAAAATTGTCTCATGTAATTTTTACATCCTTTGGCCGTAGTTAGCTTTATGTCGAGTTTTCTAGTGAGTATGAGACCTAACTGGACAAAATTGTTTCTTAGATGCATAGTGAGTCGGTGACTAAGGAGGGCACCGCAGTTGATGCTCCTAGAGTAGAAGCAATTTGCAGTTGGCCTAGACCCAGTGCAACAATTTAATTTATCAGCTTATTTGGCTGGCAAGTTAATGTAGAAAGTTGTTCAGGAATGTTTCCAGCTTGATAGCACCTTTGACTTGGTTGATGTTGTGTAGTTTGTGTGTGAAAAGCATGATATTGTGATGTATGTTGTTATGCTATATGGTAGCATGTCAAGTGTGAGTTACTTACCCGTACGTGTTGTGTAATAACCCACCAACAGTTTTGTAGGTGATTAAAGTTTCCATAAGCTTGTTGATGCGGAAGGCGAGGCATGACAAAAAAGGACCATATTAGCTAGTTTTATAGTACTTCAGCTAGTTGTATTTCTTAAAGTAATTGGGTTAAGTTGTGGATTGGTTGTTGTTCATTCGTTCTTTATTGTTTGTCTTTTAAGTTTGAATTAGAAATTTGTGTTGGAGTTGTCAAACTGTTTTAGAAGTTCAGTTCTTCTGAGAGGTATATTAAACTTGAATGTCCTTTCGTATGTGTTGGGACTTGATTGGTCATGTCAGGTGGCTTTTGTTTACTGATTTTTATTTCAAAAGTTTTAGATTGTTCATTTTTTGAGTAAAAAAGTAAAGGACTAGTTTCGTTGTTTTAGTTTTGCTGTTGTGCCTGCGTTTAAATAAGTTATAAAATTTGACAATGTTCCCTAATTTATGTGCTAATTTGGGGTTGTTATAAAGATGATGGAGCAGCGAGCGGAGGGGGAGTCGATAAGAGTAGCCTCAGAGGAGCTCTCTCAGGAATTCAAAACTTTGATGAATACTGATGATTTGAACTCTCTCAACCATTTGCAACACCTCATGTAAGTTCTGTTTCTCACTCTTCTGCTTATCAACATCGCTGTCAAACTGTTTGATATTTTTTTAATGAAAATTTGAAGAATATGTAAAATTTATTATTATTATTTTTTGATCGATTGTTCCATTGAATCACATTGCAGATTGGGGAGATTGCAGGATAGCAATGCAGTCCTCTCTCATTTCAACGAGTTTTCGGAGCATTGCTTTGCTGAAGTGTCTGGAGATCTATCTAGAAATACTCGTCTTTTAAACTCTATGAAATCTGACCTTGATTACATATTTCAGAAAATAAGGTATGGTGGTGATCAATTGTTTTTACTCACACATAAGTTCTTTTCATTATTGTTTATGATTTTAGGTGGTGGTTCTGTTCTACCATATCAAAAGTGTTGACTGTTGAAATATTATGGTATCTTTAATCTTTATCCCCCAACCAAAAGAAAAAAATAATACGATGAGACATGGATGATAATATGTTATTATCAAAGAGGATGAGATGAATAGACGTGTCTAATTTCAATTCATTCAACGTATTTCCTTTTCAGAGTATGGAGTTTTATGAGCTCTACAGACTACTGATAAGTCTTTCTAAAAGTCCTTGGCCTTTAGCTCTAACAGTTACGAACTCCTTTACCTTATGGATCATCGATGCATTTAAATTTCCAGAAGATTTTCTTGGCACTGATTCTTTTTTATTGTGGAAGAACTACAATAATTTTGTTACCACTTTGTGCATGTTTGAGAGTGAATTTGAAATTGTTAAAATTACTTTTGTCATTTACAAAATCACTCCAAAATACATCTCTAATCACTCAAAATTAATTTAATATTTAATTTTTCACTTATAAATGCAATTTTTATATCACCAAAACTAGTTTTGAATGATAAAAAACATGTTTTCAGAGTGATTTTGAAAAAGTGATTTTAAACAATTTTTATGTTTTCAGAGTGATTCAAGCAACTGAAGAGAATTGGTATTTTCTACCATCTTGCAAGGATCTGACTTTGGTGTCCATAAATCCTTCTTGAAAGCAATTGCTTCTGATTGTGGTTACTTAAAGTTTCTTCTGGGTCTGATGTAATGCACTTGTATTTACTATATAGTTGTAGTAGAAGGAATTATACGATCCTCTCTGCTCTTGCCTTGCATCTTAGTTCACTGCAAGAAACTTCTGAAATGTTATCCTGTCCTAGAAGATCATGATGATTATTTATTGATCTAATTTTTTTCATTTGTATATATTTTGTGCTTCTACTGGCAAATCCTATCAATTGATTAGATATGGCCATATCTTTCTAGTTTGTTAAGTTCATCCATTTCTCTTTTTTCATCAGGAGCATGAAATCAAGAATTTTGGCTACTTATCCTGATGCATTTCCAGATGAGTCAACAAGTGAAGTTCTTGATAGGAGACCAGACCTTGAAATACCTCGATAACGACAGAAACTACGACGGCAAGTAATCATAACCTAAAAGGAATGGGAAAATGTAGATAGATCATCTTCCAGAATTCTTTTCATCATTTTGCCCTTGATCTCACTTGGTATGAATCTGGTATGAAGTTTGATTCAGACACATTTGTTTATATTGTGTAACGTGTTTGTTAGATTCAAAGTTTTACCTCAATTCTGGTGTTCAAGGAAATTGAGGTACAAAGAGTAAGCATCATTATGATGAGGAGAAATACAAATGAAGTCTAGGCTTCCTTATTTGTTAGAGTCTAGCTTCTATTGTCCCTTTATTTCATGGACATATAAAAGGCCGGTTTGGATTGACTTTAAAAAAAAATATTTTTTAAAAAATTTTATTTTAATTTAAACACTTTGGTCCTCTTGCCATGATTTGTAGTGGTTAAGTCAAAGACTTCATCCATTTTGAGAGTTTCCAAACAATTGAATTGTTTTCAAAATGACTTATTTTTTAAATTAAATACTTGAAAATATATTCCAAACACGTTCAAATTCTTTTTGGGATATTAGAAATATCATATGTTCTATTGAGAAAATGAAATTGATGAAAAATATTATTGTGGAAGTAATAATCAAAATATCGATCAAAATGGAAAATGAGAGTGAAATTCAATAGATGAATAAACTTCTTATTAAAGTAGAAAAAATTGGTGATACTAACTTTAGTTAGAAGTTACCCTTATATATATGGATATAAGAATGAACTAAACTATGAATTAAAAACAACATTAATTAAATGACGAACAAACTAGATTATAGAATCTAACTTTTAAGAAAGAAACTTAAAAAATTAAATGTGAAAAAGAAAAACTCATAACTCAAATTAATTAATTCACAAAGTAATATTGCTTAATTTACAGCTAATGCAATTGAAATATATTCAGCTTTAGTGATATATTGAGTAATAACTTCTTGTTATCTTGAATTTGAGGAGAAAAAACATGATTGGAAGTAACTTTAGAATCATCTGATGCAACAGACGCAATCACTATCAAAATATCCAATTAATTTCAAATCACTTGTAAACTCAAACCAAATTCAAAAATCAAGAGATTCTTTTCAATTTGATATGCTATCTTCTTTGCCTATATCCACAAACCCTTCAGATTGATTGAGATCACCATTCAAGAAACTTATTTGAGATTTAGATGGAATATTTTCCATCCCAAGTGTGCAGCTAAAATAATAATTAATTGTATAGTATCGTGCTGTTCAACAAGAGTACATATTGTTAGCATGCATCATTCATATCAAATATTTTGATGACAACAAACCTTTAATTACTGATGAATTTGGTGGTTTAAAGTAACTCAATTAAGAAAACAATTAAAGTGATCAAGTATGAAGACTTTCAACTAAGAGACGTCGAATATAGATTTCATTAGTGGATCTACTAAACTCAGTTGTTTTAGTTCTTGAATCAATTAACACAACACTTAGATCTAGAAATCTTTTATCCAGATTGTCCCTTTTGAGGTCAACCTTTATTTTCACCTAATTACTAATTCCTAATCTCTTGAAACGAGTCGATTAAGGAAAGCTTTAGAATCCTTCATCATCAATCTTTAGTCTTCTCCTATTACGCTAGTATATTCAAACACTAATTTGGCATGCACGATCTAATCTAAAATCCTTTTCTTACACTAAGATAATAGAGCAAGAATTCATTCAAATGGTGTACAAATATTCAAAATCATTAGAAACAATCACGCCAACAAGTATTGATGCTAAGTCAATTCAAGATCATAAAAATGTTTAGAAACAATCCAAAGAATTAATCTAACCTTAGAACAATGAAAGATCAGACTAACATGACTTCCATAGACAGAACAAACTTAGAATGCAAAAACATATAGAAGAATTAAGGACACAAAAGGAAAAGAAAGAAAGGCATTATCCGGTGATCTGATCCCGTCTTCGAGGTAGAATCGACCCTTTAAAGCTCTCCAATCAGTTTTAGGTTTTTCTCTCCTCCAACGTTGGTTTTAGGTCATTCTCAGCTCCTTTTGACCTCTTTTCATGCCTTAGGATTATTTTGCGCTTCCTAAGGCTCTTTTATTCAATAATCTTCAACTTTTTTTTTTCTAATTCCGCTCAAATGCTCGGTTCCTACAATTCAATATAAAAATGCATTGAAGATCACAATTAACGTACAAAAATCAACATCAATTGTCAAATTCAAAACAAGGGATGTTTAAGTTTGACTTGTATGAACCCATTTTCTTAGTGAAAAACACGTTTCAAAATTTTTTCGGTCACACTAAAATTTGGTCATTTTTCAAGATCTCCCTTCTCGTTCATTTTTTGTGCATATTCCTCAGATATTTGTTCTAAAGACAAAAACTCAAAGATCCAAAAATATAATCCCTATATAAAAGCCTTGTAACACCCCAAAAGGTAAAAGAAACTCGAATACGAAGAATCAAAAGGATGTGGGAAAAAAACTAAGTTACGAATATCAAATGTCAATTTTAGTGTTGGGGATGTTCAAGTTTGATGGATATGAACCTATTTTCACAATAAAAAACACATTCGAAAAGTTTTTTGTTTAGTCTAAAGTTTAGTAATTTTTTAAAGGGGTAGCATTCATCATGTTTCAATTGTTTTGAAAGGGTAGTTGATGCCAAAATCTTGGTGTTAACGCAAGTGTATGTGTCGAGTTATAATATAGTAAAACAATCAAGAGACCGAGTATCGTCATCTGGAGATCAAATTTCGACTAGCCACAATCCTAGAATATCTATAGAATTTTTTTTTTCCAAAACTAGCTTTTTTTCCTAAAATAACACTGGCGTCGCGACACTGCTCCTTTACTACGCTTCTGTTCTCGGTGTCGTACTCCTTTACTGCGCTTCTGTTCTCGGTGCCGTGCTGCAGTGCCATGGTGTCACCCTGCTTTTGGGTGGCTCAACGTTTTCTCCTTTTTTGCTTCTCTTCTTTTAATGTTTGGCTAAATTTTTTTAACTTTCTTGGGCAAATTTGGTCATTTTTTAGTTCATTTTAACTCTTAATCTCGAACTTGAACACAAACCTCTAGAAATCACTAACAAACGACTTCAAATCTAATAAAAACATATAAAATTATTCTAAATCCAAGGCAAATAATGCACATTTTAGATGCGTTTCACCACTCCAAACTTAGAATTTTGCTAGTCTCGAGCAAACATAGAATAAGATCGTAGGGAAGTTCTAAATATACATACAAATGATTCAAACCTTAATAATAAGAACAACATGCTAGATTTATAAGTAGAGATATTCAAGCACATCCATTGTTAAGAAATTTAAAGGTCAAATCATTTCATTTGCATGTGTGTGCAAGCCATATTTAATTCAAAACTCAGAAAACGATTTTAGACTCAACAGAGCTTCTCTAGTTTTCTCCCTAATCTGGCTCAAACACCAATCGTCAAGCATCCAAAAAACTCAAGAATGTAATATATCAACTAAAGTGCTTAAACACATTTAGTGTGGAGATGTTCATGTTTGATGGATATAAAGCTACTCTCTGTAAAAAACACGCTGCAAAATTTTTTCGTGCTAGCCAAAGTTTCATAAGTTCTTGAGGGGTTGGCATTGGCCATTTGTATATGGATTAGATATTTTTCTAGGGACAAAAACCTAACTATTTAAAAATAAAATCCTATCGATATAAGACCTGTAACACACAAAAAGAGAAAAAGAAACTGCATTATAGTAAGAGATGAAGAAAATCTTCTTTTTAAGCCTTTCTTCATGCAAGAAAATTGTTCCAGCAGTCATAGATGAAGGATATAAACTATTATTTAGCTTCACAAAGGGATAATCAGAAAGTTTCTGAATTCAACATGATAGAGCCAACCTTACAACTGTGACAGTTAAAGCATATATTCACCAGAACCATCTGGCTAACTTACTTTGGTTTGTATAATCCTATAGCCAAAGTTTTACCCTCTATTTCAAGGAGTTTGCAATGTCGATCACAAACCGGTATCGAACATCGGCTTTCGCTAGTCTTTCGATGGCCTTGTTAATGTCATCCATCTGAATGAGCTCAATATCTGCTGTGATGTTGTGCTGAGCACAGAAATCCAACATCTCTTGTGTCTCTTTCAACCCTCCAAAGTTGCTTCCACCAACCATCCTCCTACCTGTAAGCAAAGTTGTAAAGGAAAGATTTAACTTCTTCAGTTTAGGACCAAAAAATTATGTCACAAACTCATTTTATGTCATTTATTTTACTAGCTTCAGTTTAGTTTCTTTTCTAATCTTTTATCCTTTTCATTAAATACGAAAGATTTTCTTGGTTTCTACTCGAGTCATATCGATCTCGCCTCACCGAGAACTAGAGAAACAACTGGCAGCTCTAGGGGCTTGTTAGGTAAACCCACAGTGACCAACTTTCCATTCAGCTTTAGCAGACCAAGCAATGGAGCAAGAGCATGGATAGCGGATACCGTGTCGATAATGTAATCCATTGTCCCCATGGCACCCTGCACAGAATCAAGAAGCATTACATATTTTATGAAAATCGTTTTTCAATTCATATTTCAAGAACAATGATAAATTAGAAAGACTCTGAGTAATTTGAAGACGACATCGACGATTTACATGATCTCTTCAATATTGTTTAAACAAGAAGACGAAGTAAACATGTAAATCCAAGACAAACCAACAGATATGGTAACTGCATGAAGAGTTAGTTTAAGAGAGTTTTTCAGAATAAACAAACAAATCTAGAACTCTAAATGCAGAATCCAAACAGAAATGAAAAACCAAACCTTTAATTGTGCAGGATCGCTAGAAACAAGGAAAGCATCGGCACCGAGCCGGTCAATGGCTTCCTCCTTCTTTCTTGGAGAGGTACTAATGACAGTAACTTTCAACCCAAATGCCTTGCCAAACTTAACAGCAACATGACCAAGCCCACCAAGACCAACCACACCCAAATGCTTACCAGATTCAGTCATTCCATAGTATTTCATAGGGCTATAAATTGTGATTCCAGCGCAAAGAAGTGGAGCTCCAGCATCAAGGGGTAAGTTGTCAGGAAATCGGAGTACGAAATGCTGATCAACGACGACCTTATCAGAATAACCACCATAAGTCTTTTCTCCATCAAATGAATGTGAGTTGTAAGTATATATCCTCTTGGGGCAGTAATTCTCCAAGTCTTGTTCACAATTTTCACAACTTCTGCAAGATCCAACTATGACACCGACCCCGACTTGATCTCCCGCTTTGAATTTCTTCACATTAGTCCCAACAGAGGTCACTATACCAACAATCTCATGCCTGAAAAAACATCAAACCTAGTTCGTTATCAAATTCTGCTAAGATACCATTTAAAACAATAATGTAAGCAAATTGTGACTTTGATACAAACTATGTGTAGACACATACAAAGAACTAGCTACAAATGCAAATTTGCTAATAAGTAATGACAGAGCAAATAACAAGATTAATTTGTGCATTAAAACAACTCATAAATGGCATTCCTTCAATTCCACCAAACCAAAACCTTTGTACTCAACTTGTTCTGTTACTATGCAATCTGAAATTACCCAGTTACATGATATTAAACAAATAAAGAGGTAAAACATTCAATATAACAGAACAAAAGAACAACTGTTTTCTCTTTTTCTTTAAATCTTACCCTGGGACAATTGGATAATTTGTGACACCCCAATCATTCTTGAGCAAATGTAGATCAGAATGACAAACCCCACAGTAAAGGACTTTGATACTGACATCATCATCACGATTTTCCCTGTGGACAAAATAGAGTAATAAAAATAACAATAAGCACCAGAAATAAAGGAATAATTTAATTACAGTATTTTAGCCATTGTTAGGTAAACATTTCGTTTTTAGTTTTCTATTTTTAAAATTTATGCTAACATCTGAATTTTTAGTGAAATTTTTTTTTAAAAAAAATACTTTTTTAAGTTTTCAAAACTTGGCTTGATTTTTTAGAACATTAGTAGAAATTGTACAATATAACATAGGAATTTAGAAGTAGAAGCAATAGAGTTTATAGGCTTAATTTTCAAAAACAAAAACAAAAGTCAAACAGTTATCGAACAAAGTTTGAGTATATACATCCCATTACAATTAACGCTCTAGCATCTTAAGAGGGAGTATTAAAATGGCTTTTGGAGGAGTAAAAACTACTTTTAGCCAATCAAAAGTACTTTTCAAAGCTTTCATTCGTGTTTTAGAGGAAGAAATTAATTGAAAAAATAACTAAACTACAAACATTAAACATCCATAGTTTTTTTTTTCCTAGCTGCCTCTTTGTTTCACTATTCTTGGATGATTTTTTTTTTTTTTTTTTTACTGAATACTACTACGAGTTTTATGAACTCTGATATCATATTAAATAACATAAGGTCTTATCTCAAAACTAATTAACAAAAAAAGAGAGTAACTCATGAATCTGTTCAGAATTGTGAGGTGTTCCCATCTTTTGGAGATGGGATCTCAACATCTTCTAGGAGAAACAAAATCAAACAACAGAATCTTCAAATTGATGATCAAGAAAACAAGAAGGGGTAAAGAAGAATGGACCTTCGAGAGAAATGGAAGGGAGAGAGTAAGCCAGATGAATCTCGGGCAGCCCATCCGAAAGCCTTGACTGGATGTTCATCTTCTGATGATTTTGCCATTTTTTCTCTCAGAATTAAGCGTAGAATTTGTGAGTTCGCAGGTCAATTTTATAGTGCTTAATGTTTCTATATCTACTTGTGAGTGCATTAATGGTTGACAGGAGGGAAAACTTGGTTCTTTTTCATATTCTATATTTCTATTAAATATTATTGGTCCACAGCATAAAGAGGATAAATATTATAAATAATTAACAAGACAAATATTTGTCCTTTATGTCAAATCTTCTTCTTCTTTCTTCTTCTTCTTTCGGGAAAAAATTCCTAGACTACGGTAGTGTGGAAATTTTTTCATATTACCTCCATTTATTGCGTGTGACGTCAACACATTTTTAAAAATAAAGTAGGATCCACTAACATCAATATGAAGTCTACAAATATATAGTATGAACGTAGGGATCAATATGTACTATGGGGAGTAATAAAAAATTTAATTTAAAAGGAACAAATAACATAATTGATTAGAAACGATTCAATTGACTTATTTTGTTAATTAGTTTCTTCCAAATTTAATTCAATCTAGCAATTTTGCACACAAAGAAAATATGAACATGAAGGCTTCAATATTTTACTTTCCCTAAAATGCAAAGATAAGAAAAGAGAAATTTTTCTTTGTTTTTTTTATTTAAAGGGAAATTTTTGCATATAGAAAAAATGTCAAACTATTTATAGAAAATAGCAACAAAAAAAAAATCACTGGTAGACATTGATAGAGTCAACATTTATCAGTGATGACCTTCTATCATTTCTATCAGTTGATAGACCTTAATAGACTTCTATCAGCATCTATCACAACTATCTAACAATTTTGTTATTTTGTGTAAATAATTTTTTTTGAGGTAAAAAATTAAAAATTAAAGATGGAAAAATAAAATACCCAACAAATTTAGGTGCCTACAAAAACTATTACTAACATTAATGTATGTGAACTAGATTATTACATACAAAAATACATATTAAATTGTTGAAACTTTCAAAGTATTTGGAGTAAATTATTACACAATAAACTTCAAAAATAAAATAACTTGTAAATTGCAAGAGTGAAGATTGTTACTAATGTATGAAACTCCGAATTAAGAAGCTTTTGGATATCTGAATCCCTAATTCTCAAATACTAAAACTCCCAAATCTTTAACGATCGACACAGATTGCTTTGTGCTTTAAGATCAAAGCTTTTGAGACAAATAACAAGTTCTATTTTGAGACAAATAACAAGTTCTTTGGTCCAAGATTAAAACATTCCACAATATAGGATGATTGATTCCACTTAAATGTCTTTTGTATGCAATTCAATACATAAATTGCAAAATTCAAGAAGCTTTCCTAGCTAATCTCGAAAGAAAAAGCTCAACGGCTAAACTTTAATTCATCATAATATGTCCAAACAACTTAATGACAAGATTTTAGATAGCCTCTCAATGAAATTCTAGTGCCACATTATTAATCATAGGAAAAGTTAAAAATTACCCCTACCTAATATGTCATAATTAAAAAGGAAAAAATTGGAAAATATTAAATTTATATCAAAATTATTAAATAAAATATAAATAATAATTTGATTGCCTTGAACGATTCATACCAATCACCATAGACCAACCCAGGTGAATCCTAGTAGTACCATAAAGGACCTTTGCAGAGGACGTGGCAATCCCATGTGGGCCTACCGAACCGAAAATTTGACTAAATTAACATCGATTGATCGGTTTAGTCAAGGGTCGGAGTCAATTTTTTGTAAAGAAAAAACTAAAGTTCATTTTGTCCGAGTGGTAGAAAAAGCTTAATTTCGACCATAGTAGAAAATTTTCATCGAAATCTTGAAATTTTGATGGTCTCGAAATATTGATTGGGGAAAATTTCGTTTTTCCCCCAATTTCGAGAAAATTTCGAGAATATTTCGAGAATATTCCAATTCCCCCCATTTTGACGAAATTTCGAGATTTCGAGAAAATTTCAAATTTTTTTTCTTCTGATTAACTATTTTAGGTCAATTCAAAATTTTCAATTTTATGGTCCTCTCACACATAATTCTATAGTTTCACATGTCAATGTCATTTTCGACAAAGGATTACTTTTTTAATTTCCAACTTTTCTCCAGTTTTAGCTTTATTTTTTACCCAAAACTTTCATTTGTAAAGAAATTGAATTTGAAAGAACCACAAAAAATAATCTATATTTATTTTTAAGCTCAATCAAACTTTTTTCATTAAATTTTCACATCAATTTCACCTTAAAATTGAATTGATGTGAGTTTTTTCTTTTACCATCCAAAACTTTCATAATTTTCACATCATTTTTCCTCAAATATTCATAAACTTTTTATTATTGTATAATTATTTTTTTCATTTCTTTTTTAAATTTCTGGTCTCGTATCAACAGTTACTCATATATTTATAATAGATATCTAAATATTGTCTTACTTTATAAAATTGTGATTAAAAATGATAGTTATAGTTTAATTAAGCTACCATCAAAGTTTCATTAATTAATTATAACAATTTCCATTAATTTCTATCAATTTTTATAAATTTTCCCAAAATTTCTATGAATATTGATATTTTCATCGATATTTTCATAAAAATGGAGACCTCGATATTTCCATCGACATCGATATTTTGAACCTTAATTTTGATTAACTAACTGAGGTTTTTAGGAAAACTATTTTGGAAACATAATTGATGTGATATTTAAAAAAAATTCAATCTCAATATATGTGTAATCTTCCTTGATTCATGTAAAGTCATTTTTTAAAAAATAATGATTACTCTTTTAAAAAAATATTCGCTCTAAAAAAGAAAGTTATCATTACTTTTCTTTTCTCTCTCCCCATGTTTTTCATCTTTCATTTTCTTTTTTAATTATTTTATTTCTCTCTCCTAAATTAATAGCCTTTTTATCTTTCATTTTCATTTTCATTTTTTATTTATTTTATTTCTCTCTCCTAAATTAAGTCATTAATTGTTTTGTTAGCTAACTTCCCCTCTCATTAATTATATAGAAAAAGGAATTAAAATATTTCAATAAAGAAATAAGAAGAATTTTCTATATGTCAAATTATGATTGACATTTGGTGGATACATGAAGATAGGTGTTGTCTGGTATGCAAGATTGACATAATTGACCACCAGCCGATCGACGATTTGTCTCTTTCAAAATTGATAAACGCCGATCGAAAACAACGATAATGTCGGTGGTTAATATCAGTTTTGGCCTAAAACTAATGTCGATCGATCGATGATTACCCCTACCATGGAGGATCTTTGCAGAGAACCTAGTAATATTATGAATGTCCTAATAGTACCATGAAGGGCCTCCACAAAGGAATAGTGCCATTGAGAGCCTCTACGGAAGACCTAGTAGTATCATTGAGGGCCTCTATAAAGGACTTAGTAGTACCATGGAGAACCTTTGCAGAGGACCTAAGAGTACCATAAAGGCCCCAGTAGTTTCATGGTGGAGCCAGGAGGTCCTAGTAGGATTGTGGAAGACCTATGGAGCATCTCTAAAGAGGTTCTAGTAGTACTATGGAGGTCCTAGTATTATCATGAAGGACCTTGTGAGACGCTTGAAGGATATCTAACAGTACTAAGGAGGACCATTTGACCTCAACACTTGACCCACAACACTAGGTCAAGTGGTAGTGATCTAAATTCTTAGTAGATAGTTCATGGAGAATTTAGTGGAGATTTGAGTGTTTGAGGTGTTGCTTGTCGCTTAGGGTAGTGGTATTGTAACTGCCCGAAGAGTAAAAGCTCAACAATTACTTTGAATTGAATAAATGGCAACTAAAAGCCCAAGTGTCTGTTACATAAAACTAAGCCTATTTAAGCGATAGGATTCATTCACCAAAAATACACTGAAAAACACTCTTGATACGCTCTACTAATATTATTACTGATCTCAATCCTTTATTGACTTGAAAGTCAAAGTGTCGGTAGCTTGACACCACACCATTGTGCAATTTTTCCGTTATTTTGCAGGGTACTCTTATGTCATTTTTTCCCAAAAAATACAAATTTACTAGTTGATCCATCTTTCGCCATCAACACATTCATTTGATGTTGGAGATTCAAAACTTCATACTTTGATTTGTCCTACGACAAAAAATGTATTTTTGCTATATAAATGTGGTTGACACCTTGTCTCCGTTGATTCACTCTCTAGAATTCCTATCAAAATAGTAAATAAAAATTTGCATATATTCCCCCTTTTAAAAATGGTATTTTTCTAAAATGAGTTCAGTTCAACCGTAATTGGCATGACCTTTATCCCTAGAAATTGAAGGTTCAACCTCCCATCCTCACATTGTTTGTACTAACAAAAATTGTGTTTTCCAATTTACCCTTAAACCATCCTTGTTACATACTTATTCTTGGTAGGTTTTTTGCATAGATAGTAGTTTCCTAATTGATCTTTTAACTTAAGCATAGTCCACTAGTTAAGATATATATCTTAGACCCAAAGATCATAAATTCGAAATTCAACCATCTCTACGCGTTAAACTCATTAAAAAAATTTTAAAAAATGTCTTTCAAATCTTTTATGGATGTTATATAATTGTTTTAAACCTAGAAAATCAAATCCAACTAAAGCTATTTCAGTCGACTGATGCAAGTCGCTTCAGTAAAAAGCTACAAAAACCATTTGTTTTTTTAAATTAAAGTCCATTGGTATGATTTTTTGTTTTGTTTTTTTTTTTTTTTTTTTTTTAATTAATAGTTTGTTTGCTCCAATTTTCATATTATAGTTTTGTTAAAAAAAAAAAAAACATCTGAATTCCTAGTCAAATTCTAAAAACAATAACATAAATTTAAAAAACCTCCCACTTTTCATATTATAATTTTCACGTTGTTTAAAAAAACACTTGAATTCTTAGTCAAATTTTAAAAATAAAATTATATTTTTCAAAAAAAAAGAATTTGTTTTCAAAATTTAGCTTTTTTTTTTTAAACAAAATTAATAAAAAAAAACAGATAACACACCTAATTAATTTATCAAACGGGACCTAAGTTTTTTTTCTTTGAGAGAAAGGAAAAAAAAGAAATTTTTAGTGATATGTTAGTTAAAGATAATTGATACATGAATATATAACAACTAGAGATTTTAATTAAAAATAAATAAATAAAAACACAATTTTAAACAGAAAATCCAAATAGCCTACATTATTATCTTGTTGGTTGGGAAATAATGGTTGGGTTTCATCCAAGAAATAAAATTTGGTGATATTAAATACACATTTGTTCCTTTCTATCCATATAAGAGTAAATGAAAAATAAAGTTCCCATGGGCAAAGTTACCATCAATTTGGAAGTAAATGGTGCTTCATCTACTTCTTCCAACCATCCATCAATTTAGGCATGGAAAAAAATTAGTGTCCCCTTTCTGAAAGCTCATTTATTATGGTTGTTTTCACAATAAATTTATTTCTTTAAATATAATAAATTTTAAAATAAATAGTATATCATATCTGCCTAAGATTAAAAATCTACAACCTCTAAAAATAATAATAATAATAATAATAAGGCTGTGCTTTGTGTATTACTCTTAAAAGTTTTAAAAATACCTTAAACTTTCAAAAATAGTTTTTAAAAAAAATACTGTTAGTTTTGGATGAAGACCATTAGTGTTTTGTTTCAAAAATATTATTGAACTTTCAAAAAATTTAAAAAAATACCCTTATAAACTTAAAGAAAAGTTAAAAAAATATTCTTATGGTTAATATATGAACATAAATCATTAATACTTCATTGCATGGGTACCTATAAACTTTCAAAAGTTGTATTAGTGCCCTTACTTAAAAAAGCTATACATATTTTGTTGTGACAAAATTGGTGTAAGAATTGGACAAATGAGAGAAAAATAAGGGTATATCTATATGAAAAAAGAGAATATCTATATAATTTGTTTTAAACTTGGTTTTTTTCAAACTCAAAAAAACTTCAACAAATTGATCACTATACTGACAGTAGGAGAATATTTAAACTTTTTTTTTGTAAGGTTAAAAGTATTAACGCAACTTTTAATAGTTCAAGGATATTTGAAACGAGTAATAATGATTTGTGTTCATATACCGACAGTAAAAGTATTGTTTAAACTTTTTCAAAGTTTAAGGGTATTTTTGAAACAAAATACTAATGATTTCCATCCAAAACTAACGACAAATAAATGTATTTTTGAACTGTTTTTTGAAAGTTTAAGAGTATATTTGAAACTTTTGATAGTACTTCAAGGTAGGTTTGACACAAAGTAGAATAATATTTATGAATTTTTATTTGTAAGAGTAATTCAATGATTGGTTTTGTCACGTGAGAGCTCTCCCCAAGTGAATGTTTGGATGGTCAAAAACATGAAGCTTGGATCGAATGTGCAGAAAAGGAAGCTGATTCCAATTGACAATGGCTTCATGAAGATGTCCTCAAGATGTTCTGTGTGGTAGGGAGATGACGAATAGTAAGCTTATAATGTTGTAAGACAAGATCATGAACAAAGTAAATATCTTGGTTCATGAATGAAGTACACATGATTAACACTAGCTAAGATGAATTGTCCTAAGGTTGTCACATCGGTTTGAATCAAGATGCTACTGCAAGAATCGAAGAGCGAAAAGAACCAAGATAACAGTATCTCGATCCTGTCTATAGGCAAGAGTTCATGTTTCTGATTCAAGGATCGATTCGGATTCAATTGTAAGACCGTGAGACTTTTGAATTTCAATGTAATTTTCAGTATTTATCTAAGTTTTTTTTTAACTTTGTTATTGTTTTTATTCATTACGAGATTTCATTGGTTGAATTGATACCTCAATTGTATTGATTGATTATATGCATGTTATGCATGATTTTGGGATTCGTAATTCTCTTGATTGATTACCTGATTTTAGTAGCAAGAGTTGGCTCATGTGTGCATTTTTTATGATTGTTCCATGACTACATAGCTTGCATGATAGAATCTAAGATTAAAAAATATATTGGTTACTTGTAGTTATCTCTTCTGATTAATCTTTTCTTAGACATCTCGTCGTGTTTATGCTTGTTATATTGAGTTAAAATAAAATACTATCATGTTTAGCTAATTAGGTGATAAGAATTGATTGTCGTGCTTTGTTATAATCAATAGACTTAGGAAAATTAAACTTATCCCAACTTTTCTGAATAAGTAGACTAAGTGCTTGGTAATACTAAACGAAGATCAAAATTACAATTGGATGAGACCACCTTGAATTTGGAACCTTGGTAAGATTTGATTTTACCTTGGTAAGATTTGATTTTCTTCTATATTTGTCTTTCATTTATTTTCCTTATTTAGTTGACCAACCAAAACCTTTCCTATTTTATTGTCTTTGTAAATTTACTTGGAGAAATTAGGGCAGTTTTACTTCTTAGTAAATGTAACCAATCAATGGTAATATAAAAAGTGGAGTCCATTTAAATATCTTTTCATAAAATTAGTTAACAATATTTTGTGAATTTGGAATAATAAAAAAAATCCATTACGATTGCAACAATTTTGATTATGGAGCAATAAACATGACCTTAATTATATTGGTTTCCTTGGAATTTGACATGGTACCCTTGTTCCTCAATATAGAATAGTGAGATCAATTTTATTTTATCGAGTCTTGATAACTCGACCAATATGTTTTGCTCCTAAATGCAAATTTTCATTTAACATGCATCCTACCAGATTCTTAGCAACTAAATGTAGTGGATCATGTAGCTGTCTCGTAGGAATAGTGGAATACTAAAACATTGATGTTTGAGGCTCCAAAAATAATAGTTTAATCCAACTATTATAACCTACAATTAACTATAATATTATTATTTAAAATCTCTTTTTATTAGAGTGTTTATTATTTGTTGTTCATCCTCTCTTTCCCTCTTTATTGCTATAGTAACCACCACTGTAATAACCAACTCAAAGTCTCAAACACCCACTTATTGTATTGAATACATCAAATATTAAAAGAAATAATATAGGATTATATTTTGGCAAAGAGTAATATATGATTATATGAAATGGGTGCATCTTGGGTTGCACCCGTCTTTATGCAACCCACCCAAGTGTCCAATCACAAATTGCTGTAAGACAGTTATAGATAGTGATATACACTGATAGATGTCTATTGGTGATTATATAATCACTGTCTATCAGGGTGATTATATAATCACTGTCTATCACTGATAGATAGTATCATTTTACTATATTTGTAAATAAATTAGTTCATTTTACTATATTTGAAAACAATACTTTAATTTAAAAAGTGCGTTATTCTAAACACATTAGAAATTTGTTGATATTTCCAACCTACAAACTACGGATGGTAGATAGCAAGCGAAGAAAACATTAAAAAAAAAAAAAAAAAAAAGTAAATGGAGAAAAACAATTTTCTTTCTCTATATATATTTTTTTCATTTTCATCGGAAAAAAATTGTTCGAGCAGTAATAAATTATCCATGAAAATATATTATTAGAATTAAAGAAAAAAAACCTAATGAAAAAGTATCTAACTTCAACATGATAGATCTTTAATGAGTAAAGCATACAACAGGACATTTCCATAATATGCTCTCTTTGTGATAAATAATGTCCATTTACCTTTCACCAAAATCTTCTCCTCATTCTTTATTATTTCCTTATTACTGTAACCAAAGGCCTATCATACCTTCTATTTGAAAGAATTTTCGATGTCGATCACGAACCGATATTTAACATCAGCTTTCGCAAGCCTTTCGATAGCCGAGTTAATGGCATCCATTTTAATGAGCTCAATTTCTGCTGTAATGTTGTGTTTTCCACAGAAATCTAACATCTCTTGTGTCTCTTTCAGTCCTCCAAAGTTGCTTCCAGCAACCAGCCTCCTACCTGTAAGCAAGTTTGGAAAAGGAAAAGATTTAAGAAGATCGTTCATTAACGTTTCGTATTCTCGTTTCCAATTTTTCTTAACAACATAAGCATTTGATGTTTCAGTTTCTTGTTTCTCGTTTTTTAAGAAACATTCCAAAATTGTATACAAATCTCGGAAACAATAAGTTCTAGCTTCTCATTTATGATTCTTGTTTCTAGTTTTTTAAAAATATAAATAAAAGCATTATTTTTTTTTGTTTTTTTCCATCTTTGATTCGAAACGAGAAAGATAAGTTTAGGCTCACCAGAAACGAGAAACCCGAGCGATAGTTCAACTGGCTTGTTAGGTAAACCGACAGCGACCAATTTCCCATTGAGGTTTAGCAGACTAATCAATGGATCCAGAGGATGAACAGCAGATATTGTGTCCAAAATGTAATCCATAGTTCCCATGGCAGCCTACACCAAATTAAGTAAATATTACACATAACTCAAAGCTTCATTATATTACATTACAGCAGTTCAAACAAACAACCTCCGACTTTGATACTTTAAAGGGTGTTTGGGGCGCTAAGTTAGTTATTATAATCTGTGAGTTATAATAATTTGTGTTTGGGGTGCAGACTATTTTAGTTTAAATAGGAAATAGTAAAAACTGTAACAAAGAGGAATTTGAAATAGTAATACTGTAATTAATTGTAGGTTATAATAGTTGGAAACATCAACTATTAAAATTGGAGTCCCAAACAAGTTGGGAGCTCAAACATCCGATAATAGACTAATGCGATGAGTCAGGCAAGCCACGTACCTTCAATTGTTCGGGATCACTCGAAACAACGAAAGCATCGGCACCGAGCCTGTCGATTGCTTCTTCCTTCTTCCTGGGAGAGGTACTGATGACAGTAACTTTCAATCCAAATGCCTTTCCAAATTTAACAGCAACATGACCAAGCCCACCAAGTCCAGCCACACCCAAATGCTTACCAGCTTCAGTCATTCCAAAATGTTTCATTGGGCTATAAACTGTAATCCCAGCACATAGGAGTGGAGCCCCAGCATCAAGAGCTAAGTTTTTAGGAAATCTGACAACAAAATGTTGATCGACAACGATTTTATCGGAATAACCACCGTAATTCTTTGATCCATCAACTCCAGGAGAATTATAAGTATATTCCATCTTAGGACAGTAACTCTCCAAGTCTTGTTTACAATTTTCACAATTTCTACAAGATCCAACTATGACACCGACCCCGACTTCGTCTCCTGCTTTGAATTTCTTCACATTTTTCCCAACAGAAGTCACAACACCAACAATCTCATGCCTGGAAATCATCAGTCCCAATTCTAATCAAATTCTCTTCTCAGAAATCATTTCAAACAATGGAATAGAACAATGACTCTGAAACAAACTACAAGCAAATGTATAACTAATAACAGAGCATATAACAACCTTTTAGCAATTGTAAATTGACTTGTGCATTTAGAATAACTCATAAATGGCATCCCTTCAATTCCACTAAACTACAAACTTTGTTTTGAAATTATATATAAGTAACATATCATAAGAACTTTGGTTTTCTTGTGTTCTTTGTTTTCAATCATACCCTGGTACTATAGGATAATCTGTAGCACCCCAGTCATTCTTGAGCATATGCAGATCAGAGTGGCAAACCCCACAGAAAAGGACTTTGATAGAGACATCATCATCACCATTTTCCCTGCCAAAAAAACAAAAAGTAATTATAAGCACTAGAAATAAAGGAATAAGAAATTTGTGATGTGGTTTAGCATCATATTTCATTGTAACATCTTGATTTTAAAATCACCTAATCAAAGGAAGCAATTCATGGAATGAGTTTAGGACTTTTATATAAGAAACTTAACTTTCATTATGAAGAAGAAAGATACAAAAGACAAGATATCCCAACTGGTGTAAATATGAGTTAGGCTACAATTAAAAAAGAAAATAATTTCTTGAACACAAAAATTTCTCAAATTTCTTTCAAATCAGAGCCTCCAAATAAGGCAAAAAGAGCCTCCAAAGTTTGGGACATTTAGTACCCTAATTAATTAAATTTTAAGACAAAAAAGTCATAATAGTAAACACAAATAATTAAAATGCTAAACCCACCTACCAAATTAATCATCTGTCAAACTATAAAACGATCTTGCAAAGGTTTTTTCTTCTTTTTTAGTTCCAACTAAAGTATAGCTCAACAGCCTCAACTCATCAAAACATTATATCATCAACCAAAATGCAAACGATTCTAATCTCCATCTCACATGTCATTGAGTAAATGAACTAAACCAATAAGCTAAATAATGGATTAGAAATGGGTTTTGAAAAAAAAAAATGATTTAATCAGTAAGAACAAGCTAAATACAAAAATGGAAGTAAATCAGTACGCAATATTTTGGGTGATTTGGTACAAAAGGAAAAAAACCCATCAAGTAATTTATCATTATAATGACATTAATGAAACAACAGAGTGATTTCAAAACACAATGCATATGAAATGAGGAAGGAAAAAGCAGAGAAATCGACCTTCGAGAGAAATGAAAAGGGGAGAGTAAGCCAGAAGAATCTCGAGCTGCCCAACCAAAAGCTTTGTGAGGATGTTCATTTTCTGGTGATTTCGCCATTGTTTTTTCTTTTTTTTTTAATTTCCCAAAATTTTTTTGCCGCTCACTTCCTCAGCTCTTTTGAGCAAACATGTGAATGAAGGTCGAATGAACCAATCTCTGTCTTTATAAATTATGGAAACAGACAAGTGGGGAAATTAATAATAATAATAATTTGTGGTTCCAATTTTAAAATAATTTCTTTTAGATTCATCGTTAAACAAAATAAGCTTTTCAGTACGAGTAACACAAGTTTCGTTTTTAGTTCTTTGACTAAATTATTCTTTTTTTAAAAAAAAAACATATAATTATTGTTAAAAAAAAAGTTGAAAATTGAAATAATGTGACAAACAACCATTTAGAACGAAAATTGAGATAAAAACGTTATCACACTATTTAAGTTAGCATTTCAAGTCTTAATTTTCTTTCAAAATTTTAATTAATTTTACTCTCAAACATTTATGAAAAGAAAAAAAAAAACAATATTACAATATTTAGCAAAATATGAGTATTTTTTTAAACTAAAGACAAAGTTTGAAGATTTTCTTAATATATGTATAATTTAGCTTTTTTTTTTTTTTTGTTTGTTTGTTTCTAGTTCTTCTTTTCAAGAAAGAAAAAAACAATTTGTATTCAATAAGTGGTTCTCTTGTTTTTTTTTTTTTATTATTTATTGAATAAATAAATAAAAATGTGTTTGATAACCCTCATTTATTGTTTTTTTCTAAAATTTTAATAATAAAATAATGTCACGTCAACTTTTATTACATAATAAACAGAAAATTAGATGGTATAATCAGCAGTTAAAATGTTGCGTTTTAAAATTCATGGACCCAAATGTAACTCAAACTTCACGAGTTAAAAATGCATTTTTTATTTTTTATTTTATGTTAAATTATTTGATTCAAGGTATATCTCCATTCTCATTTTCTTTTCTGGTTGTGTATCAAATTACCACACCTACCACATTGGGAAGAAGTAAGAACTGCATGGGAACTGGTGGATGAAGAACAATAGGGCCACATGCAACCAACTATTACCAACTACTAGAAATAATGAGGATTAAAGATACAGGTAATGAACACGTTGTTATTTTCTTTACCGCGTTAAGTTTTAAATTTTCAACGTTGCATTTGTACATGTTTTGGATTTTAATAAAATCCTGACGCTATGAAAAAATTGTGACATTGATGTGATAGAATATCGTAGTAGGGAGTGCACCCGTGAGGCCAATTGAAAAAGTGGTGAGAAAAGATGAAACTTGCAATAGACATTGACATCGGGATAACATTATGATCTTTTCGTGATGAGTGAGACGTCCTTAAGGAGATATCAAGTATCAAGCAGTTAAGTGCTCTATGACGTATGCGAGAAATTAATTTTCATTAATTTTTTAAGAGCATATCACACCAAAAAAAAAAATTAGAGATTCCAATCTCCAAATTATTAAACTTAAAATAATAATAATAGTAATAGTAATTGATATGGGCCAGAATTCTGACAGTTGGGGCCCACATAATTGATATGTGATCGATGAATCTTAAATAATTTTCTTTTTTTAATTCAAATTCAATCTCTATTTTTTTTATAAAAAAAATTATGTCTACTATATTAGGTTAAACAATTTTTAAGTTAAATTACAAACTTAGCCTTTAAATTTTGATGTTTATGCCTATTAGTTTTAACATTTTTCTAATAAATTCGTACACTTTTAATTTAGTATCTAGTCTCTAGTTTTTCAGTATTTTATAAGATTATTAAATATATATTAATTATTAAATTAAATTTTGTATTTAATAATACATTAAACTTTCAATTTTTCACTCAATAAGTTGATAAATTTTTTTTTTTAAAAAATAACATTAGACTGAAATTGAGAATTTAAAGATTTATTAGATATAAAATCAAAAATTTGGAAACTTATTAAATTTAATGACAAATTTTGAAATCTATTAGATTTGTTTAATACAAATCTTGAACATTTAAGGACTAAACTTGTAATTTAACCATAATTTTATATCTAATTCATCCTAGAACTTGAAAATTATTGTCCCATAAATCTATGAGTTTTTTTTTTTTTTAACTGTGTCAATAATTTTACTTTTTTTAAAAAAAAAAAAAAAAAAATCATGAAAGCTATATTTGGATTTTCGAGAGAAGATGGGAGGGGTAGGGTATGAAGAACGAAAGAAGATTTTTGTCGTAGTGTGCTTCACATGGGAGTAGAAAGAAAGTGAGTATGTATTGAAGAGAGAGAATATCAGTGCTCATCAAGTGGGAAGCACATTAATAAAGCAAGAAAGGGAGTACGAGTGGGGTTTATTATAAGTATTGTTCATACCACAAAAAAAAAAAAATAGATTAGTTGTAAATTTGTATTTTATTTTTAGAAAAATCACACGAGTGCTTTCAAAAATAAAGAAGCTGAATAACGATCTGGTGTTAAGCCACTCATACTTTAACGATCAAGTTAGTAAGAGGTCGAGATGAGTACTGGTTGTAGAGAGTAGTATGGAGTAATTCTGACATATATTTGACGTATGAGTCCTATCGCTTATATAAATTTAGTTTTACATTGTAAGCATCTAGGCTCTTAACTTCCCTTTATTTAGTTCATGTAACTGTTGAGTCATTTGGGCAGTCACAATACCACTACCCAAAATGACAATTGATGTCTCAATTGCTCGGCTCCCTACTAGCTCCTCCATGAACTATCTGTTAAGAACTTGGGACAACGACCACTCGACCTATTGTTGAGGTCTAGTGGTCCTCCGTTGTACCGCTAGGTCCTCCATTAGTCCCATAGAGGTCTTCCACAATGTTGATAGGTCCTCTGTAGAGGTACTGCTAGGTTCTCTACAAGGGTCCTCTATGGGTTGTTCATGGTACTACTAGGACTTTCCATGGGTCGTCCATGATGTTACTAGAACCTCCAAGGTATTAATAGGCTCTTTGTAGAGGACCTTTGCAAAGGTCTTCCATGGGTTCTTTATGGTAATACTAGGACCTCCATGGGTCTTCCATGAGATTACTAGATTCTCCATAAGTACTACTGAGGTTTTTCATGAGTCATCCAAGGTCTTCTATGGGACTACTAAGTCCTCCATAGATACTACTGAGGTCTTCCATGGGTCCTCCAAGGTCCTCCATGAGTATTGCTGAGATCTTCTATGGGTTCTCCAAAGTCTTATGTTCTATCTATGGATTCTATTGAAAAGCACTCAAAAAGTGTTTTTTTGGCTAAGAATTTGGTTAATTTTGTTCATTGATTGTATGCTTTGATGCTTTTATTTGTTGATTTTGTAGGAATCCATTGATGAAATCGGTGCCCTAAGACGTCTCTTTATTTGGATTTCTCCTACTTGATCAATTTATTTGCTTTATTAAGATTAGTTTAGTTTATTTTCACCACAGTTTGGTCTCCTAAATAAAACTGGAACATTTTTTATGATAGCTAAAAGAATTGATAACCTGATCCTCAGAAGACGGTACTCGGTCTTGAATCGTTTTAACTTTATTATAATTTGACGTATGCTCTTGCACGTTTCAACTATTGAGATCTTCCATGGGTCCTCCCTAGGTACTACTGAGGTTTTCCAAGGATTTCCTTTGCTTCTTAGCCCCCTCAATGGATCCTATTGAGGTTTCTCATGGGTTCTTTGAGCTCCCTTACGGGTCATCTGAGCTCTCTCATAAGTCCTTTGAGCTTCTCTCATGGGTCCTCTTAGCTCTATCATGGATTCTCGGAATATAAGCAATTTGATAGAGAAATTCAACGGTTTCCTGAATCAACCCATGCTACCACTACTACAAATTTTGGTAAGAAACGATTAAATTATTTGATCCAAATTAAGCGAAAAATTCTGCCGATCGACCAAGTATAAAGATATTTAAAAATTACACCTTAAATATAGAGAATATGGTTGTTGAGCAGTTGGGTACCCTACAAAAATGTCAATGAGTTTATTTTATTTCTTTTATTTCAGAGGCCTAATTAAGGGTGTCATCTCTTCACCCTATCTTCTATTTCTTTCAATTAGTTTATTTTTACTTGCTTTTTGGTATTTCTTTTAGTTTAGTTTAGTTGACTTGTTTATTTTTTGTTTCCTTTGGTTTTTTTACCCTTACTATTTGTTGCACCTTACCCAAAATTCTTTGAGAAATATATATCATTGTTTCAAAACAAGTTCTCAAAATGATTTCTTTTGGTGTTTTATTGAAAATTTCTTAAGGAAAAATCTAGAGCTTTCTCTACTCCCTTAATACCTTACAACACATTTTAAAATTTACTTTTCAAAAGCATAGGACTTTAGCTACTCTTTTTCTACGTACAACATTCAAAGTCTAAACTCCCCTTTCCTTATCCTACTTAATAGACTTAGGAGACTTAGGAGAGTTTAGCTTTGAAGCGTGACGAGCGTTGGAACAAACTATTCCTAGGTGTAAGTATACACTATAAACAAGTAGTATAAAACGGATAAAGTTCAAGTATCAAATCCCAAAGAAATGAAGTACAATAAACCAGTTAAACAAAATAAAGACTTCTTCTAAGTTTTCAACCAATGGTAACAAAAAAAATGATTGAAGTTTGTTTTGTACGTTTAAAATAAAGCAGAAAAATAAAGTGTTGGAAAATAAGAGAAAAAAGTAAAGACAATTACTTTGCTCAACTAGACCCATATACAATTCGGGCACATGATCTAGATGTGCTTGCATCTTTCTTTTTCAAGCGAGAGGGATTTAGCTGTATGCGAGCAAGTTGTGTCTGTAATCTACCCTAACTTAGCAACATGGATTGAATTCAACTCCTATTCACGTATACCTTTTAGAATTACCTTTAAGAGACTAAGCAATTAAGTACATTTCAATGGCTAATTTTAAACTTAGATAATTAATGCCCCTTTTGGTAACTATTTTGTTTTTTTGTTTTTAGTTTTTGAAAATTAAGCCTATAAACACCCATTCCATATCTAAATTTCTTGTTTTACTCGTGTTTTCAAAAACCAAGCCAAAATTTGAAAACTAAAAAAAGTAGTTATTAAAAACTTATTTTTGTGTTTGGAATTTGGCTACGAATTCAACTTTTGTACTTAAAAAAGATGCAAACTATTGTAAGAAAATGAGAGGAAATATGCTTACAAAAATTTTGTCTAGGTTTTTCTCTTATATTGCTTTTATGACAACAATATATTGTCTAACTCTTTCGATACTAGATTAAACATAGTATGCTAACCTAGGTGATCAAACTAAGTTTAACAATAAGCGATTAAATCAATAAAAGCAAATGAAATACTAAGTGTTGAGCAAAAGTAAAAGGACACATATGAAGCTTTTATTCCATCCTTAGGGTATTCACATATTTGAATCCCAAGAGAATGTTTAACCATGAAAAATAAAGAACAAAATAGATAAAGAATGAAAGAACTTAGATTAATGTAGAATTGAAAAAGTACACAAAAGTATTTCAATATCAATGCAAGAAAAACAGTAGCTAAATAACATAAAAGAAAACTCCTATGAAAGAAAAGTACAAGAAAGATGAAAAGAAAGAACGAGAGTAAAAACTCTCCAAGTTGCTTCTTAATCTTGCTAGGTCCAATCCCTTTCGGGATGAAAAAAACGTTGCAACACTTTGTGACTTCCCGATTAAGGGTATGCAAATTGTGAGAGGATCAAAGCAACAGTCTCCTAAGAGTTCTCGGATAGAAGATGAAGAGAAGAGTTGGAAATTTCAAGAGTTTCTCCAAGGGAATGGAGCTTGATGATTTTGAGAAGATATAATGCCCGAGTTTTTATAGACCTGCATGAGGTAGAGTTTCCTCAAATCTTGAGATTATGGTCGGTTGCAGCTTTTCATACTGATCTCGACAGAAACCGTAGGCCTCGAGGTTTATAAAAAGTGGCACTAGGATCAAATAAAGCAATCCCTTCAAGCTTGGATCCTTAGCATTCATGCTTGAAGTATTTTCATCTCCATTCCTGTTTAGCTTCTTTACATTATGTTTTCAAGTTGTTGCTATTTTTCTCTTGTTGTTATTCATTAAGAACATTGTTGTATTCATTCATCTAATTTATTTAATGAAGTTAGGCTTTTACATTTCCAAGCATTTTTTTTTTTCATTTACAACTTTCTTTTCTTCACAATTATGAACTAAACTTCTTCCAAACCTCCTCATAAAATTAATAAAAATTGTCACATCATTTAAAATTTTTCCAAGATTGATAATCATTTTTTCTTTTCATGTAAGGTTGGTAAATTTTAAGTTTGTTCCTCATACTTATCTCTACAATCCTCGCTCTAAAGATCCATAAAAGGCAGTTAAAGCTCACCAAAATCATCAACTCTTCTCCATCTCACCAAAATCATCAACTCTTCTCCATCTCAAATTTGCAGACAATTTTTAGAGTTTTCATTGTAATTTTCTGTTTTGCTTTTAACAGTCATTTCAATGTCATCCTAAGACTACTTGAGAATTATCTTTTAACGTTCTATTTGAAAGGAAGTGTAATGATAGGTCCATAAAAGAGCTATCTTAGACTCGATAAATCATGTTAGTTCTTATGAGTTTCAATGGTTTATTTATTGGGAATCAAACATAGGGAATAATTCGGAGCGTTTAGAGCAAACCAAGGTCAAAATTAAACTTTTTGGAGCAAATTGGATAAAATTACGAAAATGCCCATGTCCAAAGCATTGCAATACAAAAAGCATGCATCGCGACACTCTTGAGAAAATATTCTAATAGTGTCGATTTTGAGAAGAAAAAAAATGCTACTTAGATCGTCGCGACACTTTCGACGTTGCTATAAAAGCATCTTTTTCATTTCAAAGTCATTTGTGTCGAGGTTTTAAGGACTTTTAGTTTCAATTTTGGCCCACTTTGGCCAAAGCCCTTGAGTTTTACTTGATTTTGGTAAGTAATGGATGATTTTGGCGTTGTGGATCCATATTTCGATGTCCAGCTAGGCCCAAATATTGATTTAGAGGTTAGTTTGGCTTACACTTTATGGGTTTTGTGAGATTTTCCATTGATGCCTACTGATTTTTTAACAAACATAATAGCAAACAAGCATGTAAACAATCGATGAAAGACACCTATCACTAATTGAGATCTATCAGTGATAGGTTTATCACTGATGGAGATCTATTAGTGATAGGTCTATCAGATAGGTACATCAATGATAGACCTTTGTTATTTAAAGTCTATTAATGATATCACTCAATTCAGTGAGGACTCACTCACATACTCCAACTTTCTTATTTTTTTCTTGATAATAGTTTCTTCTATCTACTGAATTCAAAAGGCCACCCGCTTTAACCGACTATAAAATGAGATATAGTTGTTGTCCTAAGTGACTAGTAGTAAAAAAGCTTACATTAAAACGGGAAGACTCTTTTATATACGATAATCCTCTCCTATGTTATTGATGGACTATTGCACAGAAAGGCCGACAGAAACAACATTTCTTAGTGTGCTTTTCAAGTGCTTAGCTTTTGATAAAAGTTCAAATTTTGCCATATTTACAAATAATTTTAGATTATGCTAATTGCTATTATTTTGTGTTAGATTGGCATATATGTCAATGCCACTTAACAATTGACCAACTTTATGCCTAATTGGGCAACTCAGTTGATATGGAGAGCTAAAGCTTAATTTATCATTGATCCGCCATGCCAACTAACACTCAACTCAAATCATATCAAGGCCTATTCTAAACCCTCAACTTCAAAATGATAAAAAAAGATATACGTAAAAATTTACGTCCAAAAGCTTTAAGAGGACTAAAAGTGAAAATATGTTTATTAATTCACTTGATTAAATAAAAAATGAAAATAATTTATACACTAATGGAACAATAATGTATAAATTAAGAAATGATAAGTTGCCAACTATTTATAAAACAATGGTCTAAACCATTTTACAAATAAGATATAAAATAAACAACACACCAAAATTTCCATTAACTTACATCAGCAAAATTTCCAAACATATATATACACATTCATTATCAGTCCATACCAGAAAGAAAAGTAATCAGGGTAAACTAAGTTTATAAATATCAAAATTTCTTGTAAATTTGTCAGAGGGTGATAGTGTTATATACCACCATCCACTTTACAAGGCCAACAACCCATTCTAAACACCTGAATATTGATCTTGTATACTATATCTGAAATACCAAATGATTATTTCCCTACAGAAAAAAAAATGATAAGATGCAGCATTATGAATACTTGATCCAAGAAAATAAAAGGGGAACTTAACTACATTTTCCATCATGCTCGATTCAGTTACGTATCTGCGACTCACTCGATTTCTTCAAGGTACCCAAAATCCCATCAATCAGCTTTTCCTTGCCATTTTCATCGTTGTCTGAAACAAAAGAATAGCTCTTTTGATGTCTTTGCTTTCTAGCAAAGCTTCCTGTATTTGCTTCACTTCTGGGAGATAAACTAGAAAGCTTCAAACAATTTTCAGAACAATCGATCATCTCATCACTATTTTCTGTCTTGCCCTTACCTTCTTCTTTGCTACTATACCATGAATCGAGGATCTGTATTAATGAACTTTCTTCCTCATTTGTTCGTTGTTTGGCTGGCACTTCTGTAGCAGGACAAGAATCTCCATCAGTTTCCGTTGATTCATCCTCTGAAAGGACAGGTTCATAATAAACTTTTGGTTTTTTCTTTGTTGCTTCTGTTGTTTCACTATTCAATGCCGATTCTGCTTTGTTTTCACTGCTGCAAGCTGTGCAGGCTGGACCTAATTCTTCCCACGCTGACTCAAAATCATCATCCTTTCTAGGCAGGACAGATGATTCATTATCAGAGTTGGATATTATTGTCACTCCAGGTATTTTCTGTAGCAAGGATGCCAACTTAGGGTAACCAAGCTTCTGGAAATCAAGATGATACCCATACTTCTCAAGAAACAGTCTTCTGAAGGCCCCCATATTATATCCTTCTGGGTGATCCCTCAAGATCTCATCCATGAGCTTTTGACAGTCGCCTAATATCTCGCGTCTCATCCTCTCTGGAAACTTGTTTTTAGTCATAGTTGTAGCTTGAGGAATATTTTCATTTTTCTTATCTGAATCTGAATCATGTTCTCGAGATCCCTCGAAGCTGCAATGTGACTCTTTCTTCGTAAAGATTGGTGCCACCCCATTTGCATGATGCAACGGTTCCATGCAAGAGTTTTTCCTAGCAATAGAGAGAGTGAGCTTAAAAGGATTTGTTTCAGATGGGAATTCCTCCACCCATTTCTTATCTGATATTAACAATTCCAAGAAGTCGAAGAGATCGCTAGTGCTTAAAGATTTAAGAACCGGAGGTCCTCCCTCTAGCAGATTTTGAGCTATTTCCGACCTGAAGCAAGTCAGAGAAAGAAAATAATAAGTACAAATTGTAAATTCTATAATATCATTCAAAGGTATAAAACAATTAAATTATAGATTTAAATCTCATTTAGTCCCTGAACTTTCAACTTTATTCTATTTTAGTCCTTATACTGAAATGTCCATTTTATTCCCTTAACTTCAGAAAAAAAGACTATTTTAGTCCCTGCTGTTAAATTTTCTGTTAATGAGTTAACAAAGCAGTGACATGTCAATATATGTGAGTTGACTTATGTGGCCTGAATGTGTTGGTTTACTATCAGAAGTTAAATTTTCTGTTAATGAGTTAACAAAGCAGTGACATGTCAATATATGTGAGTTGACTTATGTGGCCTGAATGTGTTGGTTTACTATCAGAATATACATAGGAAGTTAAACAGCTAACATAAACTTTTTCCATGGGAGAACTGATGACAAAGATGCCGTAGGCTATTAGCCATGTTTTGACATTATGGTAATATCGTCTCTGTTGAAGAACGCCTCTCTACTCCTCTGCACACTCTGGGTGACATTTTCTGAGCTTGCATCCCATTTTGACCCGTTTGATCCTGACACCCGAATCTTCTCTTTATTTTCATTAACATCATCACTTTAGTGGCTCCTATTTTTTCTCCACATTCATCCTTTTCCCTCTCCCCCCCTTCTCTCTAAATTTTCTTTCCTTCTCCCCCATCTTATTTTTTTCGATTCCCTGTTCTCTAATCCATTCTGAATCCTTATTGGTTCTTAGACGATTTGGAAATTCATTTCATTTCTGATTGATTTTACTAATTTGGGGTCTCAAATCACCGGTCTCCAAAAGTTTCATCATTATCTTTATCACCATCCCCCATTTGCATGCCAAATTAGTTCTGCACTTTATCCACATCTCCACTGTCCTTTTGCAATTAAAGCAGAAAAAGGAAAATAGAAAAACCACCAAAACGGTGGAGAGATCGATTCTTGCATTCATGGAGGAGACTGTGTGGCTACCATAGGATGCTTATTTCAATAAAAGCTTCATTTCTTTTAATCTCTTAGGTAGATGGTTGATAGCACCCAAAATGTACTATTTTTCTCAGCTTAACTCGAGATCGTTGTACTATTTAATGTGTTAAAATATACTATTTTGTAGGTATTGAGTACCTGAGAGAGAACTGAGCGTTAGGGAGCAAATGGAGCTAAAATGGGTCAATTCAAAGTCCTAACAAAGAAACCAGGTCAAACAAAAATGGAATGCACAAAAATGCCCAGGTGTTGGCGCAGCGGCTGCGGCGCCATTTCCAAAAAGCCGGATTTGACTTGGAGCAACGCGCGGCACCATCACAATTTTATAAAAACTCCCCTCGCGATTTTTAGGGCATTCCTCTAGGCTTCCAGCCCCCAATCTGAAATTCCTCTCTTTTCTTCCCCTCCTCTGTATTTCTTAGTTCTTGGGTGTATTTGATGATTTTAAAGTTCATCTTGGATCGATTTTGTGGCTAAGGTGAGTATGCTAGCTCAGGGCTAGGTGAAACCCATTGTTTGATTTTGAGGATTAAAACTTAATTTCTAGTTTCTCATTAAATTTATGTGGTTCTTGGATGTGTTTCAACCTTCTATGCTTGGAATGTGTGTTTGATTTGGCCAATCTCCGTATGTACTTTATTTAGCTAGAGTTTGATGCATGTTGTGCTTCATATGAATGTGTTAATTACCAAGTAGCAAAATGCAAGGCATTGGGTGTATTTCAACTTCTATGTATAGCTATGGGATTAATGCATAATATGTTTGTGTCGATGCTTGTTTGTGTTTACTTTGGCCAATCTCCATGTGTACTTTGTTTAGCTAGAGTTTGAGGATTTGCTTGCAACGGCAAAATCCTCACTATCAATGTAAGGGCCCAGAAAGGATTCAAAGCTTCTAAACAAGTTCAAATATCAACATTTGAAATGTTCTTTAAGAAAAATCCTATGTTCTTAGAAATTTTTTTTTTTTTTTTTTTTTTGGGGGGGGGGGGGCCTGCTCCCTGACAATTGCAAAATCATGGGGAAATTAATTTCAATTTCGATGGTCATAGATCTCTTTGAGACTTAAAGAAGAATTAAAGTTGGAGGAACTAAAATGGACATTTTAAAAGTTCAAGACTAGAATAAAACAAAGTTGAAAGTTCAGGGATCAAAATGAAATTTAAACCTAAATTATATAATGCTAAATTTGGAGAAGTTAAAATAACTGGCCATTTGGGAAAAAAACCAAACCAACCATAATGGGCAGAAACCCAACAGTTAGTTACTGACAATGTAAGAATATGATACATGAAAAGAAAGAAAATGTCAAACCTGGTTTTTGACTGCGAAATAATCTCAACTCCTTTAGGTGTTTCAATAAAGGATTGCATGTCTTGCCAAAAAGAACTGCTGGAAAAAAGATGATGTTTCCCAGATTGATTCTTTAACTGGTTTTGTTGACAACAATGCTCGCTGGCTTCACTGTTCTCAGTACTCTTTCCCCAAAACTTGAACCAATTTCTAATGCTACCAAGTAGTCCTGGATTAGAACTAGATTTATCATCATATGCACTAACAACTATGACAGTTTTCTGAAGCTTAGCAGACTCACGATCAGGTGAATATGAAACTTGATGCACTGAATTAGCATCTTCACTCATTGGCTTAGCAGTTCTTCCTTCAGTTTTTGCCTCCCCAAGGCTGTCGCTAGAATAAGTTGCCACAAGGCCACTACAACTTTTCTGCTTCGAAGTATCATCTGATGTAGAGCATTTTTCAGAAATACAATGACTTCCATTTTCAGAATTAATGTCCTTATTGCCTAAAAGCCTTCTCCATATTCTACTCAAAAAACTCGTCTTGGCCTTAGAATGCTGTCCAATTGAAGGAGTCAAATTACTGTTAGCTTCAAATTTACTGGTCTGCTTTGAATCTTCTATAACATGTGGCTCAGAAACCGGGCATCTTGATGCTTCCCCTTCCATAGCTTCAACAATAGGCTTACCAAATTTGGAAGACGGTTTCACCTTCAACGGTCTGTCTTGGGCATTGGATGGAAGGACTGGTACACACGTCGATTCTGTTGAGGAACCATTATTATTTAAGTTTGCTATCAGATTAAGGTCCTGCTCTTCAGTGCCATTACCAGATGTACCACTACTGGACTCTAATGGTTCTTTGGGCCGCTTTGGAGTGACAATTTGGACAATAAATTGGCCATCATCATGTGCTTGGAGCTTTAAAATGTGTGGCATTGACAAAAGAAAGCGAGAAAACTTTTTGTAACCATAAAAGTCCCTATCCATAGATATACAACTCTTACCCAACTCTGAGCGGAGTTCTTTAATGAGGAGTCCTTTGGGATACAATTTCAAAATGTTATGTATTTGCCTAATGACTGTCTTTGGAATGGGACGAAGTTTAGTATCTGAACTGAGCTCAGAAACCTCCTCGGCTCGTAAAGAAGATGGTTGCTCATTAACTGGAAATGGGTCTTCAAGAGGAGCCTTATAATGGCCATACCAAGAACCGTATGGAGCATCCGGTGGTTGATTAAAATGCCTTCCAACTAGATTTTCCCCTCTAATCAAAGCATGCCAATGCCACATGATGCTTGCAGCACTGCATAAAACACTGGGAGCACTTTCAGGGCTTGCTAGCAACACATTGTAATTATTCATTCTTAAACGGTGCAAAATGCTGGCAAAGTCCCTGTCACCAGAAATTAGAAAAAGATGTGCTGGTGGAGGGTTTTGAGAAACCCAGTACATAAGATCTACAAGAAGAGACCTATCAGCACTGTTTTTACCACCTACATTGGAAAAATATTTCAAGGTGAAGTTTTTCTAACAGGTTTACCAAGAACAAATAAATTACAAATCTTTATGTAAATTCCATTACATTAATCACTAGAACAAATCTGGAAAACTTTGCCACAACCACTCATCGGTTACCCCAATCAGTCTAACTATTGCTTGATTGGTTGATTTACGATTCTCTGAAGATTCCACATAAGCATTTTTAGCCATCCCACATAACCTCATCATTTACAGCAATCCATAATGTAAAGCACTCAAGTGTAAGTTTTCTGAGTATATATGCTTAGGCAACATATTTAACTTCATACATACTACTAATCCAACTCGTATTGCCAATTCAGCATCCTAATATAGCTTTGCAGCGCAAAATTGGACAGACACAGACCTTAATCAAGAACTAAATAATATCTTTTACAATTATACAATTATACAACTAAGACTAAATTAAGTTACGGCATCTCAAATCATACAAAAGAATATGAGAAGATAAGGAAACCTCTCCCACGCTTAAACAAAATACAAAACTTCCAATATGATACTATCATGGCGATATGTGCCATTTTTCTACTCAAAACAATAGATCAATAGAAATTGGTCTAATAATAATATGAACACAAAATCCCAAAACCACTATTAGACTCAGTACACAGAAAATAAGTGATAAATTTGAAAAGGGAAAGCCAGAACTAACCCTGAGGAATGTGGGTCAGGCTAATTCCAGTGGAAGAGAGAGCCTCCTGTTTCGCTCTCGAGAGCTGTAAAACGTCACCAAAAGCAGTAATCTGAACAGGACCCTTGATGCCATTGGTCCTTACAGCGGCAGTGATTAAATGGGCGACCTTAAAGACGTTGACACCCGCAGGAATGTTGCAATTCTCGAAGTCCCACCAGACCGAAACCCTCACATTTCGAGACTCTTCGTCGTGGCGCCTCGAAGAAGTTGCAAATTGAGAAAAGTGAAGAAGGAGAGCGCGTGGTGGAAAAGAAATAGAGGAGGAGGAAGAAGAAGAAGAACAGAGAGAGGAAAGTGAGGATAAGGGCCTCATGATAGGCGGATTGAGAATAAGAAAACAATGGTGGGTTTAGGAATTAGGGTTTTAGAGAGATGGGTAGTGCTTAATAAAGGTTTAAGAACCAAAAGTCCTCATCTCCTTGTAGCAGATTTTGAGCCATCTCTAACATGAAGCAAAATTAAAAAATGTAAACCTTACAGTGCCATACAAATCAAGTAGCAGTCTGTGCGTCAACATTTCTATACAATGATCAAATGGATGGAAATCATCAATGTTTCTTATTCTCAAGAATGAATGCAGATAGTGTTGCAGGTGATCAAACAGAGCATCGCAAATGGCAGTAAAATTAAGTAAAGAATAGAATGAAGAAGGAACATTCGACAACGATCGGCGGCGAACGGCGGCGAACGGCTTTGGTACCGGGAGACGAAAAAGGGCTTAAGGATGGGAGGGAAAGGATTTAAACCCTACATATTCTTAGGAAAAAAAAAAAAAACTACCTACTATTTGAACTCAAGACGAAAATATTGTTATCGACGTAAATATCGGTAAATTTATGGATATAATGGCGAATATTTCGAAAAAAATCAATATCATGAAAATTTATAAAAATATTGTAAATTTTTTAATAAAATTTTACAACAAATTTATTTAAATAATAAACTTTGACTCTAAACATATAAATCAATAATTATAAGCCAAATATGTTTCGTAATAGAATAATAGATTTAAAACCAAAAAATGATTATTTATCGAGTATTTAGTTCAAGAATCTACAATAAGTGAATTAGTAGTCTAGTTTTACAATTAAGCATGATCGATTTAGTTCAAGAGTAAAATCATTATAGTTTACCATCCGTGTGTATTTTTTTAATATATTATAAGTAGTAAAATCAAATTTCAAAACAAAAAGGTGAAAAATAAAGAAAGAAAAAACAGACAAAATAGTAATTATACAATATACAAAAATAGAAAAAAATATATTGTGAGAGGATTAAAAAAAAATAGATAAGGGAAGAGATTATGGTTGTGAATGATAAATAACTATACATTATAAAATATATATATATATATATATATATATAAAAATTAATAAAAAGGAAAAGTTTGGACTAATGTCACGAATATTGTAGTTTTTTAAAATAATGACGAATATATGGTACTTGGGAAGAGTTTTCTAAAAATAAAGTGGTATTGTAAACTATTAACAAAAGTAGGGTGGTTTGGTGGGGAAGAAAATCGTGTACTCGGTACACGATTTTCATTAATCCAGTCACTAGCCATGGTGGTTGCTAGGTGGCTGCTAGTGTACAAAACTCATGGATCGAAATCCACGAGTTAAGGTTATTTTTACTCTCTCTTTTTAAGTACACGATTCTTTTTTCTTCTTCTTTTTCTTTTGTTCTTCCTTATTCTTCATGAGTTTCATTGATTGGATTTTATGTTTATAAAACATTAGAACATGAATTTGACACATAATATAAAAATGACTAATAAGATTTTTTATCTAAATAAAAATTCATATGAAGTTAAAAGTTTGAATTACAAGTCGCTTATGTGCCACCTGGAGGTCTTTTTTGCTCACACCGCCCATGACGAGGTATATGCACTTCAAAATGTTGTTGTTGATGAAGTACATCATCAATATCTTGTTGAGTGACAACAGATGAAAATTCATCGTGCGCATAAAACTCTTGTTGATGACCGAAACTCGATGTGATGTCTGTCTGTACTCCCAGTGAGTGTACAGGAGAAGTTGAAATCGGATCATGAAATATTTGAGGTTCGTGATCAACATGTTACTCTGAACTATCTTCGACATGTTGTCGTTGTCGTCTATGACGAATGTCTTCTATCAGTGTTGGCAACTTCGAGTCTTCGTGTCTGTTGAATGATATCTTCTACATTTACCAAGTTTTGGCCACACATTTAACCTAACTCTAGTAAATTGTGTTGCATTGAATATTGTTGTACATCTTGGAAAAAAATATATTCAACATTTACCAAGTTTCATACTATATAATTGAAAAAATAGATAATAGGATTCTTACATTTTAATAATAGTAAGCGTTGTTAGGTGTGATATATGTCTTCTCGTGATTGAGTCGTACCAAGACAAGTAATCATTTGATACAGCTGACTCATCTATTATTTCTCCTCGTGCACAATGATCACGACGTGCATGCCACAAATTATATAGTTTGCATGCAATTGGCGCCAGTCTTGGTCATATTTATCTCTTAAATCAATTTGGTGTAGTTGTGGGTCTGTATAACACAACGACGACATTATTTACCTCTTAAATCAATCTGATTGATGCGACTCTATGATATGGAAGCATATAAGAGGGCTAATCGTCAACTAAATCTTTTTACCATTATGACAATAATGAGGTAATAATGTCATAATATCTTGTGTGTATGGCGTCCAATTGATCTGAAATTTCGTACAAAAATAATTAGAACCCCAAAATATATGTAATATTCATTTTTGTTTTAAAGATATATAGTGTTACCTGACTGTACATTAGTCGATCAAATGATAGTCGGTATACAAAAAACATGTTTGCTGAATGTTCAGATGCAACTAAAATACCGTTCCATCTATACATGCACATAAAATAATTAAAAACTTTATATATAAAATATAATGGAATAAAAATATGAAAAATAGTACCTAGCACCAAGTGGACGTCCAATAAAATGATCTGGAGTCTTTAACTCAACTTGTGGTGTTATAGTGTAAAATCGATCATAAGCCTATACTTGCAGAGTATCAGTGGGCCTATTATTTCTAAAGTTGGTGCATGTCTTTCTTGACATAATTCTCTTTAGAGCCATACACGATAGGCACCACCGCACAAGTACCCACCAGCTTCCTCAAAATTGTCCAACAGTGGAAGAAACATGAGATGTACCAATGTGTTTGGACATGTCAGCGAACAAAAATCCTCCAATAAGCTGCATAATCTATGCTCGTGCATATCTCTGTATGCTGATCTTGTCAGCATCGGGGGACAACTTTGAAAACTGTGACTCTAACCATGAGATACTCAATCTTGACCCTTTCAATTCAGGTCATGCCCAAAAAATCCTCACAAACCTGCTTCCAATCGACGGATAGCAGACGATAGGGGAGTTCGGCGGATGGAGACCGAAAACGGTGGGAAGAACAGTTGGAGAATGGAAGAAAATTTGAAATGGACAGAAGAAGGAGAGTGATCAGCTGAGGGGGAGTGGGCTATCTTGGGGACCACGAAGTCATTGACCAGGTCTACGAGTAGGGTAATTGTGGGCCCTGTCCATGAGTTCCTTAGGCTGGATGACAATCGGGTGGTAGGCGAGTCAGGGCATGGGGCAGAGATTCCAGGAGCAACTCGTTGACTAGGTACACATTTTCTTGCAAATTGTGGACCCGATCCACGATTTACTTAAGGTACTCATGGACTCGGTCCACGATTTTAAGTACTCATGAACAGAGTCCACGATCTTACTACTCTACTTTTATCAATTCTTTCCCCTCGACCGTATTTTTGTCAGTAAATATTAAAATAACATTATTTTAAAAAAGATTGGAAAGCTTGAACATAAAAATAATATATTGAGAGATTAAAAAGAAAAAAAAAATTGAGAAGATGGTATGAAACCCAAAAAAAATGACCTTAAATAGTGTCAAACTTGTGCTCTCGTATATAATATCAAACCAAGCCACCAGCCTGACAACCTCAACCTTATGATGAATTCTTGACGAGGCCACTATATATTTTATAAACGAGTAGAAATAAAAATATTTCGAAATATCGGTGATATCATCAAAATATCGGCAATATCAACGATATTTTTTATATATCTTCATTATTTCGACGATTTACTGTAAAAATGGCGTTAGTCTTGATTTCTCTATCGATATCTCGATTTTGGTGATATTTCGACGATATTTTGCAGTTTTTTCATCTTTGGTTTGAATCAAATATTTTCCTCAAGCTCAAAAACTAGTTCTTTCGAGAAAAAAAAAAAAATTCTAAAAGGCTTTTGCTTTGGCGAATATTTGGTAATTTTTTAAAAGGATAATATTGATAATTTTCTGTTGGTTTAAAAGTGGTACATTAACCATTTCTAAAAACTTTCCTTCTTATTTTAATTTTCGTATATATTGATAAGAGATTATTATGGAGACAAAATTTTAAAGATTTGTTTTTTAGATGAAAGAATGTGGAAAAAAATTGGAGGGAGTTGAATTAAATGCCCTTTTCATTTTGAGGTGCAAATTATAAGGAGAGATCAAAAAATTTAAAAAGAATTTATCCTGATCAATAAGGAGTTACGAGCTCTTGGAGCCATAATTTAAGGAGTTAATAAGACATAAAATTGATATCTTTAATAATGAAACTTATGAACTCCTTAGACCGAATAAGGAGTGAAGTTCACGACTCTACATTTCTCAACTCTTTAGCTCACACGTCCCCCAATAAAGGAGAAGAATAGTGAAGGATTTTGAAAATAGAGAGATTTTGAACGTAAAATGAAGGAGCAACCAATGGATTGTGTGGGAAAAATTAGGAGAGCTTTACCTAGGGTTTCAAAAAAATTGAAGAAGGTAAGAGAGTCACGTCTTTTTAAGAGACGCGACCTAGGTAGTCACTTCCAACATCAAATCATGTAGGAAATCAGATTCTTCCCAATTTTAAATTTGGCACAACCTATAATAATTTGACCAGCTTCATGATTAAACTTACTGTTTAAAGACGCAACCTAATAATACAAGAAAATCACTCTATTTTGCAAATAGTTTGAAAATCCCCACATTTTTCCTAATTGTTTTCTTAAGATACTTAATTTAGAATTTACTTTGAGTTTTCAATTTAATCAAGTTGCATTTCCAACTTTGATGAATGTTACCATCTTAATTTTAAGGCTAAATTATAAAAAATATCTCTAAACTTTGTAATTTGTGGCAAAAATATCTCTAAAAACTTTTAAAAGTTTCAAAAATACCTTTAAATTTTCAAAAAGAGTTTTTTAAAAAAATATCCTTACCATTAGTTTTAGATAGAAATGTCGGTGTTTTGTATAAAAAATAACCTTAAACTTTTAAAAGTTTCAAAAATACCTTTAAATTAAAAAAAAATAAGCTAAAAAACTATTGTTAGTGTTAGCGTATGAAAAAAAAATCGTTAATACCCCTTGATTACTTAATTCTCTATTTTTCCTCTTTTCTCTCCTCTCTTCTTAATTACCTTCTTACTCTCCTTTTTGTTAAAGGTTTCACATTTTTTATCTAAAAAAAAGTGTCCACTTCAGTTGAGGTATATAGACTATAACAAAGAAAAAAAAAAACAATTGAAGCACCAATAGACCTTAAGACTTAAATGTTTTAACAAAGTTATGATAGTAGTTGAGCGAATGTTAATAGTCAAGTACGTATTTTTTGTATTTGACTATTTATATTTGGCTATTTATCCGTGTGTTGGTAAGTTATAATGGGAGATTTTGACTTTGGAATTTTGTGCGATTTTGTGAGCTTTTATGTTTTAACTTAAAGTTTGGGTTAATGAGAGTATCAATATGAAAAATTGAAGATATCTATATAATTTATTTTAAAATTAATTCTTTTCAAACTCAAGAAAACTTTAAACAAATTGATTATTATACTAACGGTAGGATTATTTTGATTTTTTTAAAAAGGTTAATAGTATCAATGCAACTTTTGAAAGGTTTAAAGTTATCTTTGCAACGAGATATTAATAATTTCTATTAATATACTAACAGTAATGCTATTTTGGAACATTTTTTAAGTTTAAGAGCATTTTTTTTTAAGTTTAGGGATATTTTTAAAATAAAATACTAACGGTTTTTATCCAAAATTAGCGGTAAGGGTATTTTTGAACTATAGGATTTCATAGAAGGGGCTAAGTTTTTTTTGTTGAAATTTGTGAGTTTAGACAAATCGACTCAACAACTAATTTGTGTATTAATCAAACTTAATTTTATTGAAATTAGAGAGCTTACAACATTTTTATACGTTAAAATATATCTCATGAACTTTGTACGTTATTTCAATAATTTTCATGAAGTTTCAAAAGTTGCATAATATCTTTATTCTTTTAAAAAAATAAAAAAAAATCCTTACCATTAATATCTCTAGACTTTCAAAAGTTGCATTAATACCTTTAACTTAAAAAAAATAATTAAAAAATTTAATTACCGTTATTAATTTTAAGCAAAAAAAGAAAAGAAAAAACCAGACAAAACAATATGAATGTATATATCAATCTATCTCATCTTTTTAAGACATTCACATCAACAAATTTCAAAAGAATTTTAGATCATAATGGAAATAAAATCTAAAATATATTTTATTAAATTAAATCATGATTACAAAATAAATATGAATATCTAGATATATTTATCTAGTTTAATTTTAAGAAGATAATTGGTATCCATTATTAAAACTTAATGTTTTTATATTTGTTAAAAATTAAAACTTAAGTTTAAACTCCACTATTTTACCCTACCATATAACCAAAAAAAAAAAAAAAATTTGTGCTTCAACTATTATTTTTTATGTTGTTAAAATGTCAATTTCTAATAATGGTAAAGAAGAATTCACAAAAAAGGTATTTGGAGTGTGTAAAGAAGAGTAAGTGGTCCTTTTGCTTTGGATATCCAACACATGTGCATTTGCATCTTTTTCCTTTTGTATTAAAGTCACAAAATTAATCAAGCATAGGCCCGACATTTACAGATATAAAAAAAATAAAATTAAGAAAGCATATATAGCTTATAACATAAGGTCCTAGCATATATATATATATAAAAGTCACTCATTCACTCCATTACACATGAAGATTTGATTTTATTCGAAAAGTTTATCACTCATACATTTCTTGGAAACACCAAAGAGAAACAAAGTTTCTTTTATGGATAAAAAATGACAAGACTTGTTCTATTTTAATCTATATATCTTTTTTTTTTTAAATATAATATACATACTTTTAATGAATTTTAAATTTAGCCTTAATATTAGTTCGTTAATTTTTTTTTTGTAAAACCACAATAGTCTTTGTTGATCTATCCATGGTAAATTTGGAAGATATTTATTTCTTTGAATGAAAATTATTGCAAATTCTTTTACCAACTCAAAAAAAAAAAAAAAAAAAAAAAAAAAAACAAATAAACAAACTATGAACTAACAATAAAAATTAATTTTAGGGGAATTTTTAAAAATAGAAAAATAAGGAAAACTATTTACACAAAATAGCAACATTTTTAGATTGTTGTGATATATGCGGATAGAAGTCTATCAAAGTCTATCAATGATAGAAATGATAGAAGTCTATCACTAATAGATACTGACAGAAGTCTATCAATGTCTATCGGTATTTTTTTTTATTTTCTGTAAATTGTTTGACATTTTTTCTGAGAAAATTTTCCAATTTGAAAAGTAAATAAATAGTATAACATTTATAGAATGACAACTAGGATGGTTGTGACTAATCCATGTTTTTTCCTTTATGAAATTTTGCTTTTGGGGACTTTGAATTTGGCTGTGGGACAATCAAAATATTTGCCCTTTGTTCTTCTTCTTCCAACTCATATGAAAAGATGAGATTGGTTTATTCATTATTGTACACATAATTTATTGAAAGCAAAACAACCAATTTTCACTTTTTTTAGAATGACCAATTTTTCAATTATTTGATTTAGATATACTCAGAATATTTTTCTAGTTTTTTTTTTTTTTTTTTTTTTTTTACTATGTCTATGCCTTAAAACTTTTTAATTAGTTTGTTATTAATTATTTTTAGGTTTCGATTTAAAGTTCAAATTATTATGTCAAAAAGTCGATAGTTCAATTCTTACAATGTTGAACTCTTAAAGAAATATAAAAATCTAGGTATGACTTGTGTACAATGAATAGTGCCTATAAATTTTTATTAACTTAGACCAATCACATAATTTTATTATGAGTTATAACAATGGTATTGTGCAATATCAATAATAAACTTTAAGATTGTAATAGCCTAATAGGAGGTTTAGGGAGAAAACCAAATATGTTTTTATTGTATAGTTTTCAAATTCATCAATGTATTAATTTTTTTTTTCTTTTTTGATAATATGCCGATCGGGAGATCAAACCTCAAACTTCAAAGTTGATAGAATAAGTTCATACCAGTTGAGATATACTCATGTTGGTCATCAATGTATTGATGTTTGCCCGAAGCTAAAAGTATATAGTTTAATTTGTAAGTCAAAATAAGCCTCAACTACCCTAAAGTTTGTAGTATGACCTCAAAGTTAGAGGTATGATTCCCTTACACAACTTATTGTCAAAGAAAAGGAAAAAAAATAGTTTGTAATATTTGTGTCATTTTTTTTTAATTTATTCTAAGAGTTTTTATTTTATTCTTTTTGTAAGATTTTTTAAATACAATAATTGTAAGAGTGTGATTCGAATCGTCAATCTTTAAAATGGTATTAGTGGTTTACTTTATCCACTAAACTCTATTTAGATTAGGCGGTTTTCAAATACAGCAAAATGAATCAAAATATTTACAAATATGGCAAGATGTTACTGTCTATCAGTGATAGACGTTGATAGACACTATCTCTCACTGATAGACACAGATAGATGTCTATCAGTGTCTATCATTGATAGACTGTGACATTTTGATTATTTTTTCTCATAAAAAAATGCTAAAATTTATTAAAATATAATGATGTCACCTCAAAATGCATTTTATTAAAAAAATAATAATGATGAGCATGTTGGAGTTTAAGCCCTAAACTCGGTTTGTACTTTGTAAACAAATATTATTTATTCAATAAAATAATGTTTATTTATCTTGACTTTAAGAGTCGACTTCTAGACTTGCAGAACTCAATCCAATATGTGGTTGACATACAGTTGAATCATATCTAAGTAATAACTTAAATGGTCTATAGTACATGGATAAAGTTAGGTGTCTCACTATGAATACGACCCAAAAGTATATGAATTAAAAATGTAATTTAACCATAAAAAATGTTTTACTTCTATTTCATTATTCAAATTAAAAATGTAATTTAACCATAAAAAATGTTTTACTTCTATTTCATTATTCAAATTTTGTGGTCAAAGAAAAGAGAAAAAAAAAAAAAGAAAAAGAAAAGTTGGGATAAAGATAAAAAATGACATTCTCTTCTTTTGTGCCCCATCATATATCATATTGATGAACTTCCTTATTTGAATTGTTCACTTTGAATTTACCCTTTTTCCACCAGAATGTGTTTCACAAAGTTTTTGGAAGCTAATTAAAAGTTTAAAAAGGAATGGATTGTCCTGGCTATGATTGTTCATTGTACATTCATTATAAATATTAATATATAATCCCAAACCATTTTGATTTTGTTGCAATATTTCTGAGTGGTATGGATTTTTAACCAAACCACATTTAAATTTGAAACCATAATTACCCATTTCCTCACTCAAATGCCCAATTCATTCATTAAAAAAAAAAGACATTTTCAATGTAAACGTGTTTAAATTAAATTATGAACTTAAAAAAATACACACACATGTTTACATTATGGTAAAGTTCCAATATAATTTTGGGTTTTTTTTTTTTTTTACCTTGAATACTTTTGATATTATGTTAAATAACCATGGTTATTATATTTAAGGTTTAAATACTAGTTTGGTCCCTGTACTTTTAATTTTGGTTCATTTTGGTCCTTATATTTTTAAAATGTTCATTTTAGTCCTTGTACTTTCAAAAAGTGACCATTTTTGTCCCTCTATTTTCATTTTTACATCATTTTTAAGGTATCAAAATGATCACTTTTTTAAAGTTTAAGGACCAAAATGGACCAAAATGAACTAAAGTTGAAAGTATAGGGACTAGAATGGACATTTTTAAAGTGTACGGACCAAAATGAACCAAAGCCAAAAATACAGGGACCAAAATAGTATTTAAACCTATATTTAATAACTTCAGTCATTTAATTTATTCTACCATAGTAACAAGGAATCATGATAGGAATTAATTAAGAGGAAAGAATAAGTTCCAACTAATGTTAAAATAAACTTTAAATATGTTAAGCATGTGGTTAAAATCTCATATCGGTCAAAAGATAAGAACAATATAATATTTCTTATTTTATAAGTCTTATTATATACAATCTAAAATCAAATCCAGGTAGAATGATGCTAAAAAATGAGCAATATGAATGAATGAATATAGAGGTGTTATCTCACCAAAGTGGTATTGTTCGAAGCTATATGCTCCATAATTACATATATCTTTGAACACTTAGTGTATTTAGTTCGGAATATTTGTTTCTTGAAAAAAGTTTTGATTAAGATATGTTTGGTTTAAATTTTTAAGTATTTGGTTTTGAAAAAAAAAATTCATTTAAAAAAAAAAGTTGTTGGAACGCTTCCCAACCACTCAAAATAGTTTTTGAAGAAATGAGTTTATAAAATAAGTTGGTTTGAGAGAAATATCTTGAAATTAACTTTTAGAAAAATGCTTTTTTTGAGTGTTTAATTCAATGGTAAATTTCTACCTAATTTGTATAATACATAAAATTACCAAAATACCCTCAGTAGTCCTCTACTTCACTTCCATTACCACCAACAATGTATTCCGATGAATCTTTCGACAAGCAATTCTGACGACTCCAACTGCCACCGCCGACGACTACCTCCAATAACAAAGTTCGTTAACCACCACCAACGACCAACTCCAGTGGCCATCTCTACGATCACCACCCACTACCCCAACTCTAGTAGCGACCACTGCCAAGGACCACCTCCACCAACCATCATTAACGACCAATTCTGGTGACTACCTTTCACGACCAACTCCAACGGCCACCTCCGACGATCAACCTCGACAACCAACTCCGATGACACCCTCTGACAACCCACTCTAGCAACAACCACCCAACTAGCTTTAGCATAACCAACAATATCGATTATCTCTAATGACAAATTTCTAATGACTAACTTTAATTGACCAATTAGATCGATCATATACTAAAAAACAAAAACAAAAAACTCAGTCAATGAAAGTATTTTTAAATTATTAGTTCATAGTGGTTAATAGTTATCATTTAATACTATGTAGGATTTAATATCCTACAGGTAAGTTGGCACCCCGTCTTTGTAGGTCGGCGGGTCGTCTCGTGAGATTAGTCGAGGTGCGCGTAAGCTGGCCCAAACACTCACGGATATCAAAAAAAAAATAGTTATCATTTATAGTTATTTGACATTAATAGAAAAACTTAGTATATAGCGAACCAAACAAACTTGTATATAAAAACACTTTGAAAAAGTGTAACCAAACACATTAATATTTTTATTTTAAGCAGTTTTATCAAACGTATTTAAATGAAAATTACTTTATGAAAAATATTTTTTTCCGTCAATTCAAACAACCTCTAAATTTATTTAAAATATTGAATATTATTTTTCACCATGTAACCAAATATTGTAAAAAAAAAAAAGGGTCAAATAGAACCTTTTAAAAGTTATATGAATTATATTCACTATTAGTTTGTGTTTGGAGCATATATTATATAATTATTTTTTTTTTTAAAAAAAAAAAACTTATTCTATAAAAGTTTTCGAGATAATTTTTTACTTCTATAAAAGTTCATTTTAAGTGCTTTATATTGGTCGTTAAAATTCCTCGATCGAACTTCTTAAATATTAAGAATTTATTTTTAGTTATTTAAAACACATATCAATCACACACTGTTGAATATAATGTTAGTTTTTTTCTACAATATGATTCTTAATTGAATTTAATTAAGAAAAACAATATTTTTCAAAGAAAAGAAGTTGACTTGAATAAGAATATGTTCCTAAGATGTAACAACGTTTGATGACCAAATTGGTCGGTTGGAAAAAAAGTACTCAATGTAACAGTGCTCCAAATTTCTTTTAAAATTTTATATAGAAACCTCTCTTCATTTATTTCTTTTCTTTTTCGTACTTTTTTTTTTTTACTTATATTTTTTAAAGTTTAAATTGACTACCACTTTATTAGAGAACCTAACGCCTTTAGATTACTCTTATGACTATCACATTATACTCGTTCTTGCTTACAATATATATCGTTGCACAGACATATTCACCAAACCAATTTATCAAAAGGAGAATGATTAGGTGCAGTCTCATCCCCTTATCTTTTACTAAAAAAAGATGCATAGTACCAATTTGCCGAAAACTAGCTCCAATGTGGATTTTATTGGCAAATTGGTACACATTGAAACATATTAGAAACTTTAGTTGGCATTTTTCTACCTAGATTATGTTTACTTTCTACTAGCATAATTTTCACTTTTTTTTTAGTCAAGTTATAAATGAGTTAGCTATAATAATTTAAAATTTCTATCTTTGACTACATTGTATTTTTTTTTTTATTCTCTTTTAAAATTTTATCTGAATTAGGTTAGATTACAAACTAAAGTCCAATGACCAAAAGTAACTTTTAATCCTTACAAAACTGAATTAGGTTAGATTACAAACTAAAGTCCAATGACCAAAAGTAACTTTTAATCCTTACAAAATAGTGCATCTGATAGGATATAATTAGAGCCATGATTAAAAAATTTGTAATTCAAATTTCTCCAACTAGTTATAAGCTCTTGTCGAGCAGGATATACACTCTCGTTTGGTTTCTATTAGGTTTAAGATTTTTTTCTCTGATATATGTGTACATAAATATAGACTTTCCTAGTTCTGAGACTTTAAGAGTGGTCTTGCTTTGATCTCACCAGTCAAGATGAAAATATAGAACTGATGGAAGAAGAATTGGATAGGCGTCAAGACATAGTTGAGCGCCCGACGTCTGACTCAAGCGTCCCCCTCCTCCCGAACTACCCAAAATGGTCGTCTATTACACGGATTTATTACTCGGTCTATATTATTAATACAATAACCCCAAAGTATGTTTTCTAGGTATGCTCTTTGGATGCTACTTTGGGTCGACAGAGTCAAATTTTGAATCTATATGAAAGTTAGACTTTAAAAAAGTGAATTGACTAAGGTAACATTTATCCAAGTCGGATTTGACACAGAAGAAAATCAGAATATTTCTCCTCATTTTTTTTTGTAAAGTAATATAATAAACAAATAGTGATGTTATTGGTCGGTTTGCATACGAGGGAGAAACCTTTTTTAATGACCAAATCATAAAAATTACGTTGAAGTTTCTGCGTAAAAATACCATTAAAATTTGAAAATTCCAAAATACACCCTCTAGAAAGATGATAAGTGATTAGTGTTAAATTATCAATTGATCCAAAAATATAAATTGATTGGTTATGATAAATTTAGGTTTTGTTTAAATTTAGGGTCGGTGTAGATTGACATGGAAATAAAATAATTTTTAAAAAGTCATTTTCATTTAAACACTTTTGATAAAAAAAAAAAATTGTTTAAAATAAAAACATTCGCAACTCTTACTCAAAAATATTTTTATATGTCAGTTTTGTTTGGTTTATTATATAGTAAAAGTATTATTATTAATGTCAAATTACTATAACAGACAACAATAAAATACTATGAACTAATAATTTAAAATAATATGACCATCGAAGTTGATAATGGTGGTGGTTGCTGGAAGTGGTCATCGGTGGTAGTGGCCATCAAAGTTGGTTTCCGAAGTTGGCTGCTGATAATGGTGGCCATAGGTGGCAGCTGAAATTGGTAGTGGCCGGAGTTGGCCGATAGAGGGTGGTGGAAAAGCCACTTCAACAAACTGAAAGTGAGGTAGATGACGTTTGAGGGCATTTTGGTAATTTTAAGAATTATATTTATTAGGGAGAGAAACCATTAAATACTCAAGAATCATTTTTTTAATAGCTGGTTTCAAGTGTTTATCCTAATCAAACTTATTTCATAAACTCATTTCTTCTAAAATTATTTTGAGTGGTTGTCAAACATTAACTTTTTTCAAAATAACTTTTTCTTCAAAATTACACACTTGAAAAGTTAAACCAAAACACACTCTTAATTATATTTATATCAATAGTTTAACGCTCGATCCTCTCACTTGTGGGCTTGAAATTGGATTAAGAAATGACATTATACAGGAGGAGTTATTCCTCTCATTGTCAAATGGTTTTGAGATTGTTTTAAAAAAATGGTTTTGAGATGAAACTCCATATTATCTAAATATGATATCATAGCTTATAAAGTCCAAACAAATATTTTATGAACTCAATGAAGCACTTTTATGAACTCAATGAAGCTCTGTCTCGAGGGAAACATGGTGAGGGATGTCATAAATCCAACTTCTCTCTCTTCTTTTTATTTTTTCATATTGCTAAAGCAATTTGGGTAACATTATTCATTTACCAAATATTCAACAACAACGGCTACTTTCAACAACAAAATCATTCACTCCCCATCCTTCAATCTCAAGTTCTTCTTTGTGGTTCAATTTTTCCTTATTTCCTCTTTAAATCGATTAACATAGGGTTATCAAAAAAAAAAAAAGGAAATTACACCTCACCCAATCCGCACATTTAACGTTTTTTTTCATGTCATACAACTATTCATCCAATTTAACGATCCATATATAAGCTTCGAGAGGATTTTATAATTCAATAAAAATAATTTGAAAAAACAAATATAAAAAGTAAGGCTTGAACTTGAGTCTAGAAGCTAATGGTATTGATATTATGTTAGTTATATATATATATTATATATATATATATATATATATACTAAATCTATACTAAATCTGCCCCTGATTGGAATGCTTTTTAAGAGATGAAGTATTTTTGAAAATGTTCAAACTTGAAAAGTATTTTTTTTTAGTAAGCACCAATATATGGCCTTTTTTAATAGATGGCAAGAAGAATGAGATCTAAAAAAAAAAAAGTAGATAAAGTGAAATTCTAAAGAAGATAAATGGAAAGAAACCGACCAAAAGAAAAGCATTGAACAAAGAAAAGGATTAAAAAGATATAATTAGAACAAGAAGTATATATGATTAGGCCATTCGATAGACGACTACAACATAGCCATCTGTATTTCCACTAAAACACACACAAATCCCATCACGTGTTATTTATTTTCTTTCCTACAAAATAATTCTTACCTTTAATTACTTGTATAATTACAATTTCTAAGAGTGGAAGAATTTTATTTTAATTGAAAAAAGTGTTAGAAATACGACCAAAGTCTCACATCGATAGATAAAGGGATGATCACGAGTATCTAAATGAGAACAACGACTATAACAAAATTGGGTTTCTATGACACAAGAGAGTATTCAAATAGGTTGAAAATTGAGGGAAGAAAAAAAAGTCATAAATAAAAAAAAAACATGCATTTTTTTTTTACAGGAAAAAACCTAATTTTTGGACTTTTCTTCATTAATAATGACAATTTTAAAAAGTCATTGAAGTAAAATTATGAGAGTTTATATCTAAAGTGAACAATATCACAATATCATCAATCGATAAATTATAGTATGTGCAATTTTATGTTGGGTGATTTCCGTTTATTATTTATATTATGTAAATAATATTTTTGAACTTGGGTTTTAAACTTATAATTATCTTAAAAGTTTTATTTTATTTTATTATTATTATTATTATTATTTTTTTTAACTTCTCTAATATTAAATCGTTAGCATTCCATTTAAAGCAAATCTTTCCAATTCTCTTAATAGTTCAAAATAAATTATAGTATACAAGAAATTAGAGGGAAGAACCTCTAGTACCTTCTTTCTTTTCTTTTCTTTTCTTTTTTAATATCAAGTATTCTTAAATATCTTTTCTCTTTCTTTTTTATTTTCTTTTTTCTTTTTTTGTTATCAGAGATTTTGGACTTTGAAAACAAATCCAAAAATAAAATCTACATTAGATAAAATCAAGACAGGTAGAGTCCAATGCAATCTAAACTCGAAACGAATAGGAGATAGGTCCAAAAAGCCAAAATAAGAGTCCAAGTAAACTAGGAGAAGGATGCAATTGAGTCATTCAACTCATCCGCCACCTCAGCCTATTCTTCAAACGAAACCTACTCTTTGCAAGCTCCTGACTCACCTCCCCTAGTTTGCCTGATACTACCTTCTTGGGTCTAGATTGAAAAAAAATATAGGCTTTTTATCTTATTAAATACATCATTATAGCCCCACAAAAAGTAAGTTCATATTCTTTCTTAAAAAACTTATTACCTTTTGCACCTATAACTAACTTATACATCAGAGTGTTTGTTGCAAAGCGCCACATATCGATGTGCTACTCTTTCTTTTTTGAGGTTTATCTCTTCTTCCAAATTATAAAATTCACCATCAGTGCGGCACATGGAGGTTATATGAGTATCCCTTGACTAGATTTTGCCATCAACAAAAAAAAATTTATCCTTTGATTTTTATTTAATCTTGTCACTACAAGAAAAGTGACATTTCTTGACGTTTGGAACCTTTAATTACTTGATTTTTTATAAAGGTTAAAATAAAAAAAAATGCTCTTACACTTTGTACTTTGTATCAAAAATGCCCTTGAACTTTCAAAAGTTTCAAAAATACCATTAAACTTTCAAAAAGAGTTAAAAAAAAAATACCCTTATTGTTAGTTTTGGATAGAAACCATTAGTGTGTTTTGTTTCAAAATTGCCTTTGAACTTTCAAAAGATTTTAAAATGCCCTTAAACATAAAGAAAAGTTCAAACTTAACTGTTAATATATGAATAGAAACCGTTAATACTTCATTGCAAAAGTACCTTTTAACAAGTTGCATTAGTACTAACCTTACCCTTAAAAACAAAGTTAAAAATGCTCTTACCGTTTATCATATGAAAAAAACGGATGTCTATATAAGTTGTTTTAAAAATTAGTTCTTTTCAAACTCAAGAAAACTTCAAACAAAACTATATTAATAGTAGGAGCATTTTTAAACTTTTTTTTTGTAAGGCTAAGAGTATTAATGCAACTTTTGAAAGTTTAAGGATATTTTTAGATGAGTACTAACGGTTTGAATATATACTAACAGTAAGTGCATTTTTAAAGTCTTTTGAATTTCAAGAGTATTTTTGAAACTTTTGAAAGTTCAGAGATATTTCTGAAACAATTTCCATCTAAAACTAACAGTAAGAATACTTTTAAATTTTTTTTGAAAATTTAAGGTTATTTTTTAAATTTTTTAAAACTCAAGAATATTTTTGACCCAAAGTAAAAAATTTGGATATTTTGTAAAAAATGACAAAGTAGCAAACATATGTGGAAAAAAAAAACGTTAAGAAAATGAAAGAAAAAGCATAAATTGAATTTTTTTTTTTTTTTTTTATCATTGCTTTCTTGTCGTTCCTCCTGATGCAGTTATCCTCTTGGTTTTTTGTGACCTCGTTAGATGTTTTACTATTATTTTGATGTTCGTGTGGGTTTTTTTTTTTTTTTTTTTTTTTTTTTATTATTATTATTATTATTATTATATTTTATTTTGGTTTTATCATCGCTTTTTAGGTGCTTAGATTCCGTTGGTCTCCCCTTGAAAATGCCTTCTTCTATCTTGACATATTATTAAAAAAAAAGAAAAAAAAAGTCTTTCTTCTCGTTTTTCTTATTATTATTTTTTCACCAGTATTATTAAGATACAACTAATATATTAATAAAGAGGGAGGAATCTTTTTCTTTTTCTTTTTTCGTGAGATAATAAGAAAAAAAATTCAAGAAGTTACTCGACAGCTATTTTAAAAATTAAAATTATATACTCGGGTTATTTATTTAAATTAAAGTTATTATATAATTAAAATCATCATTTATTCAAATTTAAATACATTTAAGACTAAATTATATAAATTACCCTTAATTTTTTATACTTTGTGTAAAAAATATTTTTACCGTTAGTTTTAGATAGAACCGTTAAGTGTTTTGTTTCAAAAATACTTTTGAACTTTCAAAAGTTTTTAAAATATCCTTAAACTGAAATAATAATAATAATAATAATAAATACTTGTACTGTTAATATATGAATAGAAAACTTTAATACTTGTCTCAAAATATTTTTGAACTTTCAATAGTTGCAATAATACTCTTAGCTTTAAAAAAAGTTTAAAAATGTTCTTACCGTTAGGATAGCTTTAAAAAAGTTTAAAAATGTTCTTACCGTTAGGATAGTTATCAATTTGTTTGAAGTTTTCTTGATTTCAAAAAGCACCAGTTTGAAAATAAATTATATATGTATTTTTTTTCATATAGCTACTCTCATTTTTCTCCCATTAATCGAATGCTTACCCTAATTCTCACAACAAAATAAAAACCAAAACTTCAAATTAAATCATAAAATCCCATGAATTCTCACAAAATTACACAAACAAAAAATTTTCTATATTTGTAAATAGTTTGGCTCATTTTTCTATATTGGAAAACAACCCTAATTTTCTCAATCTCATTGTAATATTTAATCTTCTTTGAATTTAAACGAATTTTAAGGTTTTTAATGATTGATTTTAATATTTAAAATCTTTATCAGTTGGGTTGACTATTCTGAACGAAAGATTTCTAAAAGATTACGAAAGATTACATGATTTAGGAAAGACAATCTGTTGGAGTTCTGGATCGGCTATATTTGTTTAAGAGTGGTTGGGGTTGTCGTTGAACTAGTTTGGTGGTTGTCTCAGGAAATGTCTTACAAGATGTTTCTTAGGATGCGACTTCTGTAAATTACTTTTTCTTTATCTAAAATATTCTGGACTGTTATTTCTTTGAGATGTTTTCCTTATTTATGGTTGGCCGAATTTCAATGGGATTATTTTCCTTCCTTCTCTTGTGCCTATTTAAGAGCAAGATGTCCGTCTTGCTAGGGTTGCCGCTTTTGTGTGAAAAGGTGAACTACGAGGGCATATTTTGTCGAACTACAAAATCTCTATGATTCAAGAGTTCATATTGCAAGAAGTTTAATAAGTGTTTAGCGACTTGTTGTCTCATCGTTATTGAATGTTTTTTAAATAATCTTGAGAAAAAGTTCTTGACCTTAGGGAGAGCCTAAATATCGTTGATTGAGAAGGGTGTTCTCTAACTTAAGGGAAGTCTAAGTTTATCAAGTGAAGTGATCTTCATTTGAAAGTGGGAAGGTAAAACACTAGTGAGAAGGTATCTCACACTTACGAGGAACCTAAGTGTTTCTTCACTAATATTGACATTCTTAGGAGGAGCCTAAGTTCAATTGAGAAAGAGTCTCACATCTAGGGGGAGCTTAAGTGATCAACATAAATTGGATTCTACGCGTGTCAGTGTAATTTTTATTACTTTACAGATAAATACAATGTTGTAAACGCTTGACTTTTTATATTAGTGAATTTATCTTTTCTAGGCACATTGTCCCCAAAACGTAGTCGAACTGGGTTATCAAACTCTGTGTTTTTTTGCTTAATTAGTTGTTGGTACTTTACTTGTTGGAACTTCATTCGTGTTCTGTGTGACAAATCACCTTAATTTCACAATCAAATATTTACGATGAATCAGATTCTACAAAAGATTATGTTTTGGAAAAGAAAAAAAAACCTACAATCTCAGTCTTGTCATGACCTAAATTCCACTAAGAAAGTTCAAGACAATCAAAAGTTTGGATGTACGATCAAAAAAATTCAAATTTTTATTCAAATCTCGGAGTCGTTCTCAGTTAGAAAAGATCGAGAAAAACTATTTTAATGAATTCTCCAAAATGGTACTAGTTGTGAAAGATGAAAATATTTTAAAATTATTTTTGACAATTTTCTAAACTTATTCAATGTCAATATAAAAATTAACTATTGAGATGAAACCTCTTCGACAATCAAAATAATACTAAATAAATAAAATGGGAGAAAGGAAGAAATGATTTTGGTAATTAATTTTTGGTTTTTTATTTTTGAAAAAATATAAAACTCAAAACAGTGACCAAGTATGCATGATTTTATTTTTTATAAAAACCAAAAACCAAAAATAGAAAATTAAAAACCAAAAATAAAAGATAAATAATCAAATGGTTATCAAGCAAACTTTACTTACATCTTTAAACTTTAAATTTAACGTAGAATTATTTTGGAACAGTTGCAAATATAGTAATCAGATTCAAAGTAATAGCATATATATAGCAACATTTTAAAAAAATTGCAAATATATAACAAAGCCTATCAGCGATAGTAGTTTATTAGTGATAGACTTCTATCGCTGATAGGCTTTTATGGTCTAAGTGGTGTATCACTGATAGACCATAAGATTCTATCAGCGATAGAAGTCTATCACTGATAGACTTTGTTATATTTGCAAAAATTGCAAAAATTGCTATACACTTGACTATTATCCCTAAAATTGGCACTCATTACAATTACCTAATTATCTTTAATTCTCAATTAAATTTAAACAAATTTATGGAACATAAGGATGTTCGATTTTTTTAAAAAATTAGACGATGTAACATGGTCTAATAGTTCATTTGAAAAATAAAAAATAATTGGAATTAAATATAGTTGCGTCAGATAAACATGGTTTATCTTATGCAAATTAGAGTATTAAATTTTCATCGAAATGTCAATATTTTCCTTGATTTTTCTACATGTCCAGGGATTTGAGATTTAGTGATATGATCTATCACTAATAGACTCTATGAACTAGATCTAAATTTTGCTATATTTGCAAAATTATTTTGCATTGTGGTATATCTGCAAGTACTTTGAAGTGGGGTACTTGTAATTATAGCAATCAAGTCCAAAATATTAGTAGATATAGTACAATGCAAAGAATTTGCAAATATAGCATAGTTTAGATCCAGCTTTTAGAGTCTATCCGTAATAGACCATATTGCTATAGAAGTCTGTCTTTAGCGATGAATTTTACTATATTTACAATCTTTTTAAAATGTTGCTATATACTTAATCATTAGGTCCTAAAAGCATTACCTATTCTCATTACCCTTTTTGCCAAATAAAGCCTTAAGTTACTGCAAAACAAATATTATATTCCCCACCTTCCCAAAAGGCTAGTGAGATCTAGAAAGCATTTAAAATGGATGGAAAAACAACTTAAAAAAACAGTAAAAAAAATGTTTATAGAATGATTTCTAAATTTTAAAATTTCTATTCAATATATTCCCAAACTTTAACAATCATAGTTCTTCTACTTTCAATTTTGTATTTAACTGTTACTATATTATAATAAATTATTTACCTATTCCACATTTTTAAAAAATTACAATTCGACTAAACACAAAACTAAAAGCTTAGGATTCTATTTTACATGCATTAAATTCAATTTTATATTTAATATAGATTAGTTAAAACATTCTAATATAGTAGCAATCTATTAATCACAAATTTAAAAATTTATACTCTGACATTTTAAATTTTAAAGAATCTTCTAAATATAACATTGAAATTTTAAGAACCTTACGATTAAACTAAAAGTGATATATATATATATATATATATAAAGCATAGATAACAAGCATATAAGCATATATAAAGTAGCAATTAGCAAAGGCTGATATATAATTTAAAATAATGTAAAAACCAATAGACTAAAGTAAGCAAAAGAGAACATAATAAGTTGGAGTAAAATATTTGGTAATATTAGTAGTGGAGGGCATATGTTTTTTTTTTTTTTTTTTTTTGTTGTAAAAATGCATTAATCAGGCAATTACAACAGTTACTAACTTATTTAATTTATCATTTTACTGTCAACTTTTTTTTCTTGTTTTTTGTGCCCTTCAATAATTTGGATCTTGTGACTCAGCACTTTTAAAAAATTCATTTTTATTTCTTTAATATAAATTTTTTCATTATTGTTCTCATATTTATTAGATTAAATTAGATGAGGTAGAATAGTGAGAGTAAAAGTTACGAAGTCTAAAGAGTTGTAAATTTCTGGAACTAATACTATAAGAAGTTGATAAGATATAAAATTAATTTTTTTAATAATAGGACCCACCAACTCCTTGAGCAAACGAGGTGTGAGTCACGACTCTCTACTTCCCCACTCCTACTTCCAAAATCATTGGCTCCAACACACCTTATAATTTTAAAAGTTAGATTTTTTCTTCTTTTTTACAATATGAGGAGGAAATTAAATCTCCACTTCAAGGTAAATATTCGTTACCGTAGAGATCAAAATCTAATAATAAATCATAGAGATTAAATTTTAACTTTCTCCAAATCATAGAAACTAAAATTTTAATTTAACTTATAATAAAATGGAAAATTTTCACATATAGAGAAAATGTCAAACTATTTACAAAAACTAAAAAAAAAAAAAAAAAATATGGATAGATATTGATAGACTTCTATCAGCATCCATCAGGGATAGATTTTTATCATTTCTATTATTGATAGACTATAATAGAATTCTATCATCGTCAATCATAATTATCTAAAACTTTTGCTATTTTAGGTAAATAATTTTCTTTATTTTTCTATTTTTAAAAATTCTCCAATTAAAAACTTGAATTTTCAAACCATTTTTTATTTTGCTCACTAATCCTCGTTCTACTTAGCAATTTTTGTTATAATATAAAATTTAACGTTATGTAAAGTATCATTTTTTTAATCCAAACCTATATAGTCTATTTTTCATACCCGAAATATATTATCTAAATATTTTCTCAATAAAACAAGAAAACTTTATCACATTTGATTTTTTTTTTTCCTGTCCAATAATTGATGAGGTATCTTATATAAGTCTCCAACAAAAGGTAGAGATGATAGTGAACCTTTTAGGAACTAAATAAAAATTATGCTTAAAATTACTTTTTTTAAAAAAAAAATTAATTAGTTCAATGATATATGAGCGAAAAACAACTTTTGACACATGTGTCCTTTTATAATACCTGCATAGCCATTGAACTAGTAAAACAAGGGTTAAATTGGTTTAGAATGACAATATATTCTAAATTTTATTTGCTAATATGAACACAATTTAACTGACATTGTTGATGCTAAAATTCAGATATAGGAGACACACATGACCTCCACGTGATACCAGACTTGAATTTATTAAAAAGAAGAACGAATGTAGCTCGTAAAAGAGGAAACTTATAATCAATGTGATGCTTGCCACGCGCACTCCAATACTTAATTTAGAGAGTGAAAGAATGCAGAAGCTATAGAGAGTTTGAGAGTAAGATTCAAGATGCGACCTCTATGACTTATGGGAGCTATGATAATGTATTTATAGTAGAATTTGACCTAGGTCTTTTCTGGTCTCTTTTAGGAATGATAACTAAATCAGATTTTTCGTGGGCATGTTGAACAACTGGGTGGCGTGTCCGAGTTGGGTTCCACGACCTCAGAGTTGAGGCGAGGATGCATTGGCCCAAAGACCCAACACTCTTCCCTTGGCCCAATCTGTCTTATCTTAGCCTCAATTCTGTTTCCTTTTTTTTCCTTAATTTTAAAATTTATTCTTTCGGTCTAAAATTATCCATAACGAATATAAATGATGTATTATCGACTAGTCTAAGATTAGAATCTCTTTCTTTGCACATTATTAAACTTTAAAAAAAAAATCAAAATTTAGGCATGGAATTTTTACCAAATTGGATTTATGACTCAAGCCGACCATTAAATATGGAATATTTAGTGTAAAGAAATTGTAGCTTTAGGGTTATATATTTTATAATTAACCATATGCTTTCAGCGATAGAAAATTCGGAATTGAATATACCTACCATCAAACAATTATAGAATCCGTATAAAATAGCGAAAATTTCAAGGGTAATTTCGAAATTCCTGACGTATGTGTAGGGGTATTCGTCGGTTGGATTGATTGAAGCACATTTTAGACCTAATACAATTGTTTCGATCGTAAATTTCTTCAACCCAAATAATTTTTATTAAATAATGAATCCAAAGCAACCTAACCATAAAATATTTGAGTTTGGTTGGTTGGTTGGAGTTAGTTGAGTGATTTATTTAAATTTTTGTTCTAAAAATAAGTAAAATGTTAATACGTAAAAAAATTATTTAATTGTTTTCATATATTGAATTATGATTAATAACTCAATTTCATTTTATATTATAAAAATTTTCTTTCTAAAGTACAAAAAGTTATTTTAAAGAGTTGTTGGTGAATAAATTAACAAAAAAAAATCATAAAAAAAAAATAAAAATAAATAATTGTAAAAATAAGGGTTGTTTTTAAATATAGCAAAGTATACTGATAGACAACTATCATCGTCTCTCAGCAATTACTATCATGTCTATCATAGATAGACAGTGATGTTTTCTATATTTGAAAATATTTTCAGTTTTGCTATTTAAAATAATTATTTTAAAAATAATTGTATCATAGGTAAGAACAACATATTTTTTTTAAACAATAATAAGTTTGGGTTAGATTTAGATTATTTTAGGTAAATCAGTAAACCAACCAAAGCCATAAATTTTTTATTTATTTTAACTCAAACCATATAGATTAAATTAGGTTCCACGGATTTTTGGAGTCATTGATTTTTCTTTTAACATCCTACAATATGTTTTTGCTGTGCGGTAGGTTTTGAAGTAGTTTTTTCTTTTTAATATTATCTTAAATAATTATATGACACATTTTGAATTCAAAAAATAATTTGGGGAGATGAAATAATTATTTTTTAAAATAACCTTTTAATTAAAAATTAAAAAAAAATGACTACACAAACATTTTAAACCTATTTTTAACAACTCGATAACTAAAAACGTATATTTTGAAAACTTACGGGCTAAATACTTGTATTCTATTAAAATGGAGGACTAAAAAGGTATATTTTAAAATTTTGAAGACTAAACAAATAAATTTTCTATTATAACATTACCCTTAATCTTTTGGAAAATTTTCATAGATAGAAAAAATATCAAACTATTTACAAAAAATAGCAAAAAAAAAAAATACTGATAGACATTGCTAGACTTCTATCGGCCTCTATCAGTGACATACTTTTATCATTTCTATCACTGATAGACCATGACAGACTTCTATCAGCATCTATCACAAGTATCTAAAAATTTTGGTATTTTGTGTAAATAGTTTCTCTTATTTTTTAATTTTTAAAAATTTTCCTAATCTTTTTTATAAATATTTCAAAACTATGGATAAAATTTAGAATAGAAATTAAATTGTTATTTACAACTTTCAAAAGAATAGGAATAGTCTTTGAAACCAAATGAAGAAGTTGAAGAGTATCATTCATAATTTTTCCTTATTTTAAACATGACTAGTTGCAAAATAAAACTTTTTATAATATATATATTTGGATAGTTTGTGTCTATTTAGGTTCATAATTTACTAGTTGCATTTACTAGGTTCATAATTTACTAGTTGCATTTACTTGGATAGTTTGTGTCTATCTAGGTTCATAATTTTTAAAAAATTTAGTTAATTACATCCCTGACCCTTCAATAGAATATAATTATATATTCTCAAAGACATATTATCATTAATATTGTTTTATCCTAAAAAAAATTGTTACTAACAAATAATAACTCGACAAAATATAAAAAGTGATACAACCAAAACAGCCGACAAGACAACCATGATGAAAAAAAAATCAGTTTTGAATTTATTTTATTTGTCCTCATCTAATAAAAAATTGAAGTATCAACAAACAACTTGTCGTTTAATATATATTTTAATATATAGAAATGAAAATTTAAATCTTTGGCATTTCAATCAATGATTTATCTCTTAACGAATTGAATTATATATGTTGTGCTTGACAACACATTATATCCCCAATTTTAGAAGATAACTTTTTATATAAATAGAAAACTTTTCCTTTGAAAATGTAATATTCCATCAATAATAATCTAAAAAGTGAGCTCATTTGATTATGTTTGTTGCTATTTTTACGTGTATTCTATAATTGTAATGAATTGTGGAGCTCATAGTCAAATTTGTAATCAAGAAACGCAATACGATTGCGGAGCTGAGGGTGATCAATTTGATCGCTTTTGAAAATTATGTGTGGAACCCAGTAGCTTTTTTCAAATATACTTTTGAATGAGTTTTCAATTTTTGCCCCTAGATGTTGTTACCGTCACCGTTAGAGTTATCATTATAGATACTGTTACTGTTACAGTAAAAAAATTATGAATCTATCATAGTTACTGTTACCGATTAACCTTAAATGGTTGTTTGGGGGACCGCATTGGAATGAATTTGGATTGTAACGTAATCCAAAACCCATGTGTTGGATTGAGTTTTTTGGGCCCAATTTGTAATATTAAACTCATTTCGTTCCGACAATTTTTAACCCAACCATCTTTTCCAACGTTTTCACGTTTCACGATCTCATTTCTGTTCTGCCTTCGATACTTCACGCATTCCAACACTCCTTTTTTTCCAGTAATTCTAATTATATTTCAGCCTCCAAACAACTCTTAAATGGTAATGGTAACGATAACAGTACGTAAGACAATACAAAGTAAATAGTATATTTACGATTGTGACACATTACGATTGATCCATCAATAGAATCTCATTACAATTACACCAATTTTCACTAGAGACCGGTAAACGTGACTTATATATAAATTTAATGCTGTTACATTACGTCAATTGCATGGATGTCTTTATTATTATTATTATTATTATTATTATTATTATTATTATTATTATTATTATTGCAATAGATGATTGATGATGTTTTTGTTGGGCATATAATTTTTTTTTTTACACCAAAAGAAAGTTAAAGTATGATGCATCTCTTTCTTTAGTTTTTTCTTTTTTTTTTTTTTTTTTTTGTAAGAAAATGACATCTCTTCTTTTTCGGTGTTTTCTAATTTCCAATATACAAATAATCTAACTGAAAAATTTTACATGCACACACGTTTCTTTATTATTCCTACTTTTTACTTCTTTTGTATTTTTTTTCCTTTTGGTTTGTTTTTAATACTCTACTTTATTTGATAACAAATTTTACTTTTATTTTCCTCTTTTCTTTTAGAACAAATTAAAACGTTTGAAAACTATTTGTTTTGGTTCCATGTTTTTTTTCCACCCTTAGCACACACTTTCCTACTTATTTCTTAACTCTCAAATAAATTTATTATGGTGGCTAATTAAATCTTATTTAGATAAAAATTCGTTTTTTTTACGTTAACTTTTCATTAACTATTATTTAACATTAATTTTTATACCATCTTTTTAGTTTAATTGTATATAATTTTGTAACTTGACATCAAACAGTATTATATTTAACCATTCATGTGCAAATATCTTATCATGAGAAAACATTTTTAAGTACAATCGGAGGTCTAAGAGATTCGAACGACAAATCTAGTAAAAATTTATATGTCAAATGTTCGCTTTGACCATCATTAGCAAACTTAGCATAAATTAACAAGTTTTTTTTTTTTTGGGTTGAATAATTATTAGGGACTAGGAATCGAACCCTGGACCTTGAAGATGGTAATTAGATATGTTTTTTTCCAATAAGCAATATGTAAACTTAATAAAAGGAGAATAAAATTGGTTGTTAATACTAAGAGCGTGTTTGAATTGACTTTCAAAGAATATTTCGACACATTTTTTTAAAACACTTAGAAAATCATTCCAAACATGCTTTAAGTTTTGAGAATAAAATACGTAGGTCCCATGTGATAACCATTTGGTTTTTGAAAAATAATTAAGCATATTAACCACTACTTCTATCTATAAGGTTTCTTGTTGTGTTATCTACTTTTTAGAGATTGTTTTCAAATTTAAGTCATGCCTTTAAAACTAAAAAAAAAAAAAAATAGTTTTAATATTATATAACATGGGTTTCATCTCAAACCAATCAACAAGGAGAGAATCTAGTAGCCCATCTATCTTATTAAGCTTATGAGGTCCCTTAACTTTTCTAATGTGAAATCTTCAACATGTCCTCCCTCAAGACGACGGTACCACTTTTAGGTTCACCATTCTTAGATCAGATCTCAAATTTTGTTTTTGGATCGAGTGTCCGTTTGAACTTCATAGGTTGCGATACCATATTAGAAAACATGGGATTCTATCTCAAAGCCAATAAAACACCTCGATTATTTATTTATTTATTTAGAGAATTCAAAAGATTTCTTAGGAAAAATGAAAATCAAAGTAAAAAAATTGTGAGAAATAGAACCAATAATTGTTAAACTAGATGTTCATAAGAAACCGATATCAAATTTAAACTTGGATTGCTTATAATTTAGTCAGAAAAGAAGAATGATATGTGTTTTATTTTTTTTATAAGGATCTTTTGACAACTTATATATTAATAAGGTTTTTTTTTATAGAGCAGTGACAAAATTAGATTTCTCTTTGTCTCCCTCTTGTGCTCTCTTTTCTTCCCCACATTTTCCAATGGTCTAACAATAACATCTTTTAACCCCCAAATTTGAAAAACATATATTATTATTCATTGTGATGAGTGCGAGTTTGATGGCAATAGTTAATCACTTTGAATGAGTTTAAAAAGTGTAGAATAAAAAAGCATATACATAAAAATATCAGAATATTATAAACAAAAAAAAAAAAAATATATCAAACTATTTATAAAATATCGAAAAATTCTACTGTGATAGACCGCGATAGAATAGCTTAAGCAACTTTACTTAGTCCTTTAACTTTAGTATGTAACGATTTAGTCATTGTACATTAGGATTTGTAACGATTTAGTCCTTATTGTGAAAATTAATATTAAGATATAATGAGATCTCTTGCATAGGTAGATTAATAAATTTATTAGGGACACAATATAATTATATGGTACAAAGTCTACATCATTAAATTATAAAAATTGACATTTAATTTCGATAAATTTTTTATGATAGCTGCTAAATTGTTACATACTAGAGTTTAGGGACTAAATTGTTAAGAAATTGAAAGTAGAGGGGCTATATCGTTACATATCAAGTCAAGAACTAATTGTTACTTTCATGAAAGGTTAAGGATTAAAAGTATTTTTTACCTTTGATGTCCGACAAAAAATCTACCTAAATTTTGGGCATGCGCATAGGCAATCCAAAATCTCAAACTTTTTGGTCTTCCATTATTGAAGAAGTTGAGAAAAATTTGGATTCTTGGAAATACTCATACATATTCAAAGGTGGTCGATGGATACATTTGCAAATCTATCAAGAAGCTGATGAGGAATTTCCTTTGAGAAGGAACGGAGAAAGAAGGAGGCTCACACATTGTCAGATGGGATATTGTCACTTCTCCAAAAGACAGAGGTGGCCTTGTCATAAATATGTAAATTCTTCTTATAGAGTATCCTTTACAATGGTTATTCTAAATATGGGACCATTTTTAATCCTAATTATGCAATATTAATACACTTCTTACCACTCATATAGTCGGAGACTTCAATAAAAATACACTTCTGACATCATATAGCTCAGGATGACTTCAATAAAAATAGAGTTGTGTTTCATGTTTTCAAATATGTGTTGGGTAGTAGATTCAAAAATTAAATTCAAATTTAAACAATTTTTTAAAATGTGTATGATAATTTATTTATAAACCATAAAATAAATTATAGTTACTCACTAAATATTAGGTTCCAGTCCAATATAAACTAATACTAATTAATTTATGAACTTGTTCTATGTTAAAATTTTTGTATGATTATTATTTTGTAATATCATATAATATATAATATATTATAAATACAATACATATTTTAATTTTTTTTTCTAAAGTTAAATTTATAACATGAAATTTATATTTATTATTGTTTTTATCTTTTATAATATAATTTTGCATTTTAAAATTTTAAATTCAATATCTAGATACACTAAAAACAAAAAAAAAATGATGTTTTCAGAATTTGCACGGTTTGGATTACAGAATTCGTAAACCATTTCTAGAAACAGAATCTAGACCGACAGCCAAACACATATTTGCTGAACTCATTAAATCTAAAAACATAAAACAGAATCCGAATTGCCTACCAAAGAGACCTTTTTTAAAAAAAAAAATCATAAATTTGTTTTTAATATATATATTTGTTTTTGAAATTTTACTTATAATTTAAATAACGTTTTTAAAGAACAAAAAACGAAAAACCAAATTGGTTATCTAATTCAACATATTTTTTTTTAAAAAAAAAACTCACGTATCCGCTGAGCATAAATTGAAATTTAAGGCCGACCTATTAACCACAAAAATTGTAGAGATTTATTAAACACAAATTAAAAGCTCAAGCACCAATGACACTTTTGAAAGTTTAAGGAATCAAATACACACAAACCTAACTAAAAGTTCATATCAAACTAAACTTGTAATTTAACACATTTTTACTTATTTATTTACTAATAGTGTTTATACTTTAAAAAGTCCTTAATGATATATTTTTAAGCTTTTAGTTTTGACTCTAATAAACTATTATTCATCGACATCATGATTTAAATGTTAATATGACATGTTGATTAGTGTAACAAATAATGATTCAAGCGATAGAAAACATTTATTTGATATAATAAAGATGGGTAGACAAAACAATTAATATGATTGGTGAACAAGAAATTAAAATCTTTTATCAATATAAAGTATAGTTCAATTGTCTGGCTGACGACACGTCCATAGTTTGTCTCATTGTACTACTATTTATAATCATAAATTGGTCATTGTGTTTTTTTAGTAGATAGAAGGATTCAAACCACAAACTCCGATTATGAAATTACAAGTGTTCGAGCTTATAGGACTAACTCTAATAACAAAATAAATCATAATTTTTTAATCTAAACTATATATGTATCACATATCAATTTATATAGTAATTTTTCCATCAGAGATTTTATTAAAATATTTTTTAAAAAATCAGAGAATTATTAGATTCAAGATCAAAATTTGGAACTTATAATTTGAACTTTTAAGGATTACTAAAGTCTTTTTTTCCTAATCATTTGATTTTTATTTTTGGTTTCAACTCTTGTGCTTGTTATTTATCTCCCGATTTTTTTTTACTAATTTCTTTCTTGATGTAATATTTAAATTCTTAACCAAATTATTATTTTTTAAATTATTTTTCAAAATGTCATATTAAACTTAAAAATATTGTTAGAAAGTAAATAACAAAACAAACAAGTTGATCATAGGCTTAAATTTTAACAATAAAAAATTTGAAATTAAATGGTAGGCCTAACTAAAAACAACAGGTTTAAATTAAGACTTTTTAGACTTATAAATTGGTAGAATTTAAAATTCAAGACATATAATTAGTTGTCAACGTAAGTGTAACTCAACGATAATTGACACATACTTATTGTCTCGAGTTTGAAGGTTAAAATTCTCATTACACTACTTTTGTTGTAAAGAAAGGACAAATTACAAAAACTAACTCCTAAAGTATAGTGATAATTACAATTATACTCTCAAACTTTCAATTACAAAAATTAAGCCATCAAACTTATACAAATATTAAAATTAGATTCTCAAACTTTTATAATTGTAGAAATTGTAACAGTGCTATAAGTTTAAGGGTTCAATTTTTATCATTGGGGTCGGGGTCTAATTTTTATAATCATTATAAGCTTGGGGGTCCTATTTTAACATTTGTATAAATTTGAGGATGTAATTGCAACAATCACGATGGTTTTTGCAATTTGCTAAAAAAAATGTTAACGGACGGAAAGTTGTTTCCAACCACCAATCTCTCAATTGTTTGGAAGTTTAAGAAATTAAAGTTTGGTCCATCAACTTTTTGATTAGGGACCAAAATCGAATGTGATAGGAATTTTCGACCATCTTTTTCTCATGCAACTTACTCACTTTTGTGTTAAAATAAAATAAAATAAAAATACATATCATTTTTGTTCAATGAGTGATCGAGTGGGCTAAAAGTTTAAAACTCAATTGTTTCCGTCTTAATCAATTGAGTTATGTTTAATTATTTTTATAAAAAAATATATTTAATCCATTTCAATTATTAAGATAAATTTTAAGTATATATTTATTATCGTGTGACAGTTTATATTTCAATTCATATCGTAAATTTAAGGTAAACTGCAATAATCACTCCTAAAGTATGACGATAGTTGCAATTACACCATGTAACTTTCAATTGTAAAAATTGAACCATCAAACTTATACAAGGATTAAAATTGAGCTCTCAAACTCATATAATTGTAGAAATTGGACCTCCAAACATTTATGCCACATGTTTACCAGTCTGTAATGAAAATTTGTGTAATCGTAATGAGATTCCATTGATAGATCAATTATAATACGAATCTCATTGCAATCGCAAACGTAATTGGATTGCTTTTGGTCACGTTAATTAAGAATTATGAATCTATCACATTTATTGTTACCGTCACCTTTTTAAGATCAAACGAAATTTGTCTTATCGTTACCGTGACCATTATCATTATTGTTACAGTAACAGTAAATGTGACAAAATTCATAATTCTAAGTAAACGCGATCAAAAGCATTTTATTTATATTTGCGATTCAGACTCATTACAATTAATCAATTAACATAATTAGATTACGATTACACCAATTTTTATTACAGTCGGGTAAACGTGGCCTTAATTTTATTTCAATATTTTTCTATAATATACTATCAAGTTTGAAGAAGTCTAACTTATACCACGTGGGGAAAGTACGGACTCAAAGTTTAATAATGGAATCCTAATAGTATATTTAAATTTTATTGGGTTTGTAGATATAAATTAGATGTGAGTTCTCCAACATGGATTCGAAAGAAAAAATCAATAGTTAACAAAAAGTAAGAAAAACAAAAACTAAAAATGTAACACATTTTGAAAAGTTGAAGTACCAATCTTGTAACAAAATTTAATTCAATTCAAAACTCCGCAAAATTCAGAATTCAAATTTCAACATACTTTATCCTCACTCATATGCTTCTTAGGAAAATGCTAAGCAGTGGAGTTCCCACGATTGAGCCACCGAAAAGGAAGATGTACTTTATTGGTATCGGTAGTAATTTTCATTTCTTTTGAGCCTTTCTTAACCATATTTGTCATGTCTTCAAGATTCCTCTCATTCAAATATGATCTCAGTTCATTCATGTCTCCCTCCTAAACTCGGGGCGTTAAATGTTTCTAGTCTGAATTGTCAAAAAATAAAAATCCAAAATCAAATGGTTACCAAACGAGATCTTAAATATTTCTTTCAAACACGACACTTCATTCGTTAAAGATTTTTATCATATGTAAAACAATTTATATCAAGATATCGAATCAAAACGATTCCATTTTGAAAGTACATAAATTAAAATAATTGAAAGCAACCGGAGTAAAATAATATTATAAAAGGAAAGAAAAAGAAGGAAAGAATGAAAGAAACAAGGGATGAGCAGTGAATAGAGAGAGAGCACTAGTTAGCAAAAGGTGGCCCCCATATGATAGAGGATAAAGGCAGTGTCTTTTTATAGGGATATCTTTTGGAAATAAAAGTAATAACAAAGGAAGGAGGAGGGCAAAAGGGAGATATGTATTATACATTATATTATAAATAGGAAGAGGGCAGCTTATTGGGAAGATGAAGAGATCAGTTAAGAAAAAAAATTATACTATACTTTCATATCATATCATATATTATCATAATCAATATGAAATGTATTATGATGGATGAGAATAAAAAAGCTTTCATGGCTGTGATTCTGATTCAAACCATTTATGCTGGTATGTTTCTTCTCTCAAAGGCTGCTTTCGACGGCGGAATGAACAACTATATCTTCGTTTTCTATCGTCAAGCCATCGCCACAGTCTTCCTTTCTCCCATAGCCTTCTTTTTCCAATGGTATATTCACGACCTTTAACGACCTCACTTTGTAACGACCTTGTTACAGGTTTTTGAAAGTCGGGTCATTATAATTTTCTTCTTTCTTTCTTCTTCATCTAATTCTTATTTTATTTTCTGTTTGTTTCTCAGGAAAGATGCCCCACCCTTGACATTCTTCACCTTCTGCAAAATTTTTATGCTCTCTTTATTTGGGTATCTTAATTTTTTTCCCTCTCCTCTACTCATAATTAGTAACTTATGTGTTGGTTCATTCAACTATAATTTAATATTATTTGGGTTTGTTTCTTTTTTACTATAATGATTTTTGGGGAATTTTGTTTTTTTACACAATTTTTTAATAATGATATCTTAATTTTTTAGACAGACGTTTAAATTATCAGTTAAATTCTAAAAAAAAAAACATGTTTGTATTTTTTTTTTAAGTTTTAAAATTTGGATTCTTGTTTTTGTAACCATTTGATTTTTTTAACCGAACAAAGAAATTATTAAATAGTAGTAATGTTTTAAAGCTTAATTTTTAAAATTAAAAAATAAAAAATCAAATGATTATAAAACGATTTCGTAATACTTTTTTTAACGGAACAAAGAAATTATTAAATAGTAGTAATATTTTAAAGCTTAATTTTTAAAATTAAAAAATAAAAAATCAAATAATTATAAAACGATTTCGTAATGATTACCAAATCGAGTCTAAATCTCGAGATTGTTTTTGGTTTGCAGGATAGCCATATGTTTAAATCTTTATGGGATTGCTCTTGTGTACACGTCAGCAACATTGGCTGCAGCAACTACAAATTGTCTTCCTGTCATCACCTTCTTCGTGGCCCTCTTACTTAGGTACACACTTTCCTTAATTAGATTAGAAATTTAATTCTTTAGATTATTTCCTTAAATTTCATTTTTTTTAATTATGTTACTTATTAAACCCATAATTTTTGTATATTTTTTCAACAATTGAAAAAAAAATAAAAAATAGGATTGAATTTACCATAGTCTATTCATTTGAGTTTTTGGATAGTGTGTCCAAGAGAGGATGATTTTTTAATTGTTGTATTGTAATTTTTTTTAATAAATTTATTAATTAATTGATTAATTAATTAATTAATATATATCTATAATAAGTAAGAATGAAAAGTATTTTCTATGGTAACTTTTGGTGTATATAAAGAAGGTAATTCAACAAAGAGAAATGCTAAAAGGCAAAGAATAAATACCCTTCTTTTGTTGGTCCTTTATTATTAATTTAATGTTTTATTTCTCTAATTTTAACTTTTAAAAAAGAGGCAGATTCCATGATGATTCCTTAATTTGGGTCAAACTTCAATGAAGGAAATATAGAAAAACAAACCCTCTTTATAATATATTGTTAAAATGTATTTTGGTACATAAGCTAATGAAAATTGTTTTTAATTCATTAAAAGTAATACTTCTCAGATATTTGGCTCTACATGACAAAAGTAGTTACAAATTTTAAGTATTTAAATATAATACTTAGGATGAAGTACTTGAATGATAACGGTCTTTCAATTTAAACTATTAGAGTTGAGTTGTGTTAATTTTTTTTCGATTGAATTAAAATTTCAATTCGAATATGGAGTTCTAATTTTTAGGATCAGATTGACTATAAAACTTTTATAATCTGACCACTAATATTTTTTTATATATCCTCGATACATTCTAAATATTAAAAATTGGGTTGTGTTTTGTTTTTCACATTCTTTCTCTTAACAAAAACAATTTTAACAAAATGAAAAATAAATAAAACTTAGAAACTACATTCTTGGCAAGGATCAACCACAAAAAAAAAAAAAAAAAAACTTATAATTTAATTAACAAATTCAATTATCATTTTTGTGATGATAATTTCCAATATGAGTGTAAGAAAGTGGGGAGTAAAATGAGAAAAAACACACTATAATGGGAAAATGGCCAAGTTGAAGAAGGCCATATGTTTATAGTGGAAACCCTAATTTTGGATGAGAAGAGCCAAAGATGGTGTGTCAATGGAAATAGTAAAATGTATTTTTGGAAATGGTTGATGTGATGGATTCTTGAGATGATAAGAGGAGAAGAAAAAAAAAAAAAAAAGCAAAGAAATAACAAATGAAAAGAAGAGAATAGAAGAAAAACCATAGAGTATAATAAAGTAGTGTTCCATACCATACATTTAAAAAGGATAGGATTCCAATATCACAAAGCCCAATGTTAATATTGACAAATATTTATATATATGTTTGGATATTCAATTTTGGTGTATTGGATAATATATTATGGAAGTGTTAGCTTCAATAATTTGAGTTATATATATATATATATATATATACACACAATTATAAACTTCCATTCGTCAATATTAACATTGGCCTTTTTAGTTAAAGGTATTTTTGAAACTTTTAAAAAGTTTAAAGGTATTTTAAAAACAAAATTTTAACGGTTTCCATCCAAAACTAACGGTAGTAGTATTTTTTAACTGCTTTTAAAAGTTTAAGGGTATTTTTTTTAACTTTTAAAAGTTTAGAAGTATTTTTGACACAAAATGAATAGTTCAGGCCCATTTTCTGTAATTTAGCCTAAATTTTTTTTATACAATCATATAATACATAATGGTTACTTTAGCATTAAAATTTTTGGTTTTCTTTCTAATCATAATATTTAAAAACTTTAGATAATTAATTAAAAGAGTTTTAAGAAACATTATAAAAACAAAAACAAAATGACATTATCAAATAACCCTTGATGTTTGGAATTTGGCACGGATTTATAAAGGTTGCTAAAAGTTGATTATAATTTTTGTTGTAATTTGGTCTCTATCATTTAGAAAGAGTTAGAAATTTGTGATAAAAAATTGAAATCTTAATTTTTGATATGATAATTGCTTAGTTATGTTTGGTTGCTTTTTTTTTTTTTTGAGTTAGACATATATGAAATGGAAGATTTCGAACTTCTAACACCTCTTAGTCGAGAATGTTAAAAACCCACGTAAAAAAATGGGTAAACCTTACAATTTTTATACAATACACGAGTTACTTTTTTTTTCCTCATCAATTGATTTTAAAACAAAATCTCATACTATCGAGTAGATGATACATATGTGATACTAGTAGAATTATATTCGTGTTGACTTGAAATTACAATATCTATAGATTGATTGATGTAATATCGTATGTGGTAATCATTAAAACGTACGAGTGAAAAGATTTTTGTTTATTGAGTCATTTCATTGCTGAAATTTATAGCACATGAATTAAAGTTGATTCGTACTAAAAAAAAAAAAAAAAAAAGCTGATTAAGTTGTGGATTGGATTACACACATTTAATGGTCCATTTTGCTTTAATAAACAGAGATATAAAGTTATTATATTGTCAATAATGTGATCATTCTTTAAAGCTGATCTCTCTCTATTAGTGGAGTCCATAGTATTTTGTCTTGTTACCAACTTTCTTTTCTTTTGTTTTTTTTGGTTACATTTTACTTTATTCTCTAATAACATTTTGTATATCACATTTAATATATGGCATCTTTATGTCACCCATTTCCAATTTTAGTAAAATCCATGTAGCTAATTTGACTGTTAAACTTATAACATAAAACAAATAATTTTAATGTAAAAGTATAAGAATTAAAATAGAAGGCTTGAAAACATGGAAAGACTAATTAAACGTTAAATTATACGTTCAGTCTCTGAACTTTAATATTTGTGTCTAACAAGTCTTACACTTTCAATTTTGTGTTTAACAGATTATTGAACCTTAAATATGTCTAAATATATCTATTTGAACTTTCAATTTTATATCTAATAGATTCCTAATATATTCAACCGTTTTTTAAGATTAACAATTCTTATTCAATAAATTAATTAGAACATTAAGCCTTTGAGTTTATGTCAAATAGTTTTTTTTTAAAAAAAAAAAATAAATGTTGAATAGATAAAATTGGAAGTTTAGAGATTTATTGACAATTTTCAAAGTCCGGTGGTTTACTGGACAAAAAAATTAAAATTTGGGAGACCTAGTAGATTTTTTTTTTTTTTTTTTTTAATTCAAGGACTACTTTTCATTTTCATTGATGTTACATTTTTATTAATTATCCTTTCTTAAAAAGCATTTATTTTTCTTGATTTTTATAGGATGGAGGTGTTGAGGTTGAAATCAATAGCAGGAATTGCAAAGCTAGCAGGAATATTATTGTGTATTGGTGGTGTGGGAATGTTGGCATTTTACAAAGGCCCTCAATTCAACTTGTTTAGCAAACATCATCTCTTTTCTCTCCATAACCCTAATCACCATTCTTCTTCTCTTGCATTACCCAAATCTTGGTTGAAGGGTTGCTTTTTGATGCTAGCTTCCAATACCCTGTGGGGCATTTGGATTGTTCTTCAGGTATAGATTTTCATCTCTGTACATTTATATTCTTCGAATTGTCTGATGATCTTGTTTACGTTTAGAAATCAGCCAGGTTCGGTAATATTATGTTAAGGGCTCATTTAATTATTTGGTCCTCATTTGGGAGTGTTTGATTTTTCGTTTCTGGAAGTAGGGTCGAAAAGAACAAAAATAAAATGGTTATGAAATAGGACGACCTGATTTTATCTGCAATATAATGATGCTCTTTCCTTCACGTTTCTCTGAAGCCTTTCAAATTCACTTTTGACTTTAGTTTTTAGTCTTTTGAATTTAGGAAAAATAAAACATTTATCATAATTCCTTTGCTATTTCTTCCTTCTTTTTTCAAGCTTTAAGTCAAATTATAAAAGAATAAAGCAACAGGAATAAAGTAAGAACTACGAACAAGCTTGATTGTACCCTTTTTTTTTAATTAAAAAAAAACTAAATACATGATTATGAAAAATATACTATATAGATTTAATTTTTATAATTTCACTAGAGATTTAAATTATAGATGAAAAACTACATATAATTAATCTTTTAGTCGATAATATTTTCCAATGAATTGATGAATATTTAAATTAACATTTTATATATAATTTGTATAGTTTATTTGAGATGAGAAATATTATTGTGTTGATTAATTTATATAATTATTTGGAAAAAACAGGCATTTGTATTGAAAAGCTATCCTTCCAAGCTTCTGTTGACAAATCTTCAATGTTTATTAAGTTCATTTCAATCCTTTGCTATTGCTATTGCAATGGAGAGAGACCCTCAGCAATGGAAACTTGGCTGGAATATTAGGCTTCTTTCAGTCGCATACTGTGTAATTTTTCTCTCTTCACTTTTTGTTTTTAAATACTAAATTATGAATTATGATTAGAAATACTAATAATTTTTAGTGTTTTATCTACTGAGCTACGTTCGCATGAATGAATAATAGAAACAATTTTGGTGTAGGGTATCGTGGTAACCGCGGTTACGTATTGTCTTCAAGCTTGGGTTATTGAGAAGAAAGGACCAGTTTATTTAGCCATGTCTACACCTTTTGCACTTATCATTACAACCTTCTTCTCTGCTGCTTTTCTTGGAGAGAGTATTACTCTTGGAAGGTAATTACTAAAGTTTCGTTTTAGTTTTTAAAATTTTAAAATTATACGGGTTTGTTTTCTCACAATTTCTTAATCATAATTTTCTTATTTCTTAAGTAAATATTAGCCCAATTTCAAAAATAAAAACAAATCTTAGAAAGGGTTATTTTCAAATATAAAAAAAAATGAGCTAAAATATTTACAAATATAGAAAAACTTCACTGTGAGCGATAGAAGTCTATCGCGGTCTAAATTTTTTTTATATTTGAAAATAGTTTGATTTTTTTTCCATTTATAATAATTTTCCTTTTAGAAAAAATATTATTTTTTATATTAGTTTTTAGAATTTGACTTTAATATTGAAAACACTACTAAAATAATGTTGACAACACAAATATAGAGACCAATAGATAGAAATGGTCATTATAAGCTTGGTTTTCAAAAATCAAATGCCTTAGGTTACCATTTCGTTTTTACTTCTCGATTTTTAAAATTTATGCGTGTTTCCTTTCATAGTTGTTAGAGAAACAATTGAATTTTCTAGTCAAATTCTGAAATACAAAAACTATTTTCTTTTAATTTTCAAAACACGATTCGATTTTTTAAAATTTTAGTCAAAAGTCGATAACGAAACATAAAAATTGATGGTTGAAGTAGTGTCTATAAACTTAATTTCAAAAACAAAAAATCAAATGGTTAACAAACAAAACCTTACTAATTATTTATACATCAATTTTAAGAGTTATTTTTAATCGATAATACGTATTATATGCTAGTTAAACTAGGTTCGTTTTGGTCTTATATTCCATTTTTTTTTTTTTTTTTTTTTTTTTTTTTTTGCAGTACACTAGGAGGAATATTGTTGGTGGGAGGGCTGTATTTTGTGCTATGGGGAAAGAGCAAAGAGCAAAAAATAAGTGAAGAATTATTGAAAGAAGGTAGCAAAGAATGCAACATGCAAGGGAAGGATATCACTAAATTAGGAAATGATGAAAATGCAACATCTCCACTGGAAAATGTCTGAATTTCATAATTTGAATATATGTGTATTTTTTTATTTTTAATTAAGTTAGGCTAGATTTCCAATTTTTCAAATTATATATGGGAGGGGTTTGATAGTGTAGAAATTGGATTTGGTCAGATTAATTTTCATTATTACTATGCTTAAATTATTTGAAGAAATAACTGACGAAATTGTCTATTATAAGATCATACTTTCAGATTTGTCCAACTATTTGAATAGACACTAGACTGATTTTTTTTTTCTTTTTCTTTTTTTGATCGATGTTTTTTCTTACCATAATTCTCCTAATCACATTTATCTTTCCATCATTAATACATGTTTACTATATATTTTTGTGGAGTTAAACTTGTGTTTATATTATTTTACGTGGATGTGGTTTAATCTCTAATACTTGATTCTATGATTCTCTTCGTTGAATGCGTACGCTTGATTTGAGAAAATTAAACGCGTGAATGTTCTTGAAGTTAAAGTTTTAGAAGAATGCTTCTATCTTCAAAGGATTGTAGTCTTCAAGTATGATTTAATCTTCAGTAGCTTAGGAAGTCTTTTAATAGTTGGAGGAATTCTCTTTAGTTTTTATAGAGTTTAATATTTTTTTCACCTTCCAAATGGAGGAGAACTCCTCTATTTTTAGGGTTCTCATGTGGGTTTTATGAGTTTGGACTTAGTTTGTCTCTCGATTGGATTTTTGGGCACAATTAAGTAAATTTTAGGATTGGTTGTCTTTTAGGCCAAATTAAACTCTTTTTTTTTTTTTTTTTTTTGGCTCAATTCATCTGGGGCTCAAACCATTAATATCAAGGGAAATTGGAATATATAGCAACTTTTAAGGTTGCATTTCGAAATATGGTAAAAAGAAAAATTATTCATATTTTTAGCAAATTGACTCTCCTGCACATGCCCATCTTTCCCTTGTTCTGAGATTGCCCTTAATGGGTTCTAAAAATGCCCTCATCATTATTTTAATTCTTAATTTTTCTCCCTAATTAGATTTATATTTCAAATTTAAGTATATCTTTTATGGCATATCTTTCTATTGTTACGACTTTCCTTTTTTTTTTATATACTTATTCATATTTTCAAGAAAAAAATTCTATCAATAGAGAAAATGTCAAACTATTTATAGCAAAAAAAAAAAAAAAAATTAATAGATATTGATAGACTTCTATCAGCATCTATTAGTGATAGACTTCTATCATTTCTCTCATTCATAGACACTGATAGTCAGTGTCTATCACAACTATTTAAAAATTTTACTATTTTGTGTAAATAATTTCTTTATTTTTCTATTTTTAAAAATTCTCTTATTTTCAACCTCTCTCTACGTATGTATTTATTTATATACATCAAACATTAATTAATTAATTATCTGAAATTAATGGTCAAAAAGCCAACAAGAATGTCATCTAGTAAATCTCTTTAGCCTCATTTAGTTTAGTGTTGATCAACATTGTTTTTTGTAGCTGCGTTAATCTCTCTACTCAATTCTCAATTTCTATATCAAGCAACATAATGAAGTCATTCAACGACAGTCCACTTTGCTTAAGTTTTTCTCACTATTTCTTCATTTAGATTCTTGTTCCCCCACAATTGTTTAATTTGATTTTTAGTTTCGAGTTGTTGTGTCTAATTATTCAACATTTTTTTTGGTTCTTTTTTTAAGTGTCTTTTTTTTAATATGTATAAATTGAAAAATATTCTATTCTTAAACATGTTTCTAAATGTGGTCGTTTTGTTGTCTCATTACAGAGGACCTCATTTTTTTTCTATAAATAGGGTAAAATTTCTTCTTTATTCTAATACATTAACTTGTCACATGATGTTAATTTTTCTTCTAGTTAGAATTAGAATATTTTAGCTTTTCTTTATTTCAAGGACTTTTTCAATTCTTTATCCTGATATAATAACTTGTTATGATGTTTATTTCTCTTCTGGTTAGAACTTGACTAATGTAGCTTTTCTTTATTTCAAGGACTAGAATTAATTATCAGATTTGCAACATCTAATAACCATTCATTGGATCACTTGTAAGACTTGTTCCACTTTTAATCATAAAATCTCTAGTAGTATGGTGTATGTTAATAATTCATACAAATGTTTACTTTAAATTGAAAGTTTATGTAGAAAAGGTTAATTTGAAAACACTTCAAAAGGTTAAACTAAAATTTATTATGACCACTCTACTCTTAAATTCCATAATCATGGTTGAGAAGATGAGAGTAACTATGAGAATTTAAAGTTCTATATTCTAATATTTTTCCTTCTTTTTTTAATTTGTCGGGTTGAAAAAGAAGAACACATGCTCAAAAGTTGAGATTGTTGAAGTACGCATTGAGTCGGAACAATTTCTTCAAAAATACCTTTACACAAAAAATGATATATAATAGTTTTAGTTGGCTTAATAAGTTTAGTGCCTTTTAAGTTATTGTATTATTACCTTTCATTTATGTATATAATTTGATTGAATTTTAGTTTATTAAAGTTGAACTTGTACCAGTAAATTGAAGATTTCATTTAATTGATATAATTTGGATGAACTAGAATTTGATGGTGGTCTATTGATATATAACACAATTGATGTCAATCGTAGTCTGTAGTGACAGACCACGAGTATTTTTCTTTTTTGGATGGTTTATTGGTATAGACTACGGTTGTAGTTAGTCATGCGTTATCAATAATGACCACGGTTAACGTAAATCGTGGTCTATACTATAGACCATAACTAATGTCAGCCATCGTCTATGACCATATAAACCATGGTTCATGGCTAACATTAACCATGATATATACTATTGACTATATTGGAATTCGGAATAAAACTATGGTGGCAAACCCCTAGTCATTGAGAGATTTGAAATGGCGGTGGGATTTTTTTTTAAACCTTTCTCGACGCTCTTAATGACCGTTGGGAAATGGTTTTAAAATATATCTCCTAACGATATTCAACACGCGCGTCGAGAGATAGATTATTTGCTAACTCATGGTCTATACATCATAGTCTGCACAAGACCTTGTTAGGAGTGCGAACAAAATCCCATAATGGTTAGGGAAGGAAGTGATCATGGGTATAAAAGTGAAGACAGTTATTATCTCCATAGGTATGAGGCTTTTTAGGTGGTACCAAAAGCAAAATCATGAGGGTTTATGCCCAAAGTGGACAATATCATACATTGTGGAGATATGTAGAGGTCCGTTATCCTTATCAATTGGTATCAAAGTATTAATCTAAACCTGACTGTGGAAATATGTAGAGGTCCGTTGTCCTTATCAGAGTAGAGTTAGCAATGAATTCTAGTCTAATAGATATATATAGAAACTGGAAGGAAAACCCATTGGGAAGCTATATAAAAATAACACATTATCTAACATATAAAGTAAAACTTGTAGCACTACAACCAAAAAAGAATTAAAGAAACCCCAAAAGCTAAAAGATATAAAGAACAAAACTTGTAGGAGAATCAAGAAAGAAGAATAGAGGATCAAGAATAATCACTTAAAAAATTAATAGAAACCATGAGTAGTGGATAGAGATCATCAGAAAGCACTAGGTAACTAGGAGTAATTATGGGAAAATGGAAGCCCCAAGCAAGAGGATTTGTAGATTATAAATAGGAAGGCAAGCCGATGAAGAATTTGGTAATTACAAACAAATATTATCAAAATCCAAATAATATAATATATGATGGGAGAGAAAAAAAAAGGTTTGTTGGTAGTGATTCTAATTCAAGCCATTAACGCCGGCATGTTTTTGCTCTCAAAGGCCGCATTAAACGCCGGAATGAACCATTATGTTTATATTTTTTATCGCCAGGCCACCGCCACCCTCTTCCTTTCTCCATTAGCCTTTTTCCGATGGTACGTACGGTATATTTATTCTTTCTGTAACAACCCGTCTTTCTAAGACTTTTAACTCCACTCATTGAACACATATTAGAAAGTCGGATTTTTTTTTTCTTCTTTCTTTCTTCGTCTCATTCTTTTTTCTTTTCTGTTTGTTTCTCAGGAAAGATGCCCCACCCTTGACATTCTTTACCTTCTGCAAGATTTTTGTGCTCTCTTTGTTTGGGTATGTTCTTTTTCCCTCTCCTCTACTCGAATAATTTTTTAAGTCAGCTTTTATGATTTTTTAGAATTGTGTTTATTTAGAGAAATTTTTAAAAATAAAAAAATAAGGAAAACAAATTACACAAAATAACAAAATTTTTAGATAGTTGTGATAGACGCTAATAGAAATCTATTAGGATCTATCAGTGATAGAAATAATAGAAGTCTATGACTGATTAGATACTGATAGAAATCTATTAGAGTCTATCAGTGATAGAAATTATAGAAGTCTTATCACTTATAGATGCTGATAGAAGTCTATCAATGTCTATCCGTGTTTTTTTTTTTTTTTTTGCTATTTTCTTTAAATAGTTTGATATTTTTTCTATGTGTGAAAATTTTCCTGTATTTTACAAATTTTTTAAAATTATCCTATCTAAACATTTGAATTTCTTAACTAAATTCTGAAACGAAAAAAAGTTTTAAATAAAGAAATTACTTTAAATGGCAAAATTGCTGTAAATACTTCCAAATATAGTCACACATTTTGGTAACAACTTTTTATTTTTAGTTTTTTGTTTTTAAATTTTATATTTGCTAAATGTTCTTAGTTAATTTTTTTGCTGCTTTTTTGGTAATTTTTTTTAATATGGCTTGGGTTAGATAAAGGTAAATAGGTAATGTTTAGAGCTATTTTCAAATATAGAAAAATGAGTCAAACTATGTACAAATATAGAAAAATTTCACTATCTATCAGCGATAGACAACGATAGAATTCTATCGCTTGAGTAATAGACAAACCGCAATAGAATTCTATCGCTCATGCGATAGAAGTCTATCGAGGTCTATGGTTAATAGATAGTAAAATTTTTCTAAATTTGTAAATAGTTTGATATTTTTTCTGTTTATAGTAATTTTCTTAATGTTTATAGACTTGATTTTTAAAAATAAAAAATCAAATAGTTACCAGAGATTGTTTTTGGTAGGTAGGATAGCAATATGTTTAAATTTGTATGGAATTGCTCTTGTGTACACGTCAGCAACATTGGCTGCAGCAAGTGCCAATTGTCTTCCCGTCATCACCTTCTTTGTGGCGCTTTTACTTAGGTACACTTCCTTAATTTTATGGACTCAAATTATAAGTATAAATCTTTAAAAAGCTTACAATTTTATAGAATTTGTTTTATATAGCACATCTAATACAAAAGCCTCCTCACAAAGAGCAGAATCAAACAAGCAAAACCACGAATCTCGAACAACTTAGATAGAAGAAGAGAGATTATCAAAATCAATACCTTCTCGAATTTTAAATCTTTCTAAATACATTCATTTCAATTTTTTTTTTTAAAAAAAAACAAAATAAACAATTTTAAATCACATAATTTAAAATTATTTCTCCAACTTTTTTGAATCCAAATGGAGGATAAAATAATACTTTTTAGATATTCAGCTAGGATTCCAATATCATAGAGGCCAGTGTGTTAACACTTAAAAATATGTGTTTGGATAATATTTTAGGGAAGTGTTAGGTTCAACCATTTCAATTTAGATTATTATTATTATTATTATTATTATTATTATTATTATTATTATTATTATTGTTGTTGTTATTTTATACAACCATACATAGAAACACTTTGATCTACTTTTTGAAAGTCTATAAAATAATAATTTTGTTTTAGATCATATTTAAGAATTAGCTTCTTTAGTGGAGTTATTTTTTTCCTAGGTTAAAGTAACAATTTAGTTTATGAACTTTTGTTGGTAACGATTTAGTCCTTATACTTTCAAATGTGTAACAATTTAATTCTTAAACTTTAATAGATAACAATTTAGTCTGTTGTCAGTGTGAGTTAATTAATGGAGGCCAATCACACACATATATATGAATTTAGTCCTTATGAAAAAATTTCACGAATAGAAAAAATGTCAAACTATTTATCCAAAATAGCAAAAAAAAAAAAAAAAAAAAACACGGATAGACATTGATAGACTTCTATAATTTTTATTACTGATAGACCATGATAGACTTCTATCCGCGTCTATCACAACTATTTAAAAATTTTGCTATTTTGGGTAAATTTTCCTTATTTTTCTATTTTTAAAAATATTAAATTATGAATTTTGTCTCTAATTTTTTAAAATTTTGTCTATTAGTTTTGTGTCTAAAAATCTCTTACAAATATCTAACGTATTTATAAACTTTCAATTTTCTATCCAATAGTTTTTAGATATATTCCAAGTGATTTTTTTTCAAAAAAAAAAAGTCCAATAAAACATATTAGCTACGAATTAAATTTTATATATGATATAACAATTAGTTTTTAACCTTTTTTTTAATATTGGATATAAATTTGAAACTATATGAATCTATTAAACATAAAATAAAAATGTAGTGTTCTACCATACAGGTTAAGGAATCATATCTAGACATGGATTTAAAATTCATTAGCTAAACTTTTAATATTGTATAAAATTATATCTCTAGACCTAAAATTCTGAATACGCCAGTGACTGTGCTCATGTTAACTTTTGTCTTCAAATTGCAATATCTATAGATTGATTAATGTGATATAATATGTGGTAAATGGTGAAACGTACAAGTAAAAAGCTTTCGTTTTTTTTTTTAGTTTTATCATTGCTGAAATTTATGGCACGTGAATTAAAGCTGATTCAAGCTAAAAAAAGGAAAAGAAAATAATAAAAAAAGAAAAAAAAAAAAGCTGATTAAGAAGATGCTGATTGGATTTACACACATTAAATGGACCATTTTGCATTAATAAACACAAATGTAAGGTCCTTGTCAATAATATAATCATTCTTTGAAATTCTCTGTGGAGTCCATAATATTTTGTTTTGTTCTCAACTTTTTTATCTTCTTATGTCACCCATTTCTAATCTTAGTTAAATACAATCCGGCTACTTTATGAGTGTAAAACGCATAACAGAGATCAAATTTTAATATAAAACTGTAAGAATTTAAGTGGAAAAGTGTTGGAAGCATGAAGATTAAAGTTAAATTACAATTAAATTCATTCTCTGAACTTAATATGCTTGTGTTCGTACACTCTCGACCTGTTAAAAAAAAAAAAAGGAAAGTTGAATAAATAAAATTGGAAGTTTAGAGATTTATTGACAATTTTCAAAGTCCGGTAGTTTACTGGACAAAAAATTTAAAATTTGGGAGACCTAGTAGATTTTTTTTTTTTTTTTTTTTTTTTAATTCAAGGACTACTTTTCATTTTCATTGATGTTACATTTTTATTAATTATCCTTTCTTAAAAAGCATTTATTTTTCTTGATTTTTATAGGATGGAGGTGTTGAGGTTGAAATCAATAGCAGGAATTGCAAAGCTAGCAGGAATATTATTGTGTATTGGTGGTGTGGGAATGTTGGCATTTTACAAAGGCCCTCAATTCAACTTGTTTAGCAAACATCATCTCTTTTCTCTCCATAACCCTAATCACCATTCTTCTTCTCTTGCATTACCCAAATCTTGGTTGAAGGGTTGCTTTTTGATGCTAGCTTCCAATACCTTATGGAGCATTTGGGTTGTTCCTCAGGTATCGATTTATATTCTTCGAATCGTTTTACGATCTTGTTTTACGTTTAGAAATTAAATTAAGTAACAGTATGTTAAGGGCTCACAATTTTTTTAGTATGTTGTTCATATTTTTTTCTTAACAATATATTTGACTTTTTAACCAAATTTTGAATCAATTTTCAGTTTCTTTTAAGTTTAATAGACTTTTAAGCGGATTGGTTAGTGTTGAGTTTGTACAAACTCACTATTTAACTCACCAACATGAGTCAATTGTATATATGATAATTTAACACAAAATAATAGTCAATTTAGCACAATCTAAAACTGTTTGCAAATATGGCAAATTTTTTACTTCTATCAGTATATATCACTTATAGGCCTATCAATGATGGACCAATTTGATAGACTTATCACTGATTGAGGCATATCAGTGATAGGCCTATCGTTGATGGAGATATATTAGTGATGGGTGTCTCATTGAGTGTTTGCATACTCATTTGCTATTACGTTTGTTATTAGTATATAATATCAATAGAATATAAATATAGTATATAAGAATGTTCATTTTCTTTTGGTTATATTATAGATTTACATTATCAATAAAATAGAAATATTATATCAATGATATTTAACCTTTTTTTTCCTATCTTTAATTATTTTTATGCTCATATTCGTTATACCGTATCAATAAAATTGTTTATATTAGTGATATTTGAAATTGTTTTCTACCAACCATGTAAAAATAATTCATATATGATATAAAAAATAGTTCCATTAGTTATAAAAAAAATCATCCCTAGTGAACATACAGTTGAGAGTCTATCAATATTATACATAAAAATTGTTCATCAACAATAGATTTAAAAATGATTGATATATGATAGACATCCATTAATAATAAATAGAGAATGATCTTTCATTGAGAGATAAAAACAATATTTGTCGATGATAGAGTTTATTAGTGATAAACTCTTAAAATGTGATCAACCGGTGATATAAAAGTCTTTTCCTATACAGTGATAGATAAAAAAAAAAATTAAAAAATTGTCATATTTGCAAATTATTAATTTGTGTGATAAATTACAAATATGACAACGAATTTTGCCACCCATTAACATAAGTCTATCACTGATAGACTTTGTTATAGTTACAATTTTTTAAAAATGTTGCTATACATTTCATTAATATCCCTAAAAGTGTTACCCATTGCAATTATCTTTAAAATAATTATCCTTTATATAACCAACTCCCTCTCCCTCCAATACAGAAACACTCAAAGAAAATAAAAACTAAAGGAAATAATAAACCAAAAGAGTAGTGAAAGTTAAGATAAATGTAGAAACACTAGAAAATGACAAAGTAAAATCGACTAGCCTAAATCCAATAAGAAAAAACTCATGATGCTTCTCTCTCATCCAATCCAAACTCAACCTTCGTTTAAGGAGAGTTGGGATTTTAACATCCTAAATCTGTCGATAAGGATGGATTGAACAAAAGTATAGCAAGAATCTTCTGCCAAAATATAGAAAAATAAAGGGAGATTTTTAAAAATAGAAAAATAAGGAAAACTATTTACACAAAATAGCAAAAGTTCTAGATAGTTGTAATAGACGCTGATAGAAGTCTATTAGAGTCTATCAGTGATAGAAATGATAGAAGTCTATCGTTGATAGATGCTAATAGAAGTCTATCAATGTCTATCAGTGTTTTTTTTACTATTTTCTGTAAATAGTTTGACATTTCTTCTATCTGTGAAAATTTTCCAAAAATAAAAGAAGAAGAAAATCAAAGCTGAAGCGTAAATCTCTTGGAAAACGTTGAGTATTGAGAGTTTTCAGAAAAAAAAATAGTAAGACAAGGAATAACATACAAGAATTGGTAACCCAGTTCGGTGAGAACCACCTACATCTAAGGGGCAATATGCCCAATATAGATAATCTCCTAAAATGTATAAATTGAGCGATTACAATGATGTATTTATTTGTAAAGAACAAAGATTACAATGACATCCATCGAGCCCAACTTAGCTAATCACCTAGGCTCCTCCTAGACGTGAGACTCTCTCTATAGAACTTAGGTTCCCCTAAGTATGTGAATCTTAGTGGTGTTACACTTAGGCTCTCCATAAGTGTGTGAGACTCCCTCTCACTGAAAGTTATCTTTCCTTCTTCTCGTGAACTCCCTTCACTAGAGAAATTAGACTCCTCTAAGTCTTGAGAACTCCTTCTCCAATGAGATCGTCTTAGACTCCCCCTAACACCAAACAACTTCACACTGCTGAAACGTTCTTACAAGGATACAGTAAAGAACATCCGCCACAAACATAAACTCAATATCTCTTCTTCGCCAAGCACATCGAGTATAAACTGACTTAATTTGAAAATCTCAATCTCAATCGAAGCAGCAACCCTAAGCAAACCAACTTCTTAAACCTATAAAGCATAGAGGAATGAAGGAAAGAATCTCCATAAAAAATCGACAAGTCACCAAAAAGGAAAATATCTCCGCAGAAATAATATGCATAATATTTTAAATAAGAAAGTAAATGTTGGGCAGAATCAACAACTTCAAGGACAACTTCTGAGACAAGATCTCATTTGAACAAGAACCATATAACAACTTAAGAAGCACACACCAATAAACTTAAACAAATACACAAAAACTAACAATAACCCATCTACCGCTATAATAAACCATAGACTATTATAATCAGCTTTAGAAATTGTAAAGCTAATTGTCAATATTCCTCTCTTTGATATATTACATGCTATTATTATATATAATTTGTATAGTTTATTTGAGATGAGAAATGTTATTAGGTTGATGAATTTGTATATTATTTGGAAAAAAAAAAAAAAAACAGGCAGTTGTATTGAAAAACTATCCTTCCAAGCTTCAATTGACAAATCTTCAATGTTTACTAAGTTCATTTCAATCATTTGCTATTGCTATAGCAATGGAGAGAGACCCTCAGCGATGGAAACTTGGCTGGAATATTAGGCTTCTCTCAGTTGTATACTGTGTAATTTTCTCCATATTCACTTTTTCTTCCTGCTTTTTCTTTGTGTTTATTTATTTTTTTTATTATTTCTTCGAAACCCTAATATCTAAAATTAGAATTCGGCTGTGTTTGGTTAGAATATTGTTTTAGGTTCTAAAAAAATGATAAACCTTATGCTTGATATACTAGTTTACTTAAAAAAAAAATGTATGAATATCAATAAATTACTATAAACAGAAAAAATATTAAATTATTTACAAATATAGAAAAATTTTACTGTCTATTAGTAATAGACTGCGATAGACTTCTATCACTTGAGCAATAAACTTCTATCGTTGTCTATCGCTAGACAGTAAAATTTTTATATATTTATAAATAATTTGACTAATTTTTCTATATTTGAAAACAACCCTTTTCATTTTGTTAAAATATATTTGAAAAAAATAACTTTTTGGTTCATAGATTTTGAGTCTAACTTTCATTTGGTCCCTAGCTTCAAAATGGTACACTTTTAGTCCTTAAGTTTTGAGTTTGGTTTCAATAATTTAATCCTTATGTTTCAAAATGTTACAATTTTACCTTCGAGATTTGAGTTTTGTTTCAATTTTGTCTCTAGGCTTCAAGATTTTCACTTTTAATCGTGGTTTTTCACTAAATACTCACTTTCCGTCTTTAATGTTAATGTTTTTATTTATTAATTTAAAAAGTTTAAAATAATTATAACTAATTATGTTTCATTATTAGAATTAAATTTAAAATATCACTTCATAATTATTTAAATCAATTAATAGATATTAACGCCAAAGATTAACTAAAAGTGAGTATCTAATGAAAAATCGGGGTCAAAAGTGTAAATCTTGAAATTTATGGACCAAATTTAAAATAAAACAAATTTTAAGGATAAAATTTTAACATTTTGGAACCTAGGGATTAAATTGAAATCAAACTCAAAACTTAAGGATTAAATGTGTGATATTTTGAAACTTAGGGACCAAATGAAAAAATAAAATCCAAAACCTAGGGACCTAAAAAGTATTTTTTCCAATACATATTTTTCAAAAAAACGAATTTTTTACAATTAAATTAAATTAAAACTACTCTTAGTAGTCAAATTTGGCCACTATTTTTAAACCTTAATTTTAGAGAAATTTTCACAGATAGAAAAAATGTCAAACTATTTACAGAAAATAGCAAAAAAAATACTGATAGACTTCTATCCGCGTCTATCAGAACTATCTAAAATTTTTGCTATTTTATGTAAATAATTTTCCTCATTTTTTTATTTTTAAAAATTCCCCTTAATTTTATTCTTAAAAGAAAGAAGAAGAAATAGGAAAAAAAATACAATAGTTTTCTAACAACTCCATGTAATATTTCTAAAGTAAATATCATAGATATTAAGAATATATTAGATAATAACCTTTCATGACATAAGTGACATCATTACTAAATTGAGAATTATGATTAACGATAATAAATTTCGAGGTGGAAATTGAACTATCACCTTCGAAATTGCTACCTTAATTTTTGAGTTATGCTCGAGTTGATGAATAATAGAAATAATTTTGGTGTAGGGCATGATGACCGCAGTTACGTTTTGGCTTCAAGCTTGGGTTATTGAGAAGAAAGGACCAGTTTATTTAGCCATGTCTACACCTTTGGCTCTTATCATTACAACCTTCTTTTCTGCTATTTTTCTTGGAGAGAATATCACCCTAGGAAGGTAATTAACTTGAGAATTGTTCAGATGTACTTTTTAAGAGTTATTTTTCAAAAGAGCTATTCTTCAAATTATATATATATTTTAACATTTTGGGTGTTATATATGTTTGCAGTACTTTAGGAGGAACGTTGTTGGTGGGAGGGCTGTATTTTGTGCTATGGGGAAAGAGCAAAGAACAAAAAATAAGTGAAGAATTATTGAAAGAAGGTAGCAAAGACAACACTAAATTAGGAAATGATGAAAATGCAACATCTTCACTGGAAAATGTCTGAATTCATCGTAATCTGAATATATACAACTTTTTATTTTTATTTTAGTTAGGCTAGATTTTCAATTTTTCAAAATAGAATAATGTATGCTCTGTTTGGTAACAATTTCGTCTTTGGCTTTTAGTTCTTTAAAATTAAAGTTTATTTCCTTTTAATTCTTATAATGATTTGCATCTTTCTTATAAGTACAATGGTGAATTCTTAGCTAAATTCAAAAAATTAAAAAAAAAAAAAAACTACTTTTTTTTAAAAAAAATTTGGTTGGTTATCCATGGTGGCCACCTACTTAGGATTTCCTTGACACCCAAATGTTGTAGGGTCAGACGGGTTGTCCCGTGAGATTAGTCGAGGTGCGCGTAAGCTGGCCCGGACACTTACGGATATAAAAAAAAAAATTGGTTGGTTATTAAAAAAAACGTTGGTATAAAGTAGATAACAAAGCAAAAAAATTCAAAGTGGAAGGAGTGTTTATATACCAAACTCGATCCTAGAAATCGTATTTCGTCCAATTAGTTTCAATTATTACTATAAACCCCAAAGATTTAGGAGAATTTTTAAAAATAAGAAAATAAGGGAAACTATTTACACAAAATAGTAAAAAATTTTAGATAGTTGTGATAGACGCGGATAGAAGTTTATCAAGGTCTATCATATGATAGAAGTCTATCAATATCTATTACTGTTTTTTTTTTTTTTTTTTTTGCTATTTTCTGTAAATAGTTTGATATTTTTTTTATTTGTGAAAATTTTCCAAAGATTTAACACCATAATTCATAAATATAAGACCTATATATAACATCAAAAAAGAAACAATAAACCCCACAACAAATAATTGAATACACGTAGTGAAAAAAACTGAATTACGAACATCGTTTGTCAATTTCGTTCAAGTTTGATGAATATAAATACAAGTTTTCGGTAATAAACACATTCCAAAAGTCTTTATGCCATAATTTTAAGAAACAAAAGGGGAGAAAATTTTGAGCAAATTCCAGAGTAAAAATGATGAAGAATTGTAAATTTCACATTTAAAATAGGACATTCTATGTTCATATTAATCTGACAAACTCATATGTCTACATGCAAAGCAAAGGAAAGAGAATGTGCAATTCAATGAAAAACCAACAAATGATATACAACAAAACAATAGAAACAAAGCCTCTCAAGAAGTTGCTTAGAAACCACATAACAATCTTAATCTTCATCATGGCAGATTGCTGCTGCCACTGCTTCTTTGGGCAAAGCTTCTCCCACATAATAAATTTAAACAGCCAAGAACAAAAGCATCTCCTTTCACTTTCTATACTTTCACCTTAAATGCCTCACTTTTCATCAACTTGTTATTTTTTCCTCAGCAATTACCTTCACTACTTCATCGTTTTCCTCTGCTGGTTTGGTACTGCTTTCGGTTGGAGCAACAGGCTTTGGTTCGGTTTCTTTCGGTGTCTCCGTCTCGGTCTTCTTGACATCACTGATATCTTCTTTCTTCTTCTCAGACGTTTTACTCTCATCTGTTGCTGGTGTTGCTTCAACTATTGTCACTACTTCAGTTTTCTCGACTTTCTCGGGTAACTTTACATCTTCTGGTCTCTTTTCCTCGGATGTTTCACTCGTTGGTGTGACATCAGATGGTGAAGGCACAATTACTTTCTCCACAATGATGGTCTCAGAAGTTGTTGGAACATCGGTGAACTGTATCCTTTCAATTGGAATTTCAGATTTTTCAGTCTCTACTACTGTTTGAGGCACCTTTGTCTCAGCTTCTTCGGTATGTTTTTCGGTTTCTACTACAGTTTGAGGTGCCTTCGTCTCAGCTTCTTCGATGTGTTTTTCAGTCTCTACTACAGTTTGAGGTGTCTTTGTCTCAGCTTCTTCGGTATGTTTTTCGGTCTCTACTACAATTTGAGGTGCCTTCGTCTCAACTTCTTCGATATGTTTTTCAGTTTCTACTACAGTTTGAGGCACCTTCTTCTCATCTTCTTCAATATGTTTTTCAGTCTCTACTACAGTTTGTGGGGCCTTAGTGTCAGCTATTTCAGTTACTACTACAGTTTGAGGCACCTTAATCTCGGCCTCCTCGGTACACTTTTCGGTTTCTACTTCAGTTTGAGGTGCCTTTATCTCAACTTCTTTTGTATGTATTTCTGTCTCTTCAGACTCCAGTGTCTCTGTTTCCCCTGCTGGCTTCTCACATTCAGTTGACTCACTCCCTTCTTTCTGCAGAAGATCCACATCTTACATTTAGAACAACAATTTAAGAAGACAATGAAGGAGGATTTAGAATATATGCAAAAACACTTTCAGCTGCCATATGATATTTTCCAAAATTGATCTGAGTAGATCAAACCAAACTTTGTGTCCCAAAATTGGAAGCAGTTCAAACCGACAACTTCTAAGAATGGCTACAGCTAAGCTAGCTAACTATTTACGAATACACACATCTCCATTTATATACACAATCAATTTGGGCACCCACCAACTGGCAATGCAAGATCATATTGATGAAAAGTCATTTTTCAAGCAATGCACCCTCAACAAACTACTGGTAAAAAGAGAGACTAGCAAAATTCCTTTTGGATATAGGAACTCGTGACTTTCCTATTTCTTTCAAATGTGGGTTAACAAATTCAAGGCATCTCAACATTCAATATACAAATCAAGGTCCTGCACAGGAGTGGAGCCAATAAAAGCAAGGCCCATGGAGGGTTAATTAATGACCCTGATCCTAAAGGCAACTATCAACATAACCAACAAACTAATATTTTTACTCAAAACCAACGGCGTTTTACTGGTTGAGAACCGTGTAACTAGGGCCCAGGGGACATGTCATATCCGAACGTGCGGTGAAAAATGTATCAAGGCTTTTCCCATCAAGATCACATGGGAATGAAAGAAACTTCTATAGGGTGCAGCCAAACATGTAAAGTTGAATGAGGCGTGAAACAATCACAGAATGGAGGCAACACATGAGCAGAAATAACAGAAGAAAGAGGAGAAAAATAGGGTGGCCCCTCAAGGAAGGACACTTTTGTTTGTCACCAAACGAATGGTGTTGTGGAATGTGAAGATTCCATGTATTGATTCTTTAGTGCAAAAGATTCGGACTTAAATTGATCAAGTCTCCTGAGTCCTGAGTGCTGTATATTACGTCCAATCAAAAAAACAGAGTTCTTGAATCGAAAAGAGGACCGTTGAAAAGAAGATGAAATTTTTTCTTGAAAGTTTGAATCTCTAAATTTTAGGATGCCGACAAGTCATAAATTATGAAGAACTGTGCCATTTTGGAACACATAATTGCATTTCTTTACATCGCTTTTTCACCTTTGGGAGGACTGTTCGGGTCCCTTTACGTCCAAAAGAGGATAAAAGTTTCCTTCTGGAAAAGAGAGAACAAATCTGTTTGGTTCCCGAGAAACCGCCGAGATTCGCGAATAAACTTGGAGGTTTCAAAAGAAAATAGGAAAAAGCTATCACAAAACGACAGTAGTTCATTGAAATTTTTTCCAATTCAGAAGCACGAGGTATCAATAACAAAACTCGTCATTTTCTTTAACTTTTTTCCCTAATACTTTCTCAAGAACCAAACAGCGACAGAATCCCCTAATTTCAAAATCAACCCCCACAATCCTCCACTTCATTCACGACAAACAAACAAAAAGAAAAAAACGAACAAACAACATAGCGAGAAGAAAAACCTAGTTCAAAAAGAACGATGAATATGAATTCCTCTAACGATATATTGATTTGTACTTAACGAAACAGCATCAGATTCTCAAAAGAAACTCAAGACTAATGAGCAATCAACAATCCAAAGGAAACAGAAACGAAGAAGGAAAAAAAAAAATAGACGATGATTAGGAAATACCTCCTTAAATAAGTTGCTTAGTGAGCGGCGTTTAACACTCTGATCATCCACCTTATCGTCGTCAACACCAACAACTTCCTTGCCTTTATCGCTTTGGTTTCCCTCACCGGCAACTTCTTCCACCGCCGGAACGTCAACTTTTTTCTCAGGTTCAACAGCGACTACAGCATCAACATCCTTCTTCTCCGTTTCGGTGCCGAGCCATGCTGCCGTCAGCCTTCGGCTTAGTCGCACAAGCTCCCATTTCTCCTGCTTCTGATTGAATGAAGAATTTCAAGAAAGAGAGATAGAGAGAAATTAGGGAGAGAATTTAGGAATTTATAGGGAATGAATTTGTTTGAGTGTTCCGAAAATTTTTCTATGACGAAACAGAGAGCAAGAGAAATGGTAGTGTTGAATGTTGAAGCAGAAGCTTATTTATTTATTTTTTTTATTAATTTGAAAAAATATATATAGTTTTTATTATTTAATTATGAAATTAAATTACAGCGAGGCATTGGCGGTATCTGAGCTGGCTATATCATTGTGGAGTTTGTTAATTCCAAGTCGTCCCATGCCACCTCAGCATCTATTTTTTTAAAAATATATTAAAATTTGTGACAAACATTTCTGAACACTCAAATATTTTTTATTACATTAGTCAATTAGACTAAAAAAACAAAATAAAAATAAATTACTTAGTTTATAGACTTTTACATTTGTGTATGTTTGATCTTTGAATATATAAAAAAAGCGTCTAATTTTAAACTTTTTATTTTGTAATCGCTATGTTCTTAAAATTTTAATTTTTAATTTAATAGATTTTCAACCGATAGTACAAAAAATTGAGACTTGAGCTATAAATTTAGCATAATAAAAATAATTACACATAAAATATAGTGCACGTGTCAACTAGTCATTATTGTGATTGTAATCCATCAATGTATCTTAGTTAATAAGTTATTGTTTTATAATTATAATTATTAACGGTTATTATATTAATTTTTATCAATCTTTTTCTTATATTCGTAATTGCACCTATGAAAATGTTTACTTGCAAATATTACAATAAATCGTTTAAAAATATATAATACATAATTTCAGATTATATTTTATATTTTGGACTAATATACACCATTATCTATTATTCAAAAATAAATTTGTCCCTTTGTTTGTATTTTTTTTTTTAAAAAAAATTAATAAATATGTTGGGCCCTTTTAAAACGTTGTTTTGTGAAAAAAGTTTAATAAATATATTGGGCCCTTTTAAAACGTTGTTGAATCATACTTACTATTTTTTATTTTCAACGGTGTTCTTGAAATCTAAATCTAATTTTGAAATTCTATTCAAATATTTCAAACTATTCTTTTCTTTTTATTTCAAGTTTTTACTTTTATTAGTTTGACAAAATTTTTAACATATTTGTTTAAAAAAAAAAGTGAAGAGTGAAAAATTCAAACTAGAAAAATACTAAATTTAAGTTTTTTTTAGTTCAACAAATATGAATTTTATGGACAAAGAAATTATGTTTGATTTTAGTTTGTATAAAAAGGAAAATATAAGCATATTTAGTTAATATATTTTACAATTAAATTATGAAGCAAATCATATTCAATAATTACTTATGATATGGAAGGGGAATTAATAGTTAATTTTAGTAAATCATTTATGTAACTAATTTTAATTAGAGAGAACATTTTTTGCACTTATGTTTGACAGGTGGCCTGATTGTGCATTTGAGTTTGACTATTTATTGGTAGGATTGGACTTTTTGTAGTCTTGTCCTATATTTTTTCCCCTTTTCTCCCTCTTGTAGAAAAAAAAAATCCAAATTTATCCATTTATTATAGTCAGTAAGTTATAACAATTTTAAAATATAAATTATTTTAGTCTAGATTATAATAGTCATTTTTTTATAATACTATATAATATTTTAATCTAGATTACAAATGAAGAGAGATGATGGTTACAAACAGTAAATACTATTGACAATGAGAATGTTCAAATAGTTTTAGTGTAGCTAAGAGTGAGTTATAATAATTGGAAATTTCAACTATTATAATAGAAAGCCCAAACATTGTGTGAGCTATAATAACTGCTCTCCACCTAATACAAGTTGTATCAATTTTTACTTTAAATTTTTAATTTCATCAAATTGCATCTCGAACTCATGCGAGTGTTGTAATTTTAATCTTAAACTTAAAAAGTGGTACAACTTTTTCTTCTAATAAGTGTTCATCTAAAAGATATTGTAAAAAATGTATTCATATACATTCAATGAACTATAGAACATGTATATATCCCATAAACTTGATAGAGTCCAAAGAAATAACAAAATTAGAACAAAATGTTTTTGTTAAATCTTGAGTTTCTTGGCAAAGTAATTAAGGTCATGTTTGGTAAATATTTAGTTTTTTATTTTTTATTTTTAAAAATTAAGTCTATAAACACTTATTCCACCTCTAAATTTCTTGATTTGTTATAAAATTTTTAGTTTTAAAAACTTATTTTTGTTTTTAGAATTTTGGCTAAGAATACAACTGTTATATTTAAGAAAGATGCAAATCATTATAAGAAATTAGAAGAAAATAGACTTAAAACCAAAAAAGAAATATTAAATAATTTAATTTATTTTTCATTTACTTTATTTGTGTGAAATTATTGTCTGTAAAATGGTTAGAAGAGAAAATTAAGCGACGTGGAGTGGAGGGAGGTCGGACTTTTGATCACTTTTAATCGTCTTTCCTAAGCGATAGCGAATACATTTTTACAGAAAAACTTTTTTCACACCGAAACTTTTCATTTCTGAAAGCTTCGATTCCATAAGGAATTTTTGTGAGCATGCAAGTCAACTAAATTCATAAGATGGCTTAGCTGCACATAAGTTGTCTTGAAGGGAGTTGTATCTTGAGAGTGGAGTGTTGAATTATTCAGTGCAAGTGGAGGTACATTTTTTTAAGAACAATATCTTACCGCGCTTCGACCCATATTACAAGCTTTCTCAAAATTCTATTTTACTTATTAACATTTTATTGTTTACATTATTCCTGCCCAATTGACTTTCATAGTTTTATTGATATTTTTCAACAATCTTAGAGAAGTCGTGCTAGCCTGTTTGTTGTTTCATGGTTTCTATTGATTCAAAATATAATTTGTGTAAGCTTAAAAGAATTCAATTGACAAAATTTCAAATGTTGGCAGTCACCAACAAATGAAATTTTTACTTACTATACCATAGGTCTTTACGCTATAATTTCTTATGGTGAAAAAGAAAAAGAAAAAGAAAAAGAAAAAATAAGTGAAACCTCTAAGACAATACTTCTGACCCCAAGCATGAGAACTAAAATTATTGTTGATATAAGTCTAGAAGAAAAAAATCTTCTATTCATCAACTATAAATTCTATAGAATTATGGGAAACCTTAGACAAAAAGTATGAGTCAGAAGAACTAAGCTTTCAATAGTCGTGCAATAGAAAAGTGGCTTGATTTCAAAATGGTAGATGAGAGGTCAAATCCATGAATTTGATAATGTTATTTATTTATTATTATTATTATTTTTTTAAATTTGAAAATGAAAGGAATTGTTTTAGATAATGTTATATTAGTGATATGGCTCATTAAAAAATTGCCCATCTTCTTGATCAACTTTTCAAAGAGAGTTTTAAAACCAAAATCCTAGAATTTTATGATCACCATGAATTTGTTATTTCATTAAAAATTGAGGATAAACATTGTAAAAAATTTGAATGAGGGATTTTCTTTTAATAGTCAAGCCAAAACTCTGTTGATTGATAGAGCTTATAAATCTAGGCTTAAGAATTTCAAGATAATGACCCTAATAAAAATCAATACAACAATAACAAACCAAAATTAAGATAAACTATTAATCAGAAATAATTTTGGTGATCCTCCTTAGTGTTGGGTTTGTGGCAACACAAATCATTTGGAAAAGATTGCTACCAACATACAAGTAGAACTTCTAGGACAAATGATGATAGTAGGCCAGACCGACTCCATTCTCTCATCGAATGGGTATTATATTAGTGTAAGCTCGAGTTCAATTTAGATTTTAACTCAAATGGTTGCCGGCTTGATTTGGTTTTGAATATTCACGTGTGTTCTAATAAAAAAAATAAAAAATCATACCAGGAATCAAGTATTGATGGAAAATAGAAATAAGGCTCACGTAATAGGAGAAGATAAGTTTTGTTAAAATTATCTTTTGGCAAGCAACTTCTTGTTAAACAATGTTCCATAAATCTTTGGGTTGTTATTAATAGATGCTGCGATTTTGTTGGTAAAGGTTATTTAGTTGATGGATTATGTAAACTCAATGTGATGAAGGGAGTTGTATTTGTAGAGTGGAGTGTCGAATTACCTATAGTACACAAGTGGAAGCAAATCTAATCTCAAGACAGTGTTCTACAACGCACCTCGACCCAATTAAGTTTTCTCAAAACCCTATTTCCTAATTAACATTTGTAATGTTGTTAATTTATTTGTTTACTACACAATTGACTCTCATAGTTTTAATATGGTTGGTTTTCAATAATAATTATATTTATATTGTTTTTGGTATATTTTAGTTTTATATGTAATAAAGAGAGAAAAAGGGACAATGTAAATGCAAGCACAAAGACTTAGGCTTCTTTAAAATATTCTAAATTGAAATTAATTTAAGCCACCTCTCTGAGTTGTAAAAAGCACATATAAATGGTTGTTCTATCTACAAAGCTTCAAGTTTAGTCATTTACACCATGTGAATAATCACCCTTTGATCAATTAAGAATGAGAGATATATAAATTCACAATAACAAGTAAGAGACCTAATCAAAAGATTTTTTTTATAAAATTTCTACACTAAAATTTGAATAAATATTAAACTACATAAAAATGTTCATATAAATATAAGTAACCACCTCTTCCAAATGGAATATTACCATTCATATATGTAGGAAGAGAAACTCAAATTAAAATTTTTTACCAAAAAAAAAACCATAACAAAAAATTTTTATCAAAAAAAAAAAAAAAAAAAACCATAACAAAAATTGGAGGATTGAGTGTAAATAATTTTAAAATGTTAGGATTATATTTTGAAAGGCAATTATTAGGTGCAGCCTCTCCATTAAACGCTCTTTTTTTATATAGTAGAAAAATAGTAATTTTAAAAAATTGATTGTGAAATGAAAAAATTTAATTAGACAACTAGGTGAGCTACACAAAAAATGGGCACATATATTTTTCTATTTTAAAATTGGATACATATGATGGGGCATTTTTGTATAGTTCAACATTTTAAATTCAAGAAAATTAAGAGGTGAAAAATCATTTTTTATCCCTAAACTTGTTTTGTAACAATTTAATCTATATGCTTTTAAATTTGTAATAATTTAGTCCTTAAACTTTACTTTGTAACAATGTAGTCCTTTGTACTTTCAAATTTATAACAAATATTTATAATTTATAAATAAATTTGACAATTATTAAAAGAAAATTTTCACACATAGAAAAAATGTCAAACTATTTATAGAAAATAGTAAAAAAAAAAACACTGATAGACATTGGTATACTTCTATCAGCATCTATCAATGATAGACTTCTATCATTTCTATTACTGATAGACCCTGATAAACTGCTATCAGCGTCTATCACAACTATCTAAAAATTTTGTTATTTTGTGTAAATAGTTTTCCGTATTTTTTTATTTTTAAAAATTTTCCTAAAATAAATCATTAAATCTTAAGAGTATTTTTATGTTTGAGACTAAACCAATTACATCTTATAAAGTATAACGACTAAACGAATATTTATTAAGTTGAAACACCAAATTGATAGTATTGTACTAAGAAAAATAGTACTATTTGAATCCAATATAAAAATTTAAGAAATAGAACACTAGGAGAGAACAATCGTATAATGTCCATTTCATCGTCCCATTAAATTTTTTTATTTTATTTTTGAAACTACGAGCCAAAAAAAGAAAAAAAAAACCCTAATATGTCATTTATAATAATGAAGCCTAAATATGCCTAAAGAATGCTTACATGATTTCTTAGTTAATAATTGTGGTGGGTATCTATTTGAAAAGAGTAAATGATGTCTTTTTCATTAAGTTATGTTAGAACGTTAATTTTTTTTAATTAAATTATAATTTTTTTTTTCTTATTTCAATCAGAAGAATTTAAACAATTTTTTTAATTAAATTATAATTTTTTTTCTTATTTCAATCAGAAGAATTTAAACCTCTAACATTAATCAAATATATGACTTAGTTGCATTGGACTAATATTCGTAAGTTAAATGATAACTTATAGTAATTTTACTACTTTACATCACATTGTATCACTTTTTATCTTTATAGTTCTGAATTTATTTTGAATTTTTCCCCTATATTTTGATTATTATATTCCAAATTTCCTACCACTTCCATTATTGATAAATGCCAAAAAAAAAAAAACAAAAAAAAATTATCATATTAGTGGTTTGGTCCATCAATTCACATCAGCACCATTTTTTAATGCTTCTTAATGCCTTATTATTATTATTATTATTATTATTATTATTATTATTATTATTATCCATGTAGGGTATATATGGTCATAAAAAAAAAATTAATTGAGAATATATGGAGATTTGAATCTCGAATTTTAAAAAAAGTAATGGATGCATGTCATTCACGGGTGACTATGCTCATAATAGTTTAATTTCGTTATTACCTTTAACATTATCTTTTTAATCACATATATCGAAATCATTAAAATTGAGAAATTAAAACATTTGAAGCTAGAAGATAAAATTAATGAAACTTTCTTTCTAGAAAAAATAATACAACTTTTGGTGGATATATGGGTAAAAAGAAAATACAATTTAAAATTTGAAAGAATGTTTAAATTTCTTTTATTAGGAAAATAGATTATGCAAAACATCACAAAATCTGAATCATGATTAATTCAATTATGTTAATAAAATCCTCTTATCCAAATACATGAGATTGGTCCATTTCATTATTATTAAAAATCAGAATGGTCAAAAATCAAAGGCTTTTCATTGCTAAAATTAGATTGCATAACAATTATTTGAATGATTAAAAATCACTATAATTAATTTTATTTATTTGTCTTTTTCCCTTACATAATCACTTCTGATCAATTTAAGATTAATGCAATAAGTACAAGACAAAAAGAAAAATCATCACTAATTTTACATTTTTGCCGTTTCAATTTTTAATTCAATCAATTTTTGGGAACGAAGAAATCAATTTTGACCACAAATTCGCTAAGTTGTATCAATTTAAGATCACAAACTCTCAATTTGATAAATTTTAACCCTAAATTTAAATAAGTATTACTATTTTAACAACTTTAAAAAAAATGTTGTAATTTTAATCATTTAATAAATTTTCACTCCAAATACCATTAAAAAGTTTTTTTCTTATGCGTTTAATGAATTATACAATATTTAGAAGATATGAAAATGGATAATTTCCTAAAATAACATTAGAGCTATTCATTTATTGACATTTATGAATTTTAGAAATGTTAATCAATGGTTAAATTGTGTATTGGTCAAACTTATTGTTGTGCAAAATTTTTAATTATTGAATTGAATTAATGAGCTTCTGAAGAATTTTAATGCTTTCTTGTTAAAATTAGTATGTAAATTAGTTAAAATTGAATCGATGATTAAAATTGCAATAATTATGTACAATTTCATAGTCAAAATTGATGCTTTTTCTGGAAACTATTACAATTTTTGTTAATAACTAAGGTCTTATTGAGCAATGATTTCATCATTTATTTTCTTTCTTAAAAGGAATATATTGTTTTTCTTCATTTTTATCATCCTTTTGTTAAATTAAGCACTTAAATTTCTATTTTGAAAACTATATTTTTTATTTTAAACTTAGTTTGATTTTTTGTAAAATATTAATAGAAAAGGGATAACAAAATATAAAAAACTTACCGGTGAAAGTAAATTGATAAATTTGATTTAAAAAATAAATAAATAATTCAAATGATTGTCAAACCGATTTAGAAGCACTTTGTTTAAAAGGAGTGCACCGATTAAAATACTACTCAAAATGTTTTATTTTATATTGAAAATGGTTTACAGTACACCATTCTAAAAATATTTTTTTTTTTTTAAAAAAAAAAGCAGTTAAACCACTTTTAAAGAAAAATATTTAACTAATTTCTTCTAAAAACTATTTATACGAGTGTTTCATTTAAAAACCTTTTTTTCTTCGAAAGGCATATCCTAAAGGCACACTTAAACTTGTTTAACTACATACAAATATTTAGGGAAAGAAAGATTATCTAAATATTTTGGATAACTTGATTGGAAAATTTAAATGACAAATATACTCTCTTTGGTTACATTGTAGTTGTTTTTATTTTTAAGAAAGATATTCAAATTTACATTAATATTTATTTTATTAAAAAAATCTTAAATTAGTATATATCATTTTGTTGAGAAAAATAACATTACGTAAATTCATAAAAAATATATTTAATAATATATTAATAAAAATAAATATGTTATATAAGTCTTATAATAATAAAACAGTGTTTCTTAAGTCTTAATTTAATATATATTAATAAAAACAAAACAAAATTATATATAAAGACAAGAGCTAAAAGACGTATAAGTAATGCAAAAACGATTAGAAAATTTGTTTAGAAGCAGTCACCTTTAAAACAGTGCATAATAGTTCGTTGATTGAGTCCTCTTGCACCGAAGATGGACGGATTAGTTTTTTTAAAATAAGAGAGAAACAGAAGAGGAAGAGACTCTTGAACTATAATATTAATAATTCTAGCTAGATATCGATTCACCTACCCTTCGTGTAAATAACTTCCAAAGTTATGATACAGAAAAAAAAAAAAACTTTAAAAAGTTATTTTACAATAACCAAGGTGCCAAGCCTTCAACTTCAACTATGGATCAAAAATAAAATCTATAATGTATATTGTTGAAAGTCAATTTAATTATATATATTATTATATAGATAGTTAGATATCCACAATTTTCAAAGATCATATAATATAAAGGGAAAAAGAACCTTAATAATCAATCATCACCATCTCAATAACAATAAAAAAAAAAAAAAAAAAAAAAAATTGTTTTGTAAAACAAGTTGCCAACATATCTCCCATAAAGAATTTATTGTTTGGGTGGTTTTTGGTTTTTTTTTTCCTTATTCTATTTAACTTTGCTTTGTTGATTTTTTCTAACATTTTTATTATATTGTTAGTTGTCTTCCAACTTGTCTTTAGTTTTCTAGTTGAACCCAAAGACAGCTACAATTTTTTTCATGGAAAATTTTATCTTCTAACTTTTGATAAATATCACACATTTTCAATTAAAATGATTAACGTCCCAATTTAATAAAAAATGTTTTATAGTTTTGGTTTGATTTTTAAAATTAAAGTTCAACACTAATAAATTTTTTTACTATGATTTCATATTTCTCGAGCAAAAGAGTTGAATTCTTAACCAATTTAAACATTTGTTATCTCAAACATTTTAACTCCTAGACATTCATCTAGTCGGATCACACTATCTAAGAAAAAAAACTTTTTTAATCCTCAAGTTTTGAAGAATATATGCACGTTTGGTTCTTAAATTTTTAAAATGTACCCTCATAGTTCTCAAATTTTTTAAAAAAACTAAATTTGGTCAATGAAATTTTAAATTGTAATTTTTTTAGTCATTCTCAGTTTTTAATAAAGAGTTTAGCCCACCGGGAGAATTTTTTTTTTATTATTCAAAATAATTGTATGAAATTTTATATTAGAAAAATAAATTTAAGAAAATAATCTCTTATTCTCTCAAAATTATTTTTCTAATTTAAAATGATATATAATTATTTAAAATAATAAAAAATATACATTTCAGAGTTGTTTTAAACCTATTCTTTAAAATTTGAAAACTAAAATTGTACATTTTGAAAAATTGAGACCAAATACATCTATTCTTAAGAACTAGGGAGTATTTGGAACACTAACTTAAAGTTGGTGGAATGGGTTATTATAGCATACTTTATGTTTGGAGCTCCAAATGTAATACTAGTGTCTATCACTAGTTATAACCTACAATTAAGTATAGTAAATATTATTTCACAACTCTTTTTGCTACAATAGTATTTACTGTTTCCCACAATATTTACTATTCTCTACCCATTCTCTCTCTTTCTTTTTATTATCGTGTTTACTATTTCTTACTTAAACTAAAATAGTCTGTCTCCAAACATAGATTATTATAACCTACTAACTATAATAACTAATTTAATGCTCGAAATAGGGATTTAAAGGAAAAGTCCTCCAAAATTTAAGTGTGAACAAAGCAAGAAGGGAAAGTCAACAATGTTGAATATCAATGTAGAAGAAACCAAAATAGAAGCAAAATTTTTTTCTTTTCTTTAAGAAGAGAGAGAAGAAAGAAAGAGGTATCCAATTGCATTGGGAAGAAGAACAAATGTGAATGTTTGATAAAATAATGATGAGTTGTTTCCATTGCTTTGAGGAAGTTATGATGATTGGGAAAGTTTGTGGAATGCTTGATAATGAGGTCGTGTCTCCCATCATCATTATTATTAACTCTTTAATTAAATCAAACACCTCATCTTTTCATCATTAGTGTTTCACAACTAAAGCTCTCATATATATATATATATATATTAGTCAATTAAACTACTTATTCGTTTATTCCTCTAATCCTTAATATAACTTCTATTTCTAAGTTTAAGGAAACAAATATTTAATATTAATGTGAATGGAACTTTTTTTTTAGTAATGTTTAAACCTTCGATTTTAAAGAATGAAGTACCTATAGATTTATGGATTTTATTAAACTTACTAACACTCTTATCATTATTTGAATAGTGTTTTAATTTTTAGGTCATATGTGTAATGGGTTAAAATTGTTAACTACATAGTATCAAAGAATCATAGGAACATATATTGTTTATCTTTTTTAAGATGTTAATAGCAATTTTCTTTCTCTTGAATAAACAAATTTCAGTGGTAATTGGCATATAATTGTTTAATAAATTTTATGAATTACTTCAAATTAAATAGTCAAGGACACAATTGGGTGTAAAATAGTTTGAATTCGACAAATTTACCATTAGAATGATTGAATTGAGTTTAAAAATCTGGAAATATATTCAACACTGAAAATGTTATTATAGCTTAAAATTCATCTTTGAACTTTCAAGTAATTTATTGGTTAAATTATTATTTTGGTCTATGTTTTTGAGACTGTTCTATTTTAGAATCTGTACTTTCAAATGTCTAAATTTACTCAGGTATATTTCATAAATCCTTAGTCATTGAAATAAATTTTATTGAAATTGGTTAAATAATAATAACAAATTTTTTCAAAGAAAGACATGATGTGAAAAAGAAAAAGTTACAAGAGCAAAGACTATATCCTTAAAGACTATAACATTGAATCCTTTTTTCAACATGCTTGGTATTCCCTATGAATACTTCCTACAAAAATTTCTAGATGGCTACTCAGCATAGGACTATTTTAAACCAAGCATATGCTTAACTTTAGAGTTTCAATGATTAGGCCACCGAAAAGAAAAATGTGCACTTTGTTGGTATATGTAGTAATTATCAGTTCTCTTAAGTCTTTTTTTAACTATACTTGAATATCGTCAAGATACCGCCCATTTGGAAGTGGTTCATTTATGTATCTTTCCTCTACTCAGACATATAGGTCATTTCAAGTAGTAGCATAGTGGAACCTCTTTAGGACAATGTGGTTCGAAGACAAACCAAAACAGAAGTTGTGGGCATCTAATAATGCAGAAGAAGAAGAACGTTGGGTTTTTATTTGGGGTTTTAAATCTTGATCCAAATCTTGGACATGGAGCACTATAAATTTAGTCTTGAATATTTAATCGGGATAAGTTGGCATAATGTATCCAAAAAGATTCAATAGAAGAAATGGAAAAAAACATGTTAGATAAAAATATGTTCCTACTTTTTATAAGGGATACTAATTAAATACAAAATTCATTTATGGAAGACTACTCAAGAGTAAAAAAAAGTATAAAATTAAAAAAAAATTAAAAAATATATTAACATTATGTTAACCAAAAAAAGTTTCAAATATAAATATATAACATCTCATGCACATTGCTTTTAATAATGCACTTTAAGTTTCACAACAAAAAAACATCACAATATACAAATAATAATATTCATAACTATACATTAATTACAATAATTCTAACTACATGATTCCAATGAATTACAATAATCTAATTACATGCATCCAACAATATCTATTAAATTATGACCATTTTTCTAGGTGAAGTCATTGTCATATTCTTGAGCATTTAATACTTAAGAAAGTTATAGATTTTCTTTTTTTTTAAAAAAAAAATGGTCCCCAAAAAAAAATGATATAGCCAGTGATCTTTTTCCTTTTTTTATTTTCCAATAATTTCCTTTATTCTTAGGAGTAAATCAAAATTATAGAAAATGATCTCTACAATCATATAAAAGGAAGTCTTAATCAAAAGTTTACTTTACTAATTGAAATGGATATTTTATCATTAATTACTCTACCAATAAATTTATTCATAATAATGTTTTGAAGTGTTTGAATAAATTTGTTTTCGTACATTCAAGGATTTTTTATTCATTTATACTGATGTATTTTTTTTTAGTAGATTAATTAAAGGAATGAAGAATCGAACCTCCAAACTCGATGAAAGAAGTGTATTTTAATTATTGCTAAGCCAAGTTCAATTTAGCTGGATTGATAATATATTTGGTGGGTCGATTATGAATTAAATGTTTTTTTGTTGCTTAATTATGGTAGATTTATTATCAATGTTAGTTCTGTAGATTATTTTTAATTAGGATAAAATACATTTTTTGTCCTCAAGATTTATGAGAGTTTAATGTCTAATTGGTCCTTAATTTGAAAAGTGATACCCGATGTTCAAAGAAGAAAAGGGAAAATGGGATGGAAGAAGGGGAGTAAGGAAGAGAGATGGAGTGAATGCCACATAAGCTTAGTTATTAAAATAATAATAATAATAATAATAATAATAATAATAATAATAATTTGTTAACGCTTTAAAAAATTCATGTCATCATGTTCAACAAGCAAAAAATTAATGACTAAATCATATTTTCATTAGTCAACTAATGATCAAGGAAGCATTTAGAACTACTTTCTAAACCTCAAGAGTCAGGGATTAGAATGTCATCTTTAAAATTTTAGAGACCAAAATAGACAACAAAATCAAACATCTGAATCCAAAAGTATACTTTACTCTTAATTATTTTTAAAATATATCTTTTAAGTTTCACTTTGAGTTTTGTTTATATTCAACATTACTTACCTCTAAGATTTTGAAAATTCATCTTTTTGTCCTTCACATCAACTTTTCATTATTTTTTGAGTAATAATTAGGTACAACCTAGGCTACATCATATACTCTCCTTACCTTTATACACAAAAAAATTAAAACGAAAATATATATTTGCCTCATGACAATTGGACAACTGCGTGGATTGTATAAAAATATAGGTGCAGTCCAAGCAATACCTAAGTTTTTCACTTTTTTTCCCGAAAACTTTTCACTATTGAAAAGGTAAAAAAATATTAATAAGCATCTTTTAGGTTATGGTATCAAGTAGTTTATTCGATGGTTACATGTAGAAATTAAATGAGATGGCAAAATTTTCAAATTTTAATGATTGTTTTTGTTGTTTGGTTGTATGGATATGAGTATCATTCTCTAATTATAAATATAAATATGAATCTAGGCCGTCTCTAGAGAGAAAGGGCGGCTAAAACAAAACGATGTTGTGTGTCCCATGTAATAATCAGTGGGAATGAAAATGAGACTGGTGACTCTTTTAGATATCAATGGAATTACATGATATGATTACAAATTAGGGACTAGATCGAGATTGATTCTCATGAAAAAGTATGGTAAACACAATCAATCGTAATGAGGGGGTCCTACATTTATAGACGAATTCAAGAGGGGTACATGCTTGAATAAACTTAGATCACATCTAAATAAAAAAAAAAAAAGATCCTAAGGATATGAAAGTAGTTAAGAAAAGGCTTAAAAGAATCCATAACTACTACCTATACTAACAAAGTGCATCTTCCTTTTATGTAGCTCAATCAATGGAACTTCAAAGCTGAGTGTGCTTGTCTTGGAGCAATCCCAAATGACGTTATCAAGTTGTAGAAGACTGTTGGGGCATCAAGTACCGAATTCTGGTCCGAATACTAGACTTGAGGCATTACAGATGGTATCAGCGTGGAACATCTTCTAATAAGATGGAGTTCGAGGACTAACCAAGGTAGAAGTTGGTGGGCATGTAATGCCTGAATTTAGGAGGGGTACATGAAGAAACCAAAATCACATCGGAATAAAAGAGATCTTGAGGATATGAAAGCATGGTTAAAAAAAAGCTTAAAAGAATTGATAGCTACTACTTATACCAAATAACTCAATCATAGAAACCTCAAAGTTAAGTGTACTTGACTTGCAACAATCTTATGTTGGGTGATCTCGTAAGAATTTTCCTAGAAAGCATGTGAGTGAGGACAAAACATTTTGAAAGCACCCATGTTGGTTTGTGGGAATGCTTTTCGCTCTTAGAAATAGTTCAAGACATCTAAGTTTTTTTTTGTTGTCTTTTAACAATTTGAATTGTTACATAGATCTCTGACATATTCAATATTTTTTAAACATTAAAAAATCTATTAGATGAAACATTAAACTTTCAATTTTCCATTGAATATATTTGTGAAATTATATATATATATATATATATATATATATATGAAATAAGTGTTTAATTAAATGCTTAGAAACTTATTAGATATAGAAAATTGAAAGTTTAAGAACTTTTTTACGTTTTTTTTTTAAGTTTTGTGACTTATAAAACTAAAATCTCATATACCTATTTGACACAAACCTAAGTTGAAAATTTTCACTTTATAATTATTTTAAATTAATTAATAGACTCATCAAAAATTCTGAAAAGGTCATCCAACATAGGATTGCTTCAAGCTAAGCACGCCTAGCTACAAAGTTCTTATGATTGGAGCACCAAAAAGGAAGGTGCACCTTGTTGATATAGGTAGTAACTTTCAATTCTTTTAAACATTTTCTTAATTATACTTTATGCCTTCAGGATCACTCTCATTCAGATGTGATTTCGGTTCATTCATGTCCCCCTCTTAAACTCGGGCGTTACATTTTGTACCCCAAACATGAAGTACCCATTCTACCAACTTCAAGTTGATACCCCAAATACTCCTAAACATGTAACATTTTAAAATTAGGAACCAAACAGAAATTAAACTGAAAACATAGGGACAAAAAATGTATTTTTCTAAATTTTTTAATTTTTGATATTTGATTACCTAATTATTTGGAAACTATGAAAATTATGTTAACTTGTAATCGTAAATGTTTCAAAAGGAAAGGTTTGTGTGTAGGGAAGAAATATTGGTATGAAGAGGCCCAATGGCACAGCGAGCTTGGAAGAAATTTGGCCCACAGATGCCATTGCTTTGCTTCCATGTTTAGCAAAGGAATTTGCAGAGCAAAACGAAGTGAAGAACCAGAAGGAGAGGCCATTCCATCCCATCATCCTCCACCGCTGAGTCAAATCCGCGCCCAAATCCCTTCTCAATCCTTCAATTCATCTTCATTCTCTGCCCATCAAATTCCCTTTTTCTTTCCGCCAAAACATCCCAATTCCTTTTAACCAATTTCATACCTTTCAACTTCCCTTCCTTAATCCCCAATACCCCTTTGCATCACCTCTTTAGTTTCCAATGCTAATACCCAGATTTCGACCTTCCTTAATTCTTCAAAATTCTTTCATTGGGTCAACTTTCGCAGCTACCCATGTCGCCTCTTTCCACTCTACACCTGCTTCCTGCGATAAATGGAAGAGCAAATGGAAATTTGTGAGTTTAGCTTTCCCTTTTCGTTTTTCTGCTTTTGTTCTCTGTTTTCTATGTATGTGCATAAGTGTTCAGTTTGTTCATATTGCTGCTTGTTGGTATATTTATGTAGAATGTCAACTTTGATTCAGAATTTTGAATATTTTTGTCATTGTTGTCTTTTTTGAATGCTTCTTGACTTGCAAAGGGTGTAAGGTTATTGGGAGTTGACAGTTGCAGAATGCAATTCTGGCTTTATTGGGACAGCATTCCACATAGAAAGCAGCAGTTTTTGTGTGTGTGTGAGAGAGAGGAGAGCTATTGATCTTAGAACCTGAATTTAGGATATTATATGTAGAAACTAGAAGCAAAGCTATTAATTTTCATTATCTCATATGAATATGATTGCCTAATTATGTTTGGGCTTGAAACTCTGTTAGCTATATGTGTTGCTTTCTGTAAGCTAAAGAGCTCCTGTATACTAGGAAAGTATATTTTTATCGTTTCGAAGCATAATATAATGATCACTTTTCTTTTGCTTAGCATAAAATATGCTACAACATAATTGTGACCCTCAATTTGGTATGAAGTGCACAAATTTTAGTTTAGGTTACATTTTCATGTCCAACACATATTTTGCATAAATGACGTTTCATGACACTCATGCTACAATCGTGGGGTAGGTCTCTAGCCATGTCATATCACATGAATTGCTTAAGATGATAATGCATTGTTTTGTCCAAATTTAAAATGGAAGGTTTTCTGAACTATGTGCTGATAGACTTAAACAGAGTTGTTCAAGAGAATCAAGAGGAGGATCTTCAGTCTACAATCTAGCACAACGTTCATTTGCATATTTTGAACATAAGAATTGAAACAAATCTACTTGAGCTATAGTCATTTGCACCATTGAATGCATAATACTTTCTGCAGTTCAAACATCTAAAAATTTCTTTGTTTAAAATTTTGCAGGATGTTGGACATGGAAAGGAGCCATCAAAGGTATGTCAACTCAATCCATTAGGTGATTATTTTTTCTTTGTAGTACTCGATTATAAATGCATGATTGGTGTAATGTCTATCCCATTTCACGAAGTATTATTTGGCATACATTATGTCTCTCTAAAATGCATAACTTTTGTTTGTATTACATTCTTTAAACTGAAAATAGTTTTACAGAGGTTGCCATCATTTTTCAGCATTTTAAAGACCATTCATGTCTATCCCATTCCACGAATTGTTATTTAGCATACATTATGTCTCTAAAATATATTTTGAATTCTTCTTCCTCTTCCTTTTAAATTGGGAGTTGATGGTTTTTTCTTATGGGTCAGAACAATAGTGTAAGTTGAAGAGTGAAGGAAATAAAATAGTTGGTTGGATAAAGAAGGCATCTTTATAGTAATTTCAATGAAGGAATAGTAGATTTAAAATTCTTACAATTTGATTTACATCATGGAGTGAAATTCAGTTTACATCCTGAATTATATGTGTTCTAGATGAAACCTTTTTCCTTTCAATTCACATTGCTCATCTCTCTCTCCCACCTTTTATTTTTTGGCTTGTATTTCATTTATTATTTCTTTTAATGATTCTAATATTGAAAATGATAATGCCAGAATTATGTTAGATATGTAACCCGTCAAAGGCGTGCTGATGCAAAAAAGGCTCTAAAGGACCTCCTCTACAACAGTGGATCTACCTTTCAGGTATGCCCTCTGATTCCCAGATGCACATATCGAATTTTAAGTTGGACAAATCTGAAGGGCTGTTAATGCTACACTACATAGTGCAAAAACTAGTTTGCAGATGTTATAATTTTTATGAGATGATTTTGATAAAGTAGCAATTGGCTGTTAGAGGGGGCCCATAAGGCCATAACAATCTACCTTTAGGAACCCCCAAAAAAAAATTTGAGGGGAAATGAGAGATATTTTGTCCGCCACAAAGAATTATTTGACTTTTGCATTTCAACGAATTTAGAACAAGCATTTCTAGGATTTAATGATTCACAAAAGTGGAGTCATCCTGTTAACTATCCTCGTTGATTTGGTATTAAGATAATAACTAATAGAAAAAAAATTATTTGCTAAAGTTTCTTGTATACTTTCTTATCTAAAAAAGGTATCTTATATATTTTAGCATTATTCTCTTTTCATTATTTCAATGAAAATTCTTGTTTCCTTTTAAAAAAAAAGAGGATAATTGAAGGAGTGGAGCTCTAATATCCTGGTTATAGAAAATAAAAGAAAAAATAAAAAAGCATATGGTTCATATTTGCTATTTGGTTCAATATCTGTTTCAACAGAAAAAGGAATCGAAGTGGAGTCTTAGTGATCACTGGTCATCTGATGAGTCATCCGATCAATCGGGTAACTGTGATAAGAAAGGACGAGCGAAGTCTTCAATGCGAAATTTTGGTAAATCCCAGCACAAGAGACCAAAACGTTAGTTCCCTATCTTTAAAACATTGTCTACTACTATTTTACATTCGTTTTATTGTTGTTATTATTATTATTATTTTCATTTGTTCCAAATTTTCCTTGTAGACCATTAAACTTTATATTCCTGTTGGTCATGGTCATCATGCCAAATAACAAATTTCATCATTCGAAATTAAGATATTTCCTCTTTTCACAACTCAAAGTTTTTTTTTATAGAAAATTTGATTTTAAAAAGTAGATCATTGTGATTGCTGATATTCTGAATCCTTGCCAACTTGTGGAAAATCTCTTCTGCTTTGAACTTCCAATTAGGCAGACACTAAATTTCATTATGGTTCAAATGGAATGATAAGATTCTTAGTGACATGTATGAGTAATTATGAGATCTTGAGGAAAATATTCAATTTTTGGTATGGTTTAAGATCTAATATTTAGAGCGGTGAGCTAATATGGTATTAGAGTTACATCCCAAATTTAATCATATAGATGGAATCTTCTGGTAACAATCAATTAGTGGCGAGTCTCAACGAAGTAGTTGTGTAAAATTATGGAGAGAGAAGGGAAGGAAGAAAAAGGACGCCCCGTGCAATGCCGTTTGTCCCAACAAGGAATTTTGACCTTTTTGCCTCACTTGCCCCACAACTTAGCAATAAGTGGCTAGAATTTGCTAGTTTTTCACCATTAAATAATGACAATGTAGGTGGCTAGAGTTAGTCAGTTTTGCACCATTAAGTGTTTTGTTAATATGACCAAGTTATGGAACTGAATATATAAAACGAAACATAATCAAGAACTGAGAGTTGATGAAGAAGAAGATTGGGCAGGTTTGAGTTCTATTATTAACAGACAATTTGTGCACTCGGTTTTTTCCTTCAGGCAAGTTTAGAAGAGAGAGTTCTGTTAATGACTTCAACAATGATTTCGAGACAATCTTTCACGCGACATTTGGCAACAGATCATATACTTGGTCCTTTGGCTCATTTAAGGAGACCTCTCAAGATACAGCATCTGGTTTCGGGTGGACAGAGCCTCCGAACTGGAAGAACCGAAGAACTACAGAATGGGATAATTCAAGTGATTGCGAGTCTGATGAGGAGACGACCCCTGATGTAGGATCACGTTCAGATAGAACTATACTCGGTTTGCCACAAACAGGTCCTTTGAAGATAGAAGAAGTTAAAACGGCGTAAGTTGATCATTTTATCTGCTCGACACATATATTTGTTATTTGTTAATCCTAAAACCCTTCTCCATGTTCTCACAGGTTCCGCTTGTCTGCTTTAAAATGGCATCCTGATAAGCATCAAGGATCTTCCCAGGTGAGTTTGGAATAATATTTTCAATCTAAAGACACAGCGTGTTGAAACAGCTAACGAATTACCGTTGTTAGTTTCTGTATCGACCAATTAGAACAATAAAAAATTAACTAGTTTTGTTTTCATGTTCAGGCAATGGCTGAAGAGAAATTCAAACTTTGTGTTAATGCATACAAGTCCTTGTGTTGTGCACTTTCTCCAGGTTAAGCTGCACCTCTGTTCTAAGGTCTGTTCTAACTTATAACAATTTCAAATGATTTAAACTTTTCAAAATATAATTTATGTAGAGAGGTTATATATAGTCTATATTTCAATCAAAATCCCCTCTCTCTGTGAGCTTGGTGGGGAAGAATAGTAAAGATAGGAGTGGAATAAATGGTTGCATTTACAATCTTCAAATTTCTGTTCAAAGAAGGCAATTCCTTCTTAATTTCTCATTTATAGAGCACTGATCCATTACATTCTTTGAGGATATTCTTGAAGTTTATGTAACTCTTAGGTTACCTCCTTAGTTTTGTAGCAACTGTTCTACAAGATGATGATCAATGAGAAAGATTGTCTTTCACCCAATTCTGTTGTACTTACAATGTAGAATTTTTTGTGTAAATTTGTAATACTATGGTTGTGTTTTAAATTTTATAATCTATCTATTAAATAGTTTCATAAGCTAGGCCTAGCTTAGCCAAATTATACGTAAAGCTTGACTTTCTAAATGCTTAAAAAAAATCACTTAATAACATTTCTGAAGTATTCTATAGCTTGTTTGGATTTCAAATATTATTTATCGGTATGAATATTAAATGTCTAGTATAATTAATGTTTGTGTTTCGATATGTATACTCATTAATGTCTAGAAGTTCAATGTCTGTTTGTTTTTTCAATTTCGTGTATAGAAACTAAAATTAAATAATTGCATAAGTTATTATAATTGTCTAATATAGTAATTTAAAATTATAGTTTCCATAGCCATCATAGGGTATTTGGCAAAGCAAGTAAGAAATTCCTTTAAATCTTAACAATATTTTTAATGATTTAGTTTTTTATTTTATTTTTAAAATCAAGCCAGTAAATATCACTTTCATATATTGGTTTCTACGTTTATTGTTTACATTTGTGAGTGTTTTTAAAATTGAAGTGAAATTTTGAGAACTAAAAATATAGTTTTCGAAAATTTGTTTTTATTTTTGAAAATTAGTTAAGAACTATAATGTCCACGTATAAAATATGAAAAAACAAGCATAATTTTTAAAAACTAAAAAATAAAAAATAAAAAATAAATAGTTACCAAACAAAGCATAAATTATTACAATTCATTGACTAAAGTGTTATATTTTGATGAAAGTTGATGAACTCAAAGTGTTTTTAAATAATTAGGCATTTGAGTATTGATTAGGATGGGTATGAATATTAATTCCAAATTAATGCTTTCAATATTACCATAAAAATAATTTCTATAAATGAATCAAAGTGATAAATATTTAACCATTTAATTTTTATTAAACTTGGAATAGTCTAAAGGATAAGAATTAACTCAAAGCATCCGAGTGGTCAAAAAGATTTTATCTAAATAGTGTCAATAATTATTAATGCCCATAATTTTAATCAAATAAAGTTAAATCTACACTTTAATATATAATTTGCTTATCCATAAAAATGGTAAGGATTTTTCATAGTGATAGGTTGAGAAAAGGTTAAATTATAGATTTATTCCCTAAACTTTCATATTTATATTTAATAAGTCAATATATTTTAAAAATAGTAAATAGGTCTCTAAACTGTCAATTTTGCATTAAGCATAATTCAAACTTTTGTAAAGGTAAACATGTCTAATAAACAAAAATAAATAAATTTTGTATCTTATGAGACATTAAAACCCTATTTGATTATCATTTGATTTTTGAAAATTAAACTTATAAACATTGCTTCCACTTATAATTTTTTTTTCTCACTTTCCACTATTAATATTTTTAAAAACCAAGCCAAAATTTGAAAACTAAAAAAAAAAAAAAAATTCTTTTTAGAATTTGACTAAGAATCCAAATGTTTCTTCAAGAAATGTGAGAACCATTGTATGGAATTTAGGAGAAAACAAGCATGAATTTCAAAAACAGAAAACTTAAAACAAAATTGTCACCAAAGGGAGCATAAATTTTCAATTTTTTTATCAGTTCGTGAATTAAAAAAAAATATCAAATAAGTCAATGACATATTAGATACAAAGTTAAACATTTATGACTTATTACCTATTAAGAAGTTTTCAAAGTTCAAAGACCTACTAGACACAAAATTAATAGTTCACACATGTAATAAAAAAATTCGAACTTCAAAGATTTATTTGACACAAATATCAAAATTCAAAGACGGGTATATTTAACCTTAATAAAAACTTTACTTCATGACTTTCAATTATAATTATTTAATACTAATTTACACTAATTTCAAAGTTAAAATGTATGCTAAATTGAGGATTAGTGTGTTAATGGCTAAAAATAGAAATATTTCTTTTAATAGTGACCTTATATTGGACAAGGATTGGAGTTTCTTGTCTTTGTTTGATGTTTAAGTCTTAACAATAGTTGATGAAATTAAATAGTTTCAACCATTAACTTAATTATCATAGAGAAATTAGTGTCATTTCAACCTCAAAATGTCTTTTTATTACTCAATTTCAGGATATATGAGTCTTAAATTTTAATTAAATTGATGTGACTTGTCTTCACAAAATTTTAATAATTATTGCCATGAATATATATCATATATGTAAATCAAATGTATAATTGAGAAATATATTATGAGGTATCTTGTTGTTTTTAACTAAGATTACGTTTACTCTAGGTTAAATGTAATCCATCAATAATAATTTAAAAAGTAGTCCCAGTTGATTACGTTTGTTGTTAAACACCTTTGTTCCATAATCGTAATGAACTATAGGACCGCCTCCAAATTTGTAATCTAAGCATGTAATTTGATTGTGAAATGGAGGGTGTTCATTCTAATGGTAGTTGAAAGTTACGTAGGACCACTATCTTTACCGTTACTCTTGTCATTACTATTACAGATATTGTTACTGTAATAGTATAAAAATTATGAATCTGCCACATTTATTGTTACATTTACCATTATCATTACTGTTACCATTACCGTTAGGATCAAATAGTAATGGTAACGGTAATGGTAACGATAACAGCAAAATGTAACAATTTTATAATTCTAAGTAAATGCGATTAAAAGTAATTCAATTACATTTGCGATTCAAGCCTATTACGATTAATCTATTAATGAAATCTCATTACGACTATACCAATTTTCATTTCGGATTGGTAAACATGGCTTAAATTATAAGAAATACTCTTGAACTTTGCCCTTTATTTTAAAAATATCTCTATATTTTCAAAAGTTACAATATTATCCATAAACTTTCATAAACATTTCAAAACTATCCTTGGAATAGAAATACTTTAGATTTTCCAACAAAAATCGAGACTTAAAACTATGTGGTGATGAGCTATAGTGGTATGGTGATCTAAATTTTATTTTTTAGGACACTATCCCACCATTTCATATCTCAATTTTCGTTCAAAATTGTAAAGAATTTCTACTTCAACCGTATTTTTTTTATATATATTTGTGAATATTTAGGGGTAATATAGTTACCTTTAAAGGTATATAGAGTATTTTTTAAATCAATGGCAAAATACAAAGCCATATTTTGTAATTTAACTTTTTATTTCAAAACATTGATAGAGTTTCTAAAAAATATATAATAATCTGAAATGATTTGTTTTTTTAAAAATCAAATTCTAAGTAACATAAGAGTAGTTAGCATATGCATTTATATTCTCCCAAAGTAAAAAGGAGAACTAGAAAAAGAAAATAATATATATATATATATATATATATATAATCAATCGCTTTTGCGTTGTATGTTACTTCCTTAACTGTACATGAAAATTCCTTTTAATTTGTATTCTTAACTTTACATAAATGGAAATTCATTTTAATATATTATTAACATTCCATAAATCATTTAGCCAAAATCCTGATGAGGGAGTTATTTTTTTAATTTACTTAATAAATAGATTGTGTCCTTCAAATTTAGTTTCAAAATTATCGGGTAAAATATTTAATATTTTTAATTAAATTTCTAACTTGTTATAACTTATAAGTGAATCGAAAACCTTTATTAAAATTATATTTGAAAATTGTTAATGTATTCAATATTTCAATTCTTACCCGCGTGAAGACTTTTTCAAATTTTGGATTAACAAAATGAATAATTAGAATTGATGCATGAAAATTTTCAAATGAAATCGTAATTAATAATCTAAATTGATTCGCTTATAAAAGTTTAGAAGTTTAATTGATTAAATTTAATGTTTATCCAAACAAAACGTAATTGAAGGTTTAAATTGAGACAACCCTCAAAGTTTAAGTTTGATATTTTCTCTCCATTTTACAAGGTAAGAATATGCATTTTATATTCTCTATTCACATTTAAAATCAAATGGTAGGCCAATTTGACATAGTTCAGAGCATATAAAATTGAGACAACCTTAAATTTTAAATTTCAATCTTACAACTCCATATTTGTTGGAAAACCCCAATAAGGGAAAAAAAAATTCAAATTTTGGAGTCAAATACTGGACTTCTACTCTTAAAAAAATAATAAAAAATAAAAATTGTCATGAGAGTAAAATAAATTGTTTAAAAATATAGAAATCACAACAGAGCATTCCAAAAGTATGAAAATCAAAACAATTAGGTATAATAAATAAAATCAAAACAGTAAATAAACAACACAATAGGAAAGAGAATAAAAAACACATTTTTAATTTGTGAATAATTTCCTTTTCCAAATTAAATTAAAAAAAAAAAAAAAAAAAAAAAAAAAAAAAAAAAGAAGTTTCAATTTTCAATTGTATTAGTTGAATACAGAGATGGGTGTAACAGGAATGCACTCCAATGATTATATTTCCAATGCACGAGTGATGCAAAATGTCAAAGGTTTCAACACTTTATTGCTCCTTTGCCTTCCCACGAGTGTTATGATTATTACAACTTCTGTTCTAAATTCTCTCTCAAAAAGGCAAACAAAAGAAAATAGAGAGAGAAATGAAAGGAAGATCAATGTAAACTTTTGCATTATGATTAAACAGGCTACTACAGCATTTTACCAGCACCTGCAACAGCAAAATACTGCTGGTTTTTTCTTTATTGATACAGAGACAAACAAACATGGACCAAACAAACATTTTTCAACTTTTGCACACAATAAACAATTCAAAGTACCCCCCCCCCCCCCCCCCCCCTCTTCTTATTCTCTCTCTCTAGACTACAAGTATCATCATCTATTCAAGAAATAAAGAAAGATATACAATAATATATATATAGACAGACAGATTTCAATTCCCATGAAGTTTCATTTCTTTATGTAATATCAAAATCAAGAGCTGAAGGATCTGACCTTTTTTACCACCTTGAGTGATTGCAAGAATAGAATGCCACATTTGAGCCATTTGATTTCACTGCTTGTCTGTTTTTCAGCTAGTTTACTTCCATTTGATCACTGCTGTTGTTGGCTACAATCTGATAATCCTCATCTTCATCTTCGCCTTCGCCTTCGACTTCGACTTCATCTTCTTGGTTCTGATCACCGTCGTCTGTTGCTGATTCGGGTTGGTGGCTTTCTTCTTGACCGCCCATCATGTGCATCAATAGTTCCTCGGGTTTTAGTTCGTAATTTGGATTAGCTGGATTGTTGTTGATGACTTTCTTGGATTTCTGTTTGTATAATGCGTCAAGTTGCTGGAAATAAGGGCATGTCTTCGAATCCTCGGGTCGCTTTTTGTTGCTTTCCTTTACTCTTTTGAAGTATTTGTTGATGTTTTCCCATTTCTCTTTACACCTCTTTGCACTTCTATCATACCCTACTTTTTTCATGGCTAGAGATATTTCCTCCCAGAGAGGACCTTTAGGGCCAGTATCTTGGTACTTCATCTGTAGATTAGTCCTAAGCTGAATCAGAGCATCGATCTCTTCTTTCGGCCATCGAGACGAGCTAATCTGATTTGAATTACCATTGTTGATATTCTCTTGAGTGCTTGTATTTCTGTCAACATTACCATCATCTTGCTTCTCAGTCAAATTCTCCATCAAAATCAAGTTCTCAGGGAACTGCACTGTGCCCACCTGTTCAGAGAACACCTTCAAGAATGAAAGAACAGCTGCATCCTTTGCAGCCGCAATCGATCTCTCTTGATTTAAACGCTCTCTCTCTTTCTTGATTCGAGCTAATTCTTGCATCTTCCATTCTTCTTCTCTAGCTATCCTCTCTACTTCACATTTCTCCAAGGCCTCCACAAACTTCTTTTGCAATTTCTCCTGCTTCTCAATCACCTCGTTCATTAACCTCTCAAAGAACTCCACAAACTTCCTCTTCTTCTTCCTTGTTCCACCCAATTCTTTGCTCGAACAAGACGTGGTCGATGTCGATATCGAAGTGGTGGTAGTTTCAACAAAATTTGCACCCGGGTTTACTACGGAACATGGAATTGCATTGTGAACAACATTGTTTGGGATAATCCTTGGGATTTCTTCCATTAAATCAACTTGAGCGGGAAGCAATGGATGATTATCTAGAGCTTCTAATTGCTCAAAATACCTATAGTTTTTCCCATTCGATTTCCCTGATCTGCCATCTTTAGTCCTTTTGTGATACTTATAAATGTTCTCAAACTTCTCTTTGCATTTTTTCGCATTTCGACTATACCCAAGCTCAGCCAATTTCCTAACAAACATAAGATTCAGTTTCAAAACTCCATGGCCTCGATTCAGAAAATTCAATTCACAAAACAACAAATTCCAAACCAGAAGAGTATAGAATATTACAAGTTATTACTCATAAGAACTCGATTCCAAAGAGGATAAATCAGTAACTAAACAATTTTCCAGGAAAATCAATTAATAGAAGTAAGAATCCAATCCAAATTCCATACAACAATTCTCCTAAACCTTATCGGTAAACAAACAGAAAATCTTCAAATCCGAACTAACCTGGAAACTTCTTCCCATAGAGGAGCTTTCAAGCTTGCATCCCTAAACGCAGTATCCATACTCGACCGAACCTTCAGCAAAGCCATAGTCTCCTCTCGCGGCCACCGATTACCGGGCCAGTTCCGGTCAGCCTCCTCCGGAAGTCCGGCAGAGGCTACTGCACCGTCTTCCTCGGCGTCCCGGTTCACGACGGCAGTGGCAGCGACGGTGGCGGTAGAGTTTTCCGGTGAAGGTGAAATTTCCAGCATCAGTTACAGGAATTTTACAGCCTCCGGCAAAAAAAAAAAAAAAAAAAAAAAAAAAAAAAAGGTTGAAAAAGAAAAGATGTAAAAAAAGAAAAAATCTAGGGTTCTGTGAAGATGTCGGTAAAGGGTAAATTGGAGGAGCAGGATTTTAAGAGATGGGATTCCATTGCTCACTCTTGGCTTCAAAGCTTCACATCCGCCATTATTTTCCTTCCTCTCCTTCCTTACCTTCAATTTCATTGCCTCTATAAAGCTAAGTAAAATAAATAAATAGATAAAAGAAAAAAAATTGCAAATTTTATAACCCTTTGGATTTTAATTTTTAATTTATTATTATTTTGTTACCGACCTTGAAATGATGTTTTTTTTTTAAAAAAAAAAAAAAAAAAAAAAAAAAAAAAAAAAAAAAAAAAAAAACTTCTATTTTGTGTGTGAATTTGGTTAAGGATTGAAGTGTTTTGATTATGAAAGACAAAAATAATTTGTAAGAAAATAAACATAACGTTCCAAAATTAAAATTTAAAAATTAAGGTTTCATTTGGTAATTATAAAATTAAGTTAGTAAACACTCATTTTATTACTAAATTTTTATTTTGTTGTCTTTATTTTAAAAAAATCAAGCTAGATTTTGAAAGTTAAAGAAAATTAGTTTTTAAAAAACTTAGTTTTATTTTTTTTAATTTAACTAAGAATTCAACACTTATACTTGAGAAAGATGCAAATTATAGTAATAAATTAAGAGAAAATAGGTTTAACTTTTAAAAACAAAAAAAAAATGAAATGGTTACCAAACAGTACAGTACATCAAGTTTATAAATATTATTTCTACCTATAAATTTCTTGTTTTTGTTATCCATTCTCTATTAATGTTTTTAAAAATCAAGTTAATTTTTTAAAAAAAATTTAATAAAAAATAATAAATTTCAAAATCATTGTTTTTATTTTTAAAAGTTTAACGGTTTTTTCCATTTTATAGGTATAAATTTAAAAGATACTCAACCGGACAAAAAAATCATTACCAAACTTTATTATGAAATGGAGTATTTATAATTTAGAAACGGTGAATTGGGGTTTTTTATTTTATGTTTGTCAAAATATATTCTCATTTAATCTAGGCTAAATGTAAATTAGAATTTTAAATATCTTGTTGGGAGTTTCTTGATTTTTTTTTTTTTAAAGTAGTTTCTTGAAAATTTTATTGTTTGGCTTTTTACATAAGAAAAATTATTTATTTATTTACTGTCTATCTCTCTCTCTTTTCTTTTCTTTTTTTTATCTAAAAAAGTTTTAGAAATGAAAGATTAGGCTTTAAATTTTGGGGTTATTTATTATTATTATTATTTTTAAATCTAGATGATGCCTCTTAAGTAAGATGCTTATGGAATAAAAATTCTTACTCTTGCTTGATTTGTTTTGGAAAGGGATATAATGATATTATTTAAAATGAAATTGAAAATAAAATAAAAGATGATAAAGAAAGAAATAAAGTAAGACCACTACCATTTTGAGAGGTGCCCCATAAGCCATAACTTCCCAAATAAATAAACAGTTGTGTTTTTATTTTTATTTTCCCTCTTGAATTGTAATTCTTTTTTTATATACTTTTATATTTATGTCAATTTTGTGTCTTCCATTTATAACTTTTTACTTTATTTTTTAACTCTTTTTTAAGAGGGTAATAAATGCTTTTTTTTTTATCACTAAGTTGAATTTTGGTCATATTTATCAATCTGTACTGAAAATTGGTGTAATCGTAATGAATTTCTATTGATAGATCAATTATAATGTGCCAGAATCACAAACGTAATCAAATTGCTTTTGATCTCATTTACTTATAATTATAAATCTATCACATTTACGGTTAATGTTACTATTTGACTCTAAATGGTAATGGTAACAGTAACAGTAACAATAACTGTGATAAATTCATACTTTTCATACTATTATAGTACACTAACGATAACGGTAACAATAATGTAATTTTGAAACGCAAATGAATTGTTTACCCTTTGCTTATCAATCAATTTACATTTTTTATTTACAGATTGGACAGTGGGCCTCACATGTCAGTACAAATTCGAAAACAAGGTAAACAACAACAAACGTAATTTTTTGGGGCTCACTTTTTAGATTATTATTCACTTATTACTTTTTTCCTGGTGTAAACATGGCCTAAGATTAATACTTTTAATTGTATACTTAATTTCAATGATTTTTTTTAATACATGTTCCGTACTAATATATATCAAGAATTTAGTATAGAAAGAACTTAGTACGGATTTATCATATAAAGAAAAAGACTTGAATAAATTCAAGGATAAAATTTGAAACATTTAATTTGAAATAAATGTAAATTATAGGAATGGAAGTATTATTGAACTTCTTATTAAAATTATTAAGGATATAATTCTTAGTTCCTCCAAAATATATATGTACTTAAAAAGGAGAAAAAAAAGGGTCAATACTTTGAAATTTGTTTAATTGTAGGCTTTATACTTCTAATCAATCTTAAATTTTATCTCTTAAAATTAATTTTTTATCAAAACTATATAAATACTAAATAATAATTTTTATGCAAAAAAAAAAATATATAATATCTAAATATATTTTTAAATTTTATAATAAAAATATTAATAGGTAATAAAAAAAATTTTAAAAATCAATAATAAACTAAAAACTAAATTTAAGATTTATTTGAAGTATAGAGATTAAAATTAGATAATTCAAAATTATATTTTAATCACAAGGAAAAAAAATAAAAAAATAAAAAAAATAATAAATAAGAGGTTGGATTTATGGTTAAGTGTGAACAAGTACAGCTATGGTTGATTTGAAATGTGAATTGTTGATTGGTGAATACTAATTTAATTTGATTGGTTATAATTGCCCTTTTGACTTTATTCCCAATAGATCCAAAATCACCAAGCTGTGACTTTTGGTCAAAATCCAGAAATTAAATACTCAAATATATATATATATATATAATTAAATACTGATATTGATGGAAATACAATCAATATTCCGCCAAATATAACCTAAATCGAATACCTAAGATCGTTACAAACTTACATCATAAGCATTAAAATCGTTGGTCAAAATAATATTGTTGTCTATGATATAGAAAAATAGATTAAAAGTTTAAATTCTCACCTCAAGAAAAAAAATAATAATAAATATATTTAATTTTATATTTTTAGAAATATTGACAAAAATTGATACTAAAAGTTTTTTTTTTGTTTTTTTAGTTAAATTGTAAATTTAATCCTTATAATTTGGAAAAAAAATTAAAGTTTAATCCTATGGTTTAAAATTAGAATTTAGACCTTATGGTTTGATAAAACTCTCATAAATAGTCCCTAAAATAGAAATTTAATTCTAATTTTTTCCAAACTATAGGGATCAAATTCTAATTTTCTTCAAACCATTGAGACCAAATTCTAATTTTTAAAATTATTGGGACTAAATTCTAATTCTTTCCGAACTAAAGGGACTAAATTTGCAATTTAACCTCTTATATATATATATATATATATATATATATATATATATATATATATATATATATAAATGATTAGAATAGATACACTCTGTAATAATTATTTGAACTCATAAGTATTTTACATTTTTAATTAGATATATATTTTTATTATTAATATTTAGGTTGCATTTATACATTTAATCTCAAAATTTCTAATGTCTTTGAATTTTGAATTTTTATATTTTGTGTTTAATGTAATCGTGGATTTATTATATACCAAATTCAAAGTTTAGAATCTTATTAGATGTACAATTCCATTTTATATCTAATAAATTTGTTAACTTAAAAAAAATATAAAAAGTTGGTGACTTACTAAATAATGACCTACTAAAATTTTTGAAAGCTAACTATAATTTAAACCAATATGTACTATTTATCAAATAAACTTAATTAGTATAATCTTTCAACTTCGAAGATTCAATTTCGCATACCGGCCATTGCTGTACTTAAAAAAAAAAAAAAAAAAAAAAAAAAATTACTATTTTGAAAATAGGTGACATGGAGGAAAAATCATAATGATTGAGGGTAAAATGGGAAAATTGTAATTTTTAGAGGGTGATTAGATTAGTCAAAGTCAACTAATACTTATCAATTAAAATTGGTAAGAGAATGGGGTGCGGTAGAATTTTCCTTCTTTTTGTTTTCTTTTAATTTTTTTTATAATTAAATTTATTTATTTTTCTTGAGTTTGAAATTTCAGTTCGGCTGATGGCCCCACGCAGCTCATCTTTGGCTTTTGGGCGTGGTGTTTCCCCACTAGATACGGCTCTAAATCACATTACAAACTCACTTTTATCTTCTTACCCTCTTTTACTGTTTCTTTTTTACCAAGAAAAAGAAAATTATCTTTTTTCTTTCTTAAACATAATTTCTCCTATTTAATTTAATTTTATGTGATTATGACCCAAATTTCATCCAAAAATATCAATCGACCTAGATTTTAAAAATTAATGAAGACTAACTTTTTGATGATGTCACAAACTATTTTTGTGAACTAGTGAATTATCCTCAGTGTCCCTTCATGTTCGAGGTTAGTTATAGATCATGAGTGGGTTTAGATCTTGAATGCAACTAAGCAGTGCATTGTAATTCGTTTGAAATAACTTTTTAAAATATGTTCGTGCTCTCGTGTTATTTCAAATCATGATTGAAAATGAGAGTATACTATAATATAATTTTGCGATTGGGGATCCTAATTCTTTTCTTTCACGTAGGAATGCTTGAGGAGCATCCTGTGGGGTTGCAGGTTCTCCATTTAGATCTAGGAGGACATGTGGATCTCGCATGACGAGAATAGCTAGTGACATTTAATTATGTTTAATGTTGTTTGCTACATGTGGCAACTAATTATGTTTAATGTTGTTTCTATTTTATGTAGCAGGAATACTGGACAATAATAGATCATATCGATTGGTTGGTTGACCATAGTGATTTAGAATAGCTATTTGTGTTACTTTTGGGTGTTTTCGAGTATTGCAACTTTGTGGTCTTTGGCGGGTGAGCCATTTAGATTACTACTTTACTAGATTCAGTTCCTGGATACTAATAGCTAGTTTTGTACTTCAGATGTGCATCACATTTGTTTGTCATTTTTTATTGTTTTTATAGAACCATGCTGTGGAAAAAGAATTGAGAATATGAATGCAAAGAGGACAAAAGCAAAGCCTTAGTTGGAAATATTTTAGGGACCAAGGCATAAAGAGGTAGAAGAAGAAGCAAGAACCACAATAAAGTGAGAGCGTTGGGACACTCTAGGACTTGAGAGGTGGTGGTGTAGCGCTATCATTAGCGCCTCTTGACGCTTCAAACTTGAGAGCAAGAGTCGCAATGCTTCTAAAAAGCATCACGAAGCTTCAAAAATCAAACACCACCTTTATACTCGATGATAGACCCAACCGTGTGGCGCGCTCCAAGAACATCGTGGTGCTATTGGCTAAAATTCTATTTAATCGGCGTTTTAGTTAGGGATAATTTGAGTTTTCAAAACAATTTGCCATTCTATAGGTGTAAGAGTTGAAGGAGCGGTTGGAGGACAATCACAAGCTCATGGGAGGGAATCAAGAGCTAGGTGGATGATCTACACAAAGACGAGTCTAGTCGATCAAGTAATCGCTCATCCTTCCTTATCATCTTTAATTGTGATTATATGACCATTTTGCTATATATGAAAATATCTCTATTTTAAATCTCAAATAAGATTTATGTTTTGCCATTTTTACAAAACAAATATCTTTGGCCCCTTTTGAAAACACACAATTAAATTTCGTCACTTATTTTGTTTATTTGTTTTTTTTTTTTAAAAAAAAAGTTTCCTATAAGGAATAACATTAATAATATACGTTCCTTTTTTTATTGTTCCTTAAGTTTTATTAAATAATTAAAAATTTATATTTCCAAAATTGAATAGTATGGTGGGATATTTTTTTAATTGGCAGTGAAGTTTAATTTCCTCGGATAAAGATAATTTAAATAAGGGGGGAAAAAAGTTAAAAATGTAAATGGGTTGATTATGTTAATTATTATTATTAGTTCCATTTGTAAAGAGAGGTCAGATTTAGTTTTGGTGAAGAAAAAGGCAGAAAGAGCCCACAATGATGAAAGAACAAAATAAAACTGAATTGTTTTAATTGGAGTGTGGAAATTGTTCACGTAATTCAGAGACACTTGCATGTTTATGTGTCATTTTCAATCTCTTCAACTCTCTTTTTTTCTTTTTTTCTTTTTTTTTTTCTTTTTTTCATTTCTATCTTTTATTCAAACCAAGTTTGAATTAATTTCTTAGATAACTACGTAAATATACCATTTGATGACCTAAATTACACAAATATCCAAAATTTACATAACATACCATTTGAATCTATGAATTTATTTAAGGATATGATATTAAGTATGCACCATTTTTTTATTGCAAATCTCAATTTTTTTTTTTTTTTTTGGGATTTATATAGAATAGAAGGGAAACAAAAATAAACTAGAAAAAGTAACAATAAACAATTAAAAAAAGAGTCTATCAATAGGAGATGGTCTTCCAGCCAAATCGACGATATTTCATGTCTTCGAGCATAAGAAGCAAGCTCGTGAGCTACACAATTGTAGTTGCGCTTAAAAGAAATAGCAACTTTCAATGGCACTACAAAGAGGATCTATAATACTTAATCACATTGGTAAATCGAGAGGAGTTCGTGAGAAGGACCCAAAGAATAAAGAATCACTCTCACCCCTTAGAGGATGAATGCCAACTTCCAAGGCCTTAAAGATGGCCTCATGGGAAGCCAAATCCTCAGCAAGCTCTACTAAACCAATGAAATGTTGGAACTTTTTCATGACCATCAGGGTCTCACCATAAGAATCACCAATAACGGGCTCCAAGGCTCACCTCACCACTTCCAACAATTGCATCAAAATTCACCTTGGAGGACTCCAGAGGAGGGGTTGTCCATTTAGTCTCAAGACTCTAAAAAATGTTAGGAAGATCTAAATAACCTGTCTCACAAGCAAGGAGCTCGATGTGCACACAAGTGCACGCGTCAAGTTATAGTAATGGTCAAGAGACCAAATATCATTCTCAAGAGATGATCAAATGCCCAAATTAATTTAGCTATTTGAAAATTGTGTCGACTTTATTTAAGGATTGGAAACAATATGGTAATGGTTGCAAACCAATAGAAAAACAAAAAGACCAAAGTCGATATCAAAGAACAAAAGTGTTCCAGGGTGTTGAAGTCATTGTTCAGTTCATTAAGTCATGCATAGGTTCTGTGGAATTTTTTGTCATTGAGTGTTTAAATCTAGAAACTATATTCTAGATTATTATCTTTTGAAAACAATTTTTTCTCATGCAATCCTAATTGATCCTAATCTCTTGAAACCAAGTTAAAAAGCATGACATTAAGAGAAGTCATAAACTATTTTCATCTATTAACCTAACTATTTTCATGAGAGTTAACAATGATCCAATGTTATAGGTCCAGTTAAACATAGACTCTAACAAATCAAATGCTTAACTTAACATGCATTGATGGTCAAGAAATACAAAAGAAAGTATAATAATTAACATTGACAAACAAACAAATCCACAATATATATCCGTTAAAACTCTTAACATTAACTCAAATCCATGAACAAGTTCACCAACACTCTAGAACAAATAAGTCTAGTCACTCATTGTTGTCAAAAACATATTTGCATACACTTTAACAACCATTCAAAGAGAAAGAAGTGAAAAGAATAAGGAAAAACTACTATCGAAGTGAGTCCCCGTCATTGAAGAACATTAGCAATTCTTTGATTTGCACCTGGGGATGAACAAACGAGCTCCAAGCACTCTCTTTACTTTCTAACCTCTTCTTTGTAGCCAAAACACTCTCTATGTCTCTAAAATTCGAGGTGAAAGACAATTGAACGCTCTAGGATTTATAAAATTTTCTTTCCAAAATTGTCGCGGGGGCCCCTGCATCCTTCGACAAAAGTCAATCACAGCGTCGCGACACTGCTCCCTAGTGTCGCGATGCTGTCCAAACTTTAGCTCTTGGGTTTGGGTACTACGCAAGCGCCATGGAGCACCTCAATGCCCCCTTAGCACCACTAGCCTCCTTTTTCTCTCCTAATTTTCGGAATTAGCCCCTTCTTATCTTTATTAGGCAAAAATGGATCGTTTTCACTCTATTGAACTCTGCATCCCGTTCTTTTGCTCAACTCCTGAAAATCACTAGCAAACAAAATTAAATATGATAATATTAAGTAAAAGCAACTCTAAATTAAAGGCAAATAAAACACTTTTCAAATGCTTTTCAGAGCTTGACGAGCTATCAAACTAATTCATCAAAGAAAGCACTCAACCAACAGGATCCAAGGAGAGGGAAGTACCACTACCAAACACCAATAAATTGCGACGATGCCAAATTGAGGATGTGTGATGAGCGCAAGTGCACGTGTGATAGTATAGTAAAACAGTTTTGAGGGACCGAGTATCGTCCTCAGGGATCAAACGTTACAAATTTGTTTAGCTATTTTATCATTGTGTCAGTTTTATCGAAGGGTTGAAACTTGAATGATTGATTTGAATTTTTCAAAAATAAGTAAAGCTAGAAAACAAAGGTTGAACTTGAAGGATAAAAACGTTCTAATGTGTTGATTTCCTTCATTACTTCATTAAATCACGCAAAGGTTTTATGGAAGCTTGTAATATTGAGATGTTTAAGTCTATAATCTAAACTCCAGGTTATTATTTTTCAACAATAAACTTTTCTCATACAAACTTACTTGATTACTAATTTCTTGAAACCAAAATAAGAAGCATGACATTAAGCAAAGTCATAAACAACTTTCACTTATTAACCTAACTATTTTCATGAAAAGATTAACAATGATTCAATACTATAAGTCCGGTTAAACATGCAAATTATCTAATTGAACATTCAACCTAACATGCATTGATGGACTACTCAACACAGTATAAGCACAATAGTATTGGCGGACATGCCAAATTAAGGATGAGTGCAAGCGCATGTGTCTTTTTATCACCGATGGACTTGATTAATTTAAAAAAAAAAAAAACTTTTTCTTTCCCTTTTAAATTAACGAAGTTAGTCGTCGGAGGTGGTCGCCAGAGTTGAGCAACGTGACATCAGTGGTGATGAAGGTTGAGTGCAATATTGGTGGACATGTTATAAAATATTGATAATATATGTTGCCTCCCAAACAATGAGTTAAGTTCATATCTCAACTCATCCCATTTCATCAAATGTGAGTTTATTTTTGCAATATAACTTCAAAATATGTATTTCTTATAGCTTATTTGTAGGTGCTGGCCCACTAAAATCATCCCATTATGGGCCTTGGCAACGCGATCCATGAGAATTCATTTATGTGAGAAAGTATAAAGCAAAGAAGAAGAACCGCGAGAAGGCAAGGTGAGTGAAGAAGAAGAAGATGGGGGTCACAAAGGAGCAACTCGAATCTACTTTAACCTCTAAGTTGAATCCTCAGCATCTGGTTTGCTTCTTCTTCACGCTCTTTCTCTAATTTCTTCTTCATCTCATCATATCATCTTCGATCCTCCTCTTCTGATCATCTGGGGTTTTCTTTTTCCTTTTCCTTTCCCCCCTTTTCCAATTATGTTTAAACCTATAATTTAAAGCAAAAAAAAAAAAAAAAAAAAAAATACTGCCTTTCTGTTCTTGCTAGATTAACTTCTTTAACTCTTAATTTAATTCAGTGCTTTAAATTGGGGTTGTGAAACTCAGAAGAGCTTTGACATGTGATTAATTGGACTAAAGCTCTTATGGGTTTATTTATGCTTCAGCTTCTTTTGTGCAAATTCAGTTTTGAAGTCAAAACCAAATGGGAAAGGTTATCTTCTGATGAAATGGATGATTTTCCTCTGCTTTCTGTTTTTACTTGTAGATCTTATAGTGTTTGAATGGTGGACGTGGATATGACAGCCTTATGGAGTATGATATTTATAGGCTCCATTCATAGCGAAGTTATTTAGGGATCATTCATCTTTAAAGAGGCTTTTCATTTGTTCATTTGGCATGGTTTTTTTTTACTCTTTTGTAATGATTTTAGTTTTTGTGTGGCTTACTGATAATTCCTCTGCCTTGTTTTCTACTTTTAGAAATCACCTTTTGAGTTAATGTTCAAGTTTGAGAAATAAATTAAGTTCTTCAAACTAAAATGTTGTTAATAAACAAATTTACTTTTTAAGAAATAGAAACCGAAAAAAGGAAATAGTTATCAAATTAATGTTGTATTAAAGCATATTGTTAGTTGGTGATATGGTAGGATTTGTGATGTTTACTATTGTTGGATTACTAGACGAACACTGTGTGAATCTTCCATGAAATGTGGTTGGAACTTTACACTAGAAGTTCCAAAATAGAAATAAAACTTCAAAGCTGGGGACTGTTTTGTGAACAAAATATTATGGGCTTTATATGCAATTGATTGGAGTCTGAAAACTGAAAATATAGCAGCAACTTAACAGGAAAAACAAAACGGAGTCACCATGCTCATGTCTTGAAGGGATTTGCTGTAAATTTGATATTTAAGCAAAGGTCCTGAAGTTTTCCCTGATGCCCATTGGTTGTTTGCAATTGAAGGGTTTATAGAAGTGAACAATGATATACTGTATACAATTTTTTTAGTAGAACAAATGTGGGATTCAAGATTTAAACCAACGACCTCAAGGAAGAGAGTTAATCCCTCAATCCATGAGCTCTACTCAAGCAAACAAGTTACATTTTCGAAACGGGAACATTTCCCTCTGCCTCTTTCATTAGACCATGTTGCATCAACATTCAGCTTCCAATTACCGGCCATTGGTAGAGACCAACAGTGATGATTGGAAGAAATGAGAAGTGGGAGGGCCGAAGCTGCTTGAACAACAACTCCCCTGAAAGAGCTTCCCGGACCATCCAAATCCTCCATGTGTTCTTCAATTGAGTTTCTTAGATTCAAAATAAAGAACTCCCTTTTTGAAGCGTATCTCATTTTGCAGATTTCATAAGTTCCAAAGGATTATCAGCATGCAATCCAGCTCCTCAAGCGAACACAAGGGCCTCCAAAGATCCCAATAATCCAAAGGATATTGCAAACTCCTGCCAACACCAAACGAGCCAACATAAGACGACAGGAAATGATCACAAACTCTCCTAGAAAACTTACTCTCCCATATAATATGGCATGTCGATTGCATGTGAGATCTACAGAAAAAACAGAGAAAGATAGAAGATATCCCTTTAGAATGTAAATTACATATGGTGATGATAAGGTCATTAAAAGCATCCTCCCCACAAAGCCTTCCACAGCTTAGAAGGCTCAACTGCACAAGAGGCGAGGGTGAGGTAACACAACTCAGCTTAACCCCCAAATGATAGGCACTCGTAATTGTAAATTTATCAAATTTCTAAAAAACCACATCATCAATCTTCTTAATGCCAATTGGGATATTGAGAATGCTGCACACATCTTGACAGAGGAACATATCCCTATAAGGTTCTTGTTCCCAGATCCCTTGGCATCAAGGAGAAAGGAAACTCTTGTTTTTGGCTCTATCATGAACCCAGCTCGACTTAAAATCCCCCATCATTTAGAACCCACGAGTCGTCCTTGATCATAATATGGCTACCATTTCTGACCTTCCACCTCATCTCCTTAGCAAACAGATCTCTGTGACTCTACCCCACAGGATACTTTTCCAAGTATAAGAGGGTTATGACCAAGCTTTGCCGTCATGAAGTCCTCATTACAGAAATACCTCCCCTTCAAAATTCTCGCATGGGAATTAACCTTAACCATGTAATGTATCTTTAATGAAAATACTAGTGAATACAGTATATGCTATAGTTTATTTCCTTATTGCACCTTCTGGGTATATCACTTAAATTTCTTTCTCTAGTATACTTCATGTTAGAGAAACAAGCAAAATCAGCATCTTGGGCACTAATTATTTCCTTGTTTATTTCAGGAGGTAACTGATACATCTGGAGGGTAAGTTCTAAATCACGCATGATGAAAATTTTATGATACATTTCTATGGCCATTTTCCCAAAACATAAAACAACCTGTGTCTCCACCAGATGCGGGGCGAGTTTCGTAGTTGACATTGTCTCGGAACAATTTGAAGGGAAAAGGTTGCTTGAGCGACATCGATTGGTGAATGCTGCTCTGCAGGAGGAAATGAAGCAGATTCATGCTCTCTCCATCAAGAAGGCTTTAACCCCACAACAATGGAAGCAACAACAAGAAGAATCTGAAAAATCAAAATCTGCAGCTTAGAGCATGATTTATAAGTAAGAGACATTGATGGTAGTATAAATAAAGCAGCATACCTTATAGCCACTACAGTAATGGTGTAATTCTGATCCTGCTGTACTTATGTATGAAAATTTCTGCTTTTGAGTCCCTACTTTGTTGTGTTTAGTGAATTGCTTTTAAAATGAAGCATCTGTCCATAACAAAAAAGAAAAAGAAAAATGAAAAGTAAATTTAAGTTTTTAGAAGGATTATTTTTAAATATAGAAAAATGAGTCAAATTATTTATAAATAGATACAAATTTTACTCTGTATCAGCGATAGACCACGATAGAATTCTATTGCGGTCTATCGTTGATAGACAGTAAAAATTTTCACTATTTGTAAATAATTTGATATTTTTCCGTTCATAATAATTTCCCTTTTTAGAATCCATTTTATTGTTTTTTTAAAAATAATAATAATAAATATGGTTATTTACTATTACCTCATATCTTTGTTTCTAATATACTTTTCAAATATTAAGCTGAACATAACTCATCAATTAAGTATCAATAGATAATAGTTTTTTAAGGTAGAAAGGTTGAGTCTATGATGGTAATGTCTTAAAATTGAAAACTTTTAAAATTGTAATTAAATTCTAAAAAATAAATTCTCTAGAAAATATTCTAAAATAAAGAACAGGGGAATATGAACTTTTGGTTCTAGTGGTTTGATTCGGATAGGTCTTTCAAGTCTTCACGCTTACATTTTGTTTTGGATGTTAAAATTATTCACGTTTTTTCTCTTTTTATTATTTTTTTTTTAGTACAACAATAACAGGGTGAGGATTTGAACTTCTTACCTCAAAGATTTGAACTTCTTACCTCAAAGAAAGTAATTACAGCTGAATTATGTTCATTTTAGCCTCTTTGATTATTTACTTGATGGACATTTTTATCTACGATTGTTTAGTTGATCAGATATAAGTAGTTTTTAGTTTAGTTGATGTGGAGGTGAAAATTTAAACTTTTTCTCTCAATGGAAGATTTTTTTTTAGTACAACAATTATGAGAATGGAGGATTAAATTATCAACCTCAACGGGGGTAGTGTATGTTAATCAGCGCTGAAGATTCTAGTAATTTATATGTTGTGCTATGTGTTTTTTGTTTTTAGTTCAACATGGGTGAGAGATTTGAATCTTAAATCTTTTTATTGACACTAAATACCAGTGGAGTTATGCTCACTTTGACATGTCGCATAATGTTTTTAGCGCTGGTTGTAGAATGGGCAAAATAAGTTACAAATATTAGACTCGTAGCATTGACTCACTTTTGCAAAAATGGTAAAAAAAACAAGTCTAGCCTTATCTTTGATACATTTCATACACTACTGATATACTATTGATATACACTTGTTACACATGATACCCTTGATACACTACTGATATACACTTGTGCACTTGGTACTCGCAAATGCCCTCTCTATTTGTTTCTCTCTCTCTATCTTTTAGCTAGTGAAATTTAGTAACTCCCGCTTGAAGTGGTGACAGAACACGACTGATGGCAGACAAACGACGGCGACGATGGTTGAAATTGGAACAAAATTGAACGAAGAGTTTAGAGAGACGGAAAGAGAGAGAGAGAGAGAGAGAGAGAGAGAGAGAGAGAAATTTGCAAATGAAGCTTACCGGCAACGACATTTGGCAATTGACGCTCGAGCGGCAGTACGACAAAGGTAGGCAACGGTCGATTTTCGAGAGAGAGCGGCGGTACTGGAACGTGAGAGTGAGAGAGACGCGGGCTGTGCATGAAGATTGTTGAAAAAATAGTGTGGAAATTAATGTGGAATATTCAGAAGACGCCCAAACAGAACACAATTGCCAGAAAATAGTAAAGTGATAATAATAAACAGAGACACAAAGATTTATAGTGGTTCGATCAATTTGATCTACATCCACATTGAGAACCAGCTTGATATCGATTTTATTATGAGTCAAAAAGTTACGAAATTACAGAATTAATCAAGATTAATATTAATCTGTAATTTTTCCAAGAACAGCAATAACAACGATTCCGGTCTCTTGACCGAGACCAATCGCTTGAGCAATACTGCCGCACCACCGACTTCACCGCCGGTAAAATACCCACATATCTGAGATTAGTATTTAAACTGACCCACGCCGAGACCCACACCGAAACTCGAATGTCGACTGCCCCATAGTGAGACTATGTTCGATTCAAGCTCTGACCGACGCCGAGACTCACACGAAGACCAACGCGAACAGACTCGATTTTACCTCAAATCCACGCGTTTCCATCTTCGATCGCCGCACGTAACATATCCGAACGGTGCTGATGAACCCACGCCTCCGACGCGCTGACCAACGCAATCTCCGACGTTCTCTCTCTCGGACTTCGCTCTCTCGTGTGTTTTGGTGTTTCACGGCAGCCTCTCTCTAGACTCCCCTTCCTTTTTCTTTTTATATGAAAGCCAATTAGAAATCCCTAATTGAAGTAGATGAAGTATTTACAAAAATGCTATCAGGCATTATTTACCATATTGCCATTAATGAAAAAACCTTTTAAATAATTTGTTATTTTCAACAAATCTCCCTCATAACAAAATATTTAAAAATACCAAGCTGATCCTCCAAACTCCCTATCATCTTGATTTAACATTCAGCTCATTTAACAGGTATTTAAACCTATGAGCTGGAAGAACCTTAGTCAACATATCTGACAAATTCTGTTCTGTATGAACTTTTACCAGTTCAAGATCTTTCTGAGCAACAACTTCTCGAATAAAGTGAAATTTGACATCGATATGTTTGGACCTCTCATGATGGGAAGGATTTTTCGCAAGATGGATAGCACTCTGGCTATCACAATGGATGATAGGAATAAACTCCTGCGACAACAACTCACCAAGATCCTCTTCAACCACACTCTTCCTTAACTGCTTCACCAACTGAGATATACTCTGACTCAGTAGTAGACAGGACAACAACTGACTGTAGAGTAACCTTCCAACTGACCACATTACCATACAAACGAAATATATGACCAGATAAGGACCTCCTTTTATCAAGGTCCGCAGCATAATCTGCATCTGTGAAGTCTTCCAACAATGCTGATTCATCACAATCCCTGCTGAAACACAGTGATACACTGGCACTACCTTTCAAATACCGAAGCACCCACTTAACTGCATTCCAATACTCCTTCCCAGGATTTGACATAAACCTACTGATCATACTCATAGCATACCCCAAGTCAGGCCTAGTACAAATCATCATATACATAATGCTTTCAACAGCATTACAATAGGGAATATTATCCATCTCTAACCTTTCTTGATCAATAACAGGACACTGAGACGAAGAAAGTCTAAAATAAGATGCTAAGGGTGTCGAAACTGCCTTGCAACCAGACATATTATATTTCTCGAGTAGTTTATGCACATAACTCTCCTGCGAAATGGTTAACAAACCTTTCTCCCTATCTCTCTTAACTGTTGGGGAAATATGGAATATATGAACTGAATACACTAGAAAACTTATTACAACTCAACTAGAGCAATACACTTAACAAGTTGGTGTAACAAGGATAAAGACTTGAAAGAACCTCAAAACCTTTGGAGACTCAAAATGTAGTCGAGGCACGCTTCTGATAAGCGCTGTCCTGAAGACAATTATTCGCTCTGCACCGGATGCAAGCAGACTACAACGATCGTTTCAGCAGGATACAACGACTCACTCCAGTAGAACTGCAACCTTGAACTACTCGAATCTGGCAGAACTCTTGGATACTTGCTCTCAACTTGACACAAGATGAAAAGAGAGAAAGAAATGAGAGAATTCTTCAATTTGAAGTGGGATGCTACAAATGAAGAAACAAGTTGCTATTTATAGGCTAGCAAAATAATAACTTTCCAAAATACAAATTAAAATCAAATAAATACAAAAATTGAAACATTTGAAAAATTAATCTTAATTTAGTTGTTACTTGATAAAAATCACATATAACTCATTCAAATTGAAGAAACTACAAATTTAACTTTCATACATGTTAAATTTGTACATGAAACATCATCTTAATTTGATGGTTTCAATCCAATTTTAAATTTCCAACAATGAATTTAATTTACACAATTAAATCCAATTTTTTATGTTTCAAATGTTCATCATAATCTCATTTTCTTTCACTATAAATATCCAACAATCCCCCACATGAAAGAAAGTGAGAAAAAATCAAACAAAACTGTTGAGAGCAAACAGACAAGCTATGCATCAGGGAGGTGTCTTCTGGACTTGAACCTTCCTTGGTGAATATCCATCGAATTTACCGAAGAAATAGTGAGACCAAGCTCTGGAACTATCCTTCTCATTGGTGAATTGAGACAATAGATATCACACACAACTCATCTTGTATCTTTGAGTTCTATACATTTGTGTCCATTTTGGTCCTGGACAAAATCCTGAATTCATGAGAGCTTTAGAGAACATAAGCCATTTGAAAGGTTCTCATAGAAGTGACCCCACTTCTACTTTCACATAGGTAACATTGATTAAGAGTATTATGTCATTACTCCTCTTGTAAAACAAGATATCAATATGACCTTAACATCAACAGACCACACACTCTACAACATCATAGAAATGGAAAGAAACTATAAGTTTCTTAGTGTGTCAACTATGAATTTTTCAGCTAGTTTGTCTATTGAACCTAGATCTTGGGATCTTCAGTCAACTAGGTTAGGTTACCACCAGATAACTCATTTCATAGGCTTTAGCCCCATTTCCCTCGATGTATATGCAACTTGCTCTCTTGTCAATCCTTTCGTCAAAGGATCTGCAATATTCTCTTTAGATTTCACATAATCAATGGAAATTATTCCATTAGAGAGCAATTGTCTTATTGTATTATGCCTGTGTCTAATATGTCGTGACTTGCCATTATAGACATTATTCTTGGCTCTCATAGAAGCCGCTAAATTGTCACAATAAATACATATTGCACTTATGGGCTTTGGCCACAATGGAATATCTTCAAGAAAATTTCGAAGCCATTCAGCTTCTTCTCCTGCCTTATTAAGAGCTATAAACTCTGATTCCATAGTAGAACGTGCTATACACGTCTGTTTTGAAGATTTCCATGATACAGCTGCTCCACCTAAGGTAAAAATATACCCAATGGTTGATTTAGTCTCCATGCTATCAGAAATCCAATTAGCATCACTAAATCCTTCCAATACATGTGGATACCTTGTATAATGCAATCCATAGTCTAGAGTGTACTTCAAGTACCTTAGAACTCTGACTAAAGCATTCCAATGATCATGCCCTGGATTGCTGGTGTATCTTGCTAACCTTCCTACTGAATAAGCAATATCAGGTCTTGTACAATTCATTATATACATTAAGCTGCCAATAACTCTAGAATATTCTAGAGAAGACACACCTTCATCATTGTTTTTCTTCAACTTACAATTTGGATCAAATGGAGTAACAGCCGGCTTACTCTCAAAATGATCAAATTTTCTCAGCACTTTCTCTATATAGTGAGATTGAGAAAGTATGTATCCACTTGAATTTCTTGTTATTCGAACTCCAAGTATAACATCAGCAAGACCAAGGTCTTTCATATCAAAGTTGGATTTCAACATCCTTTTAGTGGAATCAATGACACTTCTATTTGTACCCATGATTAACATAACATCCACATACAAGCAAACAATGACATACTCTTGATCTATGGTCTTAACATAAACACATTTATCACACTCATTTATCTTAAATCCATTTAATAACATAGTGTGATCAAACTTTTCATGTCATTGTTTGGGTGCTTGTTTTAACCCATAAAGAGACTTGACAAGTTTACAAACTTTGTCTTCCAGTCCTTTAACAGCAAACCTTTTAGGTTATTCCATATAAATTTCTTCATCTAAATCTCCATTTGAAAATGCAGTTTTTACATCCATTTGGTGTATTTCCAAATTTTGTAAAGCTGCTATTGCAATTAACATCCTTATAGATGTAATCCTCGTCACTGGAGAATATGTAGCCCTTCCTTTTGGCGAAAGCCTTTAGCTACTAAGCAGGCTTTATACTTATCAGTAGTGCCGTCAGCCTTTAGCTTTCTCTTAAAATCCATTTACTCCCAATTGGTTTACTTCTAGGAGGTAAATCAACCAATACCCGGGTATTATTCTGTAAAAATGGATTCTAGCTCACTATTGATAGCTTCCTTCCAATAAGGTGCATCAGGAGATGATACAGCTTCTTGAAACGTTTAAGGCTCACCTTCTATCATATAGGTTATGAAATCAGGTCCAAAAGAAGTAGCTTTCTTAGCTCTTTTGCTTCTTCTAGGCTGAGACTCAGTATTCTGATCGTCTTGACTTTTCGAAGAGCTAGTCTCATTAATTCTTTTGGCACCAATAATTTTGTGTCTTTCCTCATTTAAAGGAAATATATCCTCAAAGAATTTAGCTTCAATAGATTCCATGATGGTATTGTTATTAATATCAAATACTTCTGATTTAATCACCATGAATCTATAAGCAGCACTATGCATTGCATAGCCTATAAAGACACAATCAATTGTCTTAGGTCCAAGTTTGGTCCTTTTTGGTAAAGGAACTTGTACCTTTGCCAAACACCCCCCACTTTCAACCTTTTATATGAGGGTAAATTTTCATTCCACACTTCATAAGGCGACTTATTAGTCTTCTTATGTGGAATTCTATTTAGTATAAAATTTGCTGTCAGCAAAGCTTCCCCCCACAAATTATGAGGTAAACCTGAACTATTTAACATGCAATTAACTATGTCCTTTAAAGTTCGGTTCTTTCTTTCAGCTACACCATTTTGTTGTGGTGTATAAGGTGCAGTAGTTTGATGGATTATACCATTAACTTCACAGAAATCATAAAGTGATGATGATTCATATTCACCACCTCTATCTGATCTAAGGACCTTAATTTTCTTCTCAAGTTGATTTTCAACTTCTGCCTTATATGTTTTAAAAACATTAAAGGTTTCATCTTTACTATGTACTAAATACACATAGCAATATTTACTACAATCGTCAATGAATGTGACAAAATATCTATTACCACCTCTTGTGGGAGTACTTTTCATGTCACATACATCACTGTGGATTAAATCAAGTAACGCATTACTTCTTTCCACAGATGAAAATGACTTTCTAGTAAACTTTGATTCAACACAAACTTCACATTTGTGTCTATTATCAATGTTAAAATTCGACAATAGTCCTAAACTTACCATTCTATTTAAAGAACGATAATTGACATGCCCCAATCTAGAATGCCACACATCACACAACTCAACAATATAAGCAGAAGAGTTGGTATTATTATTATTCTTTGGCATTTGTGCCAGTACATTCAATTTGAACATGCCATCATTCAAATAACTTTTTTCCACATACATACCCCCTTTTATCAGAATAAATTTATCTGACTCAAATACAAGTTTGAACCCATTTTTATTAAGTAAAGTTCCTGACACTTGATTCTTTCGAATCTCTAGCACATGCCACACATCATTGAGGATAAGTATTTTTCCAGAAGTCCATTTCAGTAAGACCATCCCTTTGCCTTCCACAGAGGCAGTTGAAGCATTTCTCATGTATAGCTTATCGCTGCCATTTAGCTTCTCATATGTAACGAACAATGATTTGTCCTTACAAATGTGCCTCGTAGCACCAGTATCAATCCACCAACCTTTGGTGTCTGAAGCCATATTTACCATCATGGAACATCAGTGACAGCAATGATGAAAGGGTAAGCCATATTTACCATCAATAGACATTATACAAAGTGTCCTCAAGACCACTAAGTATATAATTACGGCACAGGAAGTCCGAATGCATCCATGCGGACTTCCTGTGCCGTAATTATATACTTAGTGATCTTGAGGACACATTGTATAATGTCTATTGTAATGCCTACAATACGTCAAAATTATTGTGGAAGGCATTAGACAAGAAGTACAAGCTGGAAGATGTTGGTACTAAGAAATTCCTTATAGGAAAATTCTTAGATTACAAGATGATTGATACAAAGTTGGTAGTCAATCAGATGGAAGAACTACAAATTATCATCAGTGATTTGCAAAGTGAAGGATTGGACATCAGTGAGCCATTCCAAGTTGCTACAGTGATTGAGAAGTTACCTCCTTCCTGGAAGGACTTCAAATGTTATCTCAAGCACAAGCGAAAGGAGTTATCCATGGAGAACCTTGCGGTGAAACTCCGTATAGAAGAGGATAACAGAAAGGGAGATAAAACTCCACTGGAAGTTGAAGCTAAAGCTCATGTTGCTGAAGCTTCAAGACATAAACCCAAGAAGCATAATTTCAAGAAGAAAACTATGAACCATGGGTCGAGGAATGATGCTAGCAAGCGCATTTGAGGAAACTACAAATTTAACTTTCATACATGTTAAATTTGTACATGAAACATCATGAAACATCATCTTAATTTGATGGTTTCAATCCAATTTGAAATTTCCACTGATGGAATTTACACAATCAAGACAATTAATTTATATTTGAACTGATGGCTGCAAACTCCTCCACCAATGTTGCTATGATGGGATAGCCCATTGTCAAACCGCATGCTGAAAAACCTGAGAAGTTCAAAGGAGATAACTTCAAGAGATGGCAACAGAAGATGATCTTCTACCTCACCACACTGAATCTTGCTCACATTTTGAAGGAAGACTGCCCAGTTACCCCACCAGAAGCTCTTAACATCCATGCCTAAGATCTTTTTCAATTCACCTAGATCTTTCATTTCAAACTCACTACTCAACTGTCTATTGAGTTCACAGATATCAGCATAATCTTTAGACACTAGTATCATATCATCTACATAAAGAAGTATATATATGTACCTTTCTGAGATAGTTTCCAATACACGCAGGCATCATATGAGCTTCTGTGAAACTCCTGCTTCAAGATAAACGTGTAAAACCTAATATACCACTGTCTTGGCGATTGCTTCAGTCCATAAATGGACCTGTGAAGACGACAGACCATGTCTTCCTTTCCCTGCACCTCATAGCCCTTAGGTTGAGCCATGTAGATCACCTCCTCCAGTTCTCCATGAAGGAATGATGTGGTGACGTCCATATGTTCAAGAAACATATCAAAGTGAACAGCAATAGATAATATTAAACGAATGGACGAATGCCTCACCACTGGAGAGAAAATCTCATGAAAGTCAACTCCCTCCTTCTGTGTCTAGCTCTTGGCTACCAGCCTAGCCTTATACCTAGGCTTACTGTCACCTCCTGTACCTGGCTTGATTTTATAAATTCACTTTGACAGAATGAGCTTCTGATTAGGAGGCTTTGGAACCAATGACCATGTCTGATTCTTCTGCAATGAGAACAATTCTTCTTCCATAGCTTCCTTCCATTGTTCTTTTGAATCAGATGCAATTGCCTCCATAAAAATTGAGAGGCTCAGCTTCAATATTATCAGCTGCACACGTAAGAGCAAAAGCAACTAAATCAGCATAGTCATACCTTGCTAGAGCATGTCTCACCCTCTGAGGCCTGTCACGTGTAAGCTGATAATTCTGCAGGTCATTGTTACTTAAACTTTCATCAGTGAAAGCTCCCTCATCAACCAAAGTTCTCACCTGTTGAGACTGTCCACCATCAGAACCTGACTACTGTGAAGACTCTGCCTGTGAAACCAGTGGTGATCCACCACTAGATTCACCTAAAGTAACTGATGGTCGTGCTTCAGAATCTATTATGACCTCTGTCTCAACATGTTCAACTGACTGCTGTTTTCTCTGCTCTCTGACATAAAATGGCATCTCTATCTCATTAAAGGTCACATCTCTGCTGATGATACATTTATTTCTTCCCTCTTCTAAGCACCAAAGTTTATATCCTTTAACACCCCGAGGATAGCCAATAAACATACATTTCAGTGCCCTCTTATTCAGCTTTCCTTCCTTCACATGAGCATAAGCTGAACATCCAAACACTTTGAGATGATCCAAACTTGGAGCTTTTCCTGACCATATCTCCTAAGGAGTCTTTAAGTCTAAGGCAGGCGATGGACTCCTATTAATGAGATAACAGGCTGTTTGGGCAGCTTCCCCCCAAAACTTTGGGAGTAATGATGCATTTATCATGAGACATCTCGCACGCTCTATTAATGTTCTGTTAAACCTCTGAGCTAAGCCATTCTGTTGTGGAGTGTATGTAACAGAAAAATGCCTCGTGATCCCCTTAGATTTGCAGAAGGAATTGAATTTGTGATTCACAAATTCTAGACTATTATCTGTCCTCAAATATTTTACCTTCCTACCTGTTTGGTTCTCAACCTGTTTCATCCATTCACGAAATTTCTCAAAATCTTCATCCTTTTGTTTAAGTGGATATATCCACGCTTTCCTCGAAAAGTCATCAATGATCGACATGAAGTATCTGGAACCTCCCATAGAAGGTACTTTAGTAGGACCCTACAAATCTAAGTGAACATAATCTAGTATACCCTTCGTAGAATGCTTCCCTTTCCCAAACTTCACTCTGGTAGATTTTCCCATTATGCAATGTTCACAAAATGGGAGTTCATCAATTTTAGCCCCTCCAGGTAAACCTTGTTGTGAAAGCACATGTAGAGCTCTTTCCCTCACACGAGCTAACCTTTTATGCCATAGCAAAGTCATATCTGTTTCTTTCCCAGACGTAATAGCAGCTCTACCTGAAACTGCAGTCCCTTCCAACACATATAGGTCATTCTTCAAGGTTCCCTTCAGTTTCACCAAAGAACCCTTGGATACCTTCAGAACTCCCTTCTCAAACTTATAAGAATAACCTTCTCTGTCTAATTCACCCAGAGAAATCAGATTCCATTTGAGTTCTGGAACATACCTTACATCAGTAAGCGTTTTAACCAACCCATCATGTGTTGCTATCTGAACTGACCCAATTCTTTTTACCTCACAGGGACCGTTATCACCAAGCAAAACTTTTCCCCCATCAATTTCCTTAGAGTCAATCAGAAAATCTCAATTAGGAGTCATGTGATACGTGCACCCTGAATCCATGATCCAAGCATCTTGAATATCCCATTTGGATACCATCCATGCTTCTGCTGAATCATACCCATCAGTAACATTTGCAGCACTTAATTCACCTGCATGCTTGCTACTTGATGCTTCACTGTTCTTGTTCAAAGCGCAATTTTTCTTAAAGATTCCTTCCTTATGGCATAGGAAACACTTTCTTACCTTCCCTTTGGACTTCGACATGGATCTCGTCTCTTTGCATTTATTATTCTTTTTCTAACTTCTCCCCCTGGCCATGAGTAACTCGCCATCCTTGCGTTCTTTCTTAATTTCAAGATTTTTAGTCCTTAAGGCATTCAGCACAATATCCATGGACAAAGAATCTCGTCCATATTTAATTGCTGCCTTAACTTCTCGAAACGATTCAGGCAATGAATTTAGAAGAATAACAGCTTGATTTTCATCTGACACCTATTCACCGATGTTATTGAGATCAACAACAATCTTCTGAAATTCATCCAGGTTATCTTCCAAGCCTTTACTCTGGTCCATCTTATATCCAAAAATTTCTCTTTTAGATATAATTTACTTGGCAAGGACTTAGTCAAATAAAGACTCTCTAATTTTTTTCACAACTCCACAGTAGTATTAGCCTCATGTACTAGCCTGAGCACTCCATCTGAAAGATAGAGAATTATGGTTGAATAGGCTATCTCATCCATCTCTTTTTTCTCAGCTTCTGTAATCGTTGGCGGAAGTTCTGATTCATCTAAGATTTTAGCTACTTTTTGCTGTACTAAAAGAGCCCTAATCTTTTTCCTCCATAAATCGAAGTCACCCTTTTCGTCGAACCTTACAAGTTCGAAACGTGTCGACAATGAAGCCATCACACACTACCACAAACTTGGCTCTGATACCACTTGTTGAAAAATTAGTGTGGAAATTAATGCGGAATATTCAGAAGACACCCAAACAGAACACAATTGCCAGAAAATAGTAAAGTGATAATAATAAACAGAGACACAAAGATTTATAGTGGTTCGATCAATTTGATCTACATCCACTTTGAGAACCAGCTTGATATCGATTTTATTATGAGTCAAAAAGTTACGAAATTACAGAATTAATCAAGATTAATATTAATCTGTAATTTTTCCAAGAACAGCAATAACAACGATTTCTTCTGTCTCTTGACTGAGACCAATCGCTTGAGCAATACTGCCGCACCACCGACTTCACCGCCGGTAAAATACCCACATATCTGAGATTAGTATTTAAACTGACCCACGCCGAGACCCACACCGAAACTCGAATGTCGACTGCCCCAGAGTGAGACTATGTTCGATTCAAGCTCTGACCGACGCCGAGACTCACACGAAGACCAACGCGAACATACTCGATTTTACCTCAAATCCACGCGTTTCCATCTTCGATCGCCGCACGTAACATATCCGAACGGTGCTGATGAACCCACGCCTCCGACGCGCTGACCAACGCAATCTCCGACGTTCTCTCTCTTGGACTTCGCTCTCTCGTGTGTTTTGGTGTTTCACGTCAGCCTCTCTCTAGACTCCCCTTCCTTTTTATTTTTATATGAAAGCCAATTAGAAATCCCTAATTGAAGAAGATGAAGTATTTACAAAAATGTCATCAGGCATTATTTACCATATTGCCATTAATGAAAAAACCTTTTAAATAATTTGTTATTTTCAACAAAGATTTTAGAGAGAGGGAGAGAAATTGAAATGTGACATATTTGTAAAATCTCAAATGTAGAAGACATAGTTGCAAAAAACTATTCTTAAATTGTCACCCATTACAATTTCCTATATTTTTAAAAGGTCCATGAGTGACTTTTTTTTTATTATTAGTTTAAACATTGGCATAACGTTTTAAATTTAAAGTAATAAATAAAAAAGGAAATGAAAGGAGGGAGGAGAAAGGAGAGATAGAAAAGATAATTTTCAAAACTATGATTTTTAATTCAAAATGTCATGTTAGCATTTAAAATAATAATAAAAATTACTTAAGTCTTACAAATTAGAAGACTAAAAGGGTACATTTTGAAATTTTAAAAACTAAATTCTCATGTTGTTAAAAACTTATGGACTAAATTAGTCATTTAAAAAAAATAAAAAATAAAAACTCCCCAAAAAGAGTTAATGAATTAAAAACAAAATAGTCAACTAATTATATTATAAACTAAAAACTATATTTCATTTCTTTGGCCAAAGTAAGAATAGCTCAATTAGCATGATGTTTGTACTATCAACCTTGAAATAAGAGATTCGATTCTCCCTTCTCACATATTGTCAAATGCAGATATAATTTAACTAAAAACTACCCACTAAACCATAAAAATTCATAAGGGTGATGTCTCTATTATAAATGTAATATTTAATTTATAGATATCTATAACCTACATAAGTTACATGGTTTCATAACTATCTAATCATAAATTACAAATTTTAAATTACATCTTATAACCTACACTCATCCATATCCTTTAACTAGTGTTGTATAGTACTTTTGTAGTACATACCATAATAGAGTTCATTTGTTTTAATTTCTTCTCTAATTTACTTCTCCTTGCTCTTATTCTTGTTTTTGTATTGTTTTTATTTTACGACAATTTCGTGCTTATTCAACGAACATTTAGACTTTTTTGTTCGTTAGTAGAATGCAAAAAGAAAAAAAAATCAAATTAATTAATCCCAAACAATAACTAAGATTATGTTTAAATCTAATTTAAATCTAAAAATTCTAGTTTATTCCCTCTATTGACCTTTAAATTTCTAAATGTCTAATTTAGTTCATGAGTATTTTGGTTTGACAATAATCCAATGGGTTGATTTTTTTTTTTTCCTTTTAAGTTTTAGAATATGTGAGGTAGGGATTTAAATCTCTGACTTTTTTATTAAGAATACATGTTTTAACTAATTGAGTTGTACTCAAAGTTGACGACTTTATTGATTAATGATTTGGAGTTTTTCCTATTTTGGAAATGAGTAGTTGGGAACATAGTAAAAATGAAGGGTAAATAATGAATCAAATTTGGTTTTGGTTGAGAACAATTGGTAGCTTTGCTTCTTCTCATAGTGATTCATTAATCTGGAGAGATGTTTTTCAAGATAGTATTCTCTCTCTCATTTGTGATGAGGAGATTAGAGAGTAGTTGATTTGTGGTATTTTTTTTTGTTATTTTTACCGTCTAAAAAAATCAATGTTTGCTCCTAGATTTGGCAATGATGTATCAATTTTTACTCAACATTTTAGTTTCATTAAATTAAACCCTTTTGCACTTTGTATCTTCAATTCAATTTATGCTAAATTTACCCATATTTTAACAAAAAGCAAGTAATAGAACTCTCAAAACTTATTAATTTTAAAGAAAGTCAAGTCCACACAAATTTGACTTTGCTTAATAAACTTTTTGTATATTTATTTATTTTTGAATTCTAAGATAGAAATAGATACATACACCTTGCCACTTTCGAAGGTAAAAGTAAAAGTAAAAGAACAATGATTAGATGCAACTATCATCGTGCGGTCCTCTTTTATTACATAGTAAAAAAATGATTTAATTTTTTTAAAAAAATATTTATCACATGGAAGATTTTAATTAGACAACTAGAACGGTACAAAAATAAGTATAGCCAAACCAAACACCTAAGTCTTTTTAAAAATAAAATTACTACCTCTTATTTTCAACTCGAGAGTAAATTTTTACTAATTCTTAGCCATTTTAGTTGTGGTCTTAAAATTTTAGACTTCGTGGATATTTAATATTCCTTATGTTGAAAAAAACTTTTAGTTATTATTGTCTTGTTTTTAAATACTTTAACTTTATCTATGAATTTAAAGAAGAAAACTGTGTAGAGTTAAAACAATCAACTAATAAATCTCAACTGTTTCACGAGACAACTTTCTAATCCTACAATAATGGACTAGGTGAATGGTAAAATATCAAATGCTACATCAAAATGAGCATAACTCAACAAACATAAAACTTACATATTATAAAAAATAATAAAAAAATTACCACCAATCCTTTAACAATTTTATCAATTTTAATTTCATCTACAATCTATGTACTAATTTTCAATTATATCCGCGCTTACACAATTTTAAATCTTTTGACAAAATGGGATGAAAAAGTTGCATCACCTGAAAAATAACATATATTCTAATTTGATGATGGAGTACCTAACAGCTCAGCGCAACAATAATTTGATTACTAATATATGTCATTTACCATAGTTATATGCATTGGATAAAATTGTAAATTGCAAAAATTAAGGGAAAGCAATTAAAAACAATCCAAGCATTAAAATGCAGAATTATATCTAAAAAAATAAAAATAAAAACGCTTACGAATACATTCATTTTTTTTTCTGTTAAACTATATTATGTAGTGTCTAATGTATAATAATACAAAATCTTTAGTTCATAAATTAACTAATATATTCAAACTAAAATAACCACACCTAATTTATGATTTATAAATATATTATCAAACATATTGTTTAAATCTAAATCCAATTTCTAAATATGTTATCAAACATATATTAAAAACATTAAAATATAACTTTGTTTCATACCCTTAACAAAATGGCCCTTCACTACGGGAAAAATAAATAAATAAAAATAAAAAACAAAAACAAAAACTCTAGTTCATATGCATTAATTATCACCTAAGATTGTTATCCAACGGTTATGAAAAAAAAAATGAACTCAAAAAAAGGAGAAAAAGTTGTGAAAGTTCCATAAATAAGTAGCATTAAATCAAAAAATTATTTGATTAAATAGTTTTAAAATAATAAATAACAGTTGTCAACCAGCAAAATTATGCATCTCAACTACTATTCAAAAGTCAACAATTATACATCAATCACTCTTTAATAATTCAAGACCAACCTGTTAAACACCAACACATTAACATAGGCACCACAATCACAAATGCCAGACTTTCTTTCTTTTTCTATATATATAATTTTTTTTTCTTTTTTAATTAAAAAAAAAGTCGATATTAATTAGTGAGGTCAAACAAAATGTGAGTGATATGCAAGAAAAATCATGACAATAAAGAATGCATAAGAATTATTTAATTCAATAAATATAATTCAAACTTACTAAAGAAGTAAAATATTGATGGAACCTTCATATCAATATCGACCTCTAATATATTATAAATTTCTCAATTGAACCTTCCAAATTTATGGATATTTCAACAAAATAAAAAAGTCAAAATGTCTATTGATGGAACCCTCGTATCAATATCAACCTCTAATATATTTTCAATATTTCTCAATTTTATGGACATTTAAACAAAAATATCAGAATTTAACTTCACCTATACTAAATTGTTGGGGTCCCACAGGCTCCAATCTAATCTAGCTTTGTGAAAGTGATGGGGGGGAATTAAGAAGCAAAAATTGGAGAAATGAATATTAATAGAGAATTAAGAGGATGGAAAGAAGTAATATAAATATGAATATGATGATGCCCTTATAAAAAGCTTCAAAGCCAATAATAAAATATCATTTTGCATAGCAAGTTTATGACGGCAAGGAGCAAACTGACTAATATTTGTCTTACAATAACTATTAACATTAATGTTCTCGAAAAAAGAAAGAACTTGGAATAGGAAATAGGAGAGAAAAAGGGAGAAGGATAAAGGGGGAAAAAACATCACAATCATCTCCTACTAAAAAAAAGACATGGTTGCATCACAGATTTGGCAAAGGCAGGCAGGGAAAGATTTTGGAAGAAAAGTTGTTTTTTGCCCACCAACAACATAAACATCCAGAGGGTCAATTACTTCTTAACCCGTCAATACTGCGTATTACGAATCTCAAACTCATAGAGGTAGGGGGATAGCAATGGGCATACGAATGAATGACCTCAGAAATATACCCTCCTTCCGTGACCCGTATCCGTGCTCAACCGAAAGAGTTCACATTACACATGACACAAAAAAAGCCAACTAAAGGAAATAACTCACCATTCAAAGCACATATTGAACTTAGAAGCACTTCCTGTGGACAATGGATGGACCAGATTCGTCGTACTCGCCCTTTGAAATCCACATCTGGTAAAACACACCAAGTATTAGTGCCAGATAAGGTAACAAAAGAAAGGTTAAGAGTGAATGTAGGGAGTATCTCACCTGCTGGAAGGTGCTGAGCGATGCAAGGATTGACCCTCCAATCCAGACACTGTATTTCCTTTCTGGTGGTGCAACGACCTTGATTTTCATGCTGCTGGGAGCAAGAGCTGTGATCTCTTTGCTCATACGGTCAGCGATACCAGGGAACATGGTAGAACCACCACTGAGAACAATGTTGCCATACAAATCTTTTCTGATATCCACATCACACTTCATAATTGAGTTGTAGGTAGTCTCGTGGATTCCAGCAGCTTCCATTCCGATGAGGGATGGCTGGAAAAGAACTTCGGGGCAACGGAATCTCTCAGCTCCAATTGTGATGACTTGTCCATCAGGCAGTTCATAGTTCTTCTCAATTGAGGAGCTACTCTTAGCAGTCTCGAGTTCCTGCTCATAGTCGAGTGCAACATAAGCAAGCTTCTCTTTCATGTCACGGACAATTTCCCGTTCGGCAGTGGTTGTGAACATGTACCCTCTCTCAGTGAGAATCTTCATTAAAGCATCAGTTAGATCACGACCAGCAAGGTCAAGACGGAGGATAGCATGGGGTAGAGCATAACCCTCATAGATTGGCACGGTGTGACTAACACCATCACCAGAGTCGAGCACGATACCTATTCAAACAATTCATTAAATTTTTATCCAAATCAAAGGCTAAGAGTCCCAAATTTAAGATGAAAGCAGGAAATGGATGTGAACCTGTTGTACGACCACTGGCGTACAGAGATAGAACGGCCTGGATGGCAACATACATGGCAGGTACATTAAAAGTTTCAAACATGATTTGTGTCATCTTTTCTCTGTTGGCTTTAGGATTGAGAGGAGCTTCAGTAAGAAGCACTGGGTGTTCTTCAGGTGCAACACGAAGCTCATTGTAGAACGTGTGATGCCAAATCTTTTCCATATCATCCCAGTTGCTGACAATACCATGCTCAATGGGATATTTCAAGGTAAGAATACCTCTTTTGGATTGGGCCTCGTCACCAACGTAAGCATCTTTCTGGCCCATACCCACCATGACACCAGTGTGTCGAGGTCGACCAACAATACTGGGAAAAACTGCCCTGGGAGCATCATCGCCGGCAAATCCAGCCTACAAATTAAAATTTGATTACTTCAAACCTATTACCAGTCTCAAGGCAAAAGAAAACATACCCATACAAACAGTTATAGTTATTGAGAACGTAAGTAGATCTACAACAAAAAAAACGGCTATATGTTTGAAAGTCAGTGATTGTACCTTCACCATTCCGGTTCCATTGTCGCAAACAAGTGGCTGGATATCCTCAGCATCAGCCATCTTTTATAGATACTGAAAAATACACACAAATGAGCAAATTATAACCCAGAATACGAAGCACATCTGTGCAATGCATTGTTGAATTGGCAGTAAGCTGTAAGCATAAAACAGACAATCCATTTTGTAATACAAGGCCAAGAGTAGAAATCACAACATCGCCACCTAATAATACTTCAACTGCAAAACCCCATCTTGCTTCTACTTGTGTCTAAACAATCATATAAATGGGAAACACCTAAAAATACTGCAATTTTACAGGAAGAAATAGATCGGATTCAAAAGAAACTATTGATTCTTGTCATAGGTGACAGGTGAAATCTAGAACATATATTCCGTTAAAACAAATACAGGGAAACAAGAGGCGAAACAGACGCATTAGGGAGAACTGTAAGCAACACGATTTTAATCTAAGAATCCTATTAGTAAAGTCAGCAAATAATCGATCCTGAGTCAATCAAATTTCAATATCAGTATCGACAGAACAATGCAAGTAGCTGAGATCTTTAATTAAATTTCTTCATAAGTCCAGTCATGCAGACCACAGACGAATATGGCAGTGGAAAAGATGCTATAAGAATCTCAATTGCATCGAGAAAATTACAAGCGATTTCCGAGAAATACAAGATCTCAGCTCCAGTATCGCAAAATTTCAATAACAACAAGCACGAGGTCAAAGATCAGCCACTGAAATTTCAGAATCTGATTGCAAATGCCGATCGAAATGTCACCGAGTCTTCACAAACCAAACAGATTCCAGAACAGATAAAAAGAAAGTAAAGAAAAAGTATCCCTTACAGCAGTAAACAGCATTACGATTTACAAATCACATGATTCATATTACAAAACTCAGAACTAAAACAACCACTGTTTAAAAAGAGAATCGAAGAGCTAGAAGCTAAAACAAAATCTGATGATCAACAAAAACCAAAGCAGAGATTGATAAAAAAAAAATAAAAAAAAAAAAAGAAAGAAAGAAAACAACCAGATCGAAGCTCATAAGAGTGATAAACACAAAAACAGAAATGGCAACAAAAGCAAATCGAAATCTGAATGAAAAGCAGAATAAGAGATCTAAAGAAAGTCAGATCGAAAGGAAATCATACCTTAGGAAGTGAAGAAAACGAAGAAGAGAAGGAAAATGGAAGAGCCAAGTGAGGGAATCGACGGCCTACTCTCCTTTTTCAGGCTCAGTCTCTCTCGGTTGCAAAGGCGAGAAGGTGAGATCGAAAATGGAGAGAAGGAAGGAATGGAAGAAGGAAAGGGAAAATGAGAGTATTTATATGGAAAAATAAAAAATAAAAAGAAATAAAAAAACATGAAATGCAAATGCAGATGCAAATGTAAATGAAATTCCGATGAAATGAAGAATTTGGGTGAATGATTTCGACCACCAGTAAAGATAGGGTGACCTGGATGACAGCCTTTTTCTTCCCTTTGCTTTTTATTTTTATTTTTATTTTCATTTTCATTTTCATTTTCATTTTCTTCCTCGAGATTTTAATTCATTTCCTTCCATTATTTCATTTTCATTTGTCAGAATTTCCTCTCTCTTTTACATTTTTTTATTATCTTTCTTCTGGGATAATTTTTAATAGAAAAATAAGAGAAATTATTTAGGCAAAATAACAAAATTTGTAGATCGTTGTGATAGACGTTGATAGAAGTCTATCAGGGTCTATCAGTAATAGAAATGATAGAACTCTGTCACTGATAGAAGTATATTAACGTCTATCAGTATTTTTTTTGCTATTTTCTGTAAATAGTTTGACATTTTTTCTATCTATAAAAATTTCTCTAATTTTTATCCATATTTTAACATGTTCATGGGTTTATTATTGATGTAAGGTATCGCCACAAGTTTTTAATATTTTCTATATAATTTATAAGTGAGATATTTGGATGAACCTAAAAATATAACCTAATTAATTAATGAAGTAATATCAACTACTTATTGATAATTAATTTTAACTAATTATTAAATAGAATGACAAATTGCAAAAATTGCTCCTAAAATATAGTGGTAGTTGCAATGATACCCTCAAACTTTCGACAATAAAAATTGAGCCCTCAAACTTATGCAAATGTTAAAATTAGACTCTCAAACTTACATAATTGCAGAAATTGTAACAATTGTATAAGTTTGAAGTTTCAATTTTTATTATTTTGGGGTCTAATTCCACAACCATTATAAGTTTGAGGGTCGAATTTTGAATTTTTATAAGTGAAGGTTTCAAGAAGTAATTGCAATTACTACCATACTTTAGAGTTAGTTTTTACCATTTGCCTTAAATAGAATTATATTATATTTGATTATTTTATTAATTAAATTAAACTATTTGATTATCAATATTACTTTTAATTATTTTAAGGTAAAAATATTCATTTGTTTTTATTCTATTAATAATATTAACAACATAATAAATAATACCAAATTTAATTCATGACTATATTAATTATTCTTTTAAGTAATTATAATTTTAGTTTCAATATACAAAATAAAACAAACATAAATATTAATTTTCATTCATTTTTTTTAATAAAAGGATCACTCCCATTTTTTAATTATCTTGCATGTAACAAAATAAACGGGATGTAAGAGATTAATTGATGTTTTTATTTTTAAAGTAAAAAAAAAACATTTGTAATATAAATATACTATTTGTTACAACAAAACAAATAGCTAAAATTAAATACTGAATTTTATAAATAACCAAATGAATTTTCTTTTGTATAAATAGCTAAAGGGAAAAATAATTTTTTTAAAAAAAAATAAAATGATAGACCAAAATAGCCTCGCTTAAGGTTTCCTTGTGTTTAAAAAAGAAAAAAAAAAGTTTTAAATCAAATACAATTTTAATCCATGACCAAATGATTTTTTTTCCAAATTATTTAAAAAAACACAATAAATCTTATAAAAAAATAAACCTAAAAAAAGTGTATGATAATTTTGAAATATAAAATATAAAATATAAAATAAAGGGTTTTAAAAATGGGACAAGATATTACACAAATATCTTGCATTCGAGAATTTCCAACCTTAAATGAGATAAATTAGTGTTCATCATGCAACCTAAAATCTAGGTGACCAAATGATTTTTTTGAAATAATTCAAGAACACAACAAATCTCATATAAGATTAAATCTAAAAAAGCGTGTAATAATTTTATTTTTAATCATAAAAAATAAAATAAATGGTTTCAAAACTAAGACTAGAAGCATTATTTTTGCTTTCTGTTTAGAATTTGAGAGAAAGAACTTCTTCTTCCTTAGATGCATGTTAATATTTTTTTTAAGCTCCTATTTTTTTATTTAGGATTTTTTTATCAATATGAGTTATGGAGTTTTGAATCTCCGACCTCAAGTAAAATAATATATGTCAATGTACCACTAAACTATTCTCATGTATATGAAATGTTTTTTGTTACTTCTTTTTATGTAATTGTTATGTTAATTTGTATTAACTTTATTAAAGTTGAGTGAGATTACAACTACAAGAGAAAGTTTTGTCTTAATTGGTCCTCAATCTTAACTCTTAACAGACATTTGTCTCGCGAGAATCTAAAATTTTCATTGGATGAACATTTGGATTGTCCCACTTGTTTTGTGGTAATAATGTAAAATATGTATAGGCATCTTGCATCCTAGAATGCCTTTGCAAGATGTATCCGTTTAATTTTAGATGTTCTTTTGCAACATTAAGTTTTAGAATGCTCGTGTAAAGGACATCTTTGAATGACATATCTGTTCTTCACACTTTTTTTTTTTTTTTGGTCTTTCATCGATTTTCCTTAACTAATATTTAATTCAAAAAACCATAAAAATAAAGCAAATATTAAATTTTCTCAACAATTCAAAGGACATCATCGAATGACATTTTGCCCTTCACACATAGAGATAATAGATCTTTTGGATCTTTCAAACTTCTTTAAATCCTCAAAATTATGAATTTAGGACTTAATTTAAAATTCTATGAAAAATTAAGCTTGTTAATCTTGTTATCTAAATTACATACCATTGTTCTCACATTTTTTTAAAAGAAATACTTGAATTTTTAGTCAAATGCTACAAAAAAGTTTTTTGAAAACTACCCTATTTTTTTTTTTTTTTTTTTTAAGTTTTCAAAATTTGACTTAGTTTTTTAAAACATTGATGACAATTGGATAAACAAAACAAAGAAACTCATAGGTGAAAGTAGTGTTTATAAGCTTGATTTTCAAAAATCAAATAGTTATCAAATGAGGTTTTAGGCCTTATTTGGTAACTAATTTATTTTTAATTTTTAATTGTTAAATTTTATGCTTATTTCCTTCCAATTTTTTAATTATGGTTTTCACCTTTGTTAAATAAACATTTGAATTCTAAGTTAAGTCCTAAAAACAAAAACAAATTTTTAAAACAACTATTTTTTTAAAAAAATTCAAATCTTGGCTTTTTTTTTTTTTTAATATTAGTAGAAAGTGGATAAAAAAAAATATAGAAACTTAAGGATGGAAGTAGTATTTATGAAACATAGTTGTCAAAAACTAAAAACCAAAAAACAAATGGATCTTAAAATAAGACCAATCTTTTTTAGTTTTAAAAAAATTGGGTTAATATTTTACAACGTTTCTCAAGAAAGTAATCAATAAAAGAAGAAAAATATGACAGTAAAAAGAATGTTCATAAGCTCAATTTTTAATAACAAAATTTAAAAAACAAACACTAATCAAACAAGTGATCGTATGAGGATATTTAAACGTTGCTTCATAAACAAATATTGTACGTTTAAAGTTGACATGACATGACATAAATGCCACATAATATAGTCTCTCTCTCTTAAATATGACAACATGACATGATCATCAAAATAACACAAAATTCAACTTTTTTTATTTATCTCTAAATAAAAATAGCTAAACATTCCACAAAACAGCGTTATAGTTGTGTTTTGAGAGTGGTGCATGTGCAAACACATGTGTTCTTAAAGTCCTTAACATGTCCTGGCTATACGATTAATAACCATATATTATATGCACAAGAGGAAAAAAAAGAGAAATTTTTTCAAACTATTTACAAAAAAAACAATAGTAGAAAAAAATATTGATATACTTCTATTAGTGTATCAATTTCTATCACTGATAGATTATGATAAACTTCCATTAGCGTCTATCACAACTATCTAGATTTTTTTTATTTTGTGTAAATAATTTTTCTTATTTTTTTTTTTTTTAAAAATTCCTTTTTTTTATTATTTCCCAAAAATGATAGCCTTTAAATAAAGGGATAAAAAATGTATGAGTTTTGAAATATTATATACAACAATGAAAACATGGAATATTATTATCTATCTGGTTTGGATTCCAATTGTCTCAACATTTATGCAACACCACTTTGCAAAGGGAAGATTATTATACTTTTTTTTAAAATAAAAAATCTTAATTTATATATTTTATTTTATAAATTAATGATTATGACTTAAAGTTGGAGCCCTGTTTTGGTAGTGGCAAAGCATTACTTGCCAAATATGAAACCTTTTTTTCTTTCTATACATACACATGTATTTAATTTCATAATGGTATTTGTAATATTTTAGATCTAAATTGAAATTTGCAAAGAAGATAATGATTATGGTTGGAAGTGGCAAAATTACTGTATGAAACCTTTTTTTCTTTCTATACATACACATGTATTTAATTTCATAATGGTATTTGTAAAATTTTAGATCTAAATTGAAATTAGAATAATGGGAAGAAAATGTTAGAAAGAAAATATCAGAGGAGAAAAGCTAAAGGCTCTTTGATAATCATTTATCTTGTTGACAGATTTAAATCTCCTATTTTATCTTATTTTTCTCCTTCGTCAAATTTGAATTTTAAAATTTAATATATTTTTGTTTCATGTTCAAGTTTTTTTTTTTTCTATTTTTACAGTGTCTAATTTTCCACTGGCTAGATTTAAATCCTTCGATTTTTCTAATCTTCACATATTTTTTTCTTAGTTAGGTTTACTTATTTTTTTTTTTAAAAAAATATCTTTTCCAAAGTTAGTTGCAATTTTTTTTATCTAAATACTATTTTAAATATTTTAAAATTTAAATACTAACAACAAGTGAACAAAGCAATGAAATTCGTTATAATGGCAACACTCTCAAGCTCACTCTCAACAGTTTTTCACCTAATCTCTTGCTCTCTCCCGATCTTTGTGCTACATCTGCCATTTTTAGCAGTACGATCGTCACCAGGCTCTGGTCTACCTCTCGAGGACGATTCGATTCGATTGAAAGGTGTTGAAAAATTTAGTGTGAAAAATTAATGCCCAACGCAAACTTGAAAGATAATAATAAAACAAAGACATTTACAGTGTTCGATCAATTTGATCTACACTCTGAGAATCAGCTTGATATTGATTTTATTAAGAACCAAAAAGTTACAAAATTACAGAAATAATCTAGATTAATATGAATCTGTAATTTGTTCAAGAACAGCAAAAAATCCACGATCTTCCCGTCTCTTGACCGAGACCAATCGCTTAAGCAACACCACCGAACACCGACTTTACCGTCGGAGAAGAAACCCCACAAACCCGACTCCAATCTGTCTGAAATCGGACTGAAGAACCGAGACCAACACTGTTGAAACTGACCCACGAACGAGAAACTGGATCTCGCGCGTACAGACCAGCTGACCGAACGTTCTCAGATCCACCGCCTGCCCAATCGACTTCCGACGAACCAACGCCAATCGATCACTTCGCAAAGACCCTCGCTGATCAACTGCTACTCCCGACAACAGGTCCGAGAACGCCGTCCGTCTATCTCTCGATTTCTCTGTGCTTTGTAAAACGGCAGCCCTCTCTCTCTCCACTGCGTTTTTCGGCTGCTGCTCACCATCCACGGCTGTCCCTTTATTTTTGCTTATATGATAAAGAAGATGGGTGCCCTAATTAAGAAGATTCAAATATTTACAAAAATGCCATTAGCCATTATTTACCAAAATACCATTAATGAAAACTTTTTAAATAATTTGTTATTTTCAACATATCTCCCTCATAACAAAATATTAAAAAACACCAAGTTGATCCTCCAATCCCCTATCATCCTGATTTAACCTTCAGCTCATTTAATAGGTATTTAAACCTATGAGCTGGAAGAACATTAGTCAACATATCTGATAAATTCTGTTCTGTATGAACCTTTACCAAATCAACATCTTTTTTAGCAACAACTTCTCGAATAAAGTGAAACTTGACATCGATATGCTTGGACCTCTCATGATGTGATGGATTTTTCGCAAGATGGATAGCGCTCTGGCTATCACAATGGATGATAGGAACAAACTCCTGCGACAACAACTCACCAATGATCCTCTTCAACCACACTGCTTCCTTAACAGCTTCACCAACTGAAATATACTCTGACTCAGTAGTAGACAGGGCAACAACTGACTTACCTTCCAATTGACCACATTACCATACAAACGAAAAATATGACCAGATAAGGACCTCATTTTATCAAGGTCCGCAACATAATCTGCATCTGTGAAGCCTTCCAACAGTGTTGATTCATCACAATCCCTGCTAAAACACAGTGATACACTGGCACTACCTTTCAAATACCGAAACACCCATTTAACTACATTCCAATGCTCCTTCCCAGGATTTTACATAAACCTTCTGATCATACTCATAGCATACCCCGAGTCAGGCTTAGTACAAATCATCAGATACATAATGCTTCCAACAGCATTACAATAGGAAATATTATCCATCTCTAACCTTTCTTGTTTAATAACAGGACACTGAGACGAAGAAAGTTTAAAATGAGATGCTAAGGGTGTCGAAACTACCTTGCAACCAGACATATTATATTTCTCAAGCAGTTTATGCACATAACACTCTTGCGAAATGGTTAACAAACCTTTCTCCCTATCTCTCTTAACATCCATGCCTAAGATCTTTTTCAGTTCACCTAGATCTTTCATTTCAAACTCACTACTCAACTGTCTCTTGAGTTCACAGATTTCAGCATAATCCTTAGACACTAGTATCATATCATCTACATAAAGAAGTAGATAAATATATGTACCTTTCTGAGATAGTTTCCAGTATACGCAGGCATCATATGAGCTCCTGTGAAACCCCTACTTTAAGATAAATGTGTCAAACCTAATATACCACTGTCTTGGCGATTGCTTCAGTCCATAAATGGACCAGTGAAGACGACAGACCATGTCTTCCTTTTCCTGTAACTCATAGCCATTAGGTTGAACCATGTAGATCACCTCCTCCAACTCTCCATGAAGGAATGATGTGGTGACGTCCATCTGTTCAAGAAACATATCAAAGTGAACAACAATAGATAATATTAAACGAATGGACAAATGCCTCACCACTGGAGAGAAAATCTCATGAAAGTCAACTCCCTCCTTCTGTGTATAGCCATTGGCTACTAGCCTAGCCTTATACCTAGGCTTACTGTCACCTCCTGTACCTGGCTTGATTTTGTAAATCCACTTTGACTGAACGAGTTTCTAATTAGGAGGCTTTGGAACCAAGGACCATGTCTGATTCTTCTGCAATGAGAACAATTCTACTTCCATAGCTTCTTTCCATTGTTCTTTTGAATCAGATGCAATTGCCTCCTCAAAAGTGAGAGGCTCAGCTTCAATATTATCAGCTGCACACGTAAGGGCAAAAGCAACTAAATCAACATAGCCATACCTTGTTGGAGCATGTCTCACCCTCTAAGGCCTGTCACGTGTAAGCTGATAATTCTGTAGGTCATTGTTACTTGAACTTTCATCAGGGAAAGCTCCCTCATCAACTAAAGTTCTCACCTGTTGAGACTGTTCACCATCAGAACCTGACTGCTGTGAAGACTCTGCCTGTGAAACCAGTGGTGATCCACCACTAGATTCACCTAAAGTAACTGATGGTCGTGCTTCAGAATCTATTCTGACCTCTGCCTCAACATGTTCAACTGACTGCTGTTTTCCCTATTCTCTGACATAAAACGACATCTCTGTCTCATTAAAGGTCACATCTCTACTCATGATACATTTATTTCTACCCTCTTATAAGCACCAAAGTTTATATCCTTTAACACCCGAGGATAGCCAATAAACATACATTTCAGTGCCCTCTTATTCAGCTTTCCTTCCTTCACATGAGCATAAGCTGAACATCCAAACACTCTGAGATGATCCAAACTTGGAGCTTTTCCTGACCATATCTCCTGAGGAGTCTTTAAGTCTAAGGCAGACGATGGACTCTATTAATGAGATAACAGGCTGTTTGGGTAGCTTCCCCCAAAACTTTGAGGGTAATGATGCATTTATCATGAGACATCTCGCACGCTCAATTAATGTTCTGTTAAACCTCTCAGCTAAGCCATTATGCTGTGGAGTGTACGTAACATAAAAATGCCTCGTGATCCCCTTAGATTTGCAGAAGGAATTGAATTTGTGATTCACAAATTCCAGACCATTATCTGTCCTCAAATATTTTACCTTCCTACCTGTTTGGTTCTCAACCAGTTTTATCCATTCACGAAATTTCTCAAAAGCTTCATCCTTTTGTTTAAGTGGATATATCCACGCTTTCCTCGAAAAATCATCAATGATCGATATGAAGTATCTGGAACCTCCCATAGAAGGTACTTTAGTAGGACCTTACAAATCTAAGTGAACATAATCTAGTATACCCTTCGTAGAATGCTTCCCTTTCCCAAACTTCACTCTGGTAGATTTTCCCATTATGCAATGTTCACAAAATGGGAGTTCATCAATTTTAGCCCCTCCAGGTAAACCTTGTTGTGAAAGCGCATGTAGAGCTCTTTCCCTCACATGAGCTAACCTTTTATGCCATAGCAAAGTCATATATGTTTCTTTCCCAAACGTAATAGCAGTGCTACCTGAAACTGCAGTCCCTTCCAACACATATAGGTCATTCTCAGACTTATAAGAAAAACCTGCTCGGTCTAATTCACCCAGAGAAATCAGATTCCATTTGAGTTCTGGAACATACCTTACATCAGTAAGCGTTTTAACCAATCCATCATGTGTTGCTATCTGAATTGACTCAATTCCTTTTACCTCACAGGTACCGTTATCACCAAGCAAAATTTTTCCTCCATCAATTTCCTTAAAGTCAATCAGAAAATCTCGATTAGGAGTCATGTGATACGTGCACCATGAATCCATGATCCTTGCATCTTGAATATCCCATTTGAATACCATCCATGCCTCTGCTGAATCATACCGCTCAGTAACATTTGCAGCACTTGATTCACCTGCATGCTTGCTACTTGAAGCTTCACTGTTCTTGTTCAAAGGGCAATTTCTCTTAAAGTGTCCTTCCTTATGACATAGGAAACACTTTCTCACCTTCCCTTTGGACTTCGACCTGGATCTCGTCTCTTTGCCTTTATTATTCTTTTTCTAACTTCTCTCCTTTGCCTTTATTATTCTTTTTCTAACTTCTCTCCTTTGCCTTTATTATTCTTTTTGGCCATGAGTAACTCGCCATCCTTGTGTTCTTTCTTAATTTCAAGATTTCTTGTCCTTAAGACATCCAACACAATATCCATGGACAAGGAATCTCGTCCATATTTAATTGCTGCCTTAACTTCTCGAAACGATTCAAGCAATGTTATTCTTCTTGATTTTCATCTGACACCTTCTCACCGATGTTACTGAGATCAACCACAATCTTCTGAAATTCCTCCAGGTTATCTTCCTTGGCAATGATAGGTTATCTTCCTTGGCAATGACTTAGTCAAGTAAAGACTCTCTAATTTTTTCCACAACTCCGCAGTAGTATTAGCCTCATCTACTAGCCTAAGCACTCCATCTGAAAGATAGAGAATTATGGTTGAATAAGCTATCTCATCCATCTCCTTTTTCTCAACTTCTGTAATCGTTGGCGGAAGTTCTGATTCATCTAAGATTTTAGCTACTTTTTGTTGTACTAAAAGAGCCCTAATCTTTTTCCTCCATAAACCAAAGTCACCCTTTCCGTCAAACCTTACAAGTTCAAAACGTGTCGACAATGAAGTCAGCACAAAAGAATATCTCAATTGCACACTACCACAAACTTAGCTCTTATACCACTTGTTGAAAAATTTAGTGTGGAAAATTAATGATGTTCCCAAACAAAACGCAAACTTGAAAGCGATAATAATAAAACAGAGACAAAGAATTTATAGTGGTTCGATCAATTTGATCTACATCCACCACTTTGAGAACATATTGATTTTATTAAGAACCAAAAGGGTTACAAAATTACAGAAATAATCTAAGATTAATATGAATCTGTAATTTGTTCAAGAACAGCAAAAAATCCACGATCTTCCCGTCTCTTGACCGAGACCAATAGCTTAAGCAACACCACCGAACACCGACTTTACCGTCGGAGAAGAAACCCCATAAACCCGACTCCATTCTGTTTGAAATCGGACTGAAGAACCGAGACCAACACTGCTGAAACTGGCCCACGAACGAGAAACTGGATCTCGCTCGTACAGACCAGCTGACCGAACGTTCTCAGATCCACCCCTGCCCAATCGACTTCCGACGAACCAACGCCAATCGATCGCTTCGCAAAGACCCTCGCTGATCGGCTGCTACTCCCGACAACAGGTCCGAGAACGCCGTCCGTCTATGTCTCGGTCTCTCTCTTTGTAAAACGGCAGCCCTCTCTCTCTCCACTGCGTTTTTCGGCTGCTGCTCACCACCCACGGCTGCCCCCTTTATTTTTGCTTATATGATAAAGAAGATGGGTGCCCTAATTAAGAAGATTCAAATATTTACAAAAATGTCATTAGCCATTATTTACCAAAATGCCATTAATGAAAACTTTTTAAATAATTTGTTATTTTCAACAAAAGGCTCTTCTTCTTTGCTGATATTATCTCCATTTGAATCACTTAATTGACTGTATTGCTCATGATAAAGCCTACAAAAAACTTTAGTGTGTATAAAGCTTCGTCGTGTCTTTACTTATTTCTGGTTCGTTTTTGCACCATAAGTGGAAAAGTCTATGTTATGGGTGAATTTTGATCAAGTAGAATAAAGATAAAAATCAAGATAAAGGTAAAATAAGATAAGATTTGATCTAACTTGCATGGGATTAGAAAACCTAATATCCTTATCCTAGAAGGGTTAAATCTCATATCTTAATCCTATTAGGATTAAGATAAACTCTAGAATAGATCTTCTATAAATAGACCAGACTCCATATGAGAGAGTTTTAGACTTCTTCTCTATTCTACAATCTAAAAACTTCTGACTCCTTCCCTGTTATCTAATTCTCTTATTGACTTAGGGCTTTTTTTTTTTTTTTTTTTTTTTTTTTTTTTTTTTTGCAGGTTCTCTCTTTTCTGAATTACAAATTTAATGGATTATGTCACATGAAGGTCAGGTGCGTTCCCCTATCCCAAATTTTGCATCAACAATTCCTATGGAATAGCCTTTATAATCAATTAGAAACTACTTAATTGTGTTGATTTTGTAAATTTGTGAAACTAGGTAAATCAAATCTATTTGATACTAACTATTTTTTTTATTTGATATTTTCGGATTAATGGGTATTTGGTAGTTTCCATGGGATATTTTCGTATTTTGATATTTTCTAATTAATAAATTCTTGGTATCCATGAAATATTTCCATCGTTTGATAATTAGTAATTATTAAACTTAAAAATCATTTTGCTATTTTTCAAAATGAATATTTAAAATTTGCTATTTGGGCCTAATTTTTTGTTGCACCCATAATTTTGTTATAGCAAAAGTTGGATGCAAGTTGGACTGCATCTATTTTTCAGCTTACACACTTAGCCGGCCCATTAAAGCTTCAATTGTCAATACAATTTTTAAAATGTTTTTGCTTTTGCTTTTATTTTATTATTATTATTTTTTTTTTCTAATTAATATTCTTACCTGTCTATATTCCAAAATCTCTCCAACCTATCACCATGAAAACATTGTGGCAATAAGCCAAAGCCAAATGACAATTATAAATATAGCAATCAGATTCAAAATACTAGCATATATAGCAATATTTTTAAAAATTGTAAATATAACAAAGTCTATTAGTGATAGTTTTCTATTGTTGATAGACTTTTATGATCTAGGTGGTCTATCACTAATAGACCATAAAAGTCTATCAGCAATAGAAGTCTATCACCGATAGACTTTACTATTTTACAATTTTTTAAAAATGTTGCTATACACTCGGTTTGTTCTCCCTAAAATTGCTATTCATTATAATTATCCAATAAGATAGAATAGCTAAATTTCAATACTGATTTTGAAAAATAGCTTAATCACTTTCCCTTATGTAAAAATAACTAAAGAAAACAGGAAAGATTTTGTTAACTAAAATAATAGACCTAAATAGCCTGTGTGTTTAAATATAATCATAAAATGAATTAAATCAAATATAACTTAATCCTAAAATCCAAGTAATCAAATAAAAAATTATTATAAATAAAAAAAATATCAAACTATTTACAAATATAGAAAATTTTTACTATTTATCACCGACAGACTGCGATAGATTATGTCGCTGATAGATAGTAAATTTTTTCTATATTTATAAATAATTTGACTCATTTTTCTATATATGAAGACAATCCTAACCAAATGGTATTTACAAAATCAATACTAAAAATTAGGATAGATCTGAAACAAATTATAAAATTATATATATTTCTTACGTCTAAAAAAATATATGATAACTTTTTTTTTTTTTTTTTGTAGAAAAACAAATGGCTTCAAGACTACGTTAGATACTTACACAATTATAGGGGTTAAAATCTTTGGGCTTTTATTTCTGGAACAATCTCTCATAAATATACTAACAAATTAAAGGAACTCTTTCAAAATGGCAAATACGACCACTTTAAAATCAATGAAAAATTTTCAATGCTACCCTTTAAAAATGACAAAAAAAAAAAAAAAAAAAACAAAGAAAAAAAAATGGCAAGAGAAAAAAAAAACCTTTGAAATTTTGTTTCTAACATAAAAAAGGTTCCTTTTCATCCCTTTTAAATCACATGCTTTAAACCATTATGGGTTACTATTGTAGGTATCATATTTAGATATTATGTGCTAAAATCTTTGAGTTTTTGTTTCTAGAACAATTGCTAATAAATATACTCAAAAATTAAAACAAGAAGGGAACTCTTGACAAATACTACCACTTTAAAATCGGCAAAAATTTGCCAAAGCTACCCTTCTAAAAGATGACCCAAAAGTGGCAAGAGAAAAAATAAAAGCTTTGGAAATTTCTTTCCAATAGAAAAAATGATTCATTTTTATCAATGTTAAACATCTCCCACGGTGAAATTCTCAATTGATAATCGTCACTCAGTAATTTTTTAACCATGTGCGTTTAAACTGTTGTGGAATTTTTTGTTTTGTTTTTGAGCTCTGTAGGTATTTTATTTAAAGATTACGGGTTAAAATTAATGGGTTTTTATCTCTAAAATAGACTTTGATAAATATACTAAAAAATTATAAGAAGAAGAGAGCTTTTTAAAATAGCAAATACTACCCCTTTATAACAGTTAAAAAAAATTACCAAAGCTATCTTTATAAAAAAAAATTACCAAAAAGTGACACAAGCAAAAAAAAACTTTTGAAATTTCTATCCAATAGAAAAAACAGGGTTCATTCATTAATTTTAAACATACCCCACAACGAAATTCACTATTGATAGTCGTTACTTTGTATTTTTAAACTACCTATGTTTAAACCGATAGGGGGTTTCTTGTTTTTTTTGGGATGTTGTACGTACTTTATTTAGATATTACATGTCACGATTTTTGGGTTTTAATCTCTAGAACAATCCCTCATTAATATACTAAAAAACTATAAGAAGAAGGGAGCTATTTAAAAATGACAAATACTACAACCTTATAATTTATGAAAAATTACCAAAGCTACCATTTTAAAAAATGATCAAAAGTGACCGGAGAAAAAAAAAACTTTTGAAATTTCTATCCAATAGGAAAAGAGGTTCGTTTTCATTCATTGTAAACATATCCCACGGTGAAGTTCACCATTGATAACCATCACTCAGTATTTTCTTAACCAGGTTCTTTTTACCATTATGGATTTTTTTTTTGGTGCGGTAGGTAGTTTTTTTACGGACTATAGGTTAAAATCTTTGGGCTTTTATCTTTAAAACAATCTCTAATAAATATACTCAAAAACTAAAATAAGAAGGGAGCTCTATAGAAATGGAAAATACTATCATTTTAAAATTAATGAAAAATTGCCTAGGATACCCCTTTAAAACTTGAGAGTGGGAGCTTCATATCACTACAAGAAAATGGGTCTATAGTATCAGCTTTTGCAACATCTATAGCAACAGTCTTATAATCTTTGGTAAAGGCAGTGTTGTTGGAATCAAATTTGTACACCGTTGCGATATCCAAATATATAGCAACATTTGCTTTTGTTTATAGCACATTTTCAATGGTTTATAAAAAAGGTCGGAAGCTACATATGGCGAGAATATAAAAAATGCTGCAAGCAATTGTAACGTTATTAAAAGATCTTTTGCAAAGATTTTGTCTAACATTTCACAACACTTACTAATTGTTATATATATATATATATATATATATATATATATATATATATATAATTTCAGAAGAAGTAAGTTCATTCTTATCTATGAAGATGTAACTGAAATTTTTTTAGTACAACAACTTTAGGGATGAGGATCGAAACTTTGACCTCTAAGAAGAATAGTCATGTCAGTTACCGTTGAGTTACACAATATTATTATTACTATTATTATTATTATTATTTTGGTATGATGAATAACATTTAATATAAAACATTGAATTAGGAGGTTTGTATAGTTATGATGAATAGGGTGGGTGTGGAATTGTATAGAGTTTTGTGTTAATTGTTGTTTGTTGGGTGGCCCCAATGTTCCCAAGCAAAGCCAATACAAATGGTACAAATTTTTCCTTTTGATGCAATTAATGTAGCCCCGTACACAATTTCATTTATTAATTAGTGCTCTCCCCCTCATCTCCCATTTATTCATTTCAAACTGCCTTTCTATTTTTCTATTTATTTTAACGTAATCTTCTTCTTTTTTTTTCTTTTTTTAAAATATATATATTAATTTTTGTTATTTTTCTTGATTATTATAGAACATTCGTAAATTGTTTAAAAAAGTAAAGTTATTCGTTGTTGGTTGACGATTTTATTTATTTTTTATTATTGAAACACAATATAATTGTTAATAGGAAAATTTTTGTCTATAAAAAAAAATGTCAAACTATTTACAGAAAATAATAATAAAAATATTGATAGACATTGATAGACTTCTATTAGCATCTATAAGTGATAAACTTCTATCAGCATCTATCACAACTATCTAAAAATTTTGCTATAGTTTCCCTTATTTTTTTATTTTTAAAAATTTTCATGGTTAATATTATTATTATTATTATTTAAGAAATGACCATCTTTAATGATTTAATATTAAAGTGCTTTTGATGTCTCAATCAAAATTTTAAAACTTTAAAAATCACAAATATATATGTTTCTACCCTTGAAATATAATAAGGTACATCAAACTGGAATTTAAAATAAATAAAAAATAATAACTAAGCTTATATTTTAATTTATTTTCCAAATAGTTGCACATTTTCCAACATTTTGATTTGACGAGAAATTGCAAGAAATGGGTCAAAACCAAACACCATATTAGAAGAACTCATTATAATTTAATAAGTGGGTGAAACACTGCACATGCAATTATTTTTTGTATTCTAATCAGATTAGATTAATTATTATTAAAAAAATATAGAAGTCAAATATAATTTTCATCACAGAAAATAAAGCATTATCATTAAAATATTATTTTATAAATCCACTTCTCATCAACCATAAAAATAATTAACCTAAACTCCTCCAACATTAGTTATAGAAATTGATATAGTAAAATGTAGAGAGCAAATAAATAGGTTAAATTTTGTAAGCTAATTTTTCTCTAATTTCTCCACCAAATCTTAATTAAATATCTGCAATGTTATACATCTAAAAAGTTAATTATAATGTAAAATGTTGTTATTTCCAATAAAAATTTCTTGCTCACCCCTACACACAATATTAGTTTGAATCTAATTTTAGAAACTTAGTATTATTTTCATTTTGAAAAAAATTTAGGTGCAGCGAATTTACTCCTATCTATTGAGGTGTAGTTCCTACTGCAGCCAATTAAAAGCTGCCATGTGACATTTATTTTTTTATTTAAAAAAAATATTTTTTTATATGTAGGAGAAGAGGAGCATAGACAGACTGCACATAAGTGTGCATTGCTGTTTTTTTCTCTCCTTTTATTTTCCATTAAATAAAAAAAATAAGTAAAAAATAAGTAAATTAATTATTGTATTATATCTAAATTTGAATCCTATATCCAGTGAACCTTGATTTTTTTTTTTTAATTACATGTTAAGTAGTTTAATAAATTTTAGAAATTTTAAAAGTTAAAGGACTCAATTTGTAAATTTGAAAACTTGTGAACGAATTAAACACAAAATTCAAAATTCAGACATTGAATTTAGGATTATTTTCAAATATAGAAAAATGAACCCAACTATTTATAAATATAGAAAATTTTTGTTATCTATCCTAGACTGCGATAGAATTCTACCGAGTTTATCGTTCAAGCAGTAGAATTTTATCGTGAAATTTTTTAATATTTGTAAATTATTTGATTTTTTTTAATTTCTCTTGAATTTATAATTAAAAAGAGAGAGAACGAGAAGAGAAAATGATGAAGGATAAATTAAACAAAAATATATACAATTTCATTAAACTTTATAATTAAACTCTAAAATTTCGCCTAATTCGTATTATTATCCATTACAACCGGAAATTCCGTACCGGTGCTTCGGGATCCAGCGGCGCTAAGTCGACAACCACAGGCGGCGGCAGAGGAGACGGAGGGTGGGCGGAAGCGGAGGTGGAGGCGGTGGCGACGCCGGCGATTTTCTGACAAGTCTGGACTAAACACTGGCGACATTTAGGGCAAGAAGAGTGAGAACTCAACCACTTATCAATACACTTAACATGGAATCCATGGTTGCATTTCGGCAGCAGCCGGAGTTTCTCGCCGGCGGCGAATTCCGACAGGCAAATGACGCACTCGGAATCCAGCCCGGGGAGGTTGAGGTCCGGCGAAAATTGAACCACCGTGAAGCTCTTGATGGCCTTCTTGTGGACTCCGGTGGAGGCGGGACTGGTGGTGGAGCTGTGGCGGCGGTCGTCGGAGCCGACAAAACGAGAACATTTCAAAGCGCATCTGATGATGGAATTGAGGCCTAAGGAGCAAATTAAAGCGCAGAGGAGAACGGAGAGGACCATGACGACATTGGTGTCGAAGGTGCTATCTCCGCCGCCGGAGTAGAATTCAGTTTGGTCGTGGAGGGCGGAGGGAGCGGCGGCGGCGGTGAAGGAAAGCTTGTGGAGGGAGGAGTGAAGAAGGAGTTTTCTGGAATAATAAAAGTCTTCATGAAGATGATGATGAATGAGCTGATGAGCAGTGGAAATGGAAGCAGCTGACATATTTTTTTTTTGGAGATTTTTAAATGTTTGTTGGAATTTTGAGAAGGTGAAGAAGTGAAGGTGGTGGGTGGAGAAGGAGAGGTATTTATAGAGTGGTAAAGAGGTTTAATTTAAAGGGTTTATGGATTTGCTTTATGGCTTTTAAATATTTGTTGATGGGTTGAACATCGATATTAAAAATTAATCAATGTATTTTAAATATATAAAATATCATCTATAAAATTGAAGATATACACTAAGAACAAGAACTATAACTTAGATTGAAAGTAAAAATGACCTGCTTATCAAAGTTCTCTTTGATAACTATTTGATTTTTTGTTTTTAAAAATTAAATCTATTTGCATCCTTGTGAGAGGTTATGAATTTGAAAAACTTAGATGTAGCTGCTGTACCCAATTAACTATTGACACGTGTCAGTTTTTAAAAAAAAATGGTTAAAAAATATATATTTTTTTGTATGACTAAAAGAAGAGGAGTAGGAACTGTTATACCAAAGTATTACTCTTATGAATTTGTGTCTATTAAAAGAGATTATGGATTTATTTTATGGGTTTTGTTGATTAATTGTTTAAGACCAAAGGATTATTTAAATATTTGTCTATATACATCAAAATATTATTAGTTGATATTTTTAAATACTTATAAAACATACCAAATATCATATCTATAAATTTGAGGATATATATTAATAATTAACAAAATCTATAACTTAAATTAGAAGTAAAAACAACTTAATCATTAATTTAAATATTTTTTTTATTTGTAATCGATATTGATATTTTGTTTCTATATCTATTGATATATTGATAAAATTAAAATATATATTTCGGGACTCAAAGATCTCTTACCTTATCCATCTTGAAATCCCACACAATCAATTTATTTTGGGATTTCTTTTTTTTTTTTTCTTTTATTTGTTTAATGTTCATTTGAAGTTTTGTACTATATGCCTCTTAAAACGAAATAAAATTCTTTGACCAAATTGTGAAAATACTCAAATTTTTTTTTTATAATTATATGAATACTTTTTATGAATTATATGGAGATCATTTGGTTTGTTTGTTGTTTTTTTTTTGACGTGTTAATATTTATTTTACATCTTTAGAATGAAGGAAGATTTATATATGGTGTGTACATGAGGATGCTATTATCTCTCTCTTCAAATTCATATTTTTTTCCTGAAGATTGACTACCACGTATTCTTTGAAGTTCTTATTTGACGATGTTGACTAATTTCATCCATAAACGTAGTTAAATTATGATCACAATCATTGAAAAATTCTTGAACATAGAAAAAGAATCATGAGGTTTTAAAACAAGAAACAATATTGTTTGATATTCCCAAAATGAAGAAATGATAAAATATGGGTTGGTTCCACTAACGGATTCTTAAAAAAAAAAAATAGAATTAAGACGTAAAGAGCGTGAGGATGTTGTTTTACATAAAAAGCACACTATTTTTTTTAGTCAATCGTCACACTTCGCCTTTCGGTCTAATCGACTAATCATTCAAAATTTGTAATATAAAGTATATCTAATGAACCTGATTTATTATTTTGAGAGATTATAGTCATTGCAATTGATCGAAAAAAATATGCAAATATTTGTTGTCCTTGAAAAAAAGATATTTTTTTTAATATATAATAGTAAGTAATTGCTTATAACACATATTGACTTAGAATCATTAAAATGATAGGTTTACGTGTATTTTGTTTCATAATTAAGCTAAGAAGTACAAGACGTAGAAAGGAATTTATAAATAGAATGATTAAATGAATAATTTATGAAAATTAAAAATGTTGAAGATATTGGAGCATATAAGAAAATGGGTTAATTAATATTTAATTTAAATTTAAAGAAATGATGACGTGGAAGGTTTTTGGAAGAGATAGAGTTCGTAGACATCTAGGTGGATCCTCCACTCAAAAGGCTTTAAATGGGCTTTCAAATCAAGATGGGCCCACCCCACTTCCTGTGGGACCCACACTAACTCCTCTCTCTTGCTACGAAGCTTCCCTTCCTAATCCGCAATCCCCTCCAACCTCAACAAATAGTAATGATCAATTGTTAATATTATTATTTTTTTTCTTTTTTACTTTTATAATTGAGAAATTCAAAAAAGGTAAAATTATTTATAGAAAATAGAAAAAAAAGATAGATATTGATAGATTTCTATTATCATTTATCAGTGATAGACTTTTATTATTTCTATCACTGATACACTCTCGTATCAGCGTCTATCACAACTATAAAAAATAAATAGTTTTCTTTATTTTTCTATTTTTAAAAATATTTCTTTATAATATAAGAGAGTTGCGACTTTTAATTTTTTTTTTCAGTTCAACTATGCTCATTTTGATATTATTTTTCTTCAAATGAGAACTTGGCTTTTACTTTGTCCTTGAATTTTCGAAAGTAGTACTTTTAAGCTCTATTGGAATAATTTTCAACTACAAAAAATGAAAAATGAAAAAAGTTAGATAACAACATCTTGGTTATTGAGATTTAAATTTAATTTTTATTTGATCTTTGAAGTTTCAAAAGTATCATTTTTAGTCTTTGATTTTTGAAGTTCTAAAAGTGTCAGGTCTATTAGCAAAGTGGACCGCTAGCTGCCATAATAGAATGATGTGATCAACTTTACTTATGGACTATCTTGAAAGTAACTTAAACTTTAGAAACTAATTAAAAATTAGATTATTCAATTAGAAACTCTTATAAGTAAAATTGGACCTAACAAAATGTAAGATAAAAAACAAATGAAGCCTGCGGCCCCGAGTAGAAGCAAACCCAAACTTGAGTAGGCTGAGGCGACTAGGGATAAGGGCTAAATTTCATCATACCCAAGGCCCACGCCAAATTTGGGCTTCGTTGTGTTCAACTAGCTCGGGAACGACAAAAATGGGTTCAGTCCCATTCTTGTTTATAAAGGAAAAGAGTTGCAAACCCCAAGTCAATCATGTATAAATGTATCACTATAACCCCATTTAGGATAAGTCCATTCAAACTCTCTAAACTCTAAGCTTGTTGAACTATTTCACTCTTAGACTTAAAGTATCACCGCACGTGTGTGTGACAAGCACCACAGTGGTGTTATGTTCTTCTTTTGCCGAACATCTCATCCCCTTGAGCTACATATTTTCTATTGAGGCACGTGAAGATCAGGTACATTGTCCCTATTAGAATTTTGCCATCAACAAAAATCAAAATGTCACTTTTGAATGCCGAAATGAGCATAGCTCAACTGACATAATGCTTGTACTATAAACTTCGAAGTTAGAAGTTTGATTCCCCCACCCCACATATTATCATAAAAAAAAATGTCACTTTTGAAACTTTAAATACTAAATGAAAGCTAAGTTCAAATCCTATGGACCACAACAAAGAATCAATTAATTAATTAATTGTCCTTCCAAGGAAACGTGAAAGAGACAAAAATGTAAAAAGCTAAAAATTATGTGCCCTTTCCACAATTATCAAAAGTTACGTAGATAAGGGTTCCTTTTCCTTTTTAAAAAGAAAGAAATTAGAATTTGTCTTTTTATTTTTGATTTTTTTTGGGTTAATCTAAATAAAAGAATTAAATACCATATTATAGAGGTGAATAGGGTTGCTTATAAATTTTCATAAAAGTTTTCTTGTTATTTAAACCAAAATTAATTTCAATGTAGATGAGTCAAAGAAGCAAATCAATGAAAACATATAATTATGCATTCTAATAAAGAGCATAGCACCACATAAATGACATTTTTAGATCTTCACATCTTTTAATTATGTAGATCATCTCCAAGTGTCATTTCTACATTGGTTTCTCATTGAATCACCTCCAAGTTACACCACTCATGAGTCTCTAAATGATTTGTTTAAATGAATATGTCATTCTACTCATGCTCTTAAGGTTTTACTTAAGCTATTAAGACTTTGTACGGTAATCTTTTGATTTTTTATTTATAATTTTCAAAAACTAAACCTATAAACATTGAAATTGATTATCAAAAGAGACCTAAATAACAGATTATTTTAAATCTTCAAGGTTATATTTGGAAGAGAAACATCAAACAATAATAACTGTATAAACAATAAAAATAAACGTAAAACGGTTATATATGTGTATGGTTAGTGAGTTTGATTTTTTTTTTCCAATCAAGACTTTCAATTTGATAAAAACAGTTATATATATATATATATATATATATATATATTTTGTTAGGTTTTTTTTATTATTATTTTTATTTAAGGCTTTCAATTTTATCAAATTAGACTTTAAACTTGAATATTAGTTACTATTTTTATCTTAGGCCACGAATGATTCTGGTAGGCTTGAGAATAATTTTTTTACAATGGGTAGCACTTTTAAAGTTAATAATTAAATGTTTAACAACATTTTTAAATAATGACAAATATAGCAAAATCTATCAGTGATAGACTTCTATGGTGTATCACTGATAGACTCCTCTTAAAAATATAGTCTATTATTGATAGACTCTAAGAACTTGATCTAAATTCTACTATATTTATTAATATTTTGAGTTTGATTGTTATATTTACAACTGATATTTTATTTATTTATTTGTTCTTATATAGTTTTGAATTTTGACACCTTAGCTACCTAGCTACCTCCAAATAATTAAATGGGAGAAAAAACCTAGTCTTACTATATAGGCCATTTATGCTTTATTTATTTCGTTACTCCTTTTTATTAAAATTAAAACAATATATATGTTCTATGATTAAAACAAATTATGTTGAATTATTAATTTTTTTTTATTAAAACCTAAATCAAGTATATAAAAACATGAAAAAGAAAATGTGAAAGACCTATGCTCGTAATTTTACCTTAGTTAATATTTTAACAATAACTTTATATTAAATTAAAAATTTAATCTATGAAATTTGAGGTTCGCATATATTTGATCGATAAACTATAAACTTTAAAATAAAACAAAGGATGATCATCCAAAAAAATCTTGAAATTTAAGTCTCCTTATCGTATATGTACTATATGTATAGGGAGTTAGATACGTGCTAGAGTTTCCATTTTCTTTTGTAATAATGGCTCTTGGAGTTGGTTTTAACGTCTGTTGTTTTTGAAAAAAAATTATTTTAAGTGGTTCTCAAATACTTCAATTTTTTTTCAAAATAATTTATTTTCAATTTCATATATCTAAATCGTTGAACCATAAAGAATATTTTTTTTCATTTTTGAAATTTCTTAACAGTTTTAAAAATATTTTTAAAGTTAAAAACAAAAAAGAAAAATCAATTGGATATCAAACAAATTTATTTTTTAAAAATTAAAAACAAAAAACCAATTAATTATCAAATGACTCATACTTTGTTTAGTTTTCAAAAATTGGTTTGATTTTTAAAAACATTGGTAAAAAGTAAACAACAAAACAAGAAATTTAAATGCGAAATAAGTGATTATAGACTTAATTTTCCAAAACTAATAATAAAATATCAAATGATTATCAAACAAAACCTAAAACAGCAAAATTAACACATAAAACTAGAACAACCAGAAAATTAACCCCTCTTGAGGATGAAGGACACAACAAATGGGGAAAATACCTCGTTCGAGGACCTAGAAGAGACCTTAAAGAAGTCAAAAACGCTAGATTATGGACAAATTTGTTCTCCTCTTTATGAATTTTACAAAAAGAAGAAACATTATTAACAGACTTGGCTAAACAAAAAGCCTACTCCCACACATAAAAATGAACCTCACACAAATCAGATTTCATACAATTCAAAAGATTAATGACTTCCAAAGAGTTTGATACAACTACCTCCGAGGGATTTTGGCCATTCCACGCATTTTCTTAGGTTCGTAAGGCCATCGACAATGACCTCAGCTTCAAGGACTTTCATCAGTAACCCAAATTAGAAAAATTAAACTCACATCCAATCACGTAGCTGTTTCAGTTACGGATGACCTGATAGGTTTTGCTACGATGACATCTCTCTTACCAAGTCGCGTCAACATTAAGCTTCCAATCACCCTCCAACCAACAAGAATAATTGAATTAGATCGCATTTCAATAACTTCAAATGCCACCCAACAATGTTATAATTTTCCCCATGTCTTCCTTGTTGTTAACTCTTCGCAAGCAGTGCCTGTAATCCAACAACTTCACGTTAAAATTATAACATTAAGAAATAAAAATAAAAACTTTGATAGATATAGTATTTTACTTCCATCATTTCATTTTTGTTAAACTAAAATATGTTTTGTTATAAATTATAATATTAGGACTTAGATGATTTTGTAAAATAATAATTATACAAAACTTAAAATATGTTCATGAATTAATTAATAATAATAGTTACATGTGATAATTATGCCTAATTTTATAGTTTATAAATGTATTGTCCTTCTTCGTACAAACTCTTTCCCGACAAAAAGGAATTTGGAAAAAATTAATACTGCTAAATTTTGAGATTGTATCAATTAAAACTTTAAATTTTCATAACTGTTTACACATTTCTTTAGATTTCGTTCGAAAACATCGTATGAGGTGTATAATTAAAGTTTATAATTTGTATCGATTATAGTTTTTAGATTGTATCAATTATTACACGTGTTTTTGCAAATGTAGGATTAATAAAATGAACAATTAAACATTATTCATGGATGATTTTCAAAGAGAATCCTAAATGAGAGTCTAAATCGATTCGTTTTATAAAAGCTTATGAGTTTAATTGATAAAATTATAAGTCTCACACGATGTTTATCTAAACAAAACGTGATAGAGGGGTATTGAATCGATACTCCACTATCAAAAACCAAAAATAAAAAAACAAAAAGTTTACACACGGGGACTAACAAAAAAAAAATAGTTTTTTAATATTGAAATTTGGTTAAAAATTCAAATATTTTCTCTAGAATGATGAAAGCCAATGAAAGAAATTGTGGGAATAAACACAATTTCAAAAACTAAAAATAAAACACCAAATGGTTATCATACTATACATCTAAAGAACTTAAGCTTTGAATTAATTTGAAAGAAATTATAAGGAACAAACACACTTAAAAAAATTTATATCCATAAGTTTTTGTGCTTTATTATCCACTTTCTATTAATAATTTAAAATAAATTTGAAAACTAAAAAAATTATTTTGTATTTAGAATGTGTCTACGAATTATTTTGTTTTTTTAAAAAAGGTAAAACTCATAATTGAAAAAAATTGAAAAGAAACAAGCATACATTTCGAAAACAAAAAAAATGAAAATGAAAATGTTATCAAATGGGGTGTCATGTCACGAGCCTAGCTAGGTCGTGACATATAAGGCCTTAATTCTTTGTTTTTAAAAATTGTAATTATTTTCTTACCACTTATTTTCTAGGGGTCTTTTCACAAATAGAAAAAAAACAAAAATAATTACACATATAGAAAAAAAAGTGGAAAATACAAAAGCATGAGGTGCACTTTTTTCTATATGTGTAATTACTTTTATTTTTTTTTTCTATACACAACAATTTTTCTATTTTTTTTTCTATGATTTTCATCTTTCTTAACTAAACATTTAAATTCTGAGTCAAATTCGAGAAAAAAAAATATTTGAAAACAAAAACATCCTAAAAAGTATGTAACAAAACAAAGAAATCAAATACATGAAAGTAGTGTGTACAAACTTAATTATAAAACAATCAAATATGGTTAATCAAAGGTGGCCTTGATTTTTTGTTTTTGGTTTTTTGAAATACTACTATGTTTTTTGCCAACCTATGAATTTTTATGCTTGTTATCTACTCGATAACCATGTTTTCAAATTTTTTGTCAAGGTTTAAAAACTATTACAAAAAGTTTTACAAACTTGTATATGTTTTTGAAATTTGGTTAAGAATTCAAATACTATTTTAAGAAAAAAAATGAAAAAAAGTTTTAAAAAAATTATAAGAAAATAAGCACAATTTTTATGAAAAAAAAGTTTTTATTTTATTTATTATTATTTTATTTTATTTTCAAATCTATTGAATTGCAAGAAAATGAATGTGACCTCATAGCTTGGGGTCAAGTCACAAACAAAACGAAGACAACCGCTAGAGTTATAAACGAAGACAAGTAATAAAAACACTCATCCAAAAAATCCTAAAAAAGACCCCTTAAAGAATCAGATCCTAAGGGAAAGAATCTACATGAATCCCTTCAATTGAAACCTCAAACCACTTTGAACAACAGGGGAACACATCAGATCGAGTAACCTTAGAAATTAATATATGTATAACGTCCCAAGCCCAAGATTTGGATCAGGATTCGAATCCGAATTTTGCACTTGATGACTCCGACATTCCCTTACATTCCATGTGACATGAAAACGCAATTCTTGCTTGTCTTAAACTGCTTCTAAGAGTGAAGATCCTCACAAACGTGCTTAGCTTGGAGCAATTCTATATTAGATGACCTCCTAAAATTTTTCTAGGAAGCATGTGAGTGAGGAAAAAACATGCTGAAAGGACCCGTGTTGATTTATGGGGATCGTCTTCACTCTTGGAAGTAGTTTAAGACAAGTAGATAGTGTGGCCAAAATGTAAGAGATGTAGAGGAATGTCGAGGTCATTAAGTGGCGAATCTGGATTCAGAATCCTTGGCCTGGGGTGTTACAATCTAGGGAGGGCACAAGGTTGATGTACCTAAAAGTTATTCTCCCTTCAAAATATAGTGAATAACAACACACATCAAGCTCTGTCCCTTCAAAATCTTTTGCAAAAGATGATTGTCCGCACTAAAATGATATATTTAGTCATGCTCTATCTCCCATTTGAAAGAAACCCTATGGGAGCATTCAACCCATAAGAGCAAATCTCCCCAAATATCTTGACTAAAGGGGAAATCAAAGACTTAATGATCTCAAGAGATTCAATTTCGTCATTACAAAGAACACAATCACTAGGGATATCTAAATATCAACGACTAATACGATCTCATGTTTGTTACATATCTCACGCAGGAAGTGAAGCCATGAAAGAGTGTCTCATAGTATTATCTCTAAATCATAGGAGACTAGACCAAGACATCACAAAGTGTCCAAGATGCAAAGATTCCTTGACACTGGCAATAAAAAAGACTCCAAAATGAGAAGTTAGGTCACACAATCCTCCTTTAAACTTCTTCCACCATTGAATGTACCTGCCTTAAAAGTTCCATCAGCTAATCTCTAAATCTAGAAGAATAGATTCAAAACCCATAAGGATTAAGAAACTCAAATTAAGGCTTTGGCATAAAGGGAACTATCATCACAAAAAATAATAGTTGTACTGGTACGACAGAAGAGTATGATTCTCTTCCAACAAAGATCAAACTATATGTAGAATAATGACAATCATCCCTAATAGAAAAACCAACCAAGAGCATCTCAAACATGAAAGATAGTCTTCTAAACTAGGACGAAGAACTAGAGGATATATTGCCTAAATATTCTGACTACATGCAAAATAGTTATCAAACAACGACTAATAACTTTTAAGCTTTAAAATTAAATTAGTATGAAAAATGAAAACAAGATTCATATTATAATAATACAAACCACATTTTGCTCATGTGTCGTTGGATTAGCTTTTGACAAAGCACTTGTCGGCATATAAAGGAGATAACTTTCTTTTCTTTTGAAATATAAAAGTTCAAGCATACCATAATTAATAACTGTTCCTGTCGTTGTTAATTTATTTATTTATCGTTATTAGTTGTATGTGTGTGTTTTTTTTTTGATATCTTGGTATTGCGTTTAGGTTTGGTTTTTACTACTAAATGTACTAGAATTTTATAATACATAGAAAAAAGACTTTTTATAAAAAAAAATTATGGATTTAATTATATCAAATTATTGCTATTGACTAATATTTTGGATATCAACTAGTCGATATTAAATTAACATTTTATGACATATTATTTTGTATGATAATATGTGGGGTGAGAGGATCAAACCTCAAACTTGAAGATCGATAGTATAAGTTCATGCCAGTTGACATTGACAACACCAGTTTCTTAATGTTTTATATCACTTCAAAAGGTCATATTTTTAACATGATATGGTTTAGTAGTCTCGTAGGAATGTTTTTAGGCTTGTTTCTCTAGATAAATACACGTAGTTGATTTGAATGTCAAATTTACTAAGTATTTGGATTAAAAAAAGTGATTTTTTTTTTTAAATTTTAAAAGTGGGTTCTATTAAAAGTACAAAAGAGAAGATATCTTTTTGAATTGAATGATTGCAAAGTAAGGAGATTGCAATCAAGGAAGATTATCTAAAGAAAAATATTGATGTGGATGATATTTAAAGTAAGATTTATCAGATCTTTGGTAATACTTTTAACTTTATATTATAATTCAATTTGGTACTTCTATGTACTATTTTAAAATTTTACCATAAAGTTCAAGCAAAAATTTTAAAATAAATGCATGCAGCTGCTTTCTTAATAAAAATGACTAAATTATACTATTAAGAAAAACCGTGTTTGATACTTTTGAGTAGACATGTCACTTTTTAGTACAACATCTCTCGAGATGGAAGATCGAATCTCCAGTCTCTAGGGAGAAAAACTGTGACAATTACTGTTGAACTAAACTCACTTTATCCTATGAAATGTCTTTTTTTGTTTTCTTAAATAATCGTATGATTTAATAAAGGAAAATTAAAAAAACGGTAAAGAAGAAAATTAGATTGAAATGTTCTTCAATTACCTTTAATTAAGGACGGAGTACATGTCAATACCACTGAGTCAAGCTCACTTTGACATTAACTTATTTATCTACAAGAAACGAACACACTACAAAAAAAAAAAAAAAAAAGAAAAAAGAAAACAACCTATAGCAGTGGTTTGTGTAATCTATAGTAGCAGCTTTTCTTTGCGAGAATGAAAAATAATGAGAACGAAACAAATAGAAATATCAATTTTATAGGATTTATTGTACCTAAGAAACAAACCCAAAGCAAAGAGTAACACTATGGGTAAAAATAAGATAGACATAGTCCAATACTATCTAAACTCCGAATGAACAGAGGATAGGTTTGAAAAGCCTAAATAGGAGTCCAAGTAAACCAATGGAAGAGGCAATTAGGTCATTTAGCCCAACTTCCCACATCGCCCTTGACCCTCGAGGTAGAGGCCGACCCATTCTTCCACGGGGCCTACTCTTTGTAAGATCCTGACTCATCATACCTTTGCGGTTGTCTCAATTCTGCCTTTTCGAGTCAATGTACTATAAGTTAACTAAGTATTGCATTTAGAGATTTCCATAGGTTGAGGTGAGACTTGGGATGATTTCCCTGTCCCCGTCTCTAGTCCCCATTTCGTTCTCTATTCCCGCAAAAATTTTCACGGAGATCAAGGCGGGATTCTCCATAGAAAATTCACAAAAATTAGGTTTCTCGCGAAGAATTTTTCTCCGTTTGTTTTTTTTTGAAAAAAATCAATCAATTTAAGTCACTACTATGAAAATTTTTAATTAAATAGTTAAAATTCTTATTAAATTTTTTATATGATTAGTTCCACATGAACAATTTGAATTCAAAGAGAAAAGAGAAATTAGTCAAATTTTCTAGTAGAGTGAAATAATTGACAATCAAATTATTCATATATATAATCTAAATTTAAATGTTCAATCAAACATATTAATTATCTTGACCATTAAACAATAAAACTTGGAATTTAAATATCATATTTATATAATAATAATAATACTAACATAACATTTAATTATTATAATAAATAAAAAATAGGTTAACGGGATAGGGCAGGGGCAGTGACGGAGAATGTATTCCTTGTCCCTATCCTCCCCCCCCCCCCACCCTCTCTCATTCCCTCCCTAACTGGAGAATCCCTGCCCCGTTTGAGGAGGGTTCCTGCGACACTCCGTCCTCGCGAGAAAAATAAACATATCTAATTGGAGTGTATGTTGTAGCACCACACTAGTGCACAACTCTTCTTCTTTGGCAAGTTGCCTCATCCGAATCACCTTAACCTAATCACCTCACTCCAGGTCATCTCTCTCTCAAATTAAAAAAATTTCATTGAAGCACGTGAAGGTTAGTAAGTTTTCCTCTGGTTAGATTTTGACATCAACAGTTAGTATCGGTTGTGACAACAGGTGTATTCTTTTTTCTGCCAATAAATGAACGACATGAATCGATGGCTAGATGGAGATGGCTTCGACTAGAATGACTGTGTAGATTGGAGCTCAGTCAAACTTCATATAAAAGTTGCTAGGTCTTAGTCAGGTTAGTTTTAACCATGAGTCAACTCAATTCAAGAAAAATTATTCGTTTGAAGAAAACTAATGTGATCAATCAACCGAGCATGCTTAAATGGGTTTGCATGGGAATATTTTTAGGAACGAGAGTTTAAAATTTAGACAAACTTTTAAATGAAAGTTCATGTATAAAATGTGAGAGTCTTGGCTAAAACACTCCTAGCTAAGCTTGAGCAAACACTTTTCATACTACCTTTGATGAATCATATTTTCTTTCCAACATATCAACATATAATATATGATGGAAGGGGGACGAGAATAATCAATACCATGACTTCAAAGTTGTTGACTTGAAACATCGATCGATCTTGTTGGGGTCTACTGTAAAAAGATTTATGTTCATATGATGTTAACATAAGCATTAATAAAATTTTGAAGCAATCATAAACTTTCGTTGAATACCTAAATAATTTTTTATCAACTACACAATTGCCAATATGAGCACAGTAATTAGGCACCAATCATTATTTCCAAATGTTGATGGTTTGATTCTTCATACTTTAATTATTGAACAAGAACAAATCACAATCGATCACACTTATATTAACAATGATATCTCCATAAATATATCAATATTGCGAGTATATAATTTAACTGGTTATGACATATACTCTTAAGTAAAAGGTAAAAAAAGTTTTAACTATTAAGAAGTTAAAGACACACAGAATAAAAAGAGATAAAAAGTATTTCATTTTAGAATAATTACAAATGGATAATTTTATGAAAGAGGATAAGGATGGAGTCATATATATTTTATTTTTGTTATTTAAAAAAAAATAGTGTTATACCTTTTTGTAGTGTGTTGGAGAGCCATAGAGATTAGAGACAACATCTCTCTTTATTTGTTCCTTTTCATAATTAATTAAGAGATATGACTTTATTTTAAAATAACAAAATCTATATACATGGATTAAATTAAAATTCGAAACCATATAGACCAATTTGGAGCTAAAAATTCCGACCATACATATACCATGGATAAGTTCGAACAAATATTTTATTTATGTCTTAATAATTAATACTTGACTTCACATTATTTGATTGGATGCGTAACTTTTATTTTAGATTGTTTTTAAATGTAAAAAAATAAGGCAAATTATTTATAAATATAGAAAAAATTTACTGTCTATATTCAATGATAGAAGCGATAGAATTCGTTAAATATAGACAGTAAAGTTTTTCTATATTTGTAAATAGTTTGATATTTTTTCTGTTTATAGTAATTTTCTTTTTATTTTTAAGGATTGTATTCGTTATTTAATAATTATTTAAATATTATTCGATAATTTTTTAATGTGCTCCACTTGATTACTAAGAAATAAGTACAAATACAAATTTGTCCTACAAACTTCAAGTTTTCAATTGATTTTCTAACTTTGGAAGTCATTTTTTCCTTCTACTTTAGAAGTTCTTTAATGATATATCTTTGAATTTTTAATTTTAAGCTTAATATATTGTTGTTTTTAACTATATTGATGTAGATTACATGATACATTGACGTGCTATTTAAGGACTATATGATAGGTTAATTTATTTCATCTTAATGTTAAATTGGTGAAGTTAAATATATACACCTTTATAGGCATAAAATTGAAAGATAATTCTTGCACCTATTACAATACATATATTTTTTTAAAAAAAGAATCTAGATTGCATTGATATAGTTAAATATCGGTAAGCTCATGGACCCAATTTATATTTTATAAAAAATATAAGATAAATTTTATCTACATATACTTATTTAAAATGTTTTTTTTTTTTTTTTTGTTAATGGGTTGTTATAGTATATCCTACCCACTTATTAAAAAGAGAAAGTTGCAAATATAACAATCAGATTTAAAGGATAAACATATATAATAATATTTTAAAAAAATTGCAAATATAGCAAAATTTATCAATGATAGACTTCTATTGCTGATAGACTTTTATGGTCTAAGTGGTCTATCACTTATAAACTTTTTTATATTTGCAACATTTTTAAAATGTTGCTATACACTTGGTTATTATCCTTAAAATTGTTACTCCTTATAATTACCCTATTAAAAAGGACAAATTAAATTAGGTTGATGTGACAATTAGTTGAAAAGTTATACATGTATATGTACTTTAGAATATCAAATTGATATATATACCTTTTAATGAGGATCAAAAGTGAAATTGAGAGCTTAAAGTGAGTTTAGCTCAACGGTAATTGATATACACTCCCTTTCTTTAATGTCAGAAGTTCGATCACCCGTCCGTTTGTACTCAAATAGAATGGAAAAAAAACGTGAAATTGAAACTTTTTTTAATAATAAAAATGTACCTATCTCTTGGATAGATTGCAATTAGAGCTAGGGTGAAGTTTTATTAAGTATGATATGTTGTGGATGATATTCAAAGTAAGATTTACAAGATCTTGGGGTAGAATATATTCAACTTACGTTATACCTCAATTTGGTACTTTCATACATTACATTATTTACATTAAAAGGTACAAAGAGTTGCCACTTTTATGTCCACTTTTTTTCTTTTTCTTCTAAAACAAAGTGCTAGCATATATTTTTTTAGTTTCACTTTTATACTAGGAAGAATATTTGATACCTCAATTCCAAATGGGAAGGAAATAACATTTTCGGGGCGCTTAAACACAGTACTTCCTGGACCACCTGCTCTGATACCATCTAAAATCGTCAGTTGACCCAAAAATTTAAGCTAATGAATGAAGATAAATTTAATTCATATCATCTAACACAGTTTAGCTATCCATGCTTTATTTTTCTTCGATCCTTTGATTCAATTTGTTTTCGACATCTCTTTCTTTTACCACAAACATTTTTTTTTTTGCTAAGTTTGTCTATGAGTTCTTCTTCACAATGAAAGGGCCAATTAAATTAAATTTATTTATTTACTTTTAAAAAAATTTAAAAAAATTTAATTTTTTTATTTCTTTATATTTCATTAATGACTTTGATTGATACTCAACCACCTTGCAAATACTCAACCTACCTTATTAAAGGTTCCTTCGGTTTGTTTGTGGGTGTGGTCTTATATGAAGTAATTTCTTCTAACTTAAATTAAATTGAAGTTATTTATGTTTCCAATTGTTTAGCTTATGTTGTTATTTATATCATATTTTACTTCTTGTGCAGTTGGATAATGCCTAGGTTTGCACGTTACAGGAGTAACAAATTACTCGTAACCAATTTCGATCTATCAAGATAACATAAGGATCAAATAATTTAATAACAAACATTAAGAGTAGAGTTAGAGAGGCACAAAGATTGGTAACCTAATTTAGTGTAATTTCACCTACTCTGAAAGTTGTATGTCCAGTGAAAAGAAACTTCACTAGATAAAGAGTTAAACAATTGCACGAAAGACTTAGCTGATAGATCTTCTCTTCATCATCTCACTTAAAGAGCCTACTCTTCAGTTTCAACTTAAGCTCTCTCTAAAGTTTGAGCTCTCCTCACTTCTACACGCATGCTTCTCTCTTACAACAACATCAACTACTCGTCTCGAGTTCTCACTTTACTCCCTATGTGATTTACTACACTCACAACAGTCCAATCACTAGTCTCATTAATTGTTGATAACACCCTCAACAACATAAAGTATATAAGGTTCAATAACAGTGTATAAAAGTAATAGCTTAGACAATCTCTAACTTAAAATTCTTAATGCTTACACTCTCCTATTTCGAAAGAACTAACCCTAAACATAATCAAATAAGCACAATATATATCTCATTGAAACATCCTTGAAAATACCTTCAAGGAAAGAAATTATTATTTGCAAGTATAAGCAAGCAAATCAACAAATCCGCATGAATATCCCAACTGATAAGGAAAAAATATCCAACAGAACAATACATGTTCAAGACATGTTACCCAAGTTTTTCCTATAACAAAACCAGTCAATCAAGAACATAGTTTAAAAATATTATAACATCATAAACTAAATTAACTTCTTTTTTTTTTTTTTTTAATAAAACATACTATATATTAGAAAAAAATATCCACATACATATTTACATACATACATTGACAAAAGAAAGAGATGAAAGAAAATTGAAAGTCAAGATTCAATTTTAATTCAATGGATTAGATATGGAACTTTACATATGGGATATCTATCATATATTAGTGGAAAATCAAAGTGGGGTTTCAAAATACATAGTGGGAAAAATGATTTTATTTTCTTATTTAAAAAGATGGTTTGATAAGGATCAAAAGCTATCATTTTTTTCACACCCACTCATTCCAATATAGCATATCACATGTGCTCATATAAAAGATTCTATTGAATCAATAGTTATGTATCTCTCAATGACTTTGTTAATAAGGAATTTGAATATCCATTTGAGCCATTATCGATAAAGATGTCTACGGGGTGGGTTGGAAAATGGAGAAGCATTCCTGTCTCCTATTTCAATCTTCATCTTTGTGAAATTTTCTACGAGGATTCTCCATCTCTATAAAGATTCTATATTCATTTTTTTTTAACTCTTTTTAAAATCATTCTTTAACAAGATAATTTTTAACAAGATAATTTTTTCTATATTAAATGAGTCATTTTCAATACATTTTTTATTCAAAGAAAACATTATAAAATTTTCTAATAAAAATAATAATATTTTATGTTCAAAGATATAATTAACATATTTAATCGATAATTTCTAAGAGTTAAATTTTGAATATTACAATATCATAGGCTAGCTTTCAACTTAAATATTATAATATTCATGGTTTTAAAAATAAGAAAGTTTTAAGTATTCAAACATTCATATCTTAGAAATGTTTTAAAGTATGAAAAAGTTGAGATGAAAATTAGAATAAGACTAATCGTTGAAACTACAGTTTTTTGTAAAGTATTATATATAACTAAATATATATTAATAATATATATTACTGGGAATGTGAGTTATATATATATATATCAAGGCATAGCTGGGGACACAAATTTTCTCTTGGCTCCCTCCTCTATTCCCCTTTCAATCAGAGATTCCCCACTTCTTTCAGAGAGGGTCTCCGCGAGGTAAATAGACATCTCTAATTATTAACCTCTTAGTTTTCTTGAACATTACATTTCTCGATCTCTCTTCATATATGATGGAAAAAAGAAAAAGACATGAAATTTAGATGAATCTAAGAAATGACTACACAAGTCAACACAATGTCACATACAAGATATGAGATAAAATACCAAATAGTGAAGTAAAAGAAGAATGAACACACAGGAATTAGTAACCCAGTCCAGTGTAACCACACCTACGTCTGGGGGCAGTGTGCTTGATGAAAATAAACCTCACTATATAAAGTTAAGCAATTACAAAGAAATACTTATATGAAAGTATTCAACTATAGTGACTCTTAGAGAGCTTACTCCTAATGAAGAGTTAGGTTTCCCTAAACTTGAGACTTCCTCTCTTGATGCACTAAACGTTTATGTAACAACCCCACTTTCTAAGGTAGTAACATGACCATTATTACATGTAAGGAATTTAAAGAACGACCTCTTTGATCATTTCAATTTCAAGGAAACAACTTATTTAAAATAAATAGAAATAATAAAATAAATGTTCTAAATCAACACAAAATAATAATTAAAAACATGAAACACTTAAAATTTTAAGAATACAAAAATCTAAAAGTTTTAAGTTCGGTTGGGACTTGTATCCTAAATCTTTTAGATTCTTGTAGTTTGTAATATTTGTAAATAAATACAAATTATTTATTTAATAAAATAATGAGCTATTTTATTCTATTTGCATTAATTCAATCCAATAAACTAAGATACGAGGTTAAGTGAATTATGTTTAAATAATAAGCTAAAAAGTATGTAGTATAAGAATAAGGTAGTATGTCTTATTCGAGTAACTATAGATACGGCCCATCGTTTTAACTTTACGATCTTATTTTCGTTCCATCTCGATATTACATTCCAATACTTGTTTGATTTTTAATAATACTTATTATATTCTAACCTCCCAGAAACCTCGTTGTTACGACAGTTAATCCTTTGAGTGAGCCTAAATTTAAACAAAACTCTATCAGCGCTAGCAAAATCCCGTTTGATTTGGGAAAGAAAATGCCTCCGCCGAAGAAGGGGAAAACGAAAGCGCCGAAAGCTACTGAATCAATTCAATCGCCCGTCAAAACCAACAATTACCCATCTTGTCTTCGCTCTGTTTCTCCTTCTTCCGTCGCCATTACCATCCACGCAAAGCCTGGCTCCAAGATCGCCTCTATCGCAGGTTTTTTTTTTTTCTCTCTTTCGCTCTATTTCTTTTTGGTTTATGGCATTTAAGTTGTATGTTTCTGGAAATCCTTGCAGACTTTGGCGATGATGCGTTGGGAGTGCAAATCGACGCACCGGCCAAAGATGGAGAAGCTAATGCTGCTCTTCTTGATTACATGAGTTATGTGAGTTGGCCATTCATTCTTTGCTGCTTATTATTTTATTTCCCAAGGCTTTTTCATTCCTAGCACTTGATTTTTCATTGCCAACATAACCATTTTCCCTAAATTTGAAATTGATTGTTTTTGTTATTTGGGAGTTTTGGTGAAGATTCTGAAAATTGGAATCGTTTTGAGCTATTCTGATATAAAATCCCTATCAATTGAAAATTAGGAACCTTTGGTTGAACCCCTGATAACAAATTCTAAAACCTCAAAGATTTGATTTGGATTACATAACAAATTCTAAAACCTCAAAGATTTGATTTGGATTACCTTTTGATCAAAAATCAAGAGATAAAGGGGAACTACTAAGAATTGCAAAGTAGCGATGAAGCTCTATATCTACCAAGAAACTTCATTTATAAAAAAAAAAAAATGGGAAACCAAAAACTCAAAACTCGTCCCCTTCAGACCTGTTAACCCTATTGGGCTTTTAGCCAAAAAAAAATCTAAAAGTCCATTCTATCCCTAACTAAAAAAAACATAATAAAACTAAAAACTTCAAATATCCCTAACTAAAAAAAACATAATAAAACTAAAAACTTCAAATAAGACATATATGGGTCCAAAATGAAAAATACCAAAATAAAGTATGTTTGAAAATAAAATTATATTAATGAACTTTAACAAAGCTCAATCAATATCATCTTGTAGCATCATATGAAACCAATTATAGAGCTTTTGATCCGTTTGTGTTCCTTGAACTATCTCAATTGAGTTCTTCTTTATTTGTATGTGAGAATTCAGAGCTAACTGTAGCTTCTTGGCCCTTGAACGTGTGATTGGTTCTGGAGGTAACACGAGGACACACAGGACATCTTGGTTTATATCATAATTAGTGCATCAAATGGATCATATTGCTGTTCCTAGCTTGTTGAAAATTCGGTGTTTGATCACCCATTTGCAATTGAAGGCTGTTATTCCCGTTGCTCATAGGATGTGAAGTTTTCTGTCTACTTAATCTGTAGTATTTTCGATCTTGGGTTGTTTAAAACTTCACACATGTTCACAGTAGCTATAAGATTCCGAAATTAGAAAAGTTGGACAAATTTCGAAGCACTTCTTTAAGGATCAAACTCTAAATAGCCCTTAAATTAGAGCTTTCAGGTTTTGGTGTCTTCATGGCCTTGAAGCTCCTTTCTCTCTTCTTCTCCTTCCTCATGAAGCTTGGTACTACAAATGCTGAAATGAAGATTTCCTTTACATGAATCATATGAGCGCTGCTTCCTTAACTTTCCTTATATTTATCACAGGTTTTAGGTGTCAAAAGAAGACAAGTATCTATAGGTTCTGGCTCTAAATCAAGAGGCAAGGTTGTGATCGTGGAGGAGGTTAGCTTGCAAAGTGTTTTTGATGCTTTGAATAAAGCTTTAACATGTGAGTGATTCTATGGGCTCTTTGGAAGTTTACACCCTTTAACGGAATATCAGCATACTGTAATAAGTACAGGTGGATTAACTACTATCTTGCTGCCGGAACATTCAAAGTAATACAGCTAGATGTAACTCTGATTTGTTTATATTTGATCTAAATCTCAACCATATTTTTCATGTTGTGTATATTTGTAGAGTTTCAACTTATGGTAGTGAGCCAAGGTATGATAACCTGACTGCTAGCCTTATATACTTCTGCAAATATGAGTTTTCATTGAAATTGAAATGCCCGTCTCAACATGAAGTGATTAATCTTGTTCAATTGGTTGATTCTTTTACCATTTAATGTTTTTAATTTTTGCTAAGTTGATCATGGCTCAACTAGTTTAAACATATATCCTCAACCAAAATGTTAGAGGTTCAAATTCTCACCCTTACATCTTGATTAAGAAAATGTTCAATTTTCATTCTCTCTATCTGTTCCTAACATTCTTTCCACTGTTAAAAAAGTTGAGAGAAGAAAGTTCTGCAGCATGTCTATAAATTAAACAAATACAATAAATATAGTTTGATTCTTCAGCAAAAGGTCCTTGTAAGACCAGATTGCAATACTGCCCCCTCATCCATGACAGGATGAGCTACATTGTTGGTACTGGTAGGAGTTTATCATTCTAGAAAGACGTTTGAGTTGGGGATGCACCCTTACACGGAAGTTTCCCTCATATATTTGATCTCTATCTTTATAAAGATGCGACCATAACAGACTTGTGGAATATGGAAAATGCTTGCTGGAACTTACAGCTTAGAAGAAATCTGAGGGACACTAAAATTGACGAGTTCGCCTCCTTAGGCAACCACTTTATCCCAAAGACCTGACAAGGGTATTTGGAAAATGTAGACAAACGTTATCTTTTCTACAAATTCTCTCCTTAAAGATCTTCAACAGGCGAACACTGAATCCTCCCCCACAGCTTTATGAACACATATGGAAATCTCATATCCCTAAAAAGGTTGGTTTCTTTTGTCTGAGAATTATCTCATAAAGCTATTAACACAAATGAAAAGCTCCGACGAAGCCTACCCAAATGGAATTTTTCTCCTCAATGGTGCACCATTTGTTAGAATAGCTTGGAATCCCAAATTTCATCTTCTCACTACATCTGTGTTTCTTTTGGAATCTCATACAGGCTGCCTTTCATTGGCACATGGCTCTTCACTGAAATCAGTATGAGTTGTGAAATAGATATAGAAATGATTAACACTACATATATTCCATGAATACATGATATCTATCTATACTTAAGTATATAGATATATGTTAGTAGTCTTGTAGATTGGTAGATTGAACACTATGACAGTATATGGTTGAACTTGCACAGACAAATTTCTTTTTCTTTCTTCTGTATTTTGGGTAAGAAACAAAGGCAACTAGAGATGGAGTGCTATGATGGATGCTTTAAGCTATGAACTATTCTATTCGCACTTTGACTTACTAGAGCATAAAAGAATAGGGATCCAAGAGATTAATTTCTAAAGCAAACAATTTACAAAAGTTTTAAAAATCGAGTGTACAAAGTGATTCACTTCAGTTATTTTGCTCTTTGACATTTACTTGCCATTTTTCTTGTGGTTTCTTATCTTTGGTCTCTACTGTCTACAATTATTCTGCTCTTTTTGTTTGATACAGAATCTCATTGCTTTATGTTTTTTAGTTTTCGTTCTGAGATCTTTCTGTTGTTTTCCTGTACTGATCAGATTTTTGCAGAACTATTTTATAATTTATATTATTGTCCATTTTGTGCTTGTGTATCAGATAAAGTCATAATGTTTTCATGTGCCATACTATTTTACCTCTCCATTCTTCACCAAGGACTCCCCATGTTGATTTTACCTCTCAGTAAACTCAACCTTTGCAAGAATTTGAAACCATTGTCAAGTTTTTTTTTTTTTTTTTTTTTTTTTTTTTTTTTTTTTTTTTTTTTTTTTTTTTAACTAGGTGGGAGATTGAACTATTGACCTTTAAAATAGTAATCGGTGATTTATCCACAAGTTGTGCTCTCCACTTTTTACTATTTATGAATTTGGTCTATAATAAATAGATTTTTTTGATCATTTTGATCTAATGAAATGACTTTGTATTCTTTAGCTAAATTATAGAAAATATCTTGAAATTTTTACGTTGGGTCAAAAATGTTTTTGAACATTAAAAAGTTTCAATTAGACTTATAAACTTTTAAAAAGAGTTAAACTTGAACGATGCGTTAATACAAACTCAACTATTAACATACAACCTTGTAAAAACATTTATGTTAACGTAATCAGGAACGAGAAGTGAATGAAGGGATAGGAGAAGCAAATAATAGTAAGAGGGTATTGAATTGAAGAGTGGAGAGTAAAAAAGAGAAAATAGAAAAGTGTTAGGTCATAGTTTAAAATAGGAGAGAGAGAGAAAATGGAAAAGGGAAGTGATGGGGTATAGATAAACGATGATGATATTTCTTAACTTTTTTTTAAAGGTAAGCGTTTTAGTGCAACTTTTAAAAGTTTAGAGATTAGAAATGACAATAAGGGTATTTAAAAAAAAAAAAAAAAAGACTTAAGGGTACTTTTGAAAATTTTGGGAAATTTTTATTTTTGGTTATTCAAAAATTGTGCTTGTTTCTTCCCAATTTCCTCTCATGGTTCATCTTTCTTCCGGAAATATTTGAATTTTGTATTTTAAGTTTTAAATGATCAACTAAATTTGATTTTTAAATTGCATGCATGTAGTAATGACCCAAGTTAACCATTACTAGATTTGGTTTTTGATATTTCTAATTGGGGACATTACTACATGCTTTTAGTTTAAAAACCAAATTTAATTGACCATTTAAAACTTAAAATAAAATTTTTCTAAATAAATAAAACATTGTCAAGATCATTTAATAAAAAAGCCCAAAAAGGTTCTTTAGTTCGGGGTTCCTAAAATTTTTTAATTAAAAATAAAACATTCGAAACATTTTGAAAACATGACACTAAGTGGAGGCATTTTCGTTAGTCCCATAGCATTGTTAACAGATCTCTTCATCAAGCACTTGGTACATTCTTTCCCTTACCCGAAAAATATTTTAAGAAAAGGATGAGTATTTATGAGTTTGAAAACTATTAAAACTAGTGAGACCTAAAGGTTAACCAAATACAACTAAAACTGTGTCATTCTAGATAACATGTAACATATGTCTTTTCAGGCTAATCGTTTCGTATGTCTGGATGGCTAATCGTGTCATATCCGTGGAAGACTAATCACATTATGTATGAATATCAACAATTAGGACCAATTTAGATGCAGAATAAAAAGAAAATTACTTGAATCAATGTAAAATGGATGGATGGTTCATAACATAGAAACATGAACAACTAACATTATGAACAATAGAGAACGACGGTGGCAAAGCCAAATGGTAGGCTACAGGTCGGCCAATCTACTTTAGAATCTCAAACGATCCAATGAAACATAGGCTTTAACTTACTCTTCTTCCTTAATCTGAAGATACCTCTAATAGGCAGTACCCTAAAAAACACTTTATTCACCCACTGTAACCTCCGATATCAAGCTAACTAAGATATTGTTTGCTTCCTGCTCTAATCTTCGAAAAAATAACCCCATTTATTACTTGGATCAGCACAGGACCCAACAAACTTGCATTTTACTACCTTATTCCAATAAACAAGATACTTATATCTCTATCTATATAGCGCCTCAAATAGCGTCATACCCAATAATTGGTTGATAATTATATAAGCTAAATGCAAAATATGTTTAGTTATATTAAATAGAGAAGAGCAAGAAATTTCTTAAAATATACTTTCTTTTTGTTTTTATAAAAATTAAAAAGAGAAAACAAATACACATTTTTTAGGAAATAAAATACATTTATATACAATAAGAAAACAATATTGCTAAGAAATAACAAATGAATTAATTTGAGTCTAGATTTTTCATGTGCCTACGTGGAGAAATCAAATTCCACGAAGGTCGACAGTACCAATCTAAAATGTGTAGGCCAAAATAAGGTTATTTTGCAAAATCATACGCGTAAATTATTAAATACGAAGTATTACAAAGAAATAGAAGACTTGACAGAAACTTCGGGCTTGTTTAGATTGACTTATAAACAATTTTTTTTACTAATAAACACTTAATTAAACAAAGTCAATCCAAACATAGTCTTCATCTAACCAACGAAAACAAAGAGAATAAACAAAACAATTTTTTAAAAAAATCAACATTTGCCAAAGGTAAGACTCTTTTAAGAAAATAATAATAAACAACTAAATAAAATACTGTATTGCTAAGAAATATTGGATAGATTAAGTTGAGTGAGAATTTTTCGTGTAAGATAATAGAAAAATTCCTTTTTCTATGGAGCTTGGAGGAATTTTTCAAAATCTTTCTTCCTTTATTTACATTTCCCAATCAGTTTATCTCGACTAATCTCACATGACAACCCATCCTACAATATTTGAGTGTCAAGAAAATCCATAGGATTTTAAATCCTACATAGATGGTTGATATGAAAACCCTAGCAATTTAAAAATTAGGAACCCAACTGTTGAACCCCTAATAACAAATCCCAAAACCCCCAAATCAATTGATGCCAATCTAAAGGAAAAAGACTAGAATTGGATTACCTTTTGACTGAAGACCAAGAGATAAGGAGAACTAGTTCCTTAATCTAAGTTCGAACACTCCACAAGCAAGATGATCAGACTTACCTGAATGTTCTTGGCATGCAACCCTGATTCAAGAATTGCAAAAGGGGCGGGATGAAACTCTGTCATCTACCAGAGAATTCTTATTCAAGAAAACCCTAAAGTTCTAAAAACATCAAAACTTTTTTCCAACAACCTAAAGGCAAGGCTTTAAATAGCCTCCAATAAAACCCTAATGGCTTATCATAATTCGTAGTAAAATGTCTAAAATAACCCTACTTAAAATGTCATTAACAAGGATAAATTTGGAAAATAATTAAATTACATCAAAATGATCAAATAATAATTTGATGCCTTGGGCGGTTCATATCATCCTCTTCTCCTTTTGAAGGATTTGTCCTCGAATCCAAATCAAAGCTTTGTATAGCAGTTTTGAAGTCATGGGAAGAAAATGATGTCAATTTCCTAGCACCTCTATTGGATGGTCTCCCTTGTAAAGCAACCTTGTAGTCATGAGATGTCAAAGGTTGACACTGTCTTGAATTCCATCTATATTGGAAAGAATATCGGTCCTTCCAATTTTCATTCAATTTGTGACAATCAAAAGAACTAGGACCATTCTTTGAGCTTTGCTTCAAAGTCAATGCTTTAACCTCCTGCAAAAACTCAAAAGAGAAACTAGGCAAACTTGGTTGAAGCTCACCTGTTAGAAAACAAACTCTTTTGCTTAAAAAGTCTTGAATGCTATGTTTTGTAAACAAGAACCAAGTAATCTCACAAATTTTCAAACTTGCATTTTTGGCTTTTCTCTCATTTTTATCTCTAGACCGAGTATTTTTCACATGCTTTTCTCTCACATCTATGTTTGCACACTTTTCTTCTTCATATATTTCTATTGCTTTTGCTTCGATCTCATGCCTTTTGTTTTCCAACTCACACACATCAAATTTTTCTTCTCTAGGAAGCAATGATACAATAGTAGGATCAATTGTTACTTTGGGCTCTAATGAACTAGTAATGTTAGCACAAAGTATTCTAGTTTCAAGTTCACTACCATGTACTTCCTCTACCCCACTACTACTAACACCTATTTCTCCATAAATAAATGGTTCAACAATAGTAGTAAGATTACAACCATGTAATTCCTTGCTATCTAATGATCTACCGGGCGAAACATCATTATCATGTGTAGGTGCAATATAAGCAAACTTTTATTTACTACTATCCACCTTCTCGAAATGCTCGTATATGGTAGGTACATTATTTTTTTCCACTAATGTGTTGATATTGAAATTAGACTTAGATTTAGTGTACCTTGATGATCTTCTTTGGAGTTGCCTTTCAATTTTCATGGCAACATGCACCATTTCTTCCAAATCTGCACAAGGTCGAATTTCTTCTCGATCAGCAAGCATATCAACGATCTCCTCATTAAGTCCTTTATAAAATCGATCCATGACAGTTTCTTCATCTTCATACAGGTTAATCTTCTCAAGTAACCAAAGCATCTCTTCATAGTATTTTTCCACACTTTTGGTCCCTCGTCTCAAAGTCTCCAATTTGTGGAAAGACTTAGGAACAAAATGTTTCCTCATAAGAATTTTGACCTCTTTCCATGAAGGCGTTCCTTGATCTTCACTCCTCCTTTTTGATAACATATTATTCCACCATGTTAAAGCATAATCTTCGAATGTAGAAATAATAAGTTTTACCTTTTCCTTTTCACTATAATGGTAGGGATCAAATATGGTACCAATTTCTTCCTCCCAAAGAATGTACTCCTTTGGATCTGAAATACTTCCAAAGAACAATGGAAGTTTATTTTGGTCAACATGATGATCGTTTATTGACACTTTTTTTTTGTGTGAGCATGACTGCAAGAAGATGTTAGCATAAAGAAAATTGGACCTCACAATCGCTCCCTCACATATTTCACTCAAAAGATGAATAGTCACTCGTGTTTGCACTCAATATGTAGCACTCCTTCACAAATATGAACTCTCTCAATAGAGTAATAGCCAAGATTTTGCAATCAAGATCAGAAAAGCAAGCAAAAAACAAATCAAACAAGAATGACTGTAAAGTGTCAAACTCAAGCAAAGAACTAGTAGAAATCCAAAAAAAAAATGAAAACTAAAAATCAAGAATCTAATATTCAAGATTCGACAAACTAGACAAGAAATCAAGAAAAACAAGATATTTAGAATCAAGAATTTAAGATTCAAGATTCAAATAATTATGCAAGATGAACAAGAGAATGACAAACAACTAGACACATCAATGATAAAAAGAAAACAAGAATTAGGAATTAGAAACACTTCTTTTACCCTAAACCCTAATTTAAAGAAATTTCAAAGTTTAATTTGAAACAACTAACTTTTATTATAAATTTCAGCAGCTTAAAACTCATGAAAATTAAGCTACCTGTTTGCTTTTTTTTCTCACAGTACCATCGGCAAACTTTTTTTAAAAAATTGACGTGCTTGTTTGAGGTAGCTTGACCTGCTTGCTTTTTTTTCTCACAGTACCATCGACAAACTTTTTTTAAAAAAATTGACGTGCTTGTTTGACGTGCCTGCTTATTATTAGCTCAACCTGCTTACTTTTTTTTTTCTCAGCTCAACTTGCTTGCTTTTTTTTTTCTCACAGTACCGTCGGCAAACTTTTTTTTAAAAAAATTGACGTGCTTGTTTGACGTGCCTGCTTATTTTTTTTTTTTCTAATTCTAATTAGAGAACCCACGACCGATTTTTTTTTAAATTGACGTACTTGCTTCTTTTTTTTTCTTCGCAATTTCGAATTTGCAGACCTCTAAACTTCAAATTTTTTTTTTTTCAAAACAAGAACACAATAAGAACCCTAATCAAGAAATAGACTAAAAAAAAGACAATTGAAATAAACATATACCCAATCTATAGCCGCTCTGATACCAAATGATATGAAAACCTTAGCAATTTGAAAATTAGGAATCCAACGGTTGAACCCTTAACAACAAATCCCAAAACCCCCAAATCAATTGATGTCAATCTAAAGGAAAAAGACTAGAATTGGATTACCTTTTGATCGAAGACCAAGAGATAAGGAGAACTAGTTTCTTAACTAGTTTCTTACTCCAAGTTCGAACACTCCACAAGCAAGATGATCAGACTTACCTGAATGTTCTTGGCATGCAACCCTGATTCAAGAATTGCAAAAGTGGCGGGATGAAATTCTATCATCTACTAGAGAATTCTTATTCAAGAAAACACTAAAGTTCTAAAAACATCAAAATTGTTTTCCAACAACCTAAAGGCAAGGCTTTAAATAGCCTCCCAATAAAACCCTACTGGCTTATCATAATTCGTAGTAAAATGTCTAAAATATGGAAAATAATTAAATTACATCAAAATTATCAAATAATAATTTGATGTCTTGGGCGATTCATATCAGTGGTCATCATAGATTGAACTCGTGACCTAACCTTCTTTGGATGTTCTCACTACCAGTAGGCTAACTCGTGATGGTTTTCCTTATAATTTACGTCAATGTGTAATAATTTTTTAGGGTTTTTGTACGGATGACCCCTATTTAGGGACCCAAATGAAAATTGGCCCAAGATTTAAATTTGCTTGAAAAATGTCATTTTGCTCATGTCAGCCGCGTGTGAAAACACCATATTGTCCCCAAACCACGCGCGAGGGCCTAGCGCTCAAAGGAATTCTCGTTTTTTCCTCTCGCTTCTCCTTTCTTTCTCTCGTTTCTTATCAGACGCAACTACAATTTTTTTCATTGGTTTGAATTCTTCCTCATCAATTTTGTAGTTTTTTTCTTCGAAATTTTTTACCTAAAAAAAGTGTGTTAGGTTAAATTGTTTTTTAGAGAACTCGGGTACATGGTATAGGATTTCCATTTGGACTCGTATACCACGGTTTTAGTTTTTTAACATTAAACTTATACTTACAAATATACTACTTCTCCCCGAGGAATCTCATGAGTTTCTTTGGTTTCTTACCAACATATGCAAGTCCAAAATATTTGTGTCAATTGTACAATAATATGTATTACATGTTAGGTTGGTGGAAGGCTTAATTTTGGAAATATTGTCATTTTGAAAACCATATTAAGATTAATCGATTAATTTTGTTGTTATTTTTAGCAACTTGTTAGATATTGTTTAATTTACTTTATAATTTCAATCTTGGTGTCCAATTATAATCTCATAATTTATGGATTTTCTATTGTTTTTGTTTTTACCTATTTATCCGACCCATTTATGATATGGGATATTTTAGACTTTTAGTAAATAAAATTTAATATCAAAATATACAGATGTTTTGCCATTTAACAAAAGGCATAATTAGATTTTGTCATATATTTTCTTTAACCCTAAATAAATTGGGAGTAAAGAAGCGTAATTTTAAAAAATAAAAATTGAAAAAAGAAAAAATCATTATCAAACCGGGTCTAACTTTTTTAGCTTAAAATATCATCTTGATTTTTGTACTTTGGAATTTGTTTAATTTTAGTCCTTTTAAATGTCCAATTTTAGCCTTTGTATTTTCAATAAATTTTAAATTCACTCTTCCATTGCTATTGTTAATTTTTTCAAAAACTTTTTTTTTTTTTTTATCTATTGACATTTTCACCATGAATTTTGAAAACATATTTACATATTATATTTCCCAGCATGAAAATTAGTGTTATTATTTAGCCAATTTCGATAAAAATGAACTGTGAGGGGCTAGATTTAAGATGTAGACTAACATTGGACTTTTAAAAATAAAAGGACTAAACTTGAACAAACTTCAAAATAGAGGGGAACATACTATTTGGCTCTCATTTCACTTAACTATTTTTGTCTTTAGCCTGTTTCTAAGTTTTTGTTGACTATTTTTTAATTGTATTTTAATATCAACTAGTTGAGACATATATTATTGACTAAAAGATTTAGAAGTTCTTCTTGGAAAAAAAAATTGCGCCTTAATCTTGAGTGCATGTGATGTATGAAAAAATTTGACATCTTATTTGACAAATATAGATCTTTGTTTAGTATAACGAGGTGGAGGATTTGAACCACAGACCTCTGGATCGTTAGCACTAAGGTCATTTTGACTTATTTGAAAATAATTATTTCGCTATAAATATTTATTTGATAATTAATAATTAAAAGGAAAGAGAAAATAAATTGCATGTGGATAAGATTTTTTTTCTTCTTGAGGATGGATGAGAGAATAACTTAAAAGAGTAAAAAACAAAGATAATAGAACAAAAAGTAGATGATTACATGACAATGTGAGATTGATTTTACATTATGATAAGAACTAAAATAGAAAAAATCCATTTAATCAGAAAAAAAATCTCTACAATTATTTGAGTTATTGGCCTTTTATTTAAGATTTTATAGATGTTTAAAAATTAAAAATGCTTAAAAATAATAGGTATGAAAATAAAATTGTTGAGAATCAAATATTATTGTGTTTGATTGTGTATGAGAATGTTATCACAATTTTATGTAGACAAATTGTGTTTGTAATTTCTTTTTATGGTGATACTCATTAAAATCTTATATAATTTTAATATATTAATTAATGGTACAATAAATACAATTTAAAGTATTGAGAAAAATGAATTAGCTAGTAATTAAATAATTAATTACTAAGTATTGGTAAATTGAGTAATTTATAATTAAAGTTAACTAATTATATAATTTAATAAGATTAATTTGAGAAACTTATATAATTTAATAAGATTAATTTATAAATCTCAATAGATATTTCCAACATTTTTTAAAAATGCTCGTAAAACATAAAAAAAAAAAATGTATTTATCTAGTCCAATATGAATTTGTCTACTAATAACAATATTCATAACTTAGTTTTGGAATAAAAACAACTTAATTATTAATCTAAATAAATATTATAAATTTCATGACTTACAGAAATATATGTTGATATATATTTGTAGAATTGAAATCTCGATATCGATATCGACATCGATATTTTAATCCTTGAAAGAGAATTAATCTGTACTCTCCACCTAAAAATTTAAAGAGTGAATTATATTTTTCATAGGGACCATGAAGCAAACAACTTCACATGGTGTATCAAAAAAAAAAAAAAGTATGACATTGACTTAATATATTAACTTGATGGAAAAATACAAACAACTTTCACTTTCTCATATTTGACTGCCAACCCAGCTAATAGGACCTTCACTTTTCCAACCAATATAATCAAATCCAATGTGCAAATTGCTCAAAGTTTTCATTTTTTTTTTTTTTTTTTTTTTTTTTGCTTTTTCATGTTACTAAAACTTTATTAAAGTGAAAATTTCATGCATGTGGAAGGTTTGATTACCAATTTGAATTTTATCCCATCATTAGACTTTATATATAATAATTAATTAATGTGTGGTTCATATATATAGTAGTGACATATTAAATGCTTAAAAAATTGTTCTTTCTATTATGTAGGACGTAGGTTTTGATTAATTTCTTTTCCACTATTTACTCGTTATTATTATTATTATTTTTTACTATATGTGAAATGATAAATTGAACTTCTGATTTTGAGATTACTATGTCAATCGAATATGTTTATTTTGGCTATTTCTAATTATTATATCTTAGTTTTCGAACATTTACCTAAAAAAAATGTAGTCCATATTAATTGTGCCAATAAACTACTTAACAAAAACTTAGTGTGATCATATGTTTCGATTATCAACCAATTTCTACCTTGAATTCGAACATAAAATGTTATACTTTTAGTTTTTAAGTCTTAAGTTTGGTTTTAATTTAGTCTCTAGATATTAAAATTGCAATTTTACCTTTAAAATTTGAGTTCTGTTTTAATTTGGTTTCTAGATTTCAAAATTTAATTTTAATTTTTAAAGACCGAGAGTAAGTATTTAGGAAAAAATTGTGGTCAAAAGTTTAAATTTTGAAACCTGAGGACCAATTTAAAATAAAACTTAATATTCAAAGGTAAAATTATAATATTATGAAACCTAGAGATTAAGGTTTTGTTTGGTAACCATTTAGTTGTAGGTTTTTAGTTTTTTAAAATTAAGCCTACAGGCACCAATTCCACTTCTAAATTTTCTTGCTTTGTTATCTACTTTCTACAAATGTTTTCAAAAACCAAATGATCAATTTTTTAAACTAAAAAAAGTAGTTTTTAAAAACTTGTTTTGTTTTTGAAATTTGGCTAAAAATTCAACTCTTTTACCTATGAAAGATGAAAACCATGGTAAGAAATTTAGAGGAAATAAGTTTAGTTTTCATAAACCAAATAGTTATCCAGCAAAGCCTAAATAATTGAAATCAAACTCAAAACTTAAGATCTAAAAGTATAACATTTTAAAAACCTAGGGACCAAATTGAAAACTAGACCCAAAACTTAGGGATCAAAAATGTATTTTTGTCAATTTCAGATTAATACTTGATGTTCACACATTAATGTTAATTTAAACATAACTCAAGTAATTGATATATATATATATATATATATATATATATATATATATATATATATATATATTTATTTATTTATTTTGAAGACAGAGGTTGAAATTTTGTATACAAAGTAATAACAATTAATTGTTTTTAAAAATTACATATCTATACTCACATATATATTAGATTTATGACCTCTTCTTTTTTTCTTTTTTTTCTTTTTTTGTGTAAAAACATACATTACAACTTACAAGTACGTTTTTAAAAAAAAAATCCCTTTCTTGCATCGTGCATTGAAAGATTCTTTTAGGAAACGAATTGATAACAAAACTCCAAAATGGATTATCACTTAAATTATATGTAGTGTATTATGTCACCAAATTTTTAATTTTATATTTAGTAGGTCCTTAAACTTTAATCATGTCTCACGTAGTTCCTTCAATTTTCAATTTGTATTTAATAGTACTTGATATATTTAACTTTTTTTTTAAAAAAAAACTGACCTCATAAATTTACACTTAACTTTTATATCCAAAGGAACCTTAAACATTAAATTTTGGATATCTAGTACCGTCTGTGAATTAATTTAATCATTAATAGGTCAATGCCCAATGAAGAATTTTTAAAAATAGAAAAATAAGGAAAACTATTTACACAAAATAACAAAATTTTTATATAGTTGTAATAGATGCAGATAGAAGTCTATTAAAGTCTATTAGTAATATAAAGGATGGAAATCTATCACTGATGAATGCTGATAGAAGTTTATCAATATTTATTAGTGTTTTTTTTTTGCTATTTTCCGTAGATAGTTTGACATTTTTTCTATCTGTGAAAATTTTCCATAACCAATTAGACCTAAATTTTAAAACTCAATAATCTATTATAAAAACACAAAATTAAAAAAATTTAGAGAATTTATTAGACATTAAGAACCTATGATACACAAGATTGAAAGAATTTAGAACCTATATATCATGCACAAAATTGATAGAAAAGCTAGAATGTTTATCACTAACACATGATCAGTTCTTTCATAGTGGAGAGATTATATTAATTCAAGCCTAAATATACTTTTTAGTAATTTGCAGAATGCGATATAGGAATATGAGCATTAATTCCCAAAGAAATTAAGAAGAAATTAAAAAAAATGATAAAGAAATATATCTATATAGAGAGAGAGAGTAGAATGAGTGAATAATATGATAATAATATTGATATATTTCAATATTGATAGAAGAAAAGTAAATGTATAGGCTGGTACATACCACATATGAAAAGGCAGCTTTGATTTAGTTGAACACAATGGAGAATTGTTGTGTGTCTTTTCTCTCTATGTATATACACACACACACACATTATAATGGATCATTATAATGAATTGGCCGATTTTAAGGGGATGGCAAGCCAATATCATTGTGTTTTCTTGAAGGGGTTGAAGAAGGGATTGGAATGATTCTTTTGGGAAAGAAGCCATAGAAATGGGGTTTGGTAATTAATGTTGGATTGTTTTTGTTGTAATTGGAGAAATGTGAAGAAGAAGAAGAAGAAGAAGAAGAAGAAGAAGAAGCTGATCTTGAGGCATTGTAATAATAAAAAATGAAGAAGAGAAATAGAAGAAGAAGAGAAATAATCCTCATCAGATCTGCAAATCTTCCAAATAATTTCACCATTTGTGTTTTGGTGGCTGTCTTTCTGTGTGGTTAAGGACGACCTGCAGAAAAGAGAGAGTTTTGAAGTAAAACCTAAGCTAATAACTAGTGGTACAACATAAAGAGAGAGAGAGCTTGACGATCTCTGTTTTGGTAAAAGTCTTAGTGAGTTAGAGAAGGATGCTAATAATTAAGGGTTTTTTTTTTTTTTTTTTTTTTTTTATTGACTTCGAAATTTTTTGTTTTTTTCTATTTTAAAAAAGTTAATTTTATTTAAATATTTTTCTTTATAAAAATGGTTTAAAATAAAAACGAGGGTTGAAATGTGTTTTTATATATATATAGAAGTTTGTTTGGTTTGCTATATACTAAAATTGTTTTTATTAATGTCAAATTTTTATAAAGAACGACTATTAAACACTATTAATTAATAATTTTAAATTTGTATTTCAAAATACTTTCATTGATGGAGTTTGTGTTTGTTAGTTTATTTTTTGAGCATGTGATTGATCTAATTGATCATTAGAGTTGGTCATGGGAGATAATCGATGCAGTTGGTTGCTGAAGCTAGTCATTGGAGGTAATCATTGTTGGAGTTGGTTGCCACTGGCATTGTCATTGGAGGTGGTCGTTGAAGGTAGTCCTTAGAGATGCTCGTTGGAGTTGGTCGTCAAACACTTTATCATTAGGCGATTTTTTTTGTTTGTTTGTTTGTTTAGCATATGATCGATTTAATTGGTTATTAGAGTCAGTCGTTAGAGTTGGTCGCTAGAGTTGGAAGGGTCGTCGGAGGTAGTCGTTGCCGGAGGTGATCACTGGTGATCAAGCTAGAATTGGTTGTCAGAGGCAGTCGCTAGATATGACCATCGGAGTTGGTCGTCTGAGGTGGTCATCGCAGTTAGTTGTCAAAGATGGTAACAAGAGATGGATGTTGATGGTGGTTGTCAGTAGTAGTTGTCAGAGTTGGTTGTCGATCGAAGATGGTCACTAATGGTAGTAGTTGGAGATGGTCACTAAAGTTGATCGTCAGAGGGTGGTGGTAGTGAGGTAGAGAATTAGTGAGGGTATTTTGATAATTTTATGTATTATACAAATTAGGGAGAGATAAACCATTAAACACTTCATCTTTGTAAAAGTCGATTTCAAGTGTTTCTTTCAGACCAACTAATTATTTCATAAATTCATTATTCCAAAAATTATTTTGAGTGGTCGGTCAAACAATCTAATTTTTTTTAAACCGACTTTTTTCAAAGATAAATAGTTGAAAAGTTAAACCAAACACTCCCTAAATTCTCCAACAGCATCTGTGACGTTTCCCTCGCAACCTAACTGCCATTATATACAACTTGTTTTGGCTATATAAACCCAAAAATCTTCCACTTGAAGACAAACACAAGAATCTTTGCCTCCCACTTCAACAACTACTACTAATCAACTTGGCAAACTCGAAAGTTCATCTCCCACTTGAACAATTGTATTTGATATATCTTCTTGGGTCAAACTCCAAGAGAAATTCAGTAAAGTAGCAAAATAAATATAGAAATACATCAGAAAGTGATGGGTTATCATTTGTTAAAGTATTAATATAAATTAATTTACCATAATTAACCCACCAGCTTAATTTTACTCCTCAACTACAAGAGACTAGAAAGGTCTAGAGAATGCTATGAGGAGGAGATGTGTGAGATGTATCTAATGGCTCAACCCAAGAGCTTTATTTATACTACAAGAGACTAGAAAGGTCTAGAGAATGCTATGAGGAGGAGATGTGTGAGATGTATCTAATGGCTCAACCCAAGAGCTTTATTTATATAGACCATCTGTCACTGATAGACTCATATTACTAACAAAGTTCAATTATACATAACTTTTTACATTAAATGTTATCTTTTATATATGTTTAGTGTACTAGGAACAACAATAAGAGTGTGTTTGGCCCAATGAATTGGAAAGTAAGAGTATGGAAGTATGAAGTTGGGAACTCTACTCCATGTTTGGCTCAAGGAGTTGGTGGGTCCCACTACTAAAACCATCAATTTTATATCTTATCAATTCCTACACTGTGGGTCTCAGAAGTTCACAACTTCATAGACTTCATAGATAAAATGATTATTTGGTAGGCTAAAAATGATATATCTTAATATTAATGACATTCCCTTGTTTTTAGACTTCAATCAATAATTTACATTTGTCAATGATAGGTCCTATCATAGGAGTTTATCATTAAGAGAAAAATCACTAATATGCTTCTATTACTAATTGAAGAGATATGCTTCTATTACTGAGAAGTTCTATCATAGAAATTTATTAGTAATAGAAATATCACTGTTAGACTTCTATCACTTTTAGAAGTGGTATACTTCTATCATTGATAGAAGTGTATCGGTTATAAAAGCGATATATCTAATATGGGTAAAATTAAAATTAATTAAAAATGAAAATTAGTTTGGTCTTTTTTTTTATTGTATCTTCAAATTATTTGCTATATTTATAAATAATTTGACTAATTTTGCCATTTACTAGAATTTCACTAATAATATTGATGTTATCCTTGTAAAACATTATATATCTAGGAACACAATAGATTATTAGAGGTTGTTTAGGGCACTGAAGTTGGTATAGCCCACTCCATGTTTTGGGCACCAGTTATATAATAGTTTGTGTTTCCAACTATTATAACTTACAATTAACTACATTATTACTATTTCAAATCGTTCTTTGCTTACAATTTTTACTATTTCCTACTCATCCTCTCTTTCCTATTATTACCTATACTAGAACTGTTTGCTCTCAAACATAGACTATTATAACTTATACTAAAATATAAAATAGTTTGCACTCTAAACACAAACTATTATAACCTCCAGGCTATTATAACTCACAAATTATAATAACCATTGACTAAAATGACCAACTCAACATCCCAAACGCCCCCTTAAAATTTAAAAAGTAGAACAATAGACTACTAAAAAAATAATAAATAAAAGTATACGAATGTATAATTTTTTTTAGTACACGAGAGGGTATGAGGGATTTGAATTTGAGGAATGAGTACATGTCATTTTTTCTTTATGCTCTTCATCGTAGCGTCTCTTCTTAATTTAGTAATATAAATAGTAACAGTATATCTATTTTGTATAATTTTTTTTTAGTACAAAGAATACATTCAATCATTATGGGTGGTCACATCTTTAAGATATAGAAAAATTGTTAAAACGGAAAGGACTAAATTCAAAATGTTGAAATCATTCTGACTAAGTTAAAAAGAACTAAAATATTAGAAATTAAAATATATATTTTAGTCCTAATAAAAATCATATATTTTAATCCATAAAAATATTCAAGTAACTAAAAAATTATAAGGTAAATATCAATTTTACCTTTAAACTTTGAAGGTTGTACCAATTAAAATTCTGAATAAATAGTTGTACCAATTTACACCTCCTCCAAATTTCGTTAGACTAATATCACTTGAAACTTATGATTTGAGTCAATTACATTCCTAAATGTTCATACATTTATTATAAAACGTGTGTAGACCCTTTCAAATGTTGGTTTTATAAAATGGACAATTAGAGTAAATGCATGGACTTCTAAAAGAAAATTTTGACTAAGAATCTAAATCGATTCATTTACGAAAATTTATAAGTTTAATTGAAACAATTATAAGTTTCACACAATATTTTTTTTCAACCAGAATGTAATAGAAGGTGTAAATTAATACAATTACAAAAGTTTAAGTCAAATACAATTATTATTTCATTGTTTAAATTGACACAAACTTTTAAAATTAACAGTATGAATTGATATTTTCTCAAAATTATATTATAATGTATAAAATTAATTCCAAGTAATTTTTAAAGTAATTATATTGAATAAAATATCAACAAAATCTTCAAAAAATTTAAAAATTAAAAATACTGAAAAAATACTAGTGGGTAGAACCCCCCCCCCCCCCCCCCCCCCCCCCCCCCGCAAAAAAAAAATGAACGTAAACCCTAGACCCAAAATCTTCTTCTCTATTTCTCCCCTCGCTTCCCTGCGGCAGACATAGCCAACTCTGCAACCATATTTGATTTCTTTCTTCTCCCTTCTCCCTCTCCATCGCTGCCATTATCGCTCGCTGGTACACCACCACACTCACTTTTCTTTCTTCTCCTCTTATCTCCCTTCCTACTGCAACCTCACGCTGCCACGCCAACCTGCAAAACTCCATCTCAAGGTCTGTATCAAGTTTTTTTCTTTTTTTTGCAGCAATAAAAGATGCCCAAGTCGAAGCGCGATAGACCAGGTCCGTTTTAATCCGCTTTTTGCACTTATCTATGCATTGTTTCCTGATGCAAGAAGTTGAATCTGTCGCGTTATTTTGTGTTTTTGTTGGTCTGTTCTATCTGCCTTGTTTTCCATGCTAATAGAAATATATTTTAGCTCATCTGGTTATTGTGCTGTGATATTAACAAAGTACAAGGAGAGATTGGTTAAGCTATATTAGGGGAAGTAGTCACTGGAAAAGTTGTAGCTGTAAGATGGAAATATTTTTTCTTTTGTTGGGGGGGGGGGGGGGGTTATTCTTGCCTCTTATGAGGGAATCTTCATTATTCTGAAGTGCTTAGTTGACTAGGTTGGCTGCAAGTGCCCCAGCATTTGCGTTATTACATTGCATCATTTAATAGGACTTGAATGTAAAGATAAATGGAACTCTTTAGTATGCACACAAAACCAGTTCAGCACTACGACACTGTCAAGTGCCTTATATTTAATTCAGTACACCTTTTTTATAGCTATTTTCATGAGACAACCTTTGATCCTACTAAGGTATAGCTGGTACATACCAAAGTTGTCTCAAGTTTTCAGTTGGTTTATTCAGGCATAAGTTCAATTGTGGGTCAGCAAAATATTTTTTGATTAATGGAGAAATCTTTTGTAACTCCTTTGGTTTGGATTGCACCCTTCTTTTGTTTTCCTACTAAGAAAAGGCAGCTTTGATTCAGATTCTTACAAGGTTCCCATAGTTGATATTTCTTCATGTTCATAGTAACTTTCCTTGTGATTAAGATTTACAAACGAATTTTGCTATTTCTTGCTCGATTTGAGTGCATATTATTCTTCTAAGGCTCTTAAAGTTCTATTGAAGTTATTTGATTGGTTACTTGAGCAAGTACTTAAGAGTGAGGAATTTGTGGAAGCATCCTAATAGGAGTAGGTCATTTGCTACCCACTCCTTGAACTAAGGGTTATTACAAATCTGATGTTCTGTGAGCCTCAAGCTCGCTTCCCTTGATGGTAGGAGTGGCTTTAGTGTGCCCTAGAAGATAGTTTTAGTCGTTGAGTTTGAGAGAAGAATCAATTTATTATAGATGTTGCCAGGAGGTGGCTGAGGGGAAGGTTTCTATCTATGTACAAAATGTAGAGTTGCTTACGACATATGGAACATGATGTCTAAAGTTACTGCGTTTATTACATGAGATTAATTACTAGAAAAACATATTTAGTAGGCTGATTAACGTTGTTAAACAGAATCCAAATAACAGTAAACCTAGGAGAACTTAATGACTTGCTTTTGCAGTAGAAAGATGCTAAATCTTGTTCTTTTAATTCAAGGTCCTTGTTGAATATGGGTTTAAGGGTTAGTTATGGGCTCATTTGTATGAGGCAGTTTAAGTAGTTAAATGACTTGTGGGGGTAGTATTGGCTTTGTGTGATTTTTAACTTCAAAAGAAAGAGGAAAAATATGAACTTTTAGTCCGTTGCATATTAGTGTTTTGACTAATTGTTCCGTGGGATAAATGCAGTTACTTTATCAAAAACCAAGAAGAAAGGAAGGGAACACAAGAAATCAATGGTGGATCTGATCAGGCAGGCTGTGGAAAATTACAACTCAATTTTTGTTTTCACTGTTGAGAACATGAGAAACCTCAAGTTTAAGGAACTCAGGGAGCAGCTGAAGTCATCTAGCAGGCAAGTTGTATTTTCTAACTTCTGTATTGTTTATTTGCTGCATCATTTCAAATTTTGATTAGTGATGAGAATGTACTTCCTCTATGTTGTTTGGTTGGCTTCTGGGCAGTACGGGGAAAGATGTAAATAATGAATAGCTTGTCTTAGGAGAAAAGATGAGAACATGTGGTTGCCTTAATGACTGAAAACAGCAATTTTAGTAGGTGTTATGGTAACAGCAATTGTTTCCATACCATGATTACATATTAACCTGCTCTCCTTGTTTTAAAAAGTTTCACCTAGAAAAGGGGGTTACAACCTTTGGCTGCTGCTTGTGTACATGTGTCTTAACATGTCCCCTATTCCTTTTCCTCTTTAAGGCATCAATGTTATTGAAATTGTGTTACTTGACTTTTGAAATACATTTTAGCTGTACACTATTGAATTATGCCTCTGATGCTTGTTGACATTTTTAAAGTGTAGAAATGTTTGATGAGGCTAATTGGTCACAAATCGGGATATTCTGTTTGTGAACCTCATTTACTGCAATTTCTGAACTGTTGCTGAGTGGCATTTTGAGATGTCATGCATGACCTCTCTATTTCTCTAATGAATTGATGTGACCTGACCTGACCAGACTGAGTAGTTTATGTGGGTTCCCAAATTGACTTTTTCCCTCAATGGATAGATTGTTTTTTGGAGCAAACAAAGTCATGCAAGTTTCTCTCGGTCGAAGTGCTTCCGATGAGATTCAACCAGGCCTGTACAAGGTTTCCAAGGTGAATCTCTTTTTTCTCATTGCATATACTTCAAGTGTTCTTCTTCTGTAATCTTTAGGAAGTAACATTCACTCTTCTATTTTTCAGCTTCTGCATGGAAATACTGGACTTTGTTTCACAAACTTACCAAAAGAAGAGGTTGAGAGGTAAACAAACATGCAATACTTTTAAGTTTTAACATTGATAAACTCTGCTATAAATTGTTAAATTGATATTTCCTTTTTCTATTTAAATATCACGATATTTAAATTTAATTAATTGTGCCTTCTGTTTTAGTTTAGCAATTGAAGGATCAGATAAATTGTGATCAATAAATTCCCATATCTATGAAAACAAGATTCTGAAATTTTTGTTTGAGAAAGACATGTTAAAAATGAAAAATTTTTCGGGGGAAAGAAATCCAACTTTGTAAAACTGGGTTAGCATTTCAATTCTGTAAGAAGGGACTTTAGAATAAATTGCTTCAAAAAAATGCTCGAGTATTTTCTTTGTTTTACAATAATGATCGATTTAATTTTTAAAGTTTTGTTATGCAGGTTATTTAACGAGTATGTGGATTATGATTATGCAAGGACTGGAAGTGCAGCCACACAAAAGGTTTGTGCCCCTTTGAACACATAACATTTATTGAGTTTTCTTTTGTAATAAACTGATTTTTATTTTTCATGGTTCTAAATCTAACTGCACCTTTTGAATGTGGTGATTCGACAAAAAGTTCTAGTATCATTTTATATAATCTGTGTTATGATATGTAAGAACTTGGTGGTTGGTTGCTTTATTGATGTTTAATGATATTAGGTTGAGCTTAAGGAAGGTCCTCTGGAGCAGTTTAGCCATGAGATGGAGCCTTCTCTACGGAAGCTTGGGTTGCCGGTTCGTTTGAATAAGGGTCAGTAAATACACATTTTGTGCCTGCATGCCGTACTTAAAAGTTAAAAATTGTTGGTTATAAATCAGATTTGTGGAACAGGTGTGGTGGAACTTGTATCAGACTTCGTTGTATGTGAGGAGGGCAAGTCTCTATCACCGGAGTCAGCTGGCATATTGGTTTGTATCATTTCGTGACTTGATCTTTCCTTAAATATATATTGAATTTGACTGACTTGTAATGAGGTTACATAGGCTTGTTCCGGTAAGAGAGTTATTGTCACTTCCAACTCCTCCCATCTCAAATTAAGGCTGTGTTTGGAGATGTTTTTGGAATAAGTACTTTAAGGAAATCACCCTTTTTATAGGCACTTTTATATTGCCATTGAGAGAACTGAGCGTCTATAAAAAAGAGAACGGGGTTGTTCTGTTGTGGGCATAGAACAAATTGTCAATTCCTTCCTTTGGTTTTTGTTCTGGGTCAACACTTTTAGGTACCACTCCATAAGCCAGACATTTTATTTCCAAACAGTGAAAATGTAGTGTAAAGTGTTAACTGAAACACGGTATCGATTGAGACTTAGTTGAAATATGAGACTAAAAGACATTATATTTTGGCATTGTTGTTTGAATGACCTTACTTGAATAAGATTTGTTCTATTGTTCTATAGGTTTTATGTTTGTGTTGTAGGCTGTTCAGTAAGTAGTATTTGATAACAAATAACTTTGATATTTGGTTCTTTATCCCTTGAAGTACTTTTCTGAGTCAACATTTTTAGGTACCACTCCATAAGCCAAGACATTTTATTTCCAAACAATGAAAATTAGTGTAGTGTTAACTGAAACGCGATACCGGTTGACTTAGTTGTAGTATGCGACTAAGAGATTATATTTTGGCATTGTCGTTTGAATGATGATTGAGATGTTTGATTTGATTTGATTCGATTTGATTGCAGCGTGCGTTGGGGATAAGGATGGCAACTTTTCGGCTGAATTTGGTCTGCAGATGGAGCCCCGGCGACTTTGAACTTTACATCGATGGACCAGATAATTCTGATGTTGAATCTGCCTAAATCTCTCCAACATAGGAATCCCCATTATTATTTACCAAATTAGGATAATATATGTGAAAGCAATGCAATGGCTCTCCCTAGGATTTCAATGCCATAAAATATATATGATTGGGATTCCAGCTTCATCCTTGTGATTTTGGTTTGTTTTTATAAATTACTGTAGAAATATAAGTTAGATACACTCAAATATTGCTCTTTTAAGTGTTCTTTAGTTCAACAACTCAAGGAAATCCTCAATTTTGTTGTGTTTAGTGAGATGGACAACTGGTTTTGTGATTTGGCAGATTTTCAATAGTATTATTATCCAGTCATTGGCCTTTACTTTACTTTCTTTCAACAGAGTATTCTTTATCAAATTCTTAACCAGGGAAATTGGAGTGAATGAATAAAATAAAAGCTCACTTTTGAAGAATAATTGAACAATTTTTTTTTAACCGAAAAATGGCTAATTGATTGTAGCACTTTGAAATTGCAAAGTACTGATTTGCTCATATGATTCGAAGTTGGTTTTTTTTTTTTTTTTTTTTTTTTTTTTTTTTTTTAATTTCAAAGAATATGTAATTTGTATTATACTTGTGACCCGAGTCTTCACTATTTTAGGTATGATTTGTATCCTTTCGTTATCTATTTTTTTAACCTTATATTAATAAAAATATCTCACTAGATTTTGTAAACTTTCACCATTATTCTCTTATGTAAAACAAAACTATTTCAAGATTCAATTTAGTTGTGAAATTATTTTAGGGGAATCTTTTGTTTGTTCAAATCTTTTGATCTTTCTTGTTTAATGTCTATCATTGTTTAATGACGATTAGCAACATAAAAGTTTGTCAAGATGAAAGAAAAGCTGTGGAAAAATTAGTTACCAAGATTATGTTGATTTAAAAATTCAATAATAGGCATTAAAAGATATAAAGATGTTGCTTTAAAACAAATATATAAAAAATAAAGGAAAATTATTATAAACAGAAAAAATATCAAACTATTTACAAATATAGAATTTTTTTACCAAATAATAGAAAACGATAGAATTCTATCACTAATAGACTGTAAAAAACCAAAAAATAAATTTTAGAAAATTATTATAAACAGAAAAACATCAAACTATTTATATTTGAAAACAGCTTAATTTTTTTTTAAAAAATTGATTTATCCTTAATACCGATATCCAACCCTCCCCGGTTTATTTAATAATCTGCTTTGGTTTGATTATTTGAAAAAACCGGTCCAATTTCCGGTTTAATAAAAAACCGGACAAACCCGATGTAACATTGGTTCAGAGTCGTATACTTCCTCTTCGTCACTGGATCTGGGGAGCAGTAGCAGCCGAAAGCCATAAAACCCTCGCCGGCCGCCGTAATTCTCTTTGCTTCCTTCTCACCACCATCAACATCTTCTTTGAGGTAATATTCTCTAATCTTCTTTCCCTTTCGTTTCTTATTCCATTATCTATAATGGGTTTTTCTTGCTGCAACTGCAATTTCAATAACCTTACATTTAATTTTGATTCTATGAAGAAAACCAAATACCTGGACTCATTCCCTTTCGCACTGCTTCAATCGGAAGTCATGGCTATGAGATCCGCGCCCGCGGTTTGCTCTCGGGCCTCAGGAGGTTCTCTTCTAGAAGGCCAGTTTCATCTCCAATCAATCAGGAACCCACCTCCGACCTTTTAGTTTCTGGCAAGTCCCTCTTCCCATTTTACTTTATGTCATCTTCATTTCTGGGCCTTTCTTTCTGTTTACTTTCTTCATCTTTTGATTTTTGAGTTCAAAGATTTCCTTGTGGTTGGAATGTTTGTCTACTCTGTCCCGGTTATTGTGAACAGGTTTTGATTTAATTGCTATCTTTTTATTCTCTGGAACGCAGAATGCTAATGTACATTTTTGGTTTTGTTACTTTCTTAATTTGTTATGGTCCTAAGTATTGAATCTCTGGTGTAATGCTCTGCTTACATATTCTGTTTCTTCTTCTTTTTTGTTGTATTTACAAATTTCCTAGTAATGTCTGTCTTCAGGGGGGGGGGGGGGGGGGGGGGGGGTTTGATGATTGATTGATTGGTTCTCATCAATTAATGGATTATGTCCTAGTTTTTACAGCTTCTTGGTGTAGGCTTAACAATCTCCTTTGTAACTATTCCCTTTAACTTTAGTGGCTGGTTCTTTCCTTTCTCTTTTGTTACCCCATCCATAAGCCTTAATCAATGGAGAACTAAGAGCAGATATGTTTCTTTGGTAAAAATTACTAAACTATTTTTGTTGTTGTGACAATCTCGACCTGAAGCTGGAAGACAATCACCAATTTAAGAACCATCAATTGAGGATCAATCTAGATTCCCACCATGGATCCTCAATATTTTGGAATAGTGCAATACCCACCGTCCTCTACTAACAGTTTAGCCCACTCTTTTTTGTTACCATGGGGTTCCGAAGCACAAGGAGATTTTACTTGTTGGTGTCAATTAGGTGGTCTGTAGACTTTTGCTTTTAGACTAATAGGTTCCATGTTACGCCAATTTGAACTTGCTCGATCCGTTCAATTGCGACCTTGTAATGCAATTGCATTCATGAGCCCAATTGTTGTTTTGTTTCTGTATTCTTGATTGCATTCTCGAGCCAAGAATTGTTGGGTTCTGGTTTCAATAAACACAGTCTTACCATCTCCTATAAGAGCCTTCTTTTCTTAAACTTTCTGTTATTAACTATAATATTAGCATTGAGTCACTGTCATTCAAATGTTATTGTAATTGAACCACTTTTAATTTAATTGTCCATATTTTATGCATAAGTTGATTTTCTTAATCAAAATTTTAGTACAATGATCAACTAAAGAACTTATCCATTACATCATTAAAAGTATAAGGACTTATGAAGCACAAATACTTCAAAACTGTGCAAAGAATCAATATTAGATACGTATCCATATCATACATATATGTCTAGATATGTGGCTGATACGTTAGTTGAAGTATCTGGGTTTTTTTTATTTTTATTTATTTATTTTTATTTTTTGGATGTGCGTAACCCCTTCCAAATACATGACGGAGACATGCTACAATTTTTTTTTTTTTTTTTTTTTTTTAAAAAAATTTAGGCCTAGTTGCAACCACCCCTGCCTAGGATTTAATATCCTACGGGTTTCCTTGACACCCAAATGTTGTAGGGTCAGGCAGGTTGTCCAAAAAAAAAAAAAAGTTGCAACCACCCCTTATCCTACCAGCTCATTTTATTTAAAAGCTTGCCTTTAAAACGAGGCAGCCCAAAAAAAATAAAAAGATTGAATTAAAAGAAAAAACCTTATATCAATCCCTAATTGATGACCAGATCTTCTCTCTCACTCTTCGCTGAGCTCTCTGCGATTGATCACCCTTCCTCATTCATCTTCTACCTACCATGTACGCCCAACCACCACTCCTTAGCCTCGCTGCTGACCAATGTAGAGTAAATACATAAAAAATAGGAAAAATATCAATTTATACTCCTAAACTTTAGGGGTTCTATCAATTGAAACCCTGAACTAATAAAGTATCCTCAACATATCCATATCTTAGTTTTTTAACAATTGGCATGTTGTCATATCCTATCATATCCGTGTCTATGCTTCTTAGATAAGGACTAAGTCAATATAAATAAAAGTTTGAAAACCAAAAAGTAAAAGGATTCCACCAAGTTAAAGCTAGCAAGAAAAGATTCCCCAAGGAAGAACAACAAGAACAACCTAGCCGGCAGCCACTATCAACAATTAATTGAACCTTACAAAAAAGAAAGGAAGAAAAAAAATAATTGATTACATTAGTAGTGTAGAATGAAAAAGGGTTGACGGAGAACACAAAAAAAGAAGCATAACTCTTTGCGAAGTCCCATCTAACAACCCATTGAGGCTTTTTTTGTTTTTTTTTCCCCCAAAGATTCTTTGGTTCCTTTCAGACCAAATACTCCACATAATATTTTGACTACGTTTCTTTCACATAGTTTAGCTTTTTTTCTCCAAGTTTTTTTTTTTTTTTTTTTTTTTTTTTGGAAAAGCATAAGTTGAAAGTTATTCTCAAGGTTTTATCAAACACCCATGCCAAAATGAAAGGCTATACAAGCTGTTCTCAAATCTTACACTGTAAGCATAATGAATAGATAAATGAAATTTATCTTCACCTGCTAAAAATACTGGCTGACCTTAGCCATTCAACATCAAAGCTAGGTACTTCCAACTGAATTTTGTCGACTGTGTTAAGTTTATTCGAATGAGCCAACATCACGAGAGTATTAATTTTTGGGAAAAATAATGTTTATCCTTGAAATTATTAAGTGTTGAGGATCCCACATGGGAAAAACTAAGGAACCTCACACTCTTAATAAGATAGATGTGCTACTACTCTCATTATCAATTGGTTTTGAGATGGAAGTCCATATTCTTTGATATGGTATCAGAGCCCATAAAGCCCAAACGGGTATTCGCTCCAATAAAATGAAATTGGGATCAGATCAAGAATGGTGAACCCAAAAGAGGTACCATCTTGAGGGGGCATGTTGAGGATCCCACATTGGAAAAACTAAGGGACCTCACACTCTTAATAAGATAGATGTGCTACTCCTCTCATTGCCAATTGGTTTTGAGATGGAAGCCCATATTCCTTGATATTAAGGATCATTAATTTTCACCTTAAATTTTCAATTTCAAAAACTCAAACCCTAGACTTAGACACTTATCTTCAATTTCCATTACATTCACCTATTGATTTAACAGAAACTATAGTAAAATTTTCTGAAAACTAGCTAATTTCAACCAAAAAAAATCTTAAGCCGTTTGCAAACTTAAACCCAATCAATGCAGAAGATTGATTGCAGTACATTTCCATGCAACAATTTCTCGGTGTAACAATAGAAATATTTCAGGCTTTTTTTCTTATTTCACGAATATAATTGCAATATCTTTTCTTCTTTCGCTCTCCCTCCTGTTTCTGGAACAGAAAAGACTAAAGAGTGATAATTATATTTTTTTTCCCCTTCTTTTTCTAATTTTATTGCTACATGATCACTTGAAGAATGAAAAAACCTGGACAGATCAAAGATTACTGAATAGTGTTTTTTTTTTTATACATTTCATTCGACAGCTTGCAGATGCAGTTAGAAGTTTTTTTCCCCAATATGGATCAATTGGGTGAAATATGTTCTCGTTTGCTCAGTTTGTTAGGACTTTCATACTAATTTTGTAAAAGCTATATTTTATTCTTTATTTTAATTTACCTTTGAATTATTGATGTTTACCAAAGTAGTCTATTCTAAAACTTGGAGCTTATTTGGAATGATTTTCGAAGGGCTAACAAATGTTTTTGAGCACTTAGAAAATCATTCCCGATTGCCCTTCTTCAACCTCTATTGAATTTAAGTATCTTCTGTTAGAAAAAGAAAAATATTAGTGAGCCTTTTTTTTAAGTAAAATAATAGTGAACTTTTTGGTTTGATATTTTATCAATTTATCCTAATATCTAATTCTTATGTCATATTTTTCCTAATGTATTAGAATTCTTCTTCTAGGGTCATTATGTTAAGAATACTTTTACGTCATTCTTCACAGATATAGCTGGGACATACGGTCGGACGTTTCGTGAACGAATGACAAATTACATGGCTACCCTCGACATCAATTCACAAATTGGAAGCTGCATGCCGCTTTCGGCAATGCGCATTGGTACGATTATCCACAATATCGAGATGAATCCAGGTCAAGGCGGGAAGCTCGTGCGGTCAGCGGGAGCATTTGCAAGGATATTAAAACTGCCAGAGGCAAAGTCAAGATACTGCTTGGTGAAACTCCCTTCACGTGAAGAGAAGTGGATTGATTCTAGGTGCAGGGCAACAATCGGTCAGGTGTCTAACCCGAGCCATGGAACGCAGAAACTGAGAAAGGCAGGGCAGAGCCGGTGGTTGGGTCGGCGACCGGTGGTTCGAGGAGTGGCGATGAACCCGGTGGATCATCCTCATGGAGGAGGAGAGGGTAAGAGCAAGAGTAGGGAAAGCTATGGAAAGGGGTCTCGCACACCCTGGGGGAAGCCAACTAAGTGTGGTTACAAGACTCGATCTCTCAGGCGCAAGAAACAAGTATAAGCAAACTCTTCATATTCCCTTTTTTCTTTTAATGCCTCTTTTAAATCTATTTTCTTGAGGATGGTTTGGAATGTTCTCTTTTTAGCCTTTTGATTGAATTGAATTACACTTTCATCATCAAAGTAATATTTGTAGGAAATTGATGTAGAATTTTCTCCCTCTTTTGCAAATAAGAGTGGGGGAGAGATAGATAGATGGTAGTATGTATAAACAGTTGAGCCTCTGATTGTCTATCCATGCTGATTAAAGTTTTTTTTCTATCCATGCTGATTAAAGTTTTTTTTGGAGTTACTCTTTCACTAATTCTCTGCACATGAAATCATTATGCAAAGACTATTTTCAAAATAATCCTAAAGTGAATTTCAGAATTTAGTTCTTATAATTTGATAAATTTTTCATAAATAGTCTCTATCGTAGGATCTATTTATAAGAATTTTATCAAACCATGAGGATTATTTATAAAGTTTTATTAAATTAGGGACTAAATTCTAACTTTTAAAATTTTAGGAACTAAATTTATAATTTAATCAATATTTTATTTATGTACTTGAATTGAGTAGAATGATCTAACTCAAAATGATATTTCCACATATTTCCAAATGGTTATTAAAAATTATTTTTAGATTTGACTAATATTTTCTTATCATTATACCTGCATGTACATGCATCTCTCCATAAAATATATATATATATATATAATATATATATATATTATATATATATATATTTATAATATGTAGAGTGAGACAATGACTAGTGGGACAATAGAACTATTGAGCTATGCTCATGTAATAATAATTTATTATTATAGAATTTCATTTATTAGGATTTCCACCATTTAAGTTTTGAATTATTTTTATACGAATTTATTATTAGGAAATGAGCAAATTTGTCGTCTTCATTAATTTTATTTGTTTTTTGTATCAAAATTTTTCATTCATCTCATTATTCATTCTTTTCATATAAAAATGTTGTAAATTTTATGCATACTACGTATATATATCTATAATCTCTTATCACTCAACTAGCCAATACAATCATGTTAATTTACATACTTGCAAACGTAATCAATCAATAAGAACAAAATATATAGGACTCAGGAAAAATAATCTAGTACTATCGTACTATATACTATCTCATTCATTATTTGACATGTCATTTTATGATTTATTAATTTATTATTTATTTATTTCGTGGATCTAACGTAATTGTTAAATACTACTATTGTGGCAAGCAATAAACAAAGATAGTATGGAAAATTTTCCATAGTACTAGAAATTTTCATAGGACTTGCCTCATTTCTATTCATTGCGTTTACTGCACTTTATAATAACAATCAACAGTGTGTTCCACTCTAAAATAAGTCATCAATCTCATTATTATTGATTATGATGTAGAACCCATACCTTCTTTTTTTACAACTTTCCATCATTTATCATTTCTCTCCATATCCATACTCATATCTATATCAATAAATAATATCAGTAATTAGTAATCAATATCAATAATAGGTATCATATAGATATCTATAATTAAAAAGTTAGTTTTTTTTCCTTTTATCACCCATTTATCTACATCAATGATCACCAGTATAAATAATATGGAAGTAAACAACATCGATCAATTTCTGATTACAATTGTAGTCTGTTTGTAGTAAACACCGTCAAATGAAATCATATTCCTTACAGATAGAATTGAATTATGATTGATGGTCATTACAATTTGACCAGATTTTCATCACGAGTGCGTAGATGAATAAACTATTTAACATTTCACTCTCAAAACTATTTTTTTTTAAAAAAAAATTATTCAACATGTGTGGTGGAGATTATGACACCGGATTCCACGTCCAAATTATAGGATTTTAATGTTGAACATGATTTAATACCATTTAACACTTTTTTTTTTAAGTTCAACAACTTCATATTGAATATTGACCTTTAAGATGATAATTAATGTCTTATATATGACATATATTCGAATTGATTGATGATTTAACACTTGCTTACTTGTATGAATGTATAAAGCCATGTTTACCAAACCGTAATGAAAATTGATGTAATTGTAATGGAATTTCATTGATGGATCAATCGTCATGAGCCTGAATTGCAAACGTAATTGGATTGTTTTTTTATCGCGTTTACTTAGAATTACGAATCTGTCACATTTACTGCTACCATTACCGTTACTGTTTGACCTTAGCGATAATAATAACGGTAACGATAAAGGTAAATGTAACAATAAATGTGACAGATTTATAATTTTCATATTGTTATAGCAACAAATCTGTAATGGTAACGATAAAGGAAATGGTAAAGTTAGTAGATCCCACATAATTTTCAAGTACAATGAGATTGAGCATCATTCGTCCCTTAATTAAATTGCCTGTTTTGATTACATATTTGGAGGAGGATCCCATGATTCATTACGATTAGATAAAGAACAACAAAAGATCTCACTTTTTACATTACCGATTACGATTCACAGGGATAAATGTGGCCTAAGTCAATAATTTGAATCTTTCAACCATTATGCGCGAATTATAAGATTGGGATGGAGTTGAACACACATTACAAAATTGTAATAAAATGAATCCCCAACTTTGTATTCACTCGAAAAAAATATTACTCAAATTTACAAATCAACCCTTTGAATCACATCACTTTCTTCAGCTTCTGTACATGTTTATACGAACAATTTAACACAAAGTGTTGGATTAATTAATTAATTAACAGTGTAATGTTAACTATAAATTAATGATTATAATTTATACATAAAATCAAAAGGGCATAATGTAAGAATTGTTAGTATCATAAATTGATAAGCAAGAGGACATGGAATTAACCTTCAAAATCTTTAGAAGATCTTTGGCCATCTGCCTGACCGACGCCGGGCAGTGGCTCTGCATCAGCATCAATATCTTCTCAACCCCTTTCGCCTCCGCCACCGCCTCCGCCGCCCTCTCTTCCCGGAACAAATAGCATATGCACCACAGCGCCGTCACCGCCTGCTCTGTCGCCGCGCTCGACACCTTCATCACTTTCCTCACCATCCCCCCGACGCATTCTCCTCCGTTCTCCAACATCTCCGACCGCCCTTCCTCCACCGCCGCCGCCGCCGCCAACAGTCTCAGAACCTTCTCCGTTACTCCTACGCTGGCGTTCCGGTGCTTCAGCAGTCTGGTTAGGGCTTTTATTACCCCTAATCGAACCAGTTTGATTTTCACTCGTTTCGGCATTGATATTGCGATCAAGCACGAGAGTACTGATTCGATTAGTTTTGGATCTTCGTCTATTCCAATTACTCCAATCAATTCGTGAAGAATCCCTTCGTTTTCGGCGATTAGGTTCTTTGATACGGCGTTAATGGCGACGCACTCGAGAAGCCTCGCTGTTCCAATTCGCGATTCCGAACTTCCTCGCTGTAGAACGAGAACCAGAGATCTCAAACAATCGCGATCGCTTTTCAACATCATGTTCATAAACTCCTCCCGATCCTCAATTTCGCATCTCACCAAATCCAAAACTCTAACCACCAAACCACCAGTTCCGAACAATCAACATCTCTACAACGAAGAACATCAAGAAGCACCGGCACGAAGCCATGAATCCTCCCGAGAAACTTAACGTTCTGCTCCAATCGTGCACCGAAACAGAGCAGCTTCGACAGAGAAGCAGAAACAGAGCCATTTCCATTTGTGCGCAAATCGTCGACGGCGGTAAGAATATGATCCGATTGGGCGAGTGTAGAGAGGGGGAATTGGAGGGAATCGGACCAAATCTGAATGAGTCGCTTGAGATTAGAATTGGGAACGAAGTCGTAGTTGTGGAGGATCTGCATGGTGGCGGGGCAAGTATTATGGCCGGAGTCAAGCCAGCGCTGGATGTTGGAGCGGTCGTAGGTGACGCCGGTGGTCAAACTGACGGGAGATTGCATGAGGTCGAGAGAAATTGGGCAACGGAAGTGAGTGGGAACAGTGATGAAGAGATCGTGTGGCCTGACCATGGCGATGAACTGTAAATTGTTGATGGGAAAGAGAAATTGAAAGGAAGAAGAAGAAGAATGATGAAAGCAGAGGAAGAAAGGTTTAAAGACAGAGAGTCAAAGGTACGCCCCCAATTTCTAATTCCCATATGTCATCCTACTTTTTTCTCTCTTTATTCACTTCTTTTTGTCAACTCTATGCTTTTCTTTTTCTTTATATACTTGCGAGCAATACTTACTTTGGTACATTTTAAGATACATACTTCTTTAGGCATACTCATAAAAAGTAAATTGATAAATTAACATAATTTTATTTTGATATTGACACAAGTAGCATCGTGACAAATTACGATTGAACAATTTGGTGAGATGCACAAAGATAGCTGCAATTGAAAATGCATCTAAGTTTTTATCTTATTATGAGTAATTGTTTTGTTATTGGCATAAGTAACGTTGTGCAAAAGAAAAGGAAAATGAAAGAACGCTACTTCTTTTTTAGAATTATTCAAAGAGGCTACCACAAGATGGTCGGTAACTTTGCATGAGAAAAAAATTATATCTTGAATTTGTATCCAATAGTTATTAGGATTTAGGCTTTTACAATGTAGTGATCCCTTTGGAAATTGATTAAAAGAGTAGGACAATCTAAAGTCGACCAAAATGAGATTTTAAGAAGAACTAGGACAAAAACCTAGCGAAATATACATAAAAAAGCTCACACAACTCAAGGAAATAAGTCCCAATGTGAAGAGCCTAAACAAGTTCCTTCAATAGAATCATGAAATTTCTTAAGAACAATAGAGAAATACCTTAAGCCAAACAATATGACTGATCACTTTGGGAGGACGCAAGGTAGTTCCATGGACATACATATTACACCCTCTCTCTATATATATATGATATATAACAATACCAAGGCAACTTTCTAAACTTTACACCTCAACAGGGAAATCAAAAAATAAATAGTCCTGAGACTCAACTCCAACAGTACAAAGAACACAAACATTAGGGATATCAAAATACCACTGGTTAATACGCGTCTGTAACCTTTTTTGAATAGTAACTTTCAACCATTTCAAAATGCATATAAACCTTATGGTTAAGTTAGCTTGAATTTTACAAACACAACCTCTAAATGAATGTTTAGGGTGCTGAATTGGTTAGTCTGTATTTGGTGCAGACTGTTTTAGTCTAGGTTATAATGGTCTATGTTTGGAATAATATTATAGTTAATTATAAATATAATAGTTAGAAACATTAATAATTATAATTAGAAGCTCAAACAATGACTAGGCTATAATAATCCACTCCACCCAATTGAAGTCGGGGCAAACTACACCTAAAAATTTGAGAAATACACTCACATTAATTATATTATTTCTCAAATAGATGTTACAAATTTATTTTGAAGCCATATGGGAATCAAACTATAAGAAGTAAACTGATTAAATTTGGAATTTTCTTTTTTAAAAAAGATTTGAATTTGGATATTTAAAACTATAGAGGATAAAATGAGATATAAAACTAGGATTTTGGGCTTCGTTTGGGTGTAGAATGAAGTCTTGTAAGACTATGGGGGTTCGCTGATCATAGCCGTCGGATCAGAATCACAGATCTTTTGTTTATAACGAACGGCCATGATGCGAGTGGGAATGCGATTCCACAGAAGAGAACCTTGGGGATTGGTAGGGACCACGCTTATGTCATGAGAGAGAATGGACTGCGGGGCCCACTTTAGAGGGATTCGAAATCGAACGGCTAATTTAAATCGTTGGATGTCATCATCTGACGGATGAGAAAACCTGATAAAAGTGGGTATTTTTTGTTTTTGTTTTCTTTATAATGTTATTATTATTATTATTTTTCCTTTTCCCTCCCACTCTCGTATGTCCTACTCCTATCTCCGTTTAGTGCTTAGGCAAGTTGGATTCTTAAGATTTAGTAATAGAAAAAAAAGGTTGGATTCCAAAAATTATAAATTTTTATTTGGATGACTAGACTAGAAATTTGTATTTATTTTCTTAGGAAAAGATAAACTATTATACCTATATCGGTATACACTCTATCAGTGATTAAGGTCTATGACTTATAGACTTATATTATTTGAAATCTATAACGATGGCCAATGATAGATTTCACATGGCATATAGAAATCTATCACTTCTTTATAAGCCTATTTATAGACTTTTATTACGTACTTTTAAGTTTAAATCATAGATTGTTTAGATGCAGTTTAGTTGTTTCTAAAATTTTTATAGTTGTTTTGAAAAAAAAATTGCATCAAATTACTTTGAATATTTTGTTGAGTTATCAATGAAAGAGGTAGAGAAAACAAAATTGGAGAAAGAAAGTGAGAAAATGAAGAAAGAAAAAAAACTATTTGTTTGAAATTTATCAGTGATAAAAGAGATTGAATATATGTTAGTTGTGCATTGTGATTGAAATCTATCATACATAATAGTCTATCATTGATAAATTTAGGTTGTGAATTAAAAGTATGTTAATGATAGACTTCTATTACTGAATTTATTAATGATAGACTTTTAACTATAAAAAAATCTACCGTGATAGAAGCCAACATGAGCATAATTCAACTGACATAAGACATAGATTATTTATTAAAAAAGTCAAAAGTTCAAATCTCAGAATTATTGTGCTAAAAAAACATAATGATAAGCACCAAAAAAATAAATAGAGAGAGGCGAACGAAACTTGTAAATAAGAGAAAAATCAATGAAAACCAAATATAACTAAAGAAATAGAATATTGTACGAAATTGGCATACAAAGAAAATGAAAGGAAAAATGACAAAGTTGAGAAGAAAAATTCCAATGTTCAAGAATGAGAAACAAAATGAACAAAAACAACAAAAGAGATCATTTGAAAAATGTTAAATTGCAAATTTAGTCCTTATGGTTTGGAAAAAGTTAGAGTTTAGTCCCTATGGTTTAAAATTAAAATTTAGTCCCTATGATTTGATAAAATCCTCCTCAATAGTCCATAAAGTAGGGACTAAATTCTAACTTTTTTCCAAATTACAGGGACTAAATTTTAATTTTCTCCAAACCATAGGAACCAAATTCTAACTTTTAAAATCATAAGGACTAAACTCTAACTTTTTCCAAACTATTGGGACTAAATTTGCAATTTAACCTTTGAAAAAAAGCATGAACCAAGAGGTCAGATGAATCTCCCAACAACACATGTTGTTGAACTCAAAAAGAAAAAAAAATGCTAATTAATAATAATTAAAGAAGAAAGTGTAATTTGGATCCAAAATCTACCTTACTTGTTGACCCACCAAAATTCAATTTGTAGAAGCAAATTTAGTAAAATTACCTTGTACATGGAGTAGGGGGAAGCCATAGAAGTCTTAGATGGTGTCGTTGCCACACACTCTGATACTTAAAGTTGGTGAGTGAAATAGTGTAGAAGCCTTAGGATTTGAGAGTGAGAATGAACTTACTTGAGCTATTATGATGTATTTATAAGAGTTGATGACCTGGGTTATTTCCAATAGAGTTCTAGAGCTACATTAGGATTACCCTTTAGTTCATTGGGCCGAGGCATGTGAGGGGTGTACCCGTTTGGCATTGTGCTCCTCAGTCTTGGTCGTGGCCGAGCACGTTGTCTTGGGCCAAAGCTCAAGTTAACCCTCTCCTCCTATTAGTTTATGGCTGATTTTTTTAAATATAATTTCTTAATTAACATTTATACAAAAATTTAGATTGTACTTTAAAAATTTTCAATCTCTTTTCATTTGAGTTAAAGTGCGCTTAGCTCAACGTTAATTAAAATTACCATCTCTACCGTCGTTGTACTAAAAAAAAATCTCTTTTCATTTAGGCTATCCAGTTGGAGTTATTCTCATTGAAATTTTATTTTAAAAAAAGAAAATTGTTACTAGAAATAGAGACATTGGAAAAATATTTTAACTTTTAAAATAAAAACTAATTAAATAAAATAAAAAAACAATGATTAAGTGCAACTTAGGCTGTATTCAATTCTCATGCAACCTTTTTATACAAAGTATAAAAAATTTTAAAAAAATTGCCACGTGATTAATTTTTATTGGGTGCAGTTTGGGCTGCACAATAAATTGGTGCACTAATTGCATTCAATTTATTTTTTTAAAAAAAATAATTAAATGACCACTTAACAGATATTTTCAATTGAGTTATGAATAAAAAATGTGTAAGAACAAAGATATAAATTCTGCACGAGAAAAATGGAGTGATGAATGATTTGGAATATCAAAAGTCCAAATCATAAGAAAATCTGTTAGAACAAAGATATACCTTACATGTAATATTAATCCTTTGCACAAAAAATAAAATGTAATAATAATAATAATAATAATAAGAATAATGATAAAGAAAAAGTGTGTAGAAAAGGAGTCAAAATTGGAGGTTGTGTGACTGTGACAAAAGAAGAATAATAATAATAATAATAATAATAATAATAATAATAATAATAATAAAATTTACCCAAAGTCAAGATTTAACGTGTGAAATTTTCAAATTAATGGATACCAAAAGTTCAAATTTCAAGCTTCTTTTCCCTCTTTTGACTTGATTGCAAATTTTATTTTTCCATTTATCTTCTTCAGGGAAAAAATCATTCATTATAATCTTTTTATATTTTCATTTAATATATTAAATTTCATAAATTAAGTAAATGTTTTTTTTTAAAAAAAAAAAAATAGTGCCAAAAGAGAAAAAAATTTATGTTTTCATCTCATCCATCAGTTGATAATTCAAGGGCTTTCTACACTAAGGGTGAAACTCATAAGCAAACTGAGTCCAATTCTATTTAAACTTAAAATGGACTAGAGACGAGTATGGAAAGCCCAAACAAGGATCTAAACAAACTAGTGGAAGGAGGCAGTTGGCCACCTCGACCTTGGTCTCCGACCTATGCCTCCACGATCTCTGCTCTTTGTAGGCCTCTGACTCATTATCCTCCCCTTTGGTTGCCTCGATTCTACCTTCCTGTGTCCAATTGAGAAAGTGATTGGGAAAATGGTAGATTTATTCATTATATATACATTACTATGATTTCACCCAAAGTAAGTTCATCTTCTTCCCTAGAATGCTTGCTACTTTTTGTACTCTTGACTTACTTAAACATCAGAGTGTCTATGGTAAGCACCACATTGATGTGCGACTCTTTCTCTTTGGTAGGTCGCATCATTTGGTGGCGTCCTCTTGGGGTCACCTCATTCCAAGTCATTTTTCTTTTCAAGTTTACAAATTCACCGTATGTGAAGGTCAAGTAGATTTTTTTTTTGCCAAATTTTGTCATCAATAGTTGACGTCATTTGTAGGCATGTGTGTGTTTAGTGTTCTACCATAAGAACATACCAGAGTTTAGGGATAAACAACATGAATTGACATATGGATGAAGATGGTTCTAACTGAGGAAAAAACTATAAATGTTAAAAAACAGCCATCCTTTGATGGCCGAGGCCGATGCCGACCAACACTTAGTGGTTAAGGCTAAGGTGACCAATACCTAGTGGCCAAGATCGAGGTTGACCAAAAGATATTAGGGCTAACTAACTCCTTCATTTTCTAGGAGCATGAGACCTACCAGAGAAATCAACTGTCAGATGAATTGGAATTAGTCTTACTCACATCTGAGAAAAAATAAGTCACAATATTGAGACCAATTGGGAAAAATTTTCTATTTTATGTGATAGTTAGAGTGTCTTGTATATCGTCAAGGAATCCAACTTTCCATTCCAAGTCAAAACATATTTTAAGGTAATACCACTTCATTCGTGAGAAAAAGTGGAAGACGAAACAGTAGAGATATGCATAAAACTCATTAAGAAAACCTATCAGATTACTAGACAAAGGTCACTAATGCTTCTCAAGTTCAATTGGTGTTAGTCCTCAAATGGCCTAGCAGAAATATAAGCAATATGAAGATGACAAGGGAGAATTTGTGGCCAATCAAATCTCTAAATGGGAGATTGTGAAATAATATTATTACCAAATTTTTTCAGTAAGTATTATTGCTTGAGGATAAGAAAAATTTGTGGCCAAAATCTTACAATTGTCCAAGGTAAATTTGTTGCCACTAGATTTTACATTTTGTCCTTACAAAATTTGTGAAAAATTATGGTCATAGGATTTACTTTAGACTAATAATAGATGGGTATCCATTGTTTGTAAACCATCTGGATGCAAGTGAGAAAAGCCAGAGATAAAATGGAGAAAACTTTCTTCTTGTAAGAGAGTTTGTTCTTCCTCTTAAAAGACAAAAGTTTGTAATTCCTATTGTTATAGTGAAAACTTTCTATACTTGCTCGTAGTTTTTACCTTAATTTGTTGAGGGTTTTTCCTTTGTAAAATTATTGTGCTATTTTTTTCCTTCTCTCTTCTTCATTATTATTGTTCTTCTTAGTATATTTTAGTTGCAAATGTGCTATATCGGTCTTAATTCTTTTTACATGACCGGAGGAAGAGCTCTCCCTTCCAACAGTGTGTATGGAACACAAAATTAGCACCAATGTCGAAGAAGTGGGAAAAAATTTGAGATCGGGGAGGGTTGTTTTGATCGGGAGGAAGAATACAAGATTACTTGGTGTGCATGTTTGGATAAATTGAGAAAGAATAAATGGTATCCCTTATAAAATGTATTGTTTAGGTTCCATTTGATAACCATTTTGTTTTTGGTTTTTGGTTTTTAAAAATTAAGCTTATAAACTCTACTTTCGCCACTAAGTTTCTATATTATGTTGTCCAGTTTTTATCAATGTTTTAAAAAATCAAGCCAAATTTTAAAAATTAAAAAAGTAATCTTTAATTATTTTTGTTTTTATGACAACTAGTAAATACTATTGCCCCTATTTTTGAAAAGAAAAAATCTTTCTATTAGTGAGCGTGTAAACTCAAATATGTTATATACTATTCAATATTAACATAGTTTAATTAGCATAAGATTTGTACTATCGATCTTGAGGTTAAAAATTTGATTCCCTGCCCGACAGGTTATAAAGTGTGTGAGAGAGAGATCCCTTCACTAAATAAACCTAGGCTGGATTAGAGGCCCAAATAACGTACAAGCCCAAAAGCTGATCCTACTATCTTCTGTAAGCCTGTACGGCCTAGGTGCTTTAATGGGCTTTTTTTTTTTTTTTTGGGGGGGGGGGGGGGGGGGTAAATAGATAGATAATTAAATTCAAATAACCATTTTGAATGGCCAAAAGATTAAATGACAAATAATTAAACCATATAACAGACCAGAAAAGATTTTTGAAAATCAAAACTCAAAGCTATGGAAGAGTTGTTATAAACTGTAGAATTGGCATTCATCCACACTCATAAATAGACAATCGACGATTTACCCAAAAGCTGAAAATAAAATTGACAGAGGATTGAATACACATGACCTCTAATCTGATCTCATGTTAAATCACTATTCACTTAAAAGTTTAAGCTGATGGATTATAGTAAATTTAATTATAAGATAGTTGGATAGGTAAAACAATTAGGAGTCGTTTGTTTCGCAGGCATCTTAAATTCCTATAGAGTGGGCATCTAGATTACCATGTTTGTTTTGAGGTATTGTAAGATGCCCTGACATCTGGAGATTTCCGGGTATCTTAAGATGATTGGATGGAGGGCATCTGGAGAGTTTTTTACGCGCTCCGGAAACATGGGTTCGCACACACACACACACCATATTTTTTTTTAGCAAGATACACATATATTATGTAAATTTAAGACATTCCATAGTAGAAATCCTATGAAACAAACACAATCATCAAAATATTTTCAGATATCTGCAAAAATATTCCATAAACATGGTAATCTAAGGATGTCGGACATCTATAATTCCGTATATCCATAATTCTAGGCATCTAAGATTCCAGTTTTCTACATACCCAAAAAAATAAACGACCCCTTATAAGATGAGCATCCTTCCACTTGTTGTAATATCCTTCCTCCACATCCTCGAAGCATCTTCTTCCTCTCTTTTCTCTATATCTATTTTCCCACAAAACAAGAGCATCTCCCCCACTTGATATATTCCTTTGAAGGCCATCAAGTCCAATTAGGAGGCCAACCATTTTGAAGCTTAATTCTTCTTCAACTTTATTCTCCTCCAAAATCCCAACCACTCTTCATCCCCTTCTCCTTCTTCTTCTTCTTCTTCCTCTTTCTTTCCTTATCTTTCTCTCTCTCAAGTATTATTGAGATATTGGAGAAAAGAAAAATGATTGCTTTGGGATTTCATTCCAATTGTGTTTGCTGGCATGAGGGATGCAAGATCATTGGACAACCAACTTGCAAGAACAAGTAGTAAGAAGAAATTACCTTTAATGAAACATTGCCTTTGTTTATCTCGGATCTCGATATATTGTTGAAAATGTCAATTTAATCATGATGTTTCATATCAATGAAAGGATATACTGCTTCGATATGTCATGGTTTCGACCTGAATAGTTGTAACAGAACAGAGGGCGTGACTGCCTATTCAAATATATTTCTACCGTTAGATCATGAATGAAAAACTACACCCACACATGAAAAAACGTGATTGTCGTCCGTTCAAACATATCTCCACTGTTAGATTGTGATGTTTCATATCTATAGTCCAAATCACATCCATACACAAAAGGATACAACATTCCTTAAAAATGTTAAGATAAAATGGAGATGTAAAGATTCTCTCCTTAATAGTTGTTTTATATAATATAATATAGTGTGTTTTTTTTTTTTTTTTATAAAACTTGTTTTCTTTCATTAAAAATTCTTACTTTGTGATGGCTATTTGTTGGGTCCTGTTTTTTCAACAACTTCTTAGCTATTTCTTAAACATAAACATTCAACATCATCAGAGCTTTGTATTTTTAAGGAGACTTTGAAATTAAAACTATTATGAACATGTGCCCTAGAAGTTGAAAGTAATGAACGACCAATTCAACTCATTAACTTTTTTTTTTTTTAGTTTGTTGAAAAATAAATTTTTACAATGATTTTTATTAGATAAATCTCATGTATATTTCATTTTCTCATCATTCTGTTAGATGGTTTAATTCTGTTGTATATAGTTAGTTCAAGTGGCTATATATATGCCCTCATTTTCTCATCATTTTGTTAGATGGTTTACATCTGTTAGTTCAAGTGGCTATATATATGCCCTTTCTTTACTCAATAAGATGAGAAGAGTCTTATTTGCTCTAAGTTTCAATATGGTATCAGAGCAGACGATCTTCTTTTTTCTTAGAAGGAACTGACCACGAATTGGGGGGATTTGGTGAAGAATTCTTCACTAAAAAAGCCGAGGCTTCAGAAGGATGACCAGTCGGAAAGGAAGCTGGAAGAGAGACAGAGGCGTGCTGTTCAACTTCCTAAGCAACGAGGAAAAATGCCTTTTGCAGCGTAGGTTCTGGCTCCATGAGCAGTAGTTGTGTGCGTATTTAGGCAAAAGATTCATTGAGTCCCATCAAGAACATCATAACATAGTCAGTCTGCAAATGAACATTGAGATCTTTGACGCCTCCACATATACACTGGCCACAGGTGCACGAAGGACGGTGTGCTGCAAGTTCATTCCAGAGAGTTTTTAGTTTAGCAAAGTAGCTTGTTACGAATTGTTGATCTTGAACCAGATTCGATAATTCACGTTTCAACTGAAAAATTCGCGGTCGATTCTTGTGTTGATATCTCTGTTGGAGGTCAAGCCATATCTCTCAGGCAGAGTCAGCATAGCAAATACTGGCAGTAATATCTTTCGAGACAGAATTCAAGATCCAAGCCGTAACAATGCTGTTGCAGATAATCCACGAGCTACGCAACATATCGGTGAGGCAGGGTAAGGTTCCATCAACAAAACTGACCTTGTTCTTGACAGTGAGGCCAAGAAGAAAGACACGACTCCATGAAGCATAATTCGATTCGGTTAGGAGATCAGAAACAAGAACCAAATTCGTGCTATCAGAGTGATGAAGAAAGTAAGGATTCTCATACAACGCAACAACAGAGGAAGAAATTGGTTGTGTTGAGGAGGGTATAGTGGTTGATGAAGAACCGTCAGGATTAGGGTTGGTAGTCATTTCTTCTGCCATTGATGCAATGGAGAAGAAGAAGAGGAGGAAGAAGAAGGAACTAAATCTTAACTGATACCATATTGAAACTTAGAGCAAATAAGACTCTTCTCATCTTATTGAGTAAAGAAAGGGCATATATATATAGCCACTTGAACTAACAGATGTAAACCATCTAACAAAATGATGAGAAAATGAGGGCATATATATAGCCACTTGAACTATAAGAGAATTAAACCATCTAACAGAATGATGAGAAAATGAAATATATATGAGATTTATCTAATATAACCAGCGAAAGCCTTCAGTGATGCAGATTGGGCATCATGTTTGGACTCAAGGAAGTCTACTACAGGCTTTTGTATTTTCCTGGGTGAAGCATTGATCTCTTGGAAAGCAAAGAAACAGACAACTGTTTCCCGTTCTTCAGCAGAAGCAGAATACCGAGCTCTTGCTGCTACAACAAGTGAGCTTGTATGGTTGAGGCAACTGTTGAATGACTTACACATTTCTTCCAATTCTCTTGCTGCTATATATTGTGACAATGATGCTGCCATCCACATTGCTACTAATCCCGTTTTTCATGAGCGCACAAAACACATAGAGCTTGACTGTCATTTTGTACAAGAAAAGGTTCTTCATGGCGATGTCAAATTATTGCCGGTGAGATCTGCCCAACAACTCGCTGATGTCTTTACCAAATCATTGTCTTCTAATGTTCTCGTACCTCTACTATCCAAGATGGGAGTTGTTAATCCTTTAAGTCCATCTTGAGGGGGGTATTAGATAAATCTCATGTATATTTCATTTTCTCATCATTCTGTTAGATGGTTTAATTCTGTTGTATATACTTAGTTCAAGTGGCTATATATATGCCCTCATTTTCTCATCATTTTGTTAGATGGTTTACATCTCTTAGTTCAAGTGGCTATATATATGCTCTTTCTTTATTCAATAAGATGAGAAGAGTCTTATTTGCTCTAAGTTTCAATAATTTTAAAGAAAATTATTTGAGATAACTTAGGAAAAATTTTGTTGGGTTGCACATAATATTCAGAAGTAATTCTATTAATTATAAATATGTTTTTTTTTAATTACTTTATATTTTGAAGATTTTTGGTTAATCACTTCAATTTTTTTTTAATTTGAATAATCCTTCTCTGAAGTGTTTCTCCCAAAAGAGCTCTTAGTTTTTTTTCTTCGTGCTTTTTATTTTTTTTAAAAATTACGTTTTCATCATCCAAAATAAATAAATAAATAATTGAGGGAGGGGTTGGGAGAGAAGAAAGAAAGGAAAATTATTTGAAATGACCTGGAAAGTAAAAACTTTACCTCTTTTAAAACTTGTTTGTCATTGACCCTTTTGGCATGTGAAATACCACATTTACCTTTAATATTAAATATTTCATATTTTCTTCTATTTTCTACATCTCTTTTGCTTTTCTCTTTAAACAACCAACAAACAAAAATTTAATGTCATTTAAAAGTAAAGATGCTTCAACATTTTGCTCAATTTCTAAGTATATTTGGAAAGAACACGAAAAAATGTATAAAAAACAGTGGTCATTTGGCTAAAACGAAGTTGTATCGACAAATATATGACAAAAACAAAATTATCATATATGTAGAAAAAGTGCGTGATCGCTGACATCATGGTACGCGATCGCTTATGTCATGGTGCGCGATCGCTGACCTTATGGTACGCGATCGCTTATGTTATGGTGCTCGATCGCTTACATTAGGGTGCGCGATCGCTGGCCTCATGGTGCGCGATTGTTTTGCAATTTTGTTTTAGTAATATATCCGCCGATACAACTTTGTTTTAGCTAAATGACCACTCGTTTTCATAAGTTTTTTCGTGTTCTTTTCAACCATACTTGTAATTCTACCAAAAAATTAAACAATCTTCAACTCTAATACTCCAAAAGTAAAATTTATAGAAGTTTAAATCTTGTAAGACCATTTAGATTCAATATTCTTTTAAATTTTGTTCTTTTTATAAGCATTATCAGAAAGAGCACAAAAAAATGTATAAAAACGAGTGGTCATTTAGCTAAAACGAAGTAGTATTAACGAAGATATGATCAAAACAAAATTGCAAACCGATCACGTACCATGATGTCAGCGATCGCGCACTTTTTCTGCACGCTTTGCAATTTTATTTTTGTCATATCTTCGTCGATACAATTTCGTTTTAGCTAAATGACCACTCGTTTTCATACGTTTTTCCGTGCGCTTTTCAATAATGTTTATCAAAAGAAAAAAATGTCAAAGAATATTGAATATAAATGACCTTACAACATTTAAACTTCGATGAATTTTACTTTTGGAGTATTAGAGTTGAAGATTGTTTAATTTTTTGGTAGAATTACAAGTATGGTTGAAAAGAACACGAAAAAACGTATGAAAACGAGCGGTCATTTAGCTAAAATAAAGTTGTATTGGCGGATATATGACTAAAACAAAATTGCAAAACGATTGTGCACCATGAGGTAAGCGATCGCGCATCCTAATGTAAGCGATCGCGCACCATGAGGTCAGCGATCGCGCACCATGACATCAGCGATCGCGCACCATGACGTTAGCGATCACACACTTTTTCTGCACATACGATAATTTTGTTTTTGTCATATCTTCGTCGATACAACTTCGTTTTGGCTAAATGACCACTCGTTTTTATACGTTTTTTCGTGTTCTTTCCAACTATGCTTAGAAATTAAGCAAAATATTGAAGCATCTTTACTTTTAAATGACATTGAGTTTTCATTTTTTGGTTGTTGAAAGAAAAGAGCAAAAGAGATGTAGGAAATAGAGGAGAAGGTGAGTATTTAATATTAAGGGTAAAAGTGGTATTTCACATGCCAAAAGGGTCAATAGCAAACAAGTTTTTAGGAAGAGGTCAGTCATAGAAAAGTTTTTGCTTTTTGAGTTATTTTGAAGTATTAGAGTTGAAAGAAAAGGGTGAAATGAGGGTTTTAAAAAACCGTCTCCCGATGTTGTACATGGCATCGGGAGATGTAACTTTCCTTGACGGTTTAGCAAAAGCCGTCGAGATATATCTGCAAAAATTTAAAAAGCTCTTATATTCTACCTCGCCACCATTTTATAGTGCGTCGAGCAAAGGAATCTATCCTGACGCTCTGCAAGTAGCATCGAGATAGGTCTAAAATTTGTTTCCCCACCCATTCTTTGGTTGATGCATAAGGGAATGTCGTCGGGATAATATCCTATCTCGACAACATTAAAAGCAGCATTGACATAACTCATTTTTTCCAACCAAAAATTTTGCGTCGGGAAAAGTGTTTTTTTCCAATGCTTTTAATAGTCGGGAAACGTTTTGCTGGGAAAGAAAAAATTTATTGTAATTAATAAGGATATAAAATTGCTGTATTTTTAGTAGTGGGACCAACAAATTTTTTGGACAAACAAAGAGTGGAGTTTACAACTCCTTGACCCAAACACTCCCTAAGTTCAAGTTAAATCACATTTGATATTTTCTTCGTACAAAATTATATGTGATATTCACTTTTGTTGAAGTTAAAGGGCACAGTCAGGAAAAAAAGGAAAAAAAAAATCTTCATTTTGAAAGAAATAAGAGCTCTTACTCATTTTACTTAGTGGTCCATTACCTATTGTATCTTTTAATTCAACAACGTTTGGAGAGGGCTTGTTTTTCGAACAATAACTCGAGATATGAGAAATTAATTTAGACATCCGACTCCAAGAGAAAGAGCACGTGTCAATTATTGTTTGCTTAGCTATGCTCTCTTTTATAGTGTAGACGTCTAACTTTTTAGTCAATGATATATGCCTTAATAAGTTGAACTATGCTAGAGTTAGTGTCTATTATTATATATTTACTTTATATCATATGAAATAAATATATAAATTTGAGAGGACAACCACTCTGAAAAAAATCCATAACAAAAAGTCTTGTTGTCTTCCATAGAAGAAGACCCACTCAAATTAGAAAAAATCTTCCAACCCGGTAGCAACCCGAGCAAGGCTATGCACAATCGAGTTACCAGAGTGATTACAAGAAGAGAACTCTACCCACCCCATCTCGTGAGCCAAAACAAAAATATCATCATATCCACAAACATTACAAATCTCAATAAGATCAATCGACTACAAATTCAAGAGCTTAACCACTTCACTTGCATCCGATTCCATAATGAGAGCACAAGGTTGATCATAAGACAAAGAGAAGCAACCACAAAGACCTTCAAGAACTACACGAGCATCATGCACTTTGATGAGCTGAAAATTCTTGATTCTTTTAAAACCAGCAACTAAAGGAGACTCAAGAGAGTAAAAAACCATCATGCCTAGAACTGAGTCACATGCATCTTCTCTTAAGTATGTACGCTTTGGCTTGTTGATCTTCTTGAATTAGCCTATTGGCTTGTTGTTTGAAGTCTTGGGGTCTTTGTACATTTTAGGTGTCTTCAACCTATTTTTAAAATTTTGGAGAGATTCTAGTCTTCAAAGCTTAAAATTTTTTATATCTTTAGAGAGATGTCATTCTTCTAAGAGTTTTCTAATTACTCTAAGTGAATGATTTTGCTTGCCTTCTTAATTTCATGCCCAAAATGAAGGGAAACTCTATTTATAGAGCTATAATGGACCTTGTACGGAAATGAGCTTGGTTGAGTTTCAACCCCACTTTTGTGTTTGAGTTTATTTGGGCATAACTCAATCCTTTTCAATAAGCATGAACTATTTAAGTTTTGACTCAATCTATCTCTAGTAAGCTCGACCTAAATTAGCATTGTGTCCATTCGCCCATGACATAATTTGATTAGATTAGCTTTATGTCATCCGATAGTTTAATGATGGACAAGTGACACTATTTGAGTTGTCCATGTTTTATATTTCTTTCAATTTAATTTGAGAACATTTGTAATGTTTTAATTGGTTCTAAATTTATAAATATATAATTTTTATTGTTAATTTAAACTAATGACATAGTAATTTATGATTGGTCGAAATTTCTTAGAGATACCATTCATTATACTTTCAAATTGTTCATTTTGATCCCTATACTTTCAACTTTAGTTCATTTTGGTCCCTATACTTTGAAAATGTTCATTTTAGTCCTTGTACTTTTAACTTTGGTTCATTTTGGTCCTTGTACTTTTAAAAAGGTGTCATTTTGGTCCTTGTACTTTTAAAAAATTATCATTTTGGTCCTTGTACTTTTAAAAAGTTGTCATTTTTAAATGATAAAAATGGTCACTTTTTTTAAAGTTCAAAGACCAAAATGAACCAAAGTTGAAAGTATAGGGACCGAAATGAACCTTTTTAAAATATATGGACCAAAATTAATCAAAGTCGAAAGTAGAGGGACCAAAATGAACAAAAATCAAAAGTACAAAGAGTAAAGTAGTATTTAAATCTAAATGCTTTATAAAATTTAGGAATTTATTTGATAGTGATTTCAAATTTAATGTTGACTTTGTAAGTAAAAGGAAGATAATTTAAAATTAAAAAAAACATAACTGCAATTTTAAAAATTATAAATGAATCAATGGTCAGGATATAAGACTAAAAAGTTAACATTAGCATAATTCAACCAACATAAATTTGTACTATCAAACCTTAAGGTCATAAGTTGGATTTTTCCGCCATATATATATATATATATATATATATATTAAAGATTGAAAATGAAAATCATATTTTAAATGTAATGGAGTTTTATAGCTAAGACAAAATTAATATATGTTTTTGAGTTGAAAATTCTACTTTCATTTTGGCCAGTTCCAACTAGACCATATGGGTTTGACTATTTCAAAATTTCTTCTTTCCAGCTCTCATTTGGCCAATTGTGGGCCCACACTTGGGTTTGGATGGAAATTCACTTAATCTTCCCAAATAAACCCCCCTTCACTATCCCATTTGCTTGTTTCTTGGAAGGGTATAATTGGATATTGTAAACAATACAATTAATTTCAAATATCACATTTTTCCAAGGTGCAATATTTACTATGGGTCATAACCATGGTTAGGTTATATTATGAGTTTTTTAAAGTCGAATAAATGTGGTGTATGAAGATTTGAACTTTCAACTTTCAAAGAGTATAAGTCCGTTACTGTTGACTTATGATCATATTGACTGTTTAAATTATGTTGAACTTATTACTTTTGTAAACTTAAGTTTCAATTTAGTCTACACAACTTTGACTGGAAAAATTACATTATAAGAACTAAATTGAGATTGTAACATAAATTAGCTCAATTGGTTAAGAAATATAGTATTGACCAAAAGATTAGAGGTTCGAATCCACATTTTCATATATGTTGAGTTCTAAAAAAACATAAATGGAAAAAATGGGAAAAAGAAAAACAAAATTAATACTACTAAAAGCATATGACTTACCTAAATCATAGAGACTAAATTGAAACTTTAACAATTATAGGAATTCAATTAAACTAAAGCTCTAAAACTTAAAATTATGTGAATACGAGTATAACTCGACAATAATTGACATATACATCTTCTTCTCGAAAAAATAAATTAATAAATAAAATCTAAAATGGTAATTTAACTCATAATCATATGGATTCATTAGCAAAGACATTCATTGGATCAACTCTCCACATTTTTTTCTTAAAAAAATTGAAAGCTATTGAAGAGGTAATAAAATGGATATTTTATAAGAATTTACAAGGATGTTACGTTAGCGTATTTAGTTGGGAATAATATGGTAATAATGATATCATAAAACAAGTTAAATGATAACGATAAAGCTAATACTTGTGGAAAAGTCAACAATTCTACACACAGAAAAGACCAGCATTTTAGACAAAATATAATAAATAATAATAATAATAATAAATAAATAAATAAATAAAATCTAATTCATATGGTTGCAATTAACAAGCAGTCAACCTTGGATCCCATCGCCTAATTAATATAAAAGAAAACATGATAAATTGGATTTTTTTTCCTTTTTTTTTAGGATAGATAAATTGGATATATGAAATGGAAAATACCACATTTACAAATATCAATGAGGTGTTAAAAATGGTATTTATTTATAGCATGAAGGGAAAAAATGGGGAAATGAAACTAAAACTACATTTTTTTAGGGTAATTAATGAATTGCCAATAAGGAAAAATGTTGTACAAATTACAATTACCTACTCTACAAAAAGAAAAAAAGAAAAAAAGAAAAAAAAAGCCCAAAATTCCTCTTTGAAGGGCATTGGCAATGAAGATTAATATTTTAGAGAGAGAAAGAAGAGAGAGAACTTAGCTAAAAGTCAAAGAGATTGTTGAAGATATTTGGTGAAGAAATTGGGGAAACCAGAGGAGCTGAAAACAGAGAAGAAGGGCTTGGCCAATGAGGGCTCAGCTCGTGAATCAAAGAATACGCGAAGCTTTGATGTTCAATCGCCGGCGAGAAATACCCCGTTGGAATCGGAGCCAGAGTTGCCGGAGCTGGTGATAGGATTCCGGGAATTTGCCCTAATTCCACCGAAACCTCCGCCAAATCCATCATGTCGCTAACGTTGATTTCTCTTTCTCTTTCGGATCGGGGACTGGCTTTCTCTATTGTTGCCAGTCTTGCCGCCGGGGAGAGGTCGCCATCGGTGGCGGCGGCGGAGGACAGCCCAGTGAGGCGCTGGACGACGGACATGAAGTTGTTCTCGGCGACGTGGATGACTTTAGGGGAGATGTCGTAGATGATGAGGGGCTGAGGCCATTGGGCCGGGCCCGGCGGGAGAGGAGGCCGACCGCTGGGGGGAACTGGCTGAGGGTGCGGCGGCGGCTTCTTGATTTTGCGGGATTCTTGGTTGACGCGGAGCTGCGGCGGGCGGGGGCCCTGCAGTTGGATCTCCTTCTTTCTGGGGGTGGTAGGGCTGCCGGCGGCCGAATATCCCGGCGGATTCATGGCGGATCTGGCGGAGGAGAATCGGGAATCTGATCGGGGGATGTGGGATCGGGGAAAAAGGGGGAAAATTGGGAAAATTGGGTTAATTTTGGGGTTGTTTTTGTTTGTAATAATTGGAGGAGAGTTGAGGAATATGGTTGGGGGAATTAAATAATAACAATTTTTTTTGTTTTTTTATTTTTATTTTTTTCTGTGTTATAGTTTTGTGACAAAAGTATTGTTTGTTTGACTTTTTATTTGTTGACTTCATAAATGCTTAGGGAGCTGTGGGAAGGTGGAAACTCCCTACGAAAATTAATTTAAACTTAAAAACATTTTGCTTTATATATATATATATATATATATATATATATATATATATATATATATATATATATATATATATATATATGTTAGTTCATGGATTTTTATTTCTTTTGTCTTATTTTATTTTCGTAATTTTCTAATAATTCTTTTGCGGTCCCTAAATATTCCATTAAAAAGAAATATTAGTTTAGTACTCTATATATTGATCTATTTTTTAAAAAAAAATAATTAAAAGTTTGGTATATAGTTTTTTTAGATTTTTAAAGCTGAGTTTCATTTTCAAAAATTTAAACTAAAGTCAACCAGATTTAATATAATTTGGTTTAATGAATATATACTAATTGATTAAAAATTAGTGTTTCAAAGGGTGGTAGATTTGTTTATGATGCTACTTGTTCAAATGAGGAATGAGTAACAACCAAAGACGTGAACGTATTGTTAGTAAAGGATTTTATAATTAGAAGAAAAAAAGAAATTATAAAATTTACATTAGTGGTCGTAAAAGTGGACATAATCAAATTTGGAGGAAACTTGAGACTCTTTTTGGAAAAAAAATAACATATTTATGAGACATTTTTGTAATAGGATGACAGGTAGAGAACGAATTGAGTATTTAACTCAATTAAGTCCATTAATTGATTATATTTGATTTTTATTTTGCTAAGGGCTTTCTGTTTCGTAGGTAAACAAATTGGGTAATTTTATTGAACTTTTACGATGGAGCAAGTAATGTGCCATGTGAGTTCAATGGATTGGAAGAACTTATTTTTTTTTAAAGGAAATGAATCTGCAAATAAATGTGGTGAATGTTATGAAGCATAAACAAAACATCTAGATATTTTGTGAGAGAAACAAGCATGAAAATTTTTAAGTTTTAAATAATGACGAAGATGTGCTCAAATATTGTAATTGTAAAAACGTTATGGAGGAAGAAGTAAGAGTTCTTGAAAAATACAAAATGTGGTCTATGACAATGCTTCTAGAGAAAGATTCCAATTGGTGTATGAAGTTTCATTATTGAATACAAATAAAATGACAGTACGAAAATATTCCAAGGGCAGTTGCAAATATGGTAACCAAGCTCAAAATAGTAGTAGATATAACATAATTTACATCAAGCTCATAGAAAGTATCCAAATGCCTAATCAAAGTCTATCCATGATATAATAGATAAATTTTGCTATCAATGATAGAAGTCTATCATGATAAGTTTCAGCAAAATTTGTTAAGATAGAAGGAGGCAATGGAGGTGGCAATTGTTATGAAATGAAGCTCTACTTTTTGGTTAATTTCATGGTTACTTTGAGGACAAGTGGTAAAGATAGAAGAACGAGAAGTCAATGATTAGAGGAGGTGGCTATGAACATGAAACTCTTTTTTTTTCTTTATTTTAATTTATTTTTGATAATTTCTAGTTATATGTCTTTAGCGATTGAGGTTAGTCGTTTGCTTGTTGAAAAATATCTTATAATCGGATGAGGGGTTTGTGCTCCAAAATATAAATATTGATAAATTAGGCTATATGAAACAAATAATGTGACAAATACTACATATTTGTGTTCTAGACATATATGAAGTTTTGTTTTTTTTGTGGCTAATTTCTAGTAATTTTCTTTTAATTTGGTTTAGTGATTAATTAATTGAAAAATTTATTACCTATAAACGAGTGAGAAGTTTGTGCTCTGTTTTATTTTTCTTTTAGATGGTGAGGTGGAAGTGAAAATGCTCAAATAGTTTGTATTTACACCAAAATGTATTTGATTTATTAGAATACTCAACATTGGCCACAATAATACATTTTATTTTATTGATAGACACATAAATAAAGTATAACATCATAACATATAGATGGAGAAATGAAGTTCAAACGACAAAAAAGAAAAAAGAAAAAAAGGAACCCCAACAACCTTGAAAATTCGCGGAGAAGAAAATGAAGTTCAAACAGCAAAAAATGTAATGATGCAAGGTATTATAGATGTATAAAATTAGAATTTAGAGTACATATCACTACATCTTTCGAGATTCACTGCTTCTTTGTTTGATATTGAGAATTCTATCGATATAACTAAGTCATGGACATGACTCTAATACCACTTGTTATGGATAACAAATCTTTCACATATCTCTACAATGGTATGATTTTGTCCACTTTGAGCATAAACCCTCATGACTTTGCTTTTGGAGCCGCTCAAAAGGTCTCAACCAACAATGATGATATTGTCCCTTACTTATATACCTATAATCTTTTCCTAATTATCTCACCAAATGGGACTTTGTCTGCATTTCCAACTATACTTCCCTCAAATGAAGGACTACTAAACCTCCCCTTAAATAGTCATCTATCCATCTAGCTCTTATCCAGGACAACTTCTTTGGAGCACGTCACCAGTTTGGTAGAGCTCAACCACATATTTCCATCATGACTATATCTTATTAGGCTCATCACTTTTTTGTTGATCAGTACTCGAGGATTCTACCGACATATATAGCTAAGTTAAGAGCATTACTCTGATACGATGTGTTTAGGTACGACCGTTCACATATCTCTACAAATGATATGATATTATCCACTTCGAGCATAAAATCTCATGACTTTGATTTTGATTTCAACCAAAAGGCTCCATACCCATGAAGAAAATTGTCCTCATTTATATACCTATGATCAGTTTTCTTTCTTAGACAATATTGTGAACTCTCCTAACAATATGCGCACACTAGAATACTATCCTTTGTAATATTTCTTATTTCTTCTAATGAAGGATTTTTTTTTTTCTTTTTGGGGAGGTGGGCAGTTTGTGACTTTCCAATTCTAGGACTAAGGAAGTGGGAAGATGGGAATCACTCATCTAAAACTTTTCTTGGACTCTTAAATTCCTAAATCCTGAAAATTAAGTGAAACTAATACGTGGTTACATAAGTCAAACATAATGTTACAGACAACAGAAAAGACAATAAATCAAACTGTGAGAATAACATAAATATAAAAACACAGAGATTGGTTACCTAATTCTATACAATGACACTTACGTTAGAGGGGTAGAGTGCTGATGAAAAGGACTTCACTAACATTAAGTTAAACGATTACAATGAAATACTTATTTGTTAAACAATCTGCACAGTGGCTCTCAAACAGCTTACTCTTGGTAAAGGGTTTAGGCTCCCCCTAAACTTGAGAATACTTGTCTTATTGCACTATTACTCTTTTCATCTCTTTTTGAGACACACTTTAAAACAAGGTAGCTTAGGCTCCTCCCAACTTGAGAATCTCTCTCAATGCTTGAACTTAGACTCCTCTAAAGTATAAAGTCAATATAATAACTTCTTCACTGAAGTAGATACATGAACTAACAATTCAGAGAACACTAATAACCAACTGTTGCAGTCTTACAGAGAGGTTCACACTACCTCTTCATAGGTTGACGAAAGCTCACATAATCCTTTTAGAGAATAATCAAAAGGACTAACCCTAAAAGACCTCGAGATTACAAATATATATGAGTGACAAAAGAAAACAAGTCTATAAGGGAAGAGTATCTTCATCGAGACAGAAACATAAAGTAACTTCCAAACATATTCTAAAAAAATAACAATTCAGACTTTCAAGATGTTCTTAACAAGAGTAGAGACATGTTGCAAGACAATTTTACCTAGATAAAAAAGAACAACCAACACAAAAAAAAAAAAAAAAAAAAAAAAAAAAAAAAAAATCCTAAAAATAATGGTCAATCTCATACATGAACTATGTAAGCTAAAATTTATTTTGTAAGTTGTTTTGTTTGGACTTAATTTTGAATTTTGAGAAATTATACATTACATTCAAGTAATCAAAACGCTAGTTAGGGTAAAATCTTCTCACTATAATAAAGATGGTTAATTATTTGACACTATGCAATTCTATGACACAATGGTATAACTAAATTAAGTGGAGAATGGAGCATTTTTGGTGAAAAATGTGGAAATTTTTATATTTATGATAGTTTCTTTAGTGACACCAATTTTTTTACTATTATTAACAATAATTTTTTTTTTTATCATTCATTTTCGTTAGCACAATTCTCTTTCTCCTTTGCTTGAAAATGAGTATTTCCTTCATGCCTGTGGTTGAATAATATATATCCCTTGATATTCTTGAAATTAAAACGTGACATTGTTAACATATTTTTTGTGGTGACAATGAAAAAATGACAATATAAATATTTTGTTGGTAATTTTCTTTTTAACTGTCGTTAGTAACCATATCTTGATAGAAATGTCACATTCTCAAATCATTTATTGACAATGATACCTTGTTATAGCAAATTTGACCGTGACAGTTTATCTTTATCAGTAATTAATTTTTATTAACTAGTACAAATTTATTAAAAAAAATTAATTAGAATAGTTTTCTTAAACTGCCATTAATACTTTTTCCTTGATGATCGATTTAATGACTAAAAAAAGAGGTTCGTAAGATAATTGCAACAAATTTTCAATATCATAGGATCTCGTATTTATTGTAGTGATGAAAGAGGTTGTGTGACACCAAATGGTGAAGCTTTATGAAAAGACTAATTACATTGACATACACCCCTTCCTAAAAAGAGGTGGAAATGTCATGTGCTTGCTCTCCTAGAGGTTGCCTTAGTAATTGGAGGACTCATCTTCCCATGTTGCAAGTTAGAAGGCATTGCCATTAATAGCTTAAACATATCTCATGCCATTTGATAAATTAAAGGTGATAAATTAAAGGTGCATAGAAACGATGTAAATGAAGCCGAAGATTGTAAATACAACAAAGTAATGATTAGTTCATTTCTTATAAATAAGTTCTCTCGAGAAGTTAGTACGTGTTGTGCAAACTTATAATAATTAACTCGTATAACGCTTGTCAATTAAAAAATAATATAGTGATAAAATTTATCCAACTTATTGGCGCTTGGATCTCGCACACGTTCGTTGTTGTTGCTAGCCCCTCGTGGACTCCCGTTTCTTCCAGTTTGTTCTTGCTTTTAGAATTGACTTGCATAAGAGATTTTCGCACTAGTGTGGTGGAGAGCATACCACACTTTGATTCTTAAGTCAGTACAGAGAGTGTATAGTTCAACTAAGCACACGAAAAGTAAAGGCAGAGCTCTCGTTTGAAGATTACTTACTCACCCATTCGAGGTCGAATGATTGTCTATGGTTATGTATAGCTAATGATGCCAAGGTTTTTTTTCCCACGCTCAAAGTTGTAGGGTGTTAAATCGAGAGCAGCTTGATTATTTCCAGATTTTTATATATTTACGGCTCAAACTTCGAAACTCTAACTTTTCTCTTTTGAGACACGAGTTCTTCTATGCCTTCTTTAATATTATCTTTAGACTTGAGCTTGCCTTGAATTTTGGGCTAACCCTCAACACAACTGTTACTCTAAAAGCTTATGATACAAAATGATGTAATAAAAATAAAAGTTAGGCCAAATTTATTTTGTAAACACATAAGAAAATTGAAGGAATTAGGGGAATAGAAAGAATATTAAGAAATTAAGGGGAAGGCTATGGTTTGTTCCCCTTGTTGATCTTAGGCATCAAATTCCGTGCGCGCCACAAGGCGTAAAATAGCGCAATCCAATCGCAATCTTCCACCTCAGCGCAACGTTGCGCGCACTCCCCTTTCGCCGTAGAGGCCATTCCTGAACAGAGAGAGAGAGAGAGCTAACAAATTCCGCCATTTTCGTCTTCCTTCGAGCTCCTTTCTGCAGACTCAAAGGGCTACACCAATCCATTTTCCTCCTTGCATTTTTATCCTCTCCCAATTCTGGCTATTGCCAATCCCTTCTCTTCCTCATGACTCCAGCTTTCTCCTCATCCTCCGCCGCCGCCCAGCGACTTATCCGCTGCAGCGCCTCACTTCGTCGCACCCACGCCCCACACCGACCCTCCTCGATGTCACCTCCACCGAGGAAGCTGAAGCCAATGACGGAGATAATGGCCAAGGCCAAGTATGTGGTTCTCGAACGGGACGATTACGACGACGTCAGGTGCGAGGAATGTGGCTCCGGTGACCGGGATGATGAGCTGCTGTTGTGTGATAAATGCGATAAGGGATTTCATATGAAATGTGTAAGTCCGATCGTCGTTAGGGTCCCGATTGGATCCTGGCTTTGCCCCAAATGCTCTGGCCAAAGAAGAGTAAGAAGTAAGGATACTCTCGAATTTGTTGATTCTCGATTTTGATGCTGTATTTTTTTTCCCCCATTTGCTGTGAATTTCCTTTGGTGTGTAATTTTTGGAATGTCAATGTGTTCGAATTCCTTTTCTCATTCTTTTTATTTCGTTTGTAGGCTTTTCCCAGAAGAAGATTATCGATTTTTTCGGAATTCAGAAATGTAACGACGCAGAAGTCCCTTATCTGTCTGCTCAAGGTAAATTCTTCATTACAGTATTCGAAATTGATATCATATAATGTTTGTATTATAGTCTTGGTCATGATCATTCTCCATTTGGTATTCATTTTTATATTTTATGCTATTATCCTCAGAATATGCTTTTGAATTTCAAGCTATTGGATAATTACGATAGGCTATTTAAAAATTTGCACAAATGATCATGCCCTTCACCGCCAAATTTAACTGTTTAGTTTATTGCTATAGATATCATTCGTGAAGCAAAATTCTATCGAAATCTTGATGAATTCAAAAGAGATGAAAAAATCATCTCATATTCTTCCTTATACTTTATTAAATATATGAAGGTGTGTTATAATTCTTGTGGTTACTTGAAATCTAGTTGCTTAGTAAGGATACATGCTAAATATGTATGCTCTATAAGATGGGCTGTGAGAGCTAGCATTTCAGATAAGATAATCATGGAAATATTGATAAATAAAATCTTATGACATATATTTGGTGTGTCATACTCTTACCAAATCATTTCTGTGACAACCATACTTGATATTGTAATAACATTTATAGAATTTTTATTTTTGAACATAGCTCAACTAGTGAAGGCATTACTATTTCAAGAAAAAGGTTAGAGATGTGAATCTCATCCTCCACACATTGTCGAATTTAAAAAAAGAAAAGAAAAATACATTCCTGAATGATTTGTAATTATTTCCAACAAAATTTTCTTTTTCATTAAGACCATTTGACAGCGAGAAATCATCTAGATGTTCTCTCTTGAAACTTTTCTATAGGAAACATGTTCTTGTGAAGTGATCCTTTCATGTTGGTATTTTATGAGATTTCTGGATTTGGGACAACCTGGCATTAAAATTTAGATCTTCTAGGTTCTCTGCTGAAACTTTTCTACACCATAGTTGTTCCTGAACTGATCATTTCATGTTGGTCGGTTTTCTTTTAATATTCCTTGAATCTAAAATTATTCATGGTTTCATCATTTTAATATTATACGAATGGCATCATGAACTGAAGCTATAAAGCGTAGGAGACGATTACGGTCATTGGTGTGGCAGAAGAAAAGGAGAAGATTACTACCATTTCTTCCAAGTGAAGATCCTGATCGCAGATTAAAACAGATGGGTTCACTTGCTACAGCTTTAACAACATTGCAAATGGAGTTTAGTGATGATTTGACTTACGTGCCGGGCATGGCTTCGAGGTCTGCTAATCAGGCAGAGTTCGAAGATGGTGGAATGCAGGTTTAAAAACTTGGAACCATTTGGAAATATTTTTTAGTTGGAATCTTTTTTGTTAATTGTGGACTGGTCATGGATTATGATATCTGTCTTCTATTTTAGATTCTTTCCAAAGAGGATACTGAGACCTTGGAACTCTGCAGAGCAATGAGCAGAAGAGGCGAATGCCCTCCCCTTTTGGTTGTTTTTGATTCATGTGAAGGGTAACTTTATCTTGAACTTGTTATCCATTTTGCCATTTGCTTCCAACCTCTATATTGAGTAGGTCCATGCTCAATTTATGATGTAGTTTTACGGTAGAAGCTGATGATCAAATTAAGGATATGACTTTTATCGCTGAATATACTGGTGATGTGGATTATCTTAAGAACCGTGAACATGATGATTGTGATAGTATGATGACCCTTCTTTCAGCAAAAGATCCATCTAGAAGTCTTGTCATCTGCCCTGACACACGTGGGAACATCGCTCGGTTTATTAATGGAATAAATAATCATTCTCCGTAAGTTGGCCAAGTCTATCACATTTTACATATTTATATAGTCGTTCAATCATATCAGCCTGTTCTACGAAGAAAAAAACTGACTTATGCACGTATCCAAGTAGTGCACCTCAAGGCCACATATTGATTACTAGTCATCTAGAACTATTTTCTTAGAACTTCCATTGTATGTTTAGTTTTTTGTCGTCTTTTACTTTATCTAATGTTTGTGAGAATCAAATTCATGATGCTTAAAACATGTACTTCATTTTACATATTTACATATACAAGTAGCACACATATACTTCATTTTACATATTTTACATATTTACATATACTTTATCTAATGTTTCAAAGTCCATCACAAGTTACATATTTATATAGTCGTTCAATCTTATCAGCCTTTTCTATGAACTCAAGGCCACAAATTGATTACTAGTCATCTAGAACTATTTTCTTAGAACTTTCATCGAATGATTAGTTTTTTTTTTTTTTTTTTTTTTTCCTTTTTTACTTTATGTAATGTTTGTGAGAATCAAATTCATGATGCTCAAAACATATACTTCATTTTTGTGCAGAGAAGGTAAGAAGA